>NC_069489.1:13016013-13023513 GCF_026875155.1 Cherax quadricarinatus | reverse complement strand
TTGGTGTATGTATGATGTTGCTGGTGATGTATGATGTTGGTGTATGTATGATGTTGCTGGTGTATGTATGATGTTGCTGGTGTATATCTGGTGTATTTCATGCATACTAAAGTAAATGGTTAATCTCTCTCTCTCTCTCTCTCTCTTCTCTCTCTCTCTCTCTCTCTCTCTCTTCTCTCTCTCTCTCTCTCTCTCTTTTTTTTTTTTTTTTTTTTTTTTTTTTTTATTTTTTTTTTTTTTTTTTTTTTTTTTTTTTTTTTTTTTTTTTTTTTTTTTTTTTTTTTTTAAAGGGTGCAAGGTTAAGGATCCCTAGCTTTATTGACAGCTATTACAGGTTAAGGATTCCTAACTTTATTGGAACTAGAGCTGTTACCTACACAGTCATTTGAAGCTTTTTATTGTATGAGACATACAAGTAGGGAACAGGATGAAGTTTGGAGCATCTTTTGGCCAGCTGAGACCATGTGTGGGCCAGCTGAGAGTATCTTGGGGGCCAGCTAAGAGTCATCTGTGGGCCAGCTGGGGTCATTGGGGCCAGCTGTGGGTCACTGTGGCCATCTTTTGGGCCATCTGTGCCATCTGTGGGCCACTGAGGGCCATTTGGGGCAGCTGTGGGCCGCAATTTCATTTGATCAACTGCGTTATCCTTGACATCATTATGCTTAGCGAATGTGTTCCATACGAGTCATCCTGGGTATGTATGATCTCAGATGGAGTGATGTCTGAGAAGGTATCAGCCAGAGTGAAGTTTGCTGCTGGCTGCCCGTCTTGTGGGCATAAAGCTTGTTTAAACGTGTCCTCGATGTGGATCCAAGTGTGGTATTTGAAAATTGGCCTTGTGACCATCTGACATATTCATCACTATAACCCATCATGATGTCAAATCTCTCTCTTCATCTCTCCTCTCTCTCATCTCTCTCTCTATGGCATTTCCGCTAACTGATGCCATTGCGGAATTGCGTCATTTTCGCGATATTTGACGCTTTCTTCGTTTATTCGGTATGTTGTATGATTGGTGTATGATGTTATTGATGGTTTTGTTGGTTATAGGTTTTATGGTGTTATGATGGTTTGTTGTGTATGATGGTTGTTTTGGTGTGTATATGGTGTATGTGTATGATGGTGTTTGATGGTTATGGGATGGTATGATATGGCATGTTAATGATGTATATGGTATATGGTGTATATGGTTTTGAGTGTTATGGATGTAAGATGTGTATGCCTGTATGATGTATATGATGATGTGGTTATGGTGTATGATGGTGATGGGTGGGTAAATGATGTAGTATGGTGTATGATGGTGATGATGTATGAGGTGTATGGTGTAGAGGTGTATGGTATGATGGTGAAGGTATGATGAGTTTTGAGTGTAATGAGGTAGAGAGGTGAGATGGTGTATGATGTGGATGTGATGGTTTATGGATTGTATGGAGTGAGAGTACTGATGGTGTATGAGGTTATGAGAGGTGTATGAGATTATGATGGTCGTATATGGTGTATGAGTTATGGTGTATGATGGTGTATGATATCCTAGAGGTGTATGATTTGAGGGTAGATGGTGTATATGGTATGATGGTATATGGTGTATGAGAGTGTATGATGGTGTATGTGGATGTAAGCATTGGTGTTAGGTGTATGATGGGTCAATGTGGATGGGTATGGTGTATGATGGTCATATAGGTATGATGGTATGATATGGTGTATGAGTGTATGATGTGTCTATGGTATGTGGTATGATGGTGTATGACATGTGAATATGGTATTGATGGTGTATGTGAGTGTATGATGGTGCATGATGGTATGATGGTGTATGATGGTTGTGTGATGGTGTATGATAGTGTATGATGGTGTATGATGTGTGCATGTATGAAGGTGTATGATGGTTATGATGGGGTATGTAGGTGTAGATGGGGTATGATGTTATATGGTGGTGTATGATATGTATGATGGTGTATGATGGTGTATGATAGTGTATGATGGTGTATGGTGTGTATGTATGTGATGATGGTGTATGATGTGTATGATGGTGGTATGATGGTGTATGATGTGGTGCATTGTATGAAGGTGTTGATGGTTACTGATGGGTATGATGTGTAGATGATATGTATGATGGTGTATGATGGTGTATGATGGGTGCATGTAGCAAGGTGTATGATGGTTATGATAGGTATGATGGTGAGTTATGATGGTGTATAGATGTGTATGATGGTGTATGTGGTGTATAAGATAGTGTATGGGTATGGTGGTGCAATGTTAAGGTGTATGATGGGTATGATGGTGTATGATGGTGTATGGTGTATGAGTGTTGATGTGATGAAGTGTATGTGGTGTATGATAGTGTATGAGATGTATGAGTGTAGATGTATGTAGGTATAATACAGTTAGAATGATTATTGAGAGATAGTGTGATGAGTAAGTGATGATGGTGATGAGAGTAGAGAGTGTAGAGATTAGATGGGTAGAAGGAGATGTAGAGAGTGATATGAAGTATGAGGTGAGTGTAGGTGCGTTGTAGCTCAGTGTAATCTGTAGTTCATGACTGCATGTTGCTATGTCATTGTATATGTGATGAGAAGAGGTTCAGTGGTATGATAGAATGGTAGGTTTAAAGTAGGGTAGTGTCAGTATATAGTCAGTGAGGTAGTGGTGAAGGTCACTGTAATGGTCAGTGATAGGTCATGTAGGTCATAATGTTTAGGTCACTGTAAGTCAGTGTAGAGTATGCATGTAGGTAAGATAAGTGTAAGTTAGGGAGGTATCTGTAAGTTGGCGTGTGGTAGTGTAGATCAGTGTAATGTCAGTGTATGGTCGAGTGTAGTAGTGTAAGGCAGATGTGGTCATGTAAAGTCAGTGTATCCATGGAGGTATGTGACAGTGTAGTGTAAATGTAATGTCAGTGTAGGTCAGTAGTAAGTAGTGTAGGTCATGTAGGTCAGATATTAGGTCAGTGTAGTTCACTGTTAGATCATGTTAGGATGCAGATGAGGCAAGTCAGTCAGTGAGTAGGGAGTGTTAGGTCACGTAAGATGTATTGCAGATGTTGGCATAGAGTATGTACTGGAAATCATTTACGGTCGTGTCAATGTCCACTGAAGTCATGTCATTCAGTGTTAGGTCACATTGGAATGGGGTCGTGTAGGCTATGTAAGTGCAGTAGTAGGTCATGTAGTCAGTGAGGTCAGTGTAAGTCACTGTAAGTCAGTGTAGGGTCAGTGTAGGTCACTAAGTCAGGTAGTGTCACTGTAGTCAGTGTAGTCATTACAGTGTAAGTCAGTGTACGGTCAGTGTAGGTCACTGTAAGTATGTGTCAGTGTAGGTCACTGTAAGTCAGTGTAGTCAGTGAAGGTCACGATGTAGGTCACTGTAGTCCACTGAGTCAGTGTAAGTCAGTGTAAGTCATGTGTAGGTCAGTTTAGTCATAAGTCAGTGTAAGTCACTGTAGGTAGTCGTGTCAGTGTAGGTCACTGTAAGTCAGTGTAGTCATGTAATCATGAAGTCAGTGTAGGTCATTGTAGGTCATGTAAGTCAGTGTAGGTCAGTGAAAGTCACGTGTAGGTCTGTAGGTCACTGTAAGTCAGTGTAGGTCAGTGTAAGTCAGTGTAGGTCAGTGTAGGTCACTGTAAGTCAGTGTGGTCATGTAAGTCAGTGTAGATCAGTGTAGTCCTGAGTGTAGGTCATGTGAGGTACGTAAAGTCAGTGTAGGTCAGTGTAGGTCATGTCAGTGTAAGTCAGTAGTCAGTAGGTCAGTGTAAGTCACTGTAAGTCAGTGTAGGTCAGTGTAGGTCACTGTAAGTCAGTGTAGGTCAGTGTAGGTCACTAAGTCAGTGTAGGTCACTGTAAGTCAGTGTAGGTCAGTGTCAGTGTAGTCACTGTAAGTCAGTGTATAGGTCACGTGTAAGTCAGTGTAGGTCATGTAGGTCACTAAGTCTGTAGTCAGTGTAAGTCAGTGTAGGTCAGTGTAAGTCAGTGTAGGTCAGTGTAGTCAGTGTAAGTCAGTGTAGTCAGTGTAGGTCAGTAAGTCAGTGTAGGTCAGTGTAAGTCATGTAAGTCAGTGTAGGTCAGTGTAGGTCCAGTGTAGTCATGTAAGTCAGTGTAGTCAGTGTAGGTCAGTGTAAGTCAGTGTAGGTCAGTGTAAGTCAGTGTAAGTCAGTGTAGGTCAGTGTAGGTCAGTGTAAGTCGAGTGTAGGTAGCTGTAAGTCAGTGTAGGTCCAGTGTAAGGTCAGTGTAGGTCAGTGTAAGTCAGTGTAAGTCAGTGTAAGTCAGTGTAGGTCAGCTGTAAGTCAGTGAAGATGTAGGTCATGTAAGTCAGTGTAGGTCACTGTAAGTCAGTGTAGGTCAGTGTAAGTCAGTGTAAGTCAGTGTAGGTCAGTGTAGGTCACTGTAAGTCAGTGTAGGTCAGTGTAGGTCACTGTAGGTCACTGTAAGTCAGTGTAGGTCAGTGTAAGTCAGTGTAGGTCAGTGTAAGTCAGTGTAGGTCAAGTGTAGGTCAGTGTAAGTCAGTGTAAGTCAGTGTAGGTCAGTGTAGGTCAGTGTAGTCAGTGTAGTCAGTGAGTAGGTAGTCAGTGTAAGTCAGTGTAAGTCAGTGTAGGTCAGTGTAGGCTAGTGTAGGTCAGTGAAAGTCAGTGTTAGTCAGTGTAGGTCAGTGTAGGTCAGTAAGTCAGTGTAGTATTGTAAGTCAGTGTAGGTCAGTGTAAGTCAGTGTAGGTCAGTGTAGGTCAGTGTAAGTCATTCGTAAGTCAGTGTAAGTCAGTGTAAGTGTAGTCAGTGTAAGTCTAATCAGTGTAGGTCAGTGTAAGTCAGTGTAAGTCAGTGTAAGTCAGTGTAGTCAGTGTAGGTCAGTGTAAGTCAGTGTAGTCAGTGTAAGTCAGTGTAGGTCAGTGTAAGTCAGTGTAGGTCAGTGTAAGTCAGTGGTAAGGTCAGTGTAGGTCAGTGTAGTCAGTGTAGTCAGTGTAGCAGTGTAGTCAGTGTAAGTCAGTGTAGTCAGTGTAAGGTCAGTGTAGGTCAGTGTAGGTCCATGAAGTGCAGTGTAGGTCCAGTGTAAGTCAGTGTAGGTCATGTAGTCAGTGTAGGTCAGTGTAAGTAGGTAGTCATGTAGAGTCAGTGTAGGAGTGAAGTCAGTGTAAGTCGTTAGTCAGTGTAGGCAGTGTAAGTCAGTGTATAGGTCAGTGTAGTCAGTGTAGGTCATGTAAGTCAGTGTAGGTCAGTGTAAGTCAGTGTAATAGTAAGTCAGTGTAGGTCAGTGTAAGTCAGTGTAGGTCACTAAGTCAGTGTAAGTCAGTGTAAGTCAGTGTAAGTCACTAAGTGTAGGTCAGTGTAAGTCAGTGTAGGTCAGTGTAAGTCATTGTAGGTCACTAAGTCAGTGTAGGTCAGTGTAAGTCAGTGTAGGTCACTAAGTCAGTGTAAGTCAGTGTAAGTGTAGGTCAGTGTAAGTCAGTGTAAGTCAGTGTAAGTCAGTGTAAGTCAGTGTAGGTCAGTGTAGTCAGTGTAAGTCAGTGTAAGTCAGTGTAGGTCAGTGTAGGTCAGTGTAAGTCAGTGTAGGTCAGTGTAAGTCAGTGTAGGTCAGTAAGTCAGTGTAAGTCAGTGTAGATCAGTGTAAGTCAGTGTAGTCAGTGTAAGTCAGTGTAGGTCAGTGTAAGTCAGTGTAGGTCAGTGTAAGTCAGTGTAGGTCAGTGTAAGTCAGTGTAGGTCAGTGTAAGTCAGTGTAGGTCAGTGTAAAGTGTAGTCAGTGTAAGTCAGTGTAGTCAGTGTAAGTCAGTGTAAGTCAGTGTAAGTCAGTGTAGGTCAGTGTAAGTCAGTGTAGGTCAGTGTAAAGTCAGTGTAGGTCAGTGTAAGTCAGTGTAGGTCAGTGTAAGTCAGTGTAAGTCAGTGTAGGTCAGTGTAAGTCAGTGTAAGTCAGTGTAAGTCAGTGTAGGTCAGTGTAAGTCAGTGTAGGTCAGTGTAGGTCAGTGTAAGTCAGTGTAGTCAGTGTAGGTCAGTGTAAGTCAGTGTAAGTCAGTGTAGTCAGTACAGTTGGTCAGTGTAAGTCAGTGTAGGTCAGTGTAATCATGTAGGTCATAAGCTGTAGGTCAGTGTAAGTCAGTGTAAGTCAGTGTAGTCAGTGTAAGTCAGTGTAGGTCAGTGTAGGTCAGTGTAAGTCAGTGTAGGTCAGTGTAGGTCAGTGTAAGTCAGTGTAGGTCAGTAGTCAGTGTAAGTCAGTGTAGGTCAGTGTAAGTCAGTGTAGGTCAGTGTAAGTCAGTGTAAGTCAGTGTAAGTCAGTGTAGTCAGTGTAGGTCAGTGTAAGTCAGTGTAAGTCAGTGTAAGTCAGTGTATGGTCAGTGTAAGTCAGTGTACGGTCAGTGAAGTCAGTGTAGTCAGTGTAGGTCAGTGTAGTCAGTGTAGGTCAGTGTAGGTCAGGTAAGTCAGTGTAAGTCAGTGTAGGTCAGTGTAATCAGTGTAGAGTCAGTGTAGGTCAGTGTAAGTCAGTGTAGTCAGTGTAAGTCAGTGTAGGTCAGTGTAGTCATGTGTAAGATCAGTGTAAGTTCAGTGTAAGTCAGTGTAAGTCAGTGTAAGTCAGTGTAGGTCAGTGTAGTCAGTGTAAGTCAGTGTAAGTCAGTGTAGGTCAGTGTAAGTCAGTGTAAGTCAGTGTAAGTCAGTGTAGGTCAGTGTAAGTCAGTGTAGTCAGTGTAGGTCAGTGTAAGTCAGTGTAAGTCAGTGTAGGTCAGTGTAGTAGGTAGTCAGTGTAAGTCAGTGTAAGTCAGTGTAAGTCAGTGTAGGTCAGTGTAGGTCAGTGTAAGTCAGTGTAAGTCAGTGTAAGAGTCAGTGTAGTCAGTGTAGTCAGTGTACGTCAGTGTAGGTCAGTGTAGGTCAGTGTAAGTCAGTGTAGGTCATGTCAGTGTAAGTCAGTGTAGGTCAGTGTAATCAGTGTAAGGTCAGTGTAGTCAGTGTAAGTCAGTGTAAGTCAGTGTAGGTCAGTGTAGTCAGTGTAAGTCAGTGTAGTCAGTGTAATTCAGTGTAGGTCAGTGTAGGTCAGTTGTAGTCAGTGTAAGTCAGTGTAGTCAGTGTAGGTCAGTGTAAGTCAGTGTAGGTCAGTGTAGTCAGGTAGTCAGTGTAAGTCAGTGTAAGTCAGTGTAGGTCAGTGTAAGTCAGTGTAAGGTCAGTGTAAGTCAGTGTAGTCGTGTGGTCAGTGTAGTCAGTGTAAGTCAGTGTAAGTAGTGTAAGGTCAGTGTAAGTCAGTGTAGGTCAGTGTAGGTCAGTGTAAGTCATGTAGTCAGTGTAGGTCAGTGTACGTCAGTGTAAGGTCAGTGTAAGTCAGTGTAGATCAGTGTAAGTCAGTGTAAGTCAGTGTAAGTCAGTGTAAGTCAGTGTAGGTCAGTGTAGGTCAGTGTAGGTCAGTGTACGTCAGTGTAAGTCAGTGTAAGTCAGTGTAAGTCAGTGTAAGTCAGTGTAGTCAGTGTAGGTCAGTGTAAGTCAGTGTAAGTCAGTGTAGGTCAGTGTAAGTCATGAGCAGTGTAGGTCAGTGTA
>NC_069489.1:12971013-13011013 GCF_026875155.1 Cherax quadricarinatus | reverse complement strand
TGCCTCTCTCTGTCTTTGACTCTACTACTTGCATCTTTGTGTCCTATCATTTTCTGTCGATCTTCTCATGTTCTGTCGAGGTCTAGGTACACTCGCCGGTAATTTGATGAGCAATTTAGTTATAGTTTCTGCTGCAGGATATTGTTTCGCACCGCTTCTGACTTGAAAATCAATTTCCGTGTGTGTGTGTGTACTCACCTAGTTGTACTCACCTAGTTGAGGTTGCGGGGGTCGAGTCCGAGCTCCTGGCCCCGCCTCTTCACTGATCGCTACTAGGTCACTCTCCCCGAGCCGTGAGCTTTATCATACCTCTGCTTAAAGCTATGTATGGATCCTGCCTCCACTACATCGCTTCCCAAACTATTCCACTTACTGACTACTCTGTGGCTGAAGAAATACTTCCTAACATCCCTGTGATTCATCTGTGTCTTTAGCTTCCAACTGTGTCCCCTTGTTGCTGTGTCCAAACTCTGGAACATCCTGTCTTTGTCCACCTTGTCAATTCCCCTCAGTATTTTGTATGTCGTTATCATGTCCCCCCTATCTCTCCTGTCCTCCAGTGTCGTCAGGTTGATTTCCCTTAACCTCTCCTCGTAGGACATACCTCTTAGCTCTGGGACTAGTCTTGTTGCAAACCTTTGCACTTTCTCTAGTTTCTTTACGTGCTTGGCTAGGTGTGGTTCCAAACTGGTGCCCGCATACTCCAATATGGGCCTAACGTATACGGTGTACAGGGTCCTGAACGATTCCTTATTAAGATGTCGGAATGCTGTTCTGAGGTTTGCTAGGCGCCCATATGCTGCAGCAGTTATTTGGTTGATGTGCGCTTCAGGAGATGTGCCTGGTGTTATACCCACCCCAAGATCTTTTTCCTTGAGTGAGGTTTGTAGTCTCTGACCCCCTAGACTGTACTCCGTCTGCGGCCTTCTTTGCCCTTCCCCAATCTTCCATGACTTTGCACTTGGTGGGATTGAACTCCAGGAGCCAATTGCTGGACCAGGTCTGCGCCTGTCCAGATCCCTTTGTATTCTGCCTGGTCTTCGTCGAGTGTATTCTTCTCATCAACTTCCCACGTCATCTGCAAACAGGGACACCTCAGAGTCTATTCCTTCCGTCATGTCGTTTTACAAATACCAGGGAAAAAGCACTGGTCCTAGGACGACCCCTGCGGGACCCGCTGGTCACGGTGCCCACTCTGGGCACCTCGCCACGTACCATGACTCGCTGCTGTCTTCCTGACAAGTATTTCCCCCATCCATTGTAGTGCCTTCCCTGTTATCCCTGCTTGGTCCTCCAGTTTTTGCACCAATCTCTTGTGGGAACTGTGTCAAACGCCTTCTTGCAGTCCAAGAAAATGCAATCCACCCACCCCTCTCTCTCTTGTCCCTTTCTGCTGTCACCATGTCATAGAACTCCAGTAGGTTGATGACACAGGATTTCCCGTCCCTGAAACCATGCTGGCTGCTGTTGATGAGTTTATTCCTTTCTAGGTGTTCCACCACTCTTCTCCTGATAATCTTCTCCATGATTTTGCATACTATACATGTCAGTGACACTGGTCTGTAGTTTAACGCTTCATGTCTGTCTCCTTTTTTAAAGATTGGGACTACATTTGCTGTCTTCCATGCCTCAGGCAATCTCCCTGTTTCGATAGATGTATTGAATATTGTTGTTAAGGGTACACATAGCGCCTCTGCTCCCTCTCTCAATACCCATGGGAGATGTTATCTGGCCCCCTTGCCTTTGAGGTATCTAGCTCACTCAGAAGCCTCTTCACTTCTTCCTCGGTTTGTGTTCACTGTGTCCAGCACTTGGTGGTTTTGCCCACCCCCTCCGTCTTTCTGGAGTCCCTTCTGTTCCTCTGTGAACACTTTCTTTGAATCTCTTTGAGTTCTTCACATACTTACGGCTTTCCCCATTCTCCGGGGGTCCTTTGCCTTCATATTTCTTCCTTTCCCCCTACACATTTGGGTTTTTGCCTCCCTGCCCCTTTTTGGGTAAACCAGGGGCCAAATCCTGGCTTTTTCATTACTCCTTTTTTACCCTTGGGTACAAACCTCTCCTCACCCCCTTTGCATTTTTTTGCACATATTCCATCATTTTCTTTTAACGGCTTCCCCCCCGTTCTTTTTTGCCCCAACTAAACCCCCCGTTCGGGGTAGTTCCTCATTCCTGTGAACCCCCCTTTCTTGTATTTTGGGCTTCATTTCGTCCGGGCCTTCCTTTTCTTCTTCCCCCCCTCCACTTTACCTTTTTTGTATTCGAAGTTTAAAAAAACCACATGGTCATGGCCCCAAGGGGTCTTTCATATGTGTGTCCTCGATATCGCACTACTGAAGGTGAATACAAAAGCCCACCCCTTCTGGTTAAACCTCTCCTCTCCCCTCTTGAAAGGGGCCCCTTACGTGTTGGTACATGAAGTTTTTCCAGTACCCCCAACCCCCTCCATCATTTTAAACCCCTCCATTTTAATCGGGCCCCCCATGGGGGGTTCCAAGTTCTCCCAATCGAACCCCCTTGTGGTTAAAGCCCCCCCTTGACGGGGAGCTTTGCACTGCATCATGACCCCTTCCCGGGCCCGAAAACAAAGCCGGGTTTTTGAAAAACCATCGCCTATTGCTCCGTCGTTACCCTTCCCCCTTGGGGGCCCTCCTGCTGTTCGTGGGGTTATACATCACTGCAAATTACCACCTTGGGGACCCCCCAAAGAGTGAAGTTTTCCCAACAAATTTTAATCACTTTCTTCTCCGCTATCCCTCTCCCCAAACCATCAAAAATTCCAGCGATTTTGTCAAAACCCCCAAACCTCCTCCCCCCCCCTGTTCCCTCGTCTTCCCTCGGGATTTGGAAACCCTTTGGAAAAGATGGATCTGTTATCAAAACCTGTAAGTTTGGTTTCTTTTAAGAGCTAAAAATTTCCGGGGTTTGATGTTTCTTTGACTTTTTTCGTGCCACTCCCTTCCCCCCTTTTTTTGTTTTTTCCATCACGTTTGTGTCCCATACCTTCAGTTTTTTCCTTTTCCCAACACGGGGTTTTTGGGGGGCCTGTGGGGGGGGAAAAACCCGGGTTTTGGAATACGGGGGATTCTATAGCTCGATGTTGGTGGGGGCTGTGGGAAATGGATTGTAGTGTGTTTTTGGGATGGTGTGATGGGTTTGTATGGTTCTAAAAGGAATTTTGTGTGGTGCTTGCCCTTGCTTTTTCGGTCCTGCCGGGACTGCCCTTTCTGTTTATTCCCTCCTTGATTTTTTTTTCCAGCCCCCTTTCGTTTTTTAGGTCCTCTCCCCACTGCTGTCTTTTCTGATTTTTTTTCTGCTCTGTCGGGGAACCCCCCTCTTGTACTTTCCGAGTATTTCAACCCGTGGTTTTCTTTTGGGAAAGGATCCTTTTTCCGAACTGTTTCCGTCCGAGAAAAAAGCTTTTTTGGGGCCCGGTTTTTCTTTCCCCTTTTCGAGCCCCCCCCAAATTCTCTAAAATTTTAAACAATCTCGCCCAAACTCTTCCCCTTTTTCCCCGTGATGTTTTTTTCTCAATCCCCCTTTCCTTTTTCCCCGGCTTCCTTTCAGTTGTGTTTCCTTTCCCTCTCTCTCCTGAACCCCATAAAATAAACCTGATTTTGCCCCTTTTTTTTCCCCCCATTTCCTCACCCTCTGTGGCTCGAAATCCTGCCTGTATGTGGCCTTTCTCCCTTGTTTTTTTCCCATGGCTCTTGATACCCTTTGTTTTTCCTCACTTTTCGACCTATAAACCCCTCCATTTCAACCAGCGATTTTTTCCCTTTTCACCCTTGGCCCCCTTTGGGCCAGATTGATTTTACCTTAGCAAAATTTAAAAAATTTCCCCTTCCTTTCCCTTTCACCTTTGGCAGTTTCATATGCGGGTGTCTTCTCTGGTCACTGCCCCTGTTGTGTGTTTTGTGTGGGGTGTTGTGTGTGGGGTGGTTTCACCTAATTCGGGTTTGCAGGGGTTCGATTAAACGGGCTCCGACCCCCGGCCTTCACTATTTCGGAAATTTACATCCCTCCTTTCTCCGTTACTTTGTTTTTTATACTCCCTGGTTGGGGTTTGCGGGGGTCGATTTCCCAAGCTTTCTGTGTGTGTCACTTTTTAAAATTATATTTTTTAAAAGCTTCCAATGTCCTCTTCCCACTTTCCCTTTTCCCTCCCCCTCTTCTTTAAAACCTACCCCCCTTTCCTTTCCCTTTCCCTTTGCTATCCCCCCTTTTCAAAAACCCTCTTAAACCCCCTTTTCTTTTTCTCCCCCATTTAAAAACCCTACAACTCCTCCTCCTCATCCTCCCCCCTCCTCCTCCCCCTCCTCATCCTTCTCCTAAAACCCTCCTACTCCTTTGAATGGTGTCGACCCTCCCCCAAAATTTTTAATTTTTTTACTAACCCCTTTTACCCCAAAATTTTAGAGAGCGGCCCTCTGGGTGCAGGTGTGTGTGTTTTTGTGTTGGGGTGTGTGTGTGTTTTGGGGGTGTTTTGGTTTTGTGTTGTGTGGGGGTGGGGTGTGTGTGTGTGTTTTTGTTTTTGGGTTGTGTGTGTTTTTGTTGGTTTGTGTGTTGGGTGTGTGTGTTTTTTGTGTGGTGTGTGGTGTGTGTGTGTGTGTGTGTGGGGTGTTTTTTTGTGTTGTGTGTGGGGTGTGTTGTGGGGTTTTTGGGTTTTGGGGGTTGTTTTGTGTGTTTGTGTTGTGTGTTGTGGGGTGTGTGTGTGTGGTTTTGTGGTTTTTTTTGTGTGTGTGTTTGGGGGGTTTGGGGTTTGTGTTTGTGTTTTTTGGGTGTTGTTTTTTGTTGTGTGTGTGGGGTTTTGTTGTGTGTTTGTGTGTGTTTGTGATGTGTGGTATGTGTGAATTGGTGTGTGTGTGAGACAAAAAGGACACACAAACAACAACCCCCCCAAAACCCCCCCCCCAAACAACCCCCCAAAAACCCCCCCCAAAAAAAACCCCCCCAAAAACCCCCCCCAAACCCAACCCCCCCAAAAAACCCCCCAACATCCCCCAACAACCCCCCAACAACCCCCAAAAAACCCCCCCAAAAAAACCCCCAAAAAACCCCCAACAACCCCCAAAAACCCCCCCAAAAAAACCCCAAAAAACCCCCAAAAACCCCCCCAACAACCCCCCAAAAAACCCTCAAAAAAGCCCCCAACAACCCCCAACAACCCCCAACCCCCCCCAACCCCCCCCAACAACCCCCAACAACCCCCAAAAACCCCCCCAACAACCCCCAACAACCCCCAACAACCCCCAAACAACCCCCCCAAAAAACCCCCAAAAACCCCCCAAAAACCCCCAAAAAACCCCCCCCCAAAACCCCCAAAAACCCCCCAACAACCCCCCCAAAAAACCCCCCAACAACCCCCAAACCCAACCCCCCCAAAAAACCCCCAAAAACCCCCCAACAAACCCCCAAAAACCCCCCAAAAACCCCCAAACCCAACCCCCCCCAAAACCCCCCAACAACCCCCAAAAACCCCCCCCAAAACAAACCCCCCAAACCCAACCCCAAAAAACCCCCCCCCAACCCCCCAAAACAACCCCCAACAACCCCCAAAAAACCCCCAACCCAAACCCCCAACAACCCCCCCAACAACCCCCAACAACCCCCAAAAAACCCCCCCCAAAACAACCCCCAAAAACCCCCCCCCAAAACCCCCATCAACCCCCAAAAACCCCCCCCAAAAACCCCCCAAACAACCCCCAAAAAACCCCAAAAACCCCCCCCAAAAAACCCCCAACAACCCCAAAAACCCCCCAAAAAACCCCCAACAAACCCCCCCAACAACCCCCAAAAACCCCACCAAAAAAACCCCCAAAAACCCCCCCAACAACCCCCAACAACCCCCAACAACCCCAACAGAGACCAAAAACAACCGGGAAATAAAACCTCTCTTTTAAAATTTTTTCCTCTCGGGACGTGCCCCCCGGAAAAATACCTAAAACCTCAATTTCACAAAAATTAAATCAACTCATTAAAAAAACCATGTTAAATATAAACCCAAGCGGGCGGGTTTGTTAACCCTTTTAAAAACCCTGAAAGGTTTTAAAAACCCTTTAAACCACCACTAAAAAATTTTTTAATTTTGGTTTTATTTTTGGGTTTAAAAAAAAGGGTTTGGGGAATTGGTTATTTTTTTTGAAACGGGGGAAACCCAGGGTTTTATTTTATGGGGGGGTTGGTTTAAGGGGGGGTTTAAAAGGGGGGGTTTTTAAAACTAAGGGAAAGGGGGGGTGATTGTTTTATGGTGTTAGGGGGGATTTAAATAATAACTTTATATCTATCTATCGTCTATGTATATACATATAAATTTTTAAATATATTAATTTTTAAAAATAATATATATAAAAATATAAAATATAAATATATATATAAAAATATATATAAATATAAATAAATAAATATAAAGTATATATATAAAAATAAAAATATAAATATATAAATAAATAAATATACCCCCCCCACAAAACACACACACAAAACACAACCCCCAACACAAAACAACACACACACACCACACACACCCACACACACCCACACAACACACACAACACACACCAACACAACAACACACACCCAAAACACACAAAACACACAACACACACAACACACACACACACAACACACACAAAACCCCACCCCACAACACACAACACACACAACACCAAAACAACACACAACACACCCCCCAACCCCAACACACCAACACACACAACACACACACAAAACACACAACACACCCAACACACACAACACACACCACCACCCCACAACCCCCACACACACACACACACAAAACACACCCACACACACACAAAACCCCCCCCAAAAACACAACACACACAAAAACCCCCAAAACAATCACACACCCCACACCACACAAAACCCCACAACCCCCACACACAACCACACACAAACACACACACACCCACCCCACACCCACACCAAAACCCACAAAACCCCACACAACACCCCCAAAACAACACACCCAACACACACACCAAAACCAAAACACAAAACCCAAAACCCACACAACACAAAAACCCACACCACACACACCCAACCCAAAACAAACACAACACCAACCCACAAAACTCCCCACAAAACCCACACACCCCACAACAAAACACAAAACCCCACAAAACACACACAACAAAACCCCACCACCCACACCAAAACCACCCACCCACACACAACAACACCCCCCCCAAAACCCACCACACCCACACACCCCCCACACCCACACCAACACCCCAAACACACACCACACCCCCCCCAACACCCACCCACAAAACCCCACACCCCCAACACCCCCCCAAAACCCACCCCCCCCACACCCCCCCCCCCCCCACACACTCACCCCACACCCCCCCCCCCCCCACCCAAAACCCCCACAAAAACAACACACACAACCCACCCACACACACCCACCCCACACAACAACACACAAAAAAAACACACACAACCCACCCAAACACACACCACCCAAAAACCCCACCACACACGACCAAACCCACACACACACACCACACACAAAAAACAAAACACAAAACACACAAAACAAAAAACACACACAACCCAACCCCAAAAACCCACCCACAAAACAAAACACCCCAACACCCCACCCCCACACACACAAAAAACACACCCAAAACACACAAAAACACACACAACACACACCCCACACAAACCAAAATCAAAACCCCACAACACCACAACACACAAAAACACACACACAACAAAACACACACACACACACACAACACAAAACAAAACACACCAAAACCAAAACCCCAAAACACAAACACACACAACACACAAAACACAAAACACAAACACACACACAACACACACCAACACCACAACAACACACACAAAAAACACACAACACACAACAAAACACACACACACACAAAAAACCAAAACCCCACACACAAAAACACAAACACAAAACAAACCCCAAAAAACCCCAACACAAAAAACAACACAAAAAAAAAAAAAAACCCCCAAAACCCCCCAACCAAAAAAAAAAAAAAAAAAAAAACAAAAAAAAAACAAAACAAAAAAAAAAAAATAGGGAAAAAATTTGTTTTTTGGGTAAAGAATAAATTTTTAAAAATTTGTGGGAAAAAGAATTCGAGTAAAAACCCCGAGAAAAGGGGGGAGGAAAAGGGAAAGAAGAAGGAAAAAGAAACCCGTGTGGTACAGGGGAGGAAAAATTTTATAAGGGTAAACCCTTAGGGTTTTTGGAAAAAATGGTATAGAAAGGTATTTGGTGTTCCTTTGGTTTTCCCGGGGGGGTTAATAACCAGGTGTTTGGGTAACCTTTTGGGATATTTTTTGGGGATACCGGAAAAATACCTGGAGGGAAAACCTGGGAAAACCTTTTAAGGGGATTCCTGGATTTCCTTGGCCCGGGGTTTCCAGTAGGAAGCTCCTGGGTTTATTTTGGGTTTTTCCCGGTTTTTTTTGGTTTTTTTGGGTTTTTGGTGTTTGGGTTTGGGTTTTGGGTTCTGGGTTTGGTTTTGGTTTTTTGGTTGTGGTAATTTTTTGTTTGGTTGTGTGTTTTGGTTATGTGTTTTGTTTTGTTGTTGTGGGGTTGTTTGGGTTTTTTGGGGTTTTTGTGTGTTTTTGTTTGGTGGGTTTTTTGTTGTGTGTTGTGTGGTTTGTTGTTTTGTGTTTTGTGGTTTTTTTGGGTGTTGTGTGTTTGGTGTTTTTGTGTGTTGTGTGTTTTTGGTTTGTGTGTTGGGGGGGGGTGTGTTGTGGTTTTTGTTTTGGGGTGTTTTGTGGGGTTGTGTGTTGGTTTTGTTGGGGTGTTGTGTTGGGGTTTTTTGTTTTGGGGTTTTTGTTGTGTGTGTTGTGTGTTTTTGTGGTTGTGTGGGGTTTTGTTTTTTGGGTTTTGTGTTTTTTTGTGGGTTTTGTGTTTTGGGGTGTTGTTGTTGTGTGGGTTTTTTGTGTGTTGTGTGTGTTGTTTTTTTGTGTGTTTTTGTGTTGTTTTGTGTGGTTTTTTGTGTTTGTGTTTGTTGTGTTGTGTGTTTTGTTTTGTTGGGGTTGTGTGGTTTTTTTTGTTGGTGTTTTTGGGTTGTGTGTTGTGTGTTTTGTGTTTTTGTGTGTTTTTGTGTGTTGTGTGTTGGGGTGTTGTGGGGTTGTGGTTGTGTGTGTTGTGTGTTTGTTTTGTTTTGGGTTTTTGTTTTGTGTGTTGTGTGTGTTGTGTGTTGTGGGGTTGTGTGTTGTGTGGGTTTTTTGTTGTGTGGTTGGGGTTTTGTGTTTGTGGTGTTTTTGTTTTTTGTGTGTTTGGGTTTGTGTTTGTGTGTTTGTGTGTGTTGGTTTTTGTTGTGTGTTTGTGGTTTTTGTGGTTGTGTGTTTGGTGTGTTGGGGGTGTGGGGTGTGTTTGTGTGTGTTGGGGTTTTGTGTGTTGTGTGTGTTGTGTGTTTTGTGATGTTTTGGGTGTTGTGTTGTTGTTGTGTGGTGTTTGTTGTTGGTTTATGTGGGGTGTGTGTGTGGTGGTTTGTGTGTGGTGAGTTTTTGTGGGTTTTTTGGTGTTTTTTTGTGTTTTTGTGTGGTTGTGTGTTTTTGGGGCCCCCCTGGGGTTGTGTAAAGTGTGGGTGGTGTTGTGTTTGGGGGGTTTGGTTGTTTGGGTTGGTTGTTTGGTTTTGGGGTTGTGGGGGGGGGGGGGGGGGGGGGGGGGGAAGGGTTTTTTTGGTTTGGTTTTGTTTTTTTTGTTAAAACCCAAAAATTTTACATCCCCTAAGTACGATGAGAAGGGAGAGAGAAAGGAAAAGAGGAAAAGAAGAGAGAGAGATTCACTCTTCACCACTCAATTATCTTAATTATTTCTGAGAGGGTCGAGTCGATCTCAAGTGAGAAGAGAAGAGAGGAGAGAGAAGGGATAGAAAAGGAGAAGATGAGAAATGTGCGTATTACCCATCACTCCCACCTATACGGTAACGTGGGTAGTGTGAGGGGTTGTGTGTAGGTGGGATACCACTTTTTTGGTGCCCACCAATAAGCAGTGTGTATGTGGGATCCCCTGTTGCTGCCACCAATACAGCAGTGTGTAGGTGGAACCATGCTGCGCTACAATAAAAGCAGGGGTGTGGTGGTATACCACTGTGCTGCCACCAATACAGCAGTGTGTAGGTGGGATACCACTGTTGCTGCCACCAATACAGCAGTGTGTAGGTGGGATACCACTGCTGCTGCTACCAATACAGCAGTGTGTAGGTGGGATACCACTGCTGCTGCCACCAATACAGCAGTGTGTAGGTGGTATACCACTGTTGCTGCCACCAATACAGCAGTGTGTAGGTGGGATACCACTGCTTGCTGCCCAAATACAGCAGTGTGTAGGTGGGATACCACTGTTGCTGCCACCAATACAGCATTGTGTAGGGGGGATCCACTGCTGCTGCCACCAATACAGCAGTGTGTAGGTGGGTAACCACTGCTCCCGCCACCAATAACAGCAGTGTGTAGGTGGTATACCACTGTTGCTGCCACCAATACAGCAGTGTGTAGGTGGGATACCACTGCTGCTGCCACCAATACAGCAGTGTGTAGGTGGGATACCACTGTTGCTGCCACCAATACAGCAGTGTGTAGGTGGGATACCACTGCTGCTGCCACCAATACAGCAGTGTGTAGGTGGGATACCACTGTTGCTGCCACCAGTACAGCAGTGTGTAGGTGTATACCACTGCTGCTGCCACCAATACAGCAGTGTGTAGGTGGTATACCACTGTCACTACCACCAATACAGCAGTGTGTAGGTGGTATACCACTGCTGCTGCCACCAATACAGCAGTGTGTAGGTGGGATACCACTGCTGCTGCCACCAATACAGCGGGTGTGTAGGTGGGTTTACCACTGTCACTACAACCAATACAGCAGTGTGTAGGTGTATACCACTGCTGCTGCCACCAATACAGCAGTGTGTAGGTGGTATACCACTGTCACTACCACCAATACAGCAGTGTGTAGGTGTATACCACTGCTGCTGCCACCAATACAGCAGTGTGTAGGTGGGATACCACTGCTGCTGCCACCAATACAGCAGTGTGTAGGTGGGATACCACTGCTGCTGCCACCAATACAGCAGTGTGTAGGTGTATACCACTGCTGCTGCCACCAATACAGCAGTGTGTAGGTGTATACCACTGTCACTACCACCAATACAATGGTGTATACCTCAGGCAGGTGGGTACCTCCAGGGGCAGGCGGGTACCTCCAGGGGCAGGTGGGTACCTCCAGGGGCAGGTGGGTACCTCCAGGGGCAGGTGGGTACCTCCAGGGGCAGGTGGGTACCTCCAGGGGCAGTCGGTATTTATCACACTTCCACACACTTCTGCCTGACATCTTAATGCTTGGCATTCTAGGAAGCTTCTGTCTTTAAATCGATGTTCATTTCTCTCTCTCTCTCTCTCTCTCTCTCTCCCCTCTCCCCTCTCTCTCTCTCTCCTCTCTCCCCTCTCTGTAGTTGCCAATACAAGACATCATTTGTCTTGCCACTTCTATACCCCAGTGAGAGAGTGAGAGGGGAGGAGAGAGGAAGAGAGAGAGAGGAGAGAGAGAGATAGAGAGAGAGAGAGAGACAATAGTGTTGTCAGTTCTTCTCGATATTCACTATAATAAAAATACTTGGACTCTGACGCTGATGTGAACTTAAATGGCCTTAGATGCCCGAATCCATGCCCTGGGGCACTTTGTGGGCCCCTGTGCCCTACTTGGCCTCTGGGGGCCTTTGTGGGCCCCTTGCCCCATTTGGGCCCTCTGGTGCACTTTGTGGGCCCCTGTGCCCCTACATGGCCTCTGGGGGCACTGTGTGGCATGGCTGTAGCTGTCGAATCCCTGCTCCTGGGGGCACTTTGTGGGTCCCCAGTGAACTTAAACGGCTCTAGTTGTCGAATCCATGCCCCTGGGCACTGTGTGGCCCTTTAGTTGCCGAACCCTATGCCCCGGGGGGCAACTGTGTGGTGACAGTGCCTCTACAGGGCCCAAACTATGGAATCCATTCCCGGGGGCACTGTGTAGCCCACAGTGCCTCTAAATGGCCCTAGCTATCGAATCCATTCCCCGGGGGCACTGTGTAGCCCACAGTGCCTCTAAATGGCCCCCAACTGTCGAATCCATGCCCCTGGGGGCACTGTGTAGCCCACAGTTCCTCTACAAGGCCCTAGCTAACGAATCCATTTCCCGGGGGCACTGTGTAGCCCACAGTTCCTCTACAAGGCCCTAGCTAACGAATCCATTTCCCGGGGGCACTGTGTAGCCCACAGTCCCTCTAAATGGCCCCCAGTTGTCGAATCCATGCCCCAGGAGTCACTACATGGCCTCCAGCAACCTCACATAAAACACTATGGCAGGACCATTGTTACACTAGAGCCACAATATAAGCACTCACTACGTAATACTAAAGAATACACAAGTAGAATATTCCAAGCATCGATCGCCAGGTGAACGTTGTGTGTACAGTGCCACTGAACGGCCCTAGGGAAGGTCTTACTGGCACTCTGTACAATGGTTATCGAAGGCTGTAATGGCGTTCGTGGTAAGGAGGCATTACGCCAGTAACTGGATCCGCGACAATAGCGTCCAGGAGGCCGCGAAACTACAAGCTTTTGTTGAGGGAATGGTGCGCACTGTATAGCAATGGTGTGATTCCATAATGCGGTATACGCAGACGAGCATGGAGGGTTTAATGGGGTTTAAAGACTGTCTACTACACGAGAGTCATTAAGGTTAATGGAGTTTAAAGTCTACTAGACCAAGGTCATTAAGGTTAATGGGGTTTAAAGTCTACTAGACCAGGATCATTAAGGTTAATGGGGTTTAAAGTCTGTCTACCACACGAGGGGTCATTAAGACTTGTTGGTTAGTGGGGTTTAAAGTCTATTTACTACACGAGGGTCATTAAGGCTGCAGGTCACCTGTACACCACTAGTCAAGAATACTTTAATACCTAAAATACTGATTAATGTAAACTACAATTGTATATACTCTGGAATATACACTAAGATATGCTCCATTGCCGGGAGTAATGGGCTAGTAACCCCTTCTCCTGTATACATTACTAAAAGAAGAGTAACTTCATAAAACTGGGAGGCTTGATGTACGTAGATGTAGTGCAGATGACAAGAGAGAGATGATTGTTGATGTTATGAATGAAAAGAAGTTGGATGTCGTAGCTCTAAGCGAAACAAAGCTGAAGGGGGAAGGTGAGTTTCAGTGGGGAGAAATAAATGGGATTAAGTCAGGAGTATCTGAGAGAGTTAGAGCTAAGGAAGGGGTAGCAATAATGTTGAAGGACCAGTTATGGAAGGAGAAGAGGGAATGTAAATGTGTAAATTCAAGGATTATGTGGATTAAAATAAGGGCTGGATGCGAAAAGTGGGTCATAATAAGTGTGTATGCACTTGGAGAAGAGAGGAGTGTAGAGGAGAGAGATTTGGGAGATGTTCAGCGAGTGTATAGGAACTTTTGAGCCAAGTGAGAGAATAATTGTTTGGTAGGGGACCTAAAACTAAAGTAGAGAGAAGCATTTAGAGAGGGTTGGTAGGTAAGTTTGGGTGCCAGGTGTAAATGTAATGGGAAACCCTTTGATTGAACTTTGTATAGAAAGGGGTTAGTTATAGGTAATACATATTTTAGAAAAAGAGGATAAATAAATATACAAGATATGATGTAGGGAGAAATGACAGTAGTTTGTTGGATTATGTATTGGTAGATAAAAGACTGTTGAGTAGACTTCAGGATGTACATGTTTATAGAGGGGCCACAGATATATCAGATCACTTTCTAGTTGTAGCACACGTGAGGTAAAAGGTAGATGGGATAACAAGGGAGATAGAAGCTAGGAGGAAGGGGGGAGTGAAGGGTTTATAACTGTAAGAAGGAGGCTAGTTAGGGATAAATTTATACAAGATTGGAGGTATAGAATGGATAGTGGAAGTAATAGGTTGGAATGGGTAGATAAAAGACTGTTGGTAGTGAAGGAGTATAGTTTATAGGGGGAGAACAGTTTTGGGCTACACTGAGAGTAAAGGTAATGGGATAGGAGAATGGGCATGGGTGAGAGAGAGTGAAGGTATTAGATAGCTATAGATAGGAAGAGTATGTAAAATGGGGATAGATGGGCTAGTGAGAGTATAGGTAATGGGGAGGATAGATGGGCTAGTGAGAGTATAGGTAATGGGGAGGATAGATGGGCTAGTGAGAGTATAGGGGGGATGGGGTAGGTTTAAGAAGTTTGTGGTCACAAAAATGTGGGTGAGGGAGGGAAGAAGAGCAATTGGTGGAATGATGTAAAGAGAGTAGTAAGGGAGAAAAAGTTAGCATATGAGAGGTTTTTACAAAATAGAAGTGATACAAAGAGGAAGAGTATATGGAGAGAAAAATAGAGGTTAAGAGAGTGGTGAAACAATGTAACAAGAGAGATGGGCGAAAATAAGAAAAAGTTTTGGAGATTAATAAGTTGAGGGAGCAGAATGAAAGGTGGGTAAGGCAGCTGGGATTGATGGGATAAAGACAGAAATGTTAAAAGCAGGTGAAGATATAGTCCTGGAGTAGTTGGTGGTATTATTTAATAAATGTATGGAAGAGGGTAAGGTACCTAGTGATTGGCAGAGAGCATGCATAGTTCCTTTGTATAAAGGCAAAGGGGACAAAATAGAGTGCAAAAAATATAGGGGGATAAGTCTGTTGAGTATACCTGGTAAAGTGTATGGTAGAGTTATTATTGAAAGAATTAAGAGTAAGACGGAGAATAGGATAGCAGATGAACAGGGAGGCTTTAGGAAAGGTAGGGGGTGTGTGGACCAGGTGTTTATTGTGAACCAGATGAACAGGGAGGCTTTAGGAAAGGTAGGGGGTGTGTGGACCAGGTGTTTATTGTGAACCAGATGAACAGGGAGGCTTTAGGAAAGGTAGGGGGTGTGTGGACCAGGTGTTTATTGTGAACCAGATGAACAGGGAGGCTTTAGGAAAGGTAGGGGTGTGTGGACCAGGTGTTTATTGTGAACCAGATGAACAGAGGAGGCTTTAGGAAAGGTAGGGGGTGTGTGGACCAGGTGTTTATTGTGAACCAGATGAACAGGGAGGCTTTAGGAAAGGTATGGGGTGTGTGGACCAGGTGTTTATTGTGAACCAGATGAACAGGGAGGCTTTAGGAAAGGTAGGGGGGTGTGTGGGCCAGGTGTTTATTGTGAACCAGATGAACAAGGAGGCTTTAGGAAAGGTAGGGGGTGTGTGGACCAGGTGTTTATTGTGAACCAGATGAACAGGGAGGCTTTAGGAAAGGTAGGGGGTGTTGTGGACCAGGTGTTTATTGTGAACCAGATGAACAGGGAGGCTTTAGGAAAGGTAGGGGGTGTGTGGACCAGGTGTTTATTGTGAACCAGATGAACAGGGAGGCTTAGGAAGAGTAGGGGGTGTGTTCGACCAGGTGTTTATTGTGAACCAGATGAACAGGGAGGCTTTAGGAAAGGTAGGGGGTGTGTGGACCAGGTGTTTATTGTGAACCAGATGAACAAGGAGGTTTTAGGAAGAGTAGGGGGTGTGTGGACCAGGTGTTTATTGTGAACCAGATGAACAAGGAGGCTTTAGGAAAGGTAGGGGGTGTGTGGACCAGGTGTTTATTGTGAACCAGATGAACAGGGAGGCTTTAGGAAGAGTAGGGGGTGTGTGGACCAGGTGTTTATTGTGAACCAGATGAACAGGGAGGCTTTAGGAAAGGTAGGGGGTGTGTGGACCAGGTGTTTATTGTGAACCAGATGAACAAGGGAGGCTTTAGGAAAGAGTAGGGTGTGTGTGGACCAGGTGTTTATTGTGAACCAGATGAACAGGGAGGCTTTAGGAAAGGTAGGGGGTGTGTGGACCAGGTGTTTATTGTGAACCAGATGAACAAGGAGGCTTTAGGAAGAGTAGGGGGTGTGTGGACCAGGTGTTTATTGTGAACCAGATGAACAGGGAGGCTTTAGGAAAGGTAGGGGGTGTGTGGACCAGGTGTTTACAGTGAAACATATAAGTGAACAGTATTTAGATAAGGCTAAAGAGGTCTTTGTGGCATTTATGGATTTGGAAAAGGCGTATGACAGGGTGGATAGGGGGGCATGTGGCAGATGTTGCAGGTGTATGGTGTAGGAGGTAGGTTACTGAAAGCAGTGAAGAGTTTTTACGAGGATAGTGAGGCTCAAGTTAGAGTATGTAGGAAAGAGGGAGATTATTTCCCAGTAAAAAATAGGCCTTAGACAAGGATGTGTGATGTCACCATGGTTGTTTAATATATTTATAGATGGGGTTGTAAGAGAAGTAAATACGAGGGTCTTGGCAAGAGGCGGGAGTTAAAGATAAAGAATCACACAAAAAGTGGGAGTTGTCACAGCTGCTCTTTGCTGATGACCACTTTTGCTCTTGGGAGATTCTGAAGAGAAGTTGCAGAGGTTGGTGGATGAATTTGGTAGGGAGTGCAAAAGAAGAAAATTAAAAGTGAATACAGGAAAGAGTAAGGTTATGAGGATAACAAAAAGATTAGGTGATGAAAGATTGGATATCAGGTTGGAGGGATAGAATATGGAGGAGGTGAACGTATTCAGATATTTGGGAGTGGACGTGTCAGTGGATGGGTCTATGAAAGATGAGGTGAATCATAGAACTTATGAGAGGAAAAAGGATGAGCGGTGCATTGAGGAGTCTGTGGAGACAAAGAACTTTGTCAGTGGAAGCAAAGAGGGGAATGTATGAGAGTATAGTTATGGCAACGTTCTTGTAAGGGTGTGAGGCATGGGTTGTGAATGTTGCAACAAGGAGAAGGCAGGAGGCAGTGGAGATGTCATGTCTGAGGGCAATGTGTGGTGCGAATATAATGCAGAGAATTCGTAGTTTGGAGATTAGGAGAAGGTGTGGGATTACCAAAACTATTATCCAGAGCGCTAAGGAGGGGTTGTTGAGGTGGTTTGGACAGGTAGAGTGATTGGAAGAAAACAGAATGACTTCAAGAGTGTATAAATCTGTAGTGGAGGGAAGGCAGGGTAGGGGGTCAGCCTAGGAAAGGTTAGAGGGCGGGGGGCATAAATGAGGTTTTGTGTGCGAGGGGCTTGGACTTGCAACAAGCAAGTGAGCGTGTTAGACAGGAGCATGGAGACAAATGGTTTTTAATACTTGACGTGCTGTTGGAGTGTGAGCAAAGTAACATTTATGAAGGGGTTCAGGGAAACCGGCAGGCCGGACTTGAGTCCTGGAGATGGGAAGTACAGTGTCTGCACTCTGAAGGAGGGGTGTTAATGTTGCAGTTTAAAAACTGTAGTGTAAAGCACCCTTTCTGGCAAGACAGTGATGGAGAGAATGATGGTGAAAGTTTTTCTTTCTCGGGCCATCGTACCTTGGTGGGAAGCTGCCGATGTGTAAATAAAAAAAATATATACACCTATCATTGTATATACACTGAGATATAAACACTCTCAGTGTATATACACTGAGATATAAACACTCTCAGTGTATATACACTGAGATATAAACACTCTCAGTGTATATACACTGAGATATAAACACTCTCAGTGTATATACACTGAGATATAAACCTCTCAGTGTTAACACTGAGATTAAACACTCTCAGTGTATATACACTGAGATATACACACATTCTCAGTGTATACACACTGAGATATACACAGTACATATACACTGATAAAGAAAACGGGTCACCTCAACATTCGCCCACAATTTTCACTGTTAATTTAAATTTATGCAAATTTTTACACACATCGCGAAAATTAAAAATCTTTGAGGTTCGTAAAACAACGAATTTTATATAACGTAAATTTTCACAGAATTACCGGAAATTATAACGTTGTCTTCCGTACGAATTTAATGTAATTGAAGAAGAAAAAATTACATTAGTTAGTCGTGAAAATAATGTATACTGTTATTATTATTATTATTATTATTATTATTATTATTATTATAATTATTATTATTATTATTATTATTATTAATATTATTATTATTATTATTATTTTTATTACCTAACCTTACTAGGGAGTCACAGTAAGAGGTTACACTAGGGGGTCACACCAAAGGTCACACTAGGGGATCACACCAGAGGTCACTATGGGGTCACACCAGAGGTCACACTACGGGGTCACATTAGGTCACACTATAGGGTCACACCAGAGGTCACCCTATAGGGTCACACTAGGGGTCACACCAAGGTCACACTATGGGTCACACTAAGGGGTCACCAAAGGTCACTATGGGTCACACTAGGTCACACTATGTGTCACACTATGGTGTCACACCAGAGGTCACACTATGGGGTCACACCAGAGGTCACACCAGGGGTCACACTATGGGGTCACACCAGAGGTCACACTATGGGTCACACTAAGGGGTCACACCAAAGGTCACTATGGGTCACACTAGGTCACACTATGTGTCACACTATGGTGTCACACCAGAGGTCACACTATGGGGTCACACCGGAGGTCTCACTGTGGGTCACACCAGGGGTCACACTATGGGGTCACACCAGAGGTCACTATGGGATCACACCAGGGGTCACACTATTAGGGTCAGTGAAGGGTCACACTATGGTTACAGTGAGGGGTCACACTAGTGGATCACAGTGACGGGGTCACACTAATGGATCACAGTGATGGGGTCACACTAATGGATCACAGTGAGGGGTCACACTAGTGGATTACAGTGAGAGGTCACACTATGGGGGTCACAGTGAGGGAGGCGAGCGACAGTAATAGGATTGTAGAGTGAGCTTATTAAAGCTGCCAGCAGACACAAACTGGGTCACACTAGTACTAGGTCACACTAGTGCCCAGCTTGGTCTATACTAGGTCACACTAGTACCCAGCTTGATCTGTACTAGGTCACAATAGTACCCAGCTTGGTCTGTACTAGGTCACAATAGTACCCAGCTTGGTCTGTACTAGGTCACACTAGTACCCAGCTTGGTCTGTACTAGGTCACACTAGTACCCAGCTTGGTCTGTACTAGGTCACACTAGTACCCAGCTTGGTCTGTACTAGGTCACACTAGTACTAGGTCACCCTAGTACTAGTCACATTAGTACTAGGTCACACTAGTACCCAGCTTGATCTGTACTAGGTCACACTAGTACCCAGCTTGGTCTGTACTAGGTCACACTAGTACCCAGCTTGGTCTGTACTAGGTCACACTAGTACCCAGCTTGGTCTGTGCTAGGTCACACTAGTACCCAGCTTGGTCTATACTAGGTCACACTAGTACCCAGCTTGGTCTGTACTAGGTCACACTAGTACCCAGCTTGGTCTGTACTAGGTCACACTAGTACTCAGCTTGGTCTGTACTAGGTCACACTAGTACCCAGCTTGGTCTGTACTATGTCACACTAGTACTCAGCTTGGTCTGTACTAGGTCACACTAGTACCCAGCTTGGTCTGTACTAGGTCACACTAGTACTAGGTCACCCTAGTACTAGGCACACTAGTACTAGGTCACACTAGTACCCAGCTTGATCTGTACTAGGTCACACTAGTACCCAGCTTGGTCTGTACTAGGTCACACTAGTACCCAGCTTGGTCTGTACTAGGTCACACATACAGGGTAACAGTACTGTCACACTAGTACTGCCACACAGTACGGTCACACTGTAGTCACATTGTGGTCACATTACGGGGTCACTCTATTGGGTCATACTGGGGGTCACGGTAGAGGTCACAGTGTAGTCTCACTGGGTCACACGAGTCAGACTGTGATCAGACTAGAGGTCACACTGGGGGTCACACTTGGGGTCACACTGGAGTCATACTGTGGTCACACTGGATCACTAGGGATCACACTGGGGGCACACCTGGGGTCACACTGGGTCATACTAGGGATCACACTAGGGGTCACACTGGGGGTCACACTGGGGGTCACACTAGGGTTCACACTGGGAGTCACACTGGGTCACACTAGGGATCACACTGGGTCACACTAGGGGTCACTAGGGATCACACTTGGGGTCACACTAGGGGTCACACTGGGGGGTTACATTGGGGGGTCACACTGGGTCACACTAGGGATCACACTGGAGGTCAAACTGGGAGTCACTAGGAGTCACACTAGGGGTCACACTGGGGGTCACACTTAGGGTTACACTAGGGGTCACACTAGGGGTCACACTGGGGGTCACTTGGGGTCACACAAGGGGTCACACTAGGGGTAACACTATTGGTCATTAGGGGTCACTAGGGGTCACACTAGGGATCACACTGGGGGTCACACTAGGGGTCACACTAGGGGTCACACTAGGGGTCACTAGGGGTCACACTTGGGATCACACTAGGGGTCACACTAGGGGTCACACTAGGGGTCACATTTGGGATCACACTAGGGGTCACACTAGGGGTCACACTTGGGATCACACTAGGGGTCACACTAGGGGTCACACTAGGGGTCACACTTGGGGTCACACTAGGGGTCACACTAGGGGTCACACTTGGGATCACACTAGGGGTCACACTAGGGGTCACACTTGGGATCACACTAGGGGTCACACTAGGGGTCACTAGGGGTCACACTTGGGATCACACTAGGGGTCACACTAGGGGTCACACTAGGGGTCACATTTGGGATCACACTAGGGGTCACACTAGGGGTCACACTTGGGATCACACTAGGGGTCACACTAGGGGTCACACTAGGGGTCACACTAGGGGTCACACTTGGGATCACACTAGGGGTCACACTAGGGGTCACACTAGGGGTCACACTTGGGATCACACTAGGGGTCACACTAGGGGTCACACTGGAAGTCTGGGGTCAGTGTACTGTCCAACAGTCTCGTGCTGGTACATCATCAGATTCCTTCCTCCTCTTCCTCTTCCTCCATTCTTATTATCACTATTTTCTTGCGTCTGTCACCTATCCCCTTACATCCGTCTCTTATTCCTCTGTTCTATTTATCTCTATTCATCCCAGAATCTCTCTCTCTCTCTCTCTCTATCTCTATCTCTCTCTCTCGCATTAATATTCTGTGTCTCTGGTTCGTGTTCCTTCCCTCTCCTCCCTCTCACCCTGCCTCTCATTTCCTCTCATTCCTTATCAGCATCCCTTGTCTGTCTCCCCTCTTATTCCCCTTTAACCACCGGAGGCAAGCTTCCCCTCTCCCCTCTCCCCCCTCTCTGTCTACCTCAGTCATATTAAAACCTGTTTACTCCCTAACCTCTCTCTCTTCTCTTTTCTCTCTCCTCTCTCTCTCTCTCTCTCTCTCTCTCTCTCTCTCTCTCTCTCTCTCTCTCTCTCTCTCTCTCTCTCTCTCTCTCTCTCTCTCTCTGTCTCTCTGTCTCTCCCCCTCTTCTCTTCCCCTCTCTCTTCTCTCTCTTTTCTCTCCCCTCTCTCTCTCTCCTCTTCCTCTCTCTCTCTCCCCCCCTCTCTCTCTCTCTCTCTCACACACACACAGGGATGTTAGGAAGTATTTCTTCAGCAATAGAGTTGTCAGGAAGTGGAATAGTTTGGAGAGTGATGTAGTGGAGGCAGGAACCATACATAGCTTTAAGACGAGGTATGATAAAGTTCATGGAGCAGAGAGAGGACCTAGTAGCGGTCAGTGAAGAGGTGGGTCCAAGAGCTGAGTCTCGACCCCTGCAACCATAATTAGGTGAGTACAGCTAAGTAAACACGCACACAGATACTCTAAAAGTAGGGTACATGAGCAGTACCTGAACAATAGTACATGAACAATAATAGTACCTGAACAATAACAGTACCTGAACAACAACAGTACCTGAACAATAACAGTACCTGAACAACAGAACCTGAACAATAACAGTACCTGAACAACAACAGTACCTGAACAATAGTACCTGAACAACAGTACCTGAACAACAGTACCTGAACAATAACAGTACCTGAACAGCACCTGAACAGTACTTGAACAACAGTACCTGAACAACAATACCTGAACAATAATAGTACCTGAACAACAGTACCTGAACAACAGCACCTGAACAACAGTGCCTGAACAACAACAGCACCTGAACAACAACAGTACCTGAACAACAGTTCCTGAACAACAACAGTACCTGAAGAACAACAGCACCTGAACAACAGTACCTGAACAGCACCTGAACAACAACAGTACCTGAACAACAACAGCACCTGAACAACAACAGCACCTGAACAACAGCACCTGAACAACAACAGCACCTGAACAACAACAGTACCTGAAGAACAACAGCACCTGAACAACAACAGTACCTGAACAACAACAGTACCTGAACAACAACAGTACCTGAACAACAACAGCACCTGAACATCACCTGAACAACAACAGTACCTGAACAACAGCACCTGAACAACAACAGTACCTGAACAACAACAGTACCTGAACAATACCTGAACAACAACAGTACCTGAACAACAACAGTACCTGAACAATACCTGAACAATAACAGTACCTGAACAACAACAGTACCTGAACAACAGTACCTGAACAACAACAGTACCTGAACAACAATAGTATCTGAACAACAGTACCTGAACAACAATACCTGAACAATAACAGTACCTGAACAACAGTACCTGAACAACAACAGTACCTGAACAACAATAGTATCTGAACAACAGTACCGAACACAATACCTGAACAATAACAGTACCTGCCACAACAACAGTACCGAACACAACATACCTGACAACAACAGTACCGGAACAACAAAAGTTCGAACCCAAAAGTACCAGAACAACAACAGTACCGAACAAAAAGGTCCTGAACAACAGTACCTGACGCAACCTGAATACAGTACCGACAACAACGTACCGAAAACATTACCCTTGAACAACAACAGTACCTGAACAACACAGTCCTGAACAAACGCACCTGAACAACAACAGTACCTGAACAACCAACAGTACCTGACCAACAACAGTACCTGAACAACAACAGTACCTGAACAACAACAGTACCTGAACAACAGCACCTGAACAACAACAGTACCTGAACAACAACAGTACCTGAACAACAACAGTACCTGAACAACAGCAGTACCTGAACAACAGTACCTGAACAACAGCAGTACCTGAACAGTACCTGAACAATAACAGTACCTGAACAACAGTACCTGAACAATAACATTACCTGAACAACAACAGTACCTGAACAATAGTACCTGAACAACAGTACCTGAACAACAGTACCTGAACAACAGTACGTGAATAATAGTACTTGAACAACAGTACCTGAACAACAGTACCTGAAGAATAACAGTACCTGAACAACAGTACCTGAACAGCAGTACGTAAATAATAGTACTTGAACAACAGTACCTGAACAGTACCTGAACAATAATAGTACCTGAACAACAGTACCTGAACAACAGTGCCTGAACAACAACACCTGAACAACAACAGCACCTGAACATCACCTGAACAACAGCACCTGAACAACAGTACCTGAACAACAACAGCACCTGAACAACAACAGTACCTGAACAACAACAGTACCTGAACAACAACAGTACCTGAACAACAACAGTACCTGGACAACAGCAGTACCTGAACAACAGCAGTACCTGAACAACAGCAGTACCTGAACAATAACAGCACCTGAACAACAACAGTACCTGAACAACAGTACCTGAACAGCAACAGCACCTGAACAACAGTACCTGAACAACAGTACCTGAACAATAACAGTAAATGAACAACAGTACCTGAACAACAGTACCTGAACAACAACAGTACCTGAACAACAACAGTACCTGAACAACAACAGTACCTGAACAACAACAGTACCTAAACAACAACAGTACCTGAACAACAGTACCTGAACAACAACAGTACCTAAACAACAACAGTACCTGAAAAAAACCCGTACCTGAAAAAACAACAGTACCTGAACAACAACAGTACCTGAACAACAACAGTACCTAAACAACAACAGTACCTGAACAACAGTACCTGAACAATAACAGTACCTGAACAACAACAGTACCTGAACAACAGCACCTGAACAACAACAGTATCTGAACAACAACAGCACCTGAACAATAACAGTACCTGAACAATAACAGTACCTGAACAACAGTACCTGAACAACAACACCTGAACAGCAACAGCACCTGAACAACAACAGTACCTGAACAACAGCACCTGAACAACAACAGCACCTGAACCAAACAGCACCTGAACAACAGCACCTGAACAACAACAGCACCTGAACAACAACAGCATTTGAACAGCAGCACCTGAACAAACAAAGCACCTGAACAACAACAGTACCTGAACAACAACAGCACCTGAACAACAACAGTACCTGAACAACAACAGTACCTGAACAACAACAGTACCTGAACAACAGCAGTACCTGAACAACAACAGTACCTGAACAACAGCAGTACCTGAACAACAACAGCACCTGAACAACAACAGCACCTGAACAACAACAACACCTGAACAACAACAGCAAATTTTAACCCGCGCACCTGAACAACAGTACCTGAACAACAGCACCTGAACAACAACAGTACCTGAACAACAACAGCACCTGAACAACAACAGTACCTGAACAACAACAGTACCTGAACAACAACAGTACCTGAAACAAAAAGCAGTACCTGAACAACAACAGTACCTGAACAACGCAGTACCTGAACAACAAAAAGCACCTGAACAAACAAACAGCACCTGAACAAAAACAACACCTGAACAACAACAGCATTTGAACAGCAGCACCTGAACAACAGTACCTGAACAACAGCACCTGAACAACAACAGCACCTGAACAACAACAGCACCTGAACAACAGCAAACCCGAACAACAACAGTACCTGAACAAACGTACCTGAACAACAACAGTACCTGAATAAATACCGAGATTTTTGCGCGGGAAAAAAAAAATTTCCCGAAAAATTCAGACTTTTTTTTTGAGGGGGAAAAAATTTTTTCCCGCCCAAAATACAAAGATTTTTAGCTTTTCGGAAAAATTTCACAAAAAAAAAGCCCCGGTTTTTGTTTGTGTTGATTTTTGGTATTTTTAACCCCTTGTATACACCCGCTGTATTATACATTTAGATTTATCTACCTAGTTTGTTTTACCTCCCCAGTTTCAAATCCCGTATCTCCCTCCCAAAGTATTTACCTCCCCAGAAATTTCCCTTTCCCCAGTATTTTCCTCCCCAGTATCTCCCTCCCAGTACTACTCCCCAGAATCTACCCCCCCTTTATCTACCCCCCCAGTATTCTATCTCCCCAGTTTTCTTTTCTCCCAGTATTTCCTCTCCAGTATCTCCCCTCCCCAGTACTACCCCCCCAAGTTTTCTACCCCCCCCGTTCTTCCCCCCCAGCATCTACCTCCCCCCCATTTTTCCTCCCCGCATCTACCTCCCCAGCACTCCCTCCCCACCCTTTCTACCTCCCCAGCATCTCCCTCCCCGTTTTGAAACCTCCCCACAAATTTTCCCCCCCATATTTCCTCCCCGTATTACCCCCCCTTTTATTTTCCTCCCCATATTACCCCCCCAAACTATTCCCTCCCCTTATCCTTTCCCCACCATCACCTCCCCGGGATCTACCTCCCCCAGTTTTAAAGCCCCCAGTACTACCCCCCGCACCCTTCCCCCCCAAATCACCCCCCAAAATCCCCCAAGTTTCTCCCCACCCCAAGGTTACCTCCCCCAGTATCTCCCCCCCTCCACATCTCCCTTTCCCCGGGATCTACCCCCCCCTGTATCCTCCCCAACTTTCTACCTCCCCGTTTTACCTCCCCGGGTATCTCCCTTTCCCATATTCTACCTCCCCGGTATCTACCTCCCCATTTATTACCCCCGTATTACCCACCCAGCATTTACCCCCATCATTCCCTTTCCCCCATTCTACCCCCCCAGAAATTTCCCCAAACCGTATCTCCCTCCCTAGCATCTCCCTCCCCTGCACCCTTCCTCCCCAGTATTACCTCCCCATTTATTACCTCCCCAGTATCTACCTCCCCACTATCTACCTCCCCGTATCTACCCCCCCCAAGTATTACCCCCCAGTATTTACCTCTCCAGTATTTTCCCTCCCCAAGTTTTTTCCCCTCTCCAGTTTTCTCCCCTCCGTATCTACCCCCCCGCTTTAAACCCCCAAAGTATTTTCTCCCCGGGAAATCTTCCCTTTTTCCCCAGCTTTACCCCCCCACCCTTACCCCCCCCCTTCTCCCCCCCAAAAGATCTCCCTTTCCCCCCAGCATCTACCCCCCCCAGCTTCAAACCTCCCCAGTTCTACCTCCCCGGGATCTACCTCCCAGCTTCTACCCCCCAGAAATTTTCCTCCCCCAAAGCTTTCTACCCCCCCGGCTTCCCCACCCCAGAATTACCTCACCGGGGGCTTTCTACCTCCCATGTATCTACCTCCAAAAGTTTTTTCTCCCTTCCCCCCAGCATTTACCTCCCCGGGCATCATCCCATGTATCCCCCTCCCAGCATTTCCTCCCCACCTCCCTCCCCAGCATCTACCTCCCCACCCGAAAATTACCCCCCAAAGCATCTCCCTTTCCCCAGATCTCCCCTTCCCCGGGCATTTTACCCCCCAAGCATCTACCCCCCATGTATCTACCCCCCAAAGAATCTACCCCCCGCCTCTCCTCCCCGGCATCACCCCCCCAGCGTTCCCTCCCCAGTATTTAACCTCCCCGCATCAACCCCCCCAAAGTATCTACCCCCCTAGCTTTCAAACCCCCTCCCCCCAGCATCTACCCCCCCCTTCATAAAACCTCCCCAAATCTACCCCCTTTTATCTACCCCCCCAGTATCAAATCCCCAGCATTACCCCCCCGGGAATTTCCTCCCCTTTGCATCTCCCTTTCCCCAGCACCCTACCTCCCCCAGTTTTCCCCTCCCCAGCATCTACCTCCCCATTTTTCTACCTCCCAAGCTTTTAAACCTCCCCGCATCTACCCCCATTTATCTACCCCCCAGCATCTACCCCCCCAGTATCTACCCCCCAGTATCAAACTCCCTAGCATCAAACCTCCCCAGCATCTACCCCCCAAAGTTCTACCCCCCCAGCTTCTCCCCTCCCAGCATCTACCTCCCTAGATTTTTTCCCCCAGTATCTACCCCCCCCATTTTTTCTACCTCCCTAGCTTTCTCCCCCCCCGTATCTACCCCCCCCAGTATCTACCCCCACCAGCTTTCTCCCCAGTATCTACCCCCCCTAGCATCTACCCCCCGCATCTACCTCCCCAGTATCTACCCCCCCAGCATTCTACCTCCCCAGTATCTACCCCCCCAGTATCAAACCCCCCTTTAGCATCTACCCCCCCCAGATCTACCTCCCTTTTTTTCTACCCCCCCAGGCATCTACCTCCCCGCATCTCCCCCCCGCATCTACCTCCATGTTTTTTACCCCCCGGCATCTACCCCCCCAAAGCTTCTCCCTTCCCCCAGTATTTCCTCCCCGTATCTACCTCCCCGCATCTCCTCCCCAGTTTCTACCCCCCCATGTTTTACCTCCCGAATCTACCCCCCAGTTTCTACCCCCCCAGAAATTTTACCCCCCCCAGTACCCCTACCCCCCCAAAATTTTTTCCTCCCCAGATTTCCCTTTCCCCAGTATCTACCCCCCCAGCATTACCCCCCCGGGCCTACCCCCCCTTTAGATCTTACCCCCCCCAGCTTTCTCCCTCCCATATTTTACCCCCCCCCAGCAATCTACCTCCCCAGCATCTACCTCCCAGTATCTACCTCCCCAGATCTACCCCCCCAGCATTTTCCTTTCCCCGAAATTCTACCCCCCGGTTACCCCCCCAGCTTCTACCCCCCCAGAATCTCCTCCCCGCACCCTACCTCCCCAGCACCTCCCCCCTTGTATCTACCCCCCCAGCATCTACTCCCCGGGCTTCTACCTCCCCAGCATTTTACCCCCAGGGGGTCTACCTCCCCCGTATCTCCCCCCCGAAACTACTTTCCCAGTTTTTCATCCCTAGCACCCTACCCCCCCAGCATCTACCTCCCCATCATCTACCTCCCCAATCTACCCCCCAAAAGTATTCCCTCCCCAGTATTTTAATCCCCAGCTTTTTCCTCCCAGTATCTCCCCTTCCCTAGAAATCTACCCCCCCAAGCTTTCTCCCTTTCCCCAGTATCTTCTCCCCGGGCCGTACCCCCCCAGTATCTCCCCTCCCGCTTTACCTCCCCAGTATCTACCCCCCCAGCATCTACCTCCCCATTTAATTCTACCCCCCCAGTTTTCCCTCTCTAGCTTTACCCCCCCAGCGTCTACCCCCCCCAGTATTACCTCCCAGCTTTACCCCCCCCAGCATCTACCTCCCCGTATTTTCCCCTCCCCGCTTTACCTCCCCAGCATTACCCCCCTTGTTCTACCCCCCCAGCTTCTACCTCCCCGCTTTCTTCCCCCCCCAGCATTTACCTCCCCAACTTCTACCCCCCCGCATCCCCTCCAGTATCTCCCCCCCCTAGCATTTTTCCTCCCCAGCATTACCCCCCCTTTCATTTTTTCCTCCCAGAAATCAAACCTCCCCAGTATCTACCTCCCTAGCATTACCTCCCCGGCTTTACCCCCCGCATCTATTTTCCCCAGTATCTACCTCCCCAGTATTACCCCCCCAGTATTACCCCCCAAAGCATTTTTACCCCCCCTTTTATCTACCCCCTAGAAATTACCCCCCCAGTACCCAAACCCCCCGTTCTACCCCCGTTTTCTACCCCCCTGCATTTTTACCCCCCCCGTATCACCTCCCCAGCATCTACCTCCCCATTTTCTACCTCCCCAGAAAATTACCTCCCCGGGATCTCCCTCCCTAGCATCAAACCCCCCCAGCTTTCTACCCCCCCCCAGTACTACCCCCCCGCATCTCCTCCCCCCCTTTACCTCCTTTGCATCTACCCCCCCCGCATATACCTCCCGCATCTCCCTTCCCTAGCATCAAACCTTTCCCCAGCTTCCCTCCCAGCATCTACCTCCCCGCATTTCCCCCCCAAACATCTACCCCCCAGCCTCTACCCCCAAGTATTACCCCCCCTACATTTCCCCCCCCCCGCATTACCCCCCCCATCTCTCCTCCCCGGGCATCTACCTCCCCGAAATCAAACCCCCCTAGTTTCTCCCTCCCCAGAATCTACCCCCCAGCTTTACCCCCCCAGTATATCTCCCCCGGGTATCAAACCTCCCCGTATTTTCCCCCCCAAAGGCATCTACCCCCCCAGATCTACCTCCCTAGCATCTACCCCCCAGTATTTTCCCCCCCCCAGTATTACCCCCCCCAAGTATTTCCCCCCTTTGCATCTACCCCCCAGTATCTCCCTCCCGGGCATTTTCCCCTCCCCAGTATCTACCCCCCCAGTATCTACCTCCCCGTATCTACCCCCCCTAGCACCCTCCCCTCCCCAGTATCTACCTCCCCAGCTTTTACCTCCCAGCATCACCCCCCCAGCATTTTCCTCCCAGTATTTCCCCCCCTAGGCATCTACCCTCCCCATTTTATCTACCCCCCGCTTCTACCTCCCCTGCATCTATCCCCAAGCATCTACCCCCCCAGTTTTCTCCCCCCCCCAAAGTTTCTACCTCTCTAGAAATTTACCTCCCCACATCTACCCCCCCAGTACCCTACCTCCCCGCATCTACCCCCCCGCTTCTACCTCCCCAGTATCTACCCCCCAGCATCACCCCCCCAGATCTACCCCCCTAGCATCTACCTCCCCCGGGCATCTACCCCCCGAAAATTTCCTCCCAGCATCTCCTCCCCAACTTCTACCCCCCCAAAGATCTACCTCCCCCGGTTTCAAACCCCCCCTAGCATTTTCCCCCCAGCATCTCCCTCCCCTTCATCAAACCCCCGTTTTCCTACCTCCCAGTATTACCCCCCTAGCTTTCTTCCTCCCCGCATCTACCCCCCCGGGCATTTTACCCCCCCGTTTCTACCTCCCAGTTCTCCCTCCCAGTACCCTACCCCCCCAAAGCATCTCCCCCCCCCATTTATCTACCTCCCTAGCTTTCTCCCCTCCCCATTTATTTTTCCCCCCAGTATTTACCCCCCAAAGTTTTTTACCTCCCTAGCATTTCCTCCCCAGTATCTACCTCCCCAGCATTTACCTCCCCAGTATTTTCCTCCCCGTACTACCCCCCCCCGTATCTCCCCCCTTTGGAATTTCCCTTTCCCCGGGCTTCTACCCCCCCAGTATTACCCCCCCAGCATCTCCTTTTCCCCAGCATCTACCTCCCAGCTTTACCCCCACCCATCTACCCCCCCGGGCATCTCCCTTCCCTAGCATCTACCTCCCGCATCTACCTCCCCAGCTTCTACCCCCCAGAACTACCCCCCCAAAAATCTACCCCCCCCCCAGCATCTACCCCCCCAGTTTTTCCCCTCCCTAGCTTCTACCTCCCGGGCATCTACCCCCCCATATCAAACCTCCCCACCCAATCTACCCCCCCCTTAATCTAACCTCCCTAGCTCTACCCCCCCACTTCTACCTCCCCAGCTTTAAAACCTCCCCAGTATTTTCCCCCCCAGTATCACCCCCCCTTATTACCCCCCAAGCATCTCCCTCCCCTTTTATCTCCCTCCCTAGCACCCTTACCCCCCCAGATTACCCCCCCAGTATCTACCTCCCCAGTTTCCCTCCCCAGCATTTTCCCCCCCCCAGTTTTCTACCCCCCCCAAAGGCATTTTCCTCCCCAGTATTACCTCCCTTATCTACCTCCCCAGAAATTTTACCCCTAGCATCTATCCCCAGTTTTACCCCCCCGGCATCACTCCCCGCTTCTAACCCCCCGCATTTTTAACCTCCCCAGTATCTCCCCCCTAGCTTTTAAAAACCTCCCGGGTTTTCTCCCTTTCCCCAGCATTCTACCTCCCCCGCATTTACCCCCCCAAAACTTTCAAACCTCCCAGCATCAACCTCCCCGCTTCTTCCTCCCGGTATCTCCTCCCAGAAATCTACCCCCCCGTATCTACCTCCCTGGGAATTACCTCCCCAGGGAGACAATATTCCCCCTTCCTACAATTTCCCCAAGAAAACTTTTCTTAAAGGGGTTTTGAGACTTTTCCCCCAAAGGGGAGATAGTCTCCCACGTGAATTTTTCCCCCGGGGTAAAGGCGGGGATTTTCTGTATATCTGTAAGTGAAATATCACTGTGGGGTGATTTCCCGTGTATATACCCGTGAGGTTTTTAAATCTCAGGTTATACACTGGAGGTGATATCTCGTGTATATACACTGTGGGGTTATATCTCAGTGAAATACACTGTGGGTGTATATCTCATTGTATATACATTTAGGGAAAATTCGTGTATATCACTGTGGGTGTATATCTCATTTTTAAAAAATGTGAGGGTTATCTCAGGTATATACATGTGAGGTGTGTAATCTCTTTTTATACTGTGAGGTGTGTATATCTCATATATATCCATGTGAGGTGTGTATATTCTTTTGATATACACTGTGGGGTGTGTAATCTCGTGTAATAAACTGTGAGGTGTTTTCTCAGTTATATACTGTGAGGTGTATATCCAGTGTTTTACACTGTGGGGTTGTATATTCATTTTATATACACTTGAGGGTATATATCTTGTATTTACACGAGAGGTGTATTTTCTCATGTTAAACTGAGAGGTTATATATCTCAGTGTATTACAGGAGGGGATATATCCAGTGTTATAATGGAGGTGTATTACTTTTCTAATAATAATAATTATACAATAACTAATAAATTAATTAGAATAAGGGGGAAATAAGGGAACAGAGAGAAGAGGAGAAGGAGAGAGAGAGAGGAGAGAAGAAAGAGGAAGTAAGGGGAGCGAAAAATAGGAAAGGCCTAAGGCCTCCCAGTTTCTTTTGATTCAATTTTTCAATGAGTTCGGGGGGGGAAAGGGGGGGAGGGGGGAGGGAGAAGGGGGGGGGTTAAGGGGTTGCAAAGGGCAAAGTGAAGCAAAACGACAGATTTACCCCTTTAATGCAATCTTTCTAAAGGGGTGAGGGTAGGGTATAAGACAGGGGGAGGGGGAGAGGGAGGGAGGGGGGGAAGAATAGAGGGCGACGGGGAGAAGGAGGGGGGGGGAAAGGGAAGGGAGGGAAGGAGTGGAGGGAGAGAAGGGGGGGACAAGGTAGATAGAGAAGATGAGGAGAGAGGAGGAGAGGAGAGAAAAAAGGAGAGAGAGGAGGGAAGGAAGGGGGGGGGGAAGGGGGAGGACGGGAAAAATTAAAAAAAGAGAGAGATATCTTAACTTACTTTTCCTTTATTATCTTTTCTTCTCTCTCTCCCTTCCCCCCCCCCCCCCCTCCCCAGCGGGCGGTGGGGACGGGGGACTTTTTCCCAACTTTTACCCGCCCCCAACAACTTTTCCCCCCAAAATATTGAAATCCCCTGGCCAGGAATTTCCCCTTTCCCAAAATTTCAAAATATATATATATATTTATATAAAAAAATATATATATATATATTTTTTAATTATATATTATATATTATATTTTTATTATTTAAAAAAATCTAACTTTTTATCCCCGGACTAACATTTTTAACGTAATCATATTATTGTCTTTTTTTTTTATATATATATATATTAAATTTTATATATATATATATTATTATATATATATATTTCTCTTTATATACAGTGAGAGAGAGAGGCAGGTAAAAAAAAAGGAGACAGAGGGGAGAGTGAGAGAATTTTTCTCCCCAACAACATCATCCGCATCAAATATTCCATCAGAGTGGAGTTGCTTTTGTGGTCAGCTTAACCCCGGCTACAAGAGCCCTCACCCTCACGGGTTTTACCCCAACCCAGACAAAACCACACCGACCAATTGACGTTTAGGGAATTATATCAGATTATTTAAAAAAAACCCCAAACCTTTCAAAAATATTTATTATTATATATATATTAAATTTTATATTATATATATATATTTTATATTTTTAAATATACTGAAAAAAATTTAACCCACACATAAAAGAGGAAGCTTACGACGACGTTTGGTCCCACTTGGACTTGACAAATTCCAAACCCCGTGTTCTTTTTCAATGGGCCCAATCGGGGCCGGGAAAAGTCGTCGTAAACTTCTTCCCTTTTTTGTGGGGTTATTTGTGTATCGTTCCCGTACGGTATTTTGCCTTTTGTTTGTTATACGGGGAAATAATATTGATTTGTTATGAAAAATTAGTCCGGGGGGTGTATAAGTTAGATTCGTTTAATTTATAAATTTTTGGGGAAATTTTAGCTTTGGGTGACATGCCCCTCATGTCACCTGACTGACACATGTCAGGATTTCCTGCCATGCTGGGCATGCTGGGGATGTGTGAGGTCATGTGTTGTGATATCTCCCCTTTAAAACAAACAAAGTGAGAAATGAGAGTGTGAGAAGAGGTTAATACACACACCTCTCTAATCTCTCTCTCTCTCTCTCTCCTCTCTCTTTCTCTCTCTTCCCCCTCTCATCTTAAGAACAAAAACGTGGGAATGTGACCCTTTAATTTCAAAGGGGAACATAAAAGAAATTTTTTTTTTTGAGAGAAAACAAAAAAATTGACCTTTAAAAACGGCCTTAAAAAACCCGAAATTGACCTTGAAAATTGGCCTTAAACCCCCCCATGAAATCGACCTTAAAACTGGCCTTAAAAAACCCCGAAATTTCCTTTAAAACTGGCCTTAAAAAACCATAAATTTACCTTTAAACTGGCCTTAAAACCCTTCTTGACCTTTAACTGGCCTTAAAAACCCAGAAAATTGACCTTTAATATTCCTTAAAAAACAGAATTATTTTAAATTTTGGCCAAAAACCAGAAATTGACCTTTAAAACTGGCCTTAAAAACCAGAAATTGACCTTTGAAAACTGGCCTTAAAACCAGAAATTGACCCTTTAAAACTGGCCTTAAAAACCCAGAAATTGGACCTTTAAAACTGGCCTTAAAAACCAGAAATGACTTTAAAACTGGCCTTAAAAAACCAGAAATTGACCTTTAAAACTGGCCTTAAAAAAACCCAGAAATTGACCTTTAAAACTGGCCTTAAAAACCCAGAAATTGACCTTTAAAACTGGCCTTAAAAAACCAGAAATTGACCTTTAAAACTGGCCTAAAAACCCGAAATTTGACCTTTAAAACTGGCCTTAAAAACCCAGAAATTGACCTTTAAAACTGGCCTTAAAAACCCAGAATTGACCTTTAAAACTGGCCTTTAAAAAAACCCAGAAATTGACCTTTAAAACTGGCCTTAAAAAACCAGAAATTGACCTTTAAAACTGGCCTTAAAAACCCAGAAATTGACCTTTAAAACTGGCCTTAAAAACCCAGAAATTGACCTTTAAAACTGGCCTTAAAAAACCAGAAATTGACCTTTAAAACTGGCCTTAAAAACCAGAAATGACCTTTAAAACTGGCCTTAAAAAACCCAGAAATTGACCTTTAAAACTGGCCTTAAAAAACCAGAAATTGACCTTTAAAACTGGCCTAAAAAACCAAAATTGCCCTTTTAAAACTGGCCTTAAAAAACCAGAAATTGACCTTTAAAACTGGCCTTAAAAACCCAGAAATTGACCTTTAAAACTGGCCTTAAAAAACCAGAAATTGACCTTTAAAACTGGCCTTAAAAACCCAGAAATTGACCTTTAAAACTGGCCTTAAAAACCCAGAAATTGCCCTTTTAAAAAACGGGCCCTTTAAAAAAACCAGAAATTGACCTTTAAAACTGGCCTTAAAAACCCAGAAATTGACCTTGAAAACTGGCCTTAAAAACCCCATAAATTGACCTTTAAAAACTGGCCTTAAAACCCAGAAAATTGACCTTTAAAACTGGCCTTAAAAAACCCAGAAATTGACCTTTAAAACTGGCCTTAAAAACCAAAATTGACCTTTAAAACTGGCCTTAAAAACCCAGAAATTGACCTTTAAAACTGGCCTTAAAAACCCAGAAATTGACCTTTAAAACTGGCCTTAAAAACCCAGAAATTGACCTTTAAAACTGGCCTTAAAAACAGAAATTGACCTTAAAATTGGCCTTAAAAACCCATGAAATTGACCTTTAAAAACTGCCTTAAAAAGCCCAGAAATTGACCTTTAAAACTGGCCTTAAAAACCCACAAATTGACCTTTAAAACTGGCCTTAAAAGCCCAGAAATTGACCTTGAAAATTGGCCTTAAAAACCCAGAAATTGACCTTTAAAACTGGCCTTAAAAACCCAGAAATTGACCTTTAAAACGGGCCTTAAAAACCAGAAATTGACTTAAAAAAAATGCTTAAAAAACAGAATTGACCTTAAAACTGGCCTTAAAAAAAACCTGAATTGACCTTTAAAACTGCCTAAAACCAAATTTGACCTTTAAAATGCCTTAAAAACCATGAAAAAACTACCAATAACTACCTTAACATCTACCTTTCCTCACATCCTACTCCCAGCATCTACCTCCCTACATCTACCTCCCCAGCAACTAACCTCCCCAGTATCAACCTCCCCTAGCATACTATCTCCCCAGTAATCTACCTCCCAAGCATCTACCTCCTCAGTATCTACCTCCCGCCAGCACAACCTCCCCAGTATCTACCTCCCTAGCATCTACCTCCCAGAGAACAATATTCTCCCATCCACCATTCCCCAGAGAACTTTCTTGAACGGTGAACTATCTCCCCAGTGAGAGATAGTCTACGCACCGTGAAGTTTCCCCTCCGGTAAAGTCTGAGTACTGCATACCTGTTCAGTTGTATTACAACACTGTGAGGTGTATATCTCAGTGATATAAACACTGTGAGGTGTATGATCCCAGTGTATATACACTGTGATATGTGTTTATATATCAGAGTATATACACTGATAGGTGCTTTTATATCTCAGAGTCATACACTGAAGAGTGTTATATTAAATCCGAGTGTACTATACACTGAGAGGTGATTATATTCTCATGTATATACACTGAGAGGTGTATATATCTCAGTGTATATACACTGAGAGAGGTGTATATATCTCAGTGTATATACACTGAGAGGTGTTAATTTCTCTACTCTAATAAATAATAATTATAACAATAACTAATAAAATTAATTATAATAAAGGGAAAAGGAACAGAGAGAGAGAGAGAGAGAGAGAAGAGAGAGAAAGAAAAGGAAGTAAGGGAGCGTAAAAATAGGAATGGCCTAAGGCCCTCCCTTGAGATTCATTATCTGATTCAATTTTATCAATGATAATCTGGGGAGGAATAGGGGAAATATGGGGAAGGGAGGAAGGGGAGGTTAAGGGTTGCAAAGGGAGCAAAGTGAAGCAACAAGATCAGATAGTACTCCCTTAATGCCAACTTTCTCAAGGTGAGGGGTAGGTGATAAAGACAGGGGGAGGGGGAGGGAGAGAGGTGGGAAAAAAGAGGGACAGACGGAGGAAAATGTGAGGTAGGGGGATGAAGGAAGGGAGGGGAAGGAGTGGTGGAGAGAGAGGGAGGGGGTTAAAGAAGGGAGGGACAGAGAGATAGATAAGAGAGAGAGAGATAGATAGAGAGAGAGAAAGAAGAGGAGAGAGAGAGAGAGAGAAGAGAGAGAGGACAGAAGGGAGGGGGAAGGAGAGGACGGAGAAAATTGAAAAAGAGAGAGATATCTAACATACTTTTCTTTTCTCCATTATTACTCTCTCTCTCTCTCTCTCTTCCCTACCCCTTCCCTCCTCCCCCTCCCCCTCCCCAGTCAGAGGCTGGTGGGGACGGGAGACTTTTTTCCCAACTTGTACCGAGTTCTTCACCAGACAACTTTCCTCCACCATAATATTGAAGATCCTCTGCCAGAATTTCCCCTTCCAATATAACAACAACTATATATAGTATATATAAATATATATATGATAAATTATATATATATAAAATAAATATATATATATATAATATATATATATAGAATATTAAATGAATTCTAACTTATACATCCTGACTAACATTTAATAACATAATCACAATTATGTGTCATTAAATATTATATATATATAAAAAAATATATATAACACCAAACACAAACAAAACGTAGACTAACAATCACACAATATACTCGTTATAACAGAATAGATAGAGATAGAGAGACCGGAACCACCGCGAGACAGAGGGAGAGAGAGACGAGATAAATCGACGCCCCAACCAGCAACAATGTCCAGCATCAAAAATTCCATCAGAGTGGGAGTATGCTGAAGTGGACAGCGATAAACACCCAGGCACAAAGTCCCACTCACCACTCATCGGGTTTACGCAACCACACACAAAACCACACCGAACCAATTGACGTTCAGGAAATATATCAGTTATATATTAAAAACCACAAACTCTATCATAATATAAATAAATAATAAATAAAATATATAATATATAAATAGTAAATATATAAATTATAAATATATATAATAAAAATATATCTTATATATACAGAAAATAAATACCCACACATAAAAGAAGAACTTCCGAACGACGTTTCGTCCCGACTATGGTACCCATTGACAAATTCAACACACATGTGACTTTGTCCATGGACCAGTCGGCCCTAACGTCGTCGTAAGGTACTCTCTATTATTTGCGGTTTATTTATGTGTAACGTTTCCAGTCACGTATTGTGCTTTTGTTATTTTACTGAAAATAATATTGATTATGTTATGAATATTAGCCGGGATGTATAATTATGATTCATTTAAACAATTGTATAAGAATAGCGAGGAATATCAGCCTGGGGCTTGACATGCCACTCATGTCACCATGGACATGACACAACTGTCAGGATCTTCACTGCCATGCTCTGGGCATGCTGGCTGGGGTCATTGTGTGAGGTCATGTGTAGTGATATCTCCCCCGCTTCTAAATCAAACAAAGTGAGAGAATGAGATGGTGAGATAGTAAGTTTAATACACACACACCCTCTCTCTCTCTCTCACTCTCTCTCTCTCTCTCTCCTCTCTCCTCTCTCTCTCTCTTTCTCTCTCTCTCCTCTCTCTCTTTCTCTCTCTCACTCTCTCTCTCTCTCTCTCATCATTCAAGAGACAATAACGAGGAAATGTGACCTTAATTCAAGAACTATAAAATGAAATATTTTTCTTTGAGAGAAAAAAACAAGAAATTGACCTTGAAAACCTGGCCTTAAAAAAAAACCATGAAATTGACTTTAAAACTGGCCCTTAAAAACCCTAGGAAATTGACCTTTAAAACTGGCCTTAAAACCCAGAAAATTTACCTTTAAAACTTGGACTTAAAAAACCCATGAATGACCTTTAAAACTGGCCTTAAAAACCCATGAAATTGACCTTTAAACCTGGCCTTAAAAACCCAGAAATCTGACCTTTAAAACGGGGCCTGGCCTAAAACCCAAAATTGACCCATTTAATAACTGTCCTTCAAATCCATGAAATTGAGACCTAATAAAACTGAGCCATAAAAACTCAAAATTGGACCTTGAAAAACTTCCCTTAAAAACACCAGAAAAATGACTTTAAAACAGGCCTTAAAAACTCAGAAATTGACCTTGAAAACTGGCCTTAAAAACCCAGAAACGACCTTTAAAACCGGCCGTTAAAAACCCAGAAATTGACCTTTAAAAACTGCCTTAAAACCCTGAAATTGACCCTTTAAAACTGCCAAAAAAACACCAGAAATTGACCTTTGAAACCTTCATCTAAACAACCCCCTATGAATAAAACCTCACTACCTGGATTTAAATTTTATAGCAGCATTTAGATGGGTAGATAGATTGTATTGATGGTGGTAGTATAGTTGTTGATGGTGTAGATAGTTGTTGATGGTGTTAAAAGTTGTTGAGGTTTTAGTAGATAGATTGTTGATGGTGGTAGATAGTAATGTTATAGTGGTAGATAGTTGTTGATGGTGGTAATAGTTGTTGATGGTGGTAGATTAGTTATGTTGATGGTGGTAAGATAGTTTTTTGATGGTGGTTAGATCGTTGTTGATGGAGGAAATTAGTTGTTGATGGTGGTAGATAGTGTTGATGTGTAATATTTGTTTAATGGTGTAGATAGTTGTTGATGGTGGTAGATAGTTGTTGATGTTGGTAGATAGTTTTATGGTGGTAGATAGTTGTTGATGGTGAGTATAGATAGTTTTTGTTGATGGTGGTAGATAGTTATTGATGGTGGTTGATAGTTGTTGATGGTGGTTGATAGTTGTTGATGGTGGTAGATAGTTGTTGATGGTGGTAGATAGTTGTTGATGGTGGTAGATAGATATTGATGGTGTTGATAGTTGTTAAGGTGGTTGTTAGTTGTTGATTGGTGGTAATATTGATGATGGGTGGGTAGATAGTTATTGATGGGGTGGTTGATAGTTGTTACTGATGGTTGAATAGTTCCAGATGATGAGATAGTTGTTTATGTGTAATAGTTGCTGATGGATTGGAGATAGTTATTGAATGCTGGTTGATAGTTGTTATGGTGGTAGATAGTTGTATGATGGTGGTAGATTTGTTGATGGTGTGTAAGATAGTTGATTGATGCTGGTTGATAGTTGTAGATGGTGAGAATATTTTGATGTGGTAGATAGTTTGCGATGGTGGTAGATTGAGATGTTGATGCTGTTGATAGTTGTTGATGGTGGGTTGATAGTTGTTGATGTTGATAATTAATGTAGAATATTGTTAATGGTGTAGATAGTTGTTGATGTCTGTTGATAGTAGTAGATGCTGTTGATAAGTTGTTGATGCTGATGATAGTTGATTGATGGTGGCAAATAGTTGAATGAAAAGTGGTAGGTAGTTGTTGATAGGTGGTAGATATGTTATTGATGGTGATAGATAGTTGTTGATGGAGGTAGATAGTTGTTGACGGTGGTAGATATTGAAGGGTGGAAGAACAGTTTTGACCGGTGGCAGCATAGTTATTAGATAGTGATAGAAAGTTTTAGTGTGATAGAGTGTAGACACCAATAGTATCCTCCCTGACACTCCTACCCTGACTCTCCCTCCCTGACTCTCCCACCCTGACACTCCCTCCCTGTCCTCTCCTCCCTCACCTCTCCCTCCCTGACTCTCCCTCCCAGACGTGGTATAAAACAACAAGTTACCTGCTGCTGA
>NC_069489.1:12956013-12963513 GCF_026875155.1 Cherax quadricarinatus | reverse complement strand
GTGTGTGTGTGGTGTTGTGTTTGGTGTGGATGTGTGTTGTGTGGTGTGTTGTTGGGTGGTTGTGTGTTGTTGTGTGTGTTTGGGTGTGTGTTTGTGTGTGTGGTTTTTGGTGTGTGTGTTTGTGTGTTGTGTGTGTGTGTGTGTGTGTTTGTTGTTGTTTGTGTGTGTGTGTTGTGATTGTGTTGGTTGTGTTGTGTTGTGTGTTGTGTTGTTGTGTAATCTCGTGGACATGGGTAGAGATCGAGGACAAAATATTTTCCTCATCCTAATTTCATAAAAAGTGGAGAGGAATGGAGATGAGAGGAGGAGAGATCAGAAGATGAGGGGATGGAGGGAAGATGGAGGAGAAGATGGAGAGAAGCTGAAAGATGGAGGGATGGGAGGGGAAATGGAGAGAATGAGGAGAAGATGGAGAAAATGGAGGAGAGATGGAGGGGATGGAGGGAAGATGAGGAGGAGATTGAGGAGAAGATGGAGGAGAAGATGCAGAAAATGGGAGGGGATGGAGGGAAAGATGAGGAGAAGATGGAGGAGAAGATGGAGAAGATGGAGGAGAAGATGGAGAGAAGTGTAGGAGGAATATTGCACCCCTCAACGGGGCCCAATTAGTTTATAGTGTAATAATGTAGTATATATATTGTATGTAATTTATTCACCATTTCATATAATTTAATATTTCCTGACGTTTCCTTAATACTAAAATAAAAGTATATTGATATGTATAAGGACGTACATAACCTATACAATTCTCACTGTGCTCACTGTTGATGAGATTGTGTGATTGGTTTGATCCACATTGGTCAACTAATTAGGTAATTATCGGTTTGTTTTACCCTTCCGGCGTCCTCAGCAGTACCAGGGCGAGTTAATGTGATGTTCACCTGATGTAATCCTGGAGTCGAGAAATCGCTCACTCTAGTCTCATCGCTCGACAAGCATGCTCTCTACCCCGCTCCTGTCCTCAGAGCGTCTCTACATTCTGCTCCCTGGTCCCCCAGAACATTCTCAACATCTGCTCCTGGTCCCAGAAGCGTCCTACATCAGCTCCAGGACCCAGAAGCATCTCTACCAGTCTGCTCCTGGACCCATAAGCATCTCTCTACATCTGCCTCACAGTTCCCAAAGCATCTCTACATCACTCCTGGTCCCAGAAGCATCTCTACATATCTGCTCCTGGTCCCAGAATGCATCTCTACATCTGCTCCGGACCAGTAACAACTTGAGGATACATTCTGCACTGGACCCAGAAGCGTCTCTACATCTGCTCCTGGTCCCAGAAGCATCTCTACATCTGCTCCTGGTCCCAGAAGCATCTCTACATCTGCTCCTGGTCCCAGAAGCATCTCTACATCTGCTCCTGGTCCCAGAAGCATCTCTACATCTGCTCCTGGTCCCAGAAGCATCTCTACATCTGCTCCTGGTCCCAGAAGCATCTCTACATCTGCTCCTGGTCCCAGAAGCATCTCTACATCTGCTCCTGGTCCCAGAAGCATCTCTACATCTGCTCCTGGTCCCAGAAGCATCTCTACATCTGCTCCTGGACCCAGAAGCGTCTCTACATCTGCTCCTGGTCCCAGAAGCATCTCTACATCTGCTCCTGGTCCCAGAAGCATCTCTACATCTGCTCCTGGACCCAGAAGCATCTCTACATCTGCTCCTGGTCCCAGAAGCGTCTCTACATCTGCTCCTGTTCCCAGAAGCATCTCTACATCTGCTCCTGGACCCAGAAGCATCTCTACATCTGCTCCTGGACCCAGAAGCGTCTCTACATCTGCTCCTGGTCCCAGAAGCATCTCTACATCTGCTCCTGGTCCCAGAAGCGTCTCTACATCTGCTCCTGGTCCCAGAAGCATCTCTACATCTGCTCCTGGTCCCAGAAGCATCTCTACATCTGCTCCTGGTCCCAGAAGCATCTCTACATCTGCTCCTGGTCCCAGAAGCATCTCTACATCTGCTCCTGGTCCCAGAAGCGTCTCTACATCTGCTCCTGGTCCCAGAAGCATCTCTACATCTGCTCCTGGTCCCAGAAGCATCTCTACATCTGCTCCTGGACCCAGAAGCATCTCTACATCTGCTCCTGGTCCCAGACGCATCTCTACATCTGCTCCTGGACCCAGAAGCATCTCTACATCTGCTCCTGGTCCCAGAAGCATCTCTACATCTGCTCCTGGTCCCAGAAGCATCTCTACATCTGCTCCTGGACCCAGAAGCATCTCTACATCTGCTCCTGGTCCCAGAAGCATCTCTACATCTGCTCCTGGTCCCAGAAGCGTCTCTCTACATCTGCTCCTGGTCCCAGAAGCGTCTCTACATCTGCTCCTGGTCCCAGAAGCGTCTCTACATCTGCTCCTGGTCCCAGAAGCGTCTCTACATCTGCTCCTGGACCCAGAAGCGTCTCTACATCTGCTCATGGACCCAGAAGCATCTCTACATCTGCTCCTGGACCCAGAAGCATCTCTACATCTGCTCCTGGTCCCAGAAGCGTCTCTACATCTGCTCCTGGTCCCAGAAGCGTCTCTACATCTGCTCCTGGACCCAGAAGCATCTCTACATCTGCTCCTGGTCCCAGAAGCATCTCTACATCTGTTCCTGGACCCAGAAGCATCTCTACATCTGCTCCTGGTCCCAGAAGCATCTCTACATCTGCTCCTGGTCCCAGAAGCATCTCTACATCTGCTGCTGGTCCCAGAAGCATCTCTACATCTGCTCCTGGTCCCAGAAGCATCTCTTGAGCGACTTCTACAGGAAGCATCTCTCCGGGGATCTCTCTCCTCTTCGTTATTTAGAATCTTTGGGTAGAATATGGTTTCGCCAGTGAGTTCAAGACGTGCCTCTCGACTCACGAAATCGTAATGACTCAATTGCAAACAAACCGTACCACGGGTGGGGTTTGAACCCGCCTCTCATTCAGGCTTTTACAGAGGTTGTGTGTCGTGTAGAGACACTCTTGTACCCTGGACTCAAACTTAAGCTTTTGACCAACTTTGTCTGGCATCTACACACCTTCGTAGTCGGGGATTCGATTAAGCTGAACTTAGATTCAGTATTAAGGGAGTTTAATGCCTTTTATAAAGGATCTGATGCTCCACAGGGCTGTTCTTTTGTCCCCTTGTTCCTGACGCTGTGCTACTGTCTGGTACATTATTGCTGTCTGGAGAATATTCTGTCATTCTGTACAAGTTAGCTGTTCTGATTTCCATGATGGTCGAGAAGATAGATGATTTGAAGACTTAATGTTAGTAACTAAGTCTATTCCGAGTCAAGTCTTACTAAGACTTTACGAGTCCTTTAAGCACGTATACACATTCATACATTTGTATATATTTGTACTCAAGAGTACATTTCGCCATAGTAAAGTACTCCCGATTTGTACTGTACAGAAAGTGTCCTCAGCACTTACCAGATGTACGAATCAATATCCCACTGCAAGAAATATGAAGGAGATAGTATCCTAAACTACGAAATACCTAGGTAGTTGTAATCCCAAAACTCTTCAAGGGATAACTAGGCCTAGTTTTGTTGTGATGACCTGTTACATGACCCGGAAACAGGTTGAATACTGGAGGGGGAGACCTTGTATTCCCTGGACATGTCTGTCCTTTATAGATTTCGCATTTTTGTAATGGGAGGAGGTGGTGGAGGAGGAGGAGTTGAAGTTCAGGAGAGGTCACCAGAGGTCACCAGAGGTCACCAGAGGTCAATAAAGGTGAGGAAGCAAGGTGACAACACTGACAACACTGTATACCTCTGGTATACCTCAGGTATGTAGATGAATGGTTCAGGGAACCGACACGTTGATAAATAGACACATGTGCAACTCTTGGGTGTCTTTATTCAGGAAACGTTTCGCCACACAGTGGCTTCATCAGTCCATACATAGGGGAAGCTTGAGGAACAGGAGGAGAATGAGGTAATCAGTCCCTCAACCTTGAGTCGATGTGGTCAGTCCATCAATCTTGAGTAGAGTACGGCATGTGAGCGGAGAAGGAGCTTATAAACCGTATGGCAGGAGAGGTGCACCAGTTGTAGGCGGTGTCACATTTGTCAAATGTGGAAGTAGGTCGTGCCCAAGGTCGTGCCCAAGGTCGTGCCCAAGGTCGTGCCCAAGGTCGTGCCCAAGGTCGTGCCCCAGGGTTAGGCAAGCGAAGAATTCCCAAGTATTAAGATCCCAAGAAGTTGCAGTGTCTGACAGGAGTGTTGATGAATGGTTAAGGGAACCGACACATGCCACATTGGACAAATGTGACACCGCCTACAACTGCTGCACCTCTCCTGCCATACGGTTTATAAGCTCCTTCTCCGCACGTATGCCGTATTCTACTCAAAATTGATGGACTGACCACATCGACTCAAGGTTGAGGGACTGATTACCTCATTCTCCTCCTGTTCTTCAAGCTTCTCCTGTGTATAGACTGATGAAGCCACTGTGTGGCGAAACGTTTCCTTAGTAAAGATACCCAAGAGTTGCATATGTGTCTATTTATCACCTCGGGTATATTCTCTAGTATACCTCAGATATACTCTCTAGTATATTTCGGGTATGCCTCTGGTATACATCTGGTATACCTCAGGTATACTCTCTGGTATACCTCCAGCATGCCTCTGGTATACCTCCGGTAAGCCTCTGGTATACCTCTGGTATACATCTGGTATACCTCAAGTATACTCTCTGGTATACCTCCAGTATGCCTCTGGCATACCTCTGGTGTACCTCAGGTATACCAGATGTATACCTGAGGTATACCAGAGGCTTACCGGAGGTATACCAGAGGCATACTGGAGGTATACCAGACACATGGACCACTTAACAAGGGGATTAACATAGTTAAAAGTTAAATATAGCGTGTTAAAAAAAACGGTGTTTTATTTTGCTTTATAATAATTAAAGGGTGTATGGGGAAGCTTCTATGGGAGGGGAGGGGGAGGGGAAGGGGAGGGGAAGGGGGAGGGGAAGAGAGTAATGAGAAATATGCTAAGTGGATCAGAGGGGAGGTGTGTGTGTGTGTGTGTGTGTGTGTGTGTGTGTGTTGTGTGTGTGTATGAGTGTGTGTGTGTGTGTGTGTGTGTGTGTGTGTGTGTGTGTGTGTATGTGTGTGTGTGTATGAGTGTGTGTGTGTGTGTGTGTGTGTGTGTGTGTGTGGGTATGAGTGTGTGTGTGTGTGTGTGTGTGTGTGTGTGTGTATGTATGTGTGTGTGTGTGTGTGTGTGTGTGTGTGTGTGTATGTGTGTGTGTATGAGTGTGTGTGTGTGTGCATGTGTGTGTGTGTGTACTCACCTACTTGTACTCACGTAGTTGAAGTTGCAGGGGTCGACTCCTAGCTCCTGGCCCTTCCTATTCACTGGTCGCTACTAGGTCACTCTCCCTGAGCCAAAAATATGGAATACCAGGGACCTAGAACCTTGTCTAAGGACAAACGTGAAAGTTACGCAACTCTCAGGCATAAACAGGCCATCCAGGGCTATTCCAGTCAAAACAGAAAGCTCTTAAACAGCATTTATACGTCAATGAGTTGGTTACCGGAGGGTTAGGAATAAAACCTAGTTAGGAAAATATATCTTTTAGTTATAAGACTACAATAGAAAGCACCTTCATGTATCTCCTAACTTTAACGCCCAAATATCAAGCACAAGAACCGGGCGGCTGGAAAGTCCTGGAATATACGCAAACATTCGGGGTAGCCAGCGCCTGGCCTTCAGTACTCCAGTACCGACCCCATTTCTTATTTCCTCAGTCAACCCACAGCACCCTGACCATTTCACAGCCTAGGTAGGCCTACAGGTAAGCCATAGAAGAACCTATGGCCTGAGTTGGCTAAACAGAAGGACGATACAACTATGAAAATTAGCTTAAGTAGACGGCGTCTCCAACGTCTGTGTGTGTGTGTGGTGTGTGTGTGTGTGTGTGTGTGTGTGTGTGTTGTGTGTGTGTGTGTGTGTGTGTGTGTGTGTGTGTGTGTGTGTATACATTATGCAGGTTAGAAAATCTATATACATTTCTATACACATTTTTACTAAGCTAGATAAATAGCGCATCATACAGTAGATACAAAGAACCTTTAGTCCAGTACAACATTCCCCCTCCCCTTTCTTCCCCCTCCTCCTCCTCCCCCTCCCCTCCTTCACTCTCCCCCTCCCCTCCTTAACTCTCCCCCTCCCCATTCTTTGAAATGGAAGGGGGGAGGGAAGGGGGTTGCGGGGGTGGTTAATTAGGACACCTCCCCCTCCCTCCCCTCCCCCTCCCTCCCCTCCCCCTCCCTCCCCTCCCCTCCCTCCCCTCCCTCCCATCCCGCCCAGAAATTTTTTTTCAGCCTATTGCAATTAAAAATTATAAGTAAAAGGTTGAGTCTTATTTCTGTTGAGTTTAGTGGGACCAAGACTGTTAAAAAGTGGACTATTATTTATGGTGGAATATTATTTTATTATTATTATTATGATTATTATTATTATTATTATTATTATTATTATTATTATTATTATTAAATTAATTTTGGTAAACTTAAAACCATACTCTGTCTCTCTGTCTTCTCTCTCTCTCTCTCTCTCTCTCTCTCTCTCTCTCTCTCTCTATCTATCTATCTTTCATCTTTATTGACATTCCTTTGTCGACACATCTTTCATTGTCTCACTTCCTTTATTACCTGTTATCTGTCCATTCTTCAGACAGACACACACACACACACACACACACACACACACACACACACACACACACACACACACACACACACAATGGATCAGGGAATACTTGTCAGGAAGACAGCAGAGAGTCATGGTACGTGGCGAGGTGTCAGAGTGGGCACCTGTGACCAGCGGGGTCCCGCAGGGATCAGTCCTAGGACCAGTGCTGTTTCTGGTATTTGTCAACGACATGACGGAAGGAATAGACTCTGAGGTGTCCCTGTTTGCAGATGACGTGAAGTTGATGAGAAGAATACACTCGATCGAAGACCAGGCAGAACTACAAAGGGATCTGGACAGGCTGCAGACCTGGTCCAGCAATTGGCTCCTGGAGTTCAATCCCACCAAGTGCAAAGTCATGAAGATTGGGGAAGGGCAAAGAAGACCGCAGACAGAGTACAGTCTAGGGGGTCAGAGACTACAAACCTCACTCAAGGAAAAAGATCTTGGGGTGAGTATAACACCGAGCACATCTCCTGAAGCGCACATCAACCAAATAACTGCTGCAGCATATGGGCGCCTAGCAAACCTCAGAACAGCATTCCGACATCTTAATAAGGAATCATTCAGGACCCTGTACACCGTGTATGTTAGGCCCATATTGGAGTATGCGGCACCAGTTTGGAACCCACACCTAGCCAAGCACGTGAAGAAACTAGAGAAAGTGCAAAGGTTTGCAACAAGACTAGTCCCAGAGCTAAGAGGTATGTCCTACGAGGAGAGGTTAAGGGAAATCAACCTAACGACACTGGAGGACAGGAGAGATAGGGGGGACATGATAACGACATACAAAATACTGAGAGGAATTGACAAGGTGGACAA
>NC_069489.1:12908513-12951013 GCF_026875155.1 Cherax quadricarinatus | reverse complement strand
GGGGGTATGGTGCCCCTGGGGTATGGGGTGCCCGGGGGTATGGTGTCCGGGGGTATGGTGCCCGGGGTATGGTGCCCGGGGGTTTGGGTCCGGGGTATGGTGGCGGGGGTATGGTCCCCGGGGTATGGTGCCCGGGGATTTTGGTGTCCGGGGTATGGTGCCCCTGGGTATGGTGGCCCGGGGGTATGGGTGTCCGGGGGTATGGTGCCGGGGGTTATGGTGTCCGGGGGTATGGTGCCCGGGGGTATGGTGCCCCTGGTATGGTGCCCGGGGGTATGGTGTCCGGGGGTATGGTGCCCGGGGGTATGGTGTCCGGGGTATGGTCCCCGGGGGGGGTATGGTGCCCCTGGGTATGGTGCCCGGGGTATGGTGTCTAGGGGTTATGGTGTCCGGGGGTATGGTGCCCGGGGGTATGGTGCCCGGGGTATGGTCCCCGGGGGGTATGGTGTCCGGGGGTATGGTGTCCCTGGGTATGGTGCCCGGGGGTATAGTGTCCGGGGGTATGGTGCCCGGGGGTATGGTGCCCGGGGTTTATGGTGCCCGGGGGTATGGTGTCCGGGGGTATGGTGCCCGGGGGTATGGTGCCCGGGGTTTGGTGTCCGGGGGTATGGTGGCCGGGGGTATGGTGCCCGGGGGTATGGTGCCCGGGGATATGGTGTCCGGGGGTATGGTGCCCCTGGGTATGGTGCCCGGGGGTATGGTGTCCGGGGGTATGGTGCCCGGGGGTATGGTGCCCGGGGGGTATGGTGCCCGGGGGTATGGTGCCCCTGGGTATGTGCCGGGGGTATGGTGTCCGGGGGTATGGTGCCCGGGGGTATGGTGTCCGGGGGTATGGTGCCCGGGGGTATGGTGCCCCTGGGTATGGTGCCCGGGGGTATGGTGTCCGGGGGTATGGTGCCCGGGGTATGGTGCCCTGGGTATGGTGCCCCGGGGTATGGTGTCCGGGGGTATGGTGCCCGGGGGTATGGTGTCCGGGGGTATGGTGCCCGGGGGTATTACCTGGAGGTTACCTGGACGTTATTCCGGGGATCAACGCCCCCGCGGCCCGGTCCATGACCAGGCCTTCCGATGGATCAGGGCCTGATCAACTAGGCTGTTACTGCTGGCCGCACGCAGTCCAACGTACGAGCCACAGTCCGGCTGATCCGGCACTGACTTTTGGTATCTGTCCAGCTCTTTCTTGAAGGCAGCCAGGGGTCTTGAAGGCAGCCAGGGGTCTTGAAGGCAGCCAGGGGTCTTGAAGGCAGCCAGGGGTCTTGAAGGCAGCCAGGGGTCTTGAAGGCAGCGAGGGGTCTTGAAGGCAGCCAGGGGTCTTGAAGGCAGCCAGGGGTCTTGAAGGCAGCGAGGGGTCTTGAAGGCAGCCAGGGGTCTTGAAGGCAGCCAGGGGTCTTGAAGGCAGCCAGAGGTCTTGAAGGCAGCCAGGGGTCTTGAAGGCAGCCAGGGGTCTTGAAGGCAGCCAGGGGTCTTGAAGGCAGCCAGGAGTCTTGAAGGCAGCCAGGGGTCTTGAAGGCAGCCAGGGGTCTTGAAGGCAGCCAGGGGTCTTGAAGGCAGCCAGGGGTCTTGAAGGCAGCCAGGGGTCTTGAAGGCAGCCAGGGGCCTTGAAGGCAGCCAGGGGTCTTGAAGGCAGCCAGGGGTCTTGAAGGCAGCCAGGGGTCTTGAAGGCAGCCAGTGGTCTTGAAGGCAGCCAGGGGTCTTGAAGGTAGCCAGGGGTCTTGAAGGCAGCCAGGGGTCTTGAAGGCAGCCAGGGTCTTGAAGGCAGCCAGGGGTCTTGAAGGCAGCCAGGGGTTTATTGGCAATTCCCCTAATGCTTGATGGGAGGCTGTTGAACAGTCTTGGGCCCCGGACACTTATGGTGTTTTCTCTTAGTGTACCAATGGCGCCCCTACTTTTTATTGGGGGCATTTTGCATCATCTGCCCAGTCTTTTACTTTCGTAGGGAGTGATTTCTGTGTGCAGATTTGGGACCATTTCTTCCAGGATTTTCCAAGTGTAGATTATGATATATCTCTCCCTCCTGCGTTCCAGTGAGTACAAGTCAAGTGCTTCCAAGCGTTCCCAGTAGTTAAGATGCTTGACAGAACTTATACGTGCAGTAAAGGATCTCTGTACACTCTCTAGATCTGCGATTTCACCTGCTTTGTATGTAGATGTTAATGTACAGCAGTATTCCAGCCTAGAGAGAACAAGTGATGTGAAAAGGATCATCGTGGGCTTGGCATCCCTTGTTTTGAAAGTTCTCATTATCCATCCTATCATTTTCTTTGCACGTGCGATCGTGGCACTGTTGTGATCCTTGAAAGTGAGATCCTCAGACATTACTACTCCCAGGTCCCTTACATTATTTTTCCGCTCTATTGTATGGCCGGAGTCAGTAGTATACTCTGTTCTAGTTATTATCTCCTCCAGTTTTCCATAACGGAGTAGTTGGAATTTGTCCTCATTGAACATCATATTGTTTACCGTTGCCCACTGAAAACTTTGTTTATATCTTCTTGGAGGTTAACCGCGTCCTCAGCAGATGACAGCCTCATGCAGATCCTAGTATCATCCGCAAAGGATGATACGGTGCTGTGGTGTATATCTCTGTTTATGTCTGATATGAGATGAGGAATAAGATGGGGGCGAGTACTGTGCCTTGTGAACAGAGCTCTTCACTATGGCAGCCTCCGATTTAACTCTGTTGACCACTACTCTTTGTGTTCGATTTGTTAGGAAGTTGAAGATCCATCTCCCCACTTTCCCAGTTATTCCTTTAGCACGTATTTTATGGGCTATTACGCCATGATCGCATTTGTCAAATGCTTTTGCAAAGTCTGTGTATATTACATCTGCATTCTGATTTTCTTCCAGTGCATCCAAGACCATATCATAGTGATCCAGTCGTTGTGAGAGGCAGGAGCGACCATCCAAGGCCATGTCATAGTGATCCAGTAGTTGTGAGAGGCAGGAGTGACCTGCCCTGAACCCATGTTGCCCTGGATTGTGCAGATTTTGGGAATCCAGGTGATTTGCAATCCTCCTTCTTAGCACTCTTTCAAAGATTTTTATGATGTGGGACGTCAGAGCTATTGGTCTATAGTTCTTAGCTAATGCTTTGCTGCCACCTTTATGGAGTGGGGCTATATCCGTTGTTTTAAGTGACTGTGGAATTTCACCCATGTCCAAGCTCCCTCCTCCATAGTGTACTTAGGGCACGCGAGAGGGGTTTTCTTGCAGTTCTTATGAAAACAGAGTTCCACGAGTCTGGGCCCGGGGGCTGAGTGCATAGGCATGTTGTCAATGGCTTTTTCGAAATCTATCGGAGTTAGGGTAATGTCGGAAATCTGGCATACATTTATGGAGTTTTGAGGCTCATTCATGAAGAAATCATTTGGGTCGTCGATCCTCAGACCGATTAGTGGTTCACTAAACACAGAGTCGTACTGGGATTTCAATATTTCACTCTTTTTCCTTGTTGTCGTCTGTGTAAGTCCCATCCTGTCTGAGTAAGGGGCCCCGATACTAGATGTGGTATTTGCCTTGTTTTTGGCATATGAAAAGAAATATTTTGAATTTCTTTCAATTTCACTAATAGTTTTTAAGCTCCTCCTGTCTCTCCTGGTTCCTGTAAGAGTCATTTAACTTAAGTTCGATAGTTTCCCTTCCCTGGTCAGCGCCTCCTTTCGTGTATCAGATATTTCTAGCACTCCTGAGGAGCTCAGTGACTCATCGTCGTCTTCTGTAGAGGGAGCGTCTTTCTCTCTCCAGTTTACTCCTGCCCTTCTTCTTTCTTAGGGGAATATGCCTAGAACATGCTTCAGCTGCCAGGAAGTTGATCCTTTCAAGGCACTGGTTTGGATCCATGTCATTTAAGATATCTTCCCAAATGTTTCGTTTAGGACATGGTTTACCTGGTCCAGTTGATGTTCTTGTTGTTGAAGTTGTATTTTGTGAAGACACCTTCACAGGTACATGCATTCTGCTGTTCAGGACCCCTATGCATGTACGTCTGGACTTCGATTAGGCTGTGATCGGAATTAGTTGTTTTTGATATTCTTATGTCTCTTATCAGGTCCTCATTATTTGTGAAGATAAGGTCAAGTGTGTTTTCTAGTCTTGTTGGCTCCACTATCTGCTGGCTTAAGGTGTGTTTTTCGCAGAGACTTAGTAGCTCATGTGTGTGTGACCTTTCATCTGCGCTACCTCCGGGGATTGTTTCAGCTATAACATTATTTGCTACATTCTTCCATTTTGTATGCCTTAGGTTGAAATCACCAAGCAGTAAGATGTTTGGGGATGGAGCTGGAAGGTTTTCCAAACAGTAATCAATTTTCAGTAGCTGTTCCTTGAGCTGTTGTGAGGTTGCATCTGGTGGCTTGTATACAACCACAATGACTAGGTTTTGGTTCTCGATCTTTATTGATAGAACTTCAACTATGGGGTATTGGGTAACATCTCTTACCTTCGGCTAAGCGCCCATACTTATCTTGGGTCTAGCTCAGTAGTAAAGTACTGTGGACTCTGATACAGAGTTAGCAGGTTCGAGTCCTGCTGTGGACGTACAATGTTTGTAAATAACTTAGCCTGTTTGCGAATTGTTAAAGCATATATATATATATATATATATATATATTATATATATATATATATATATATATTATATATATATATATATAAAATATAGGGAGGTACCACCTCTAGAACTGTCATAGGGACCCTCATCCTCAGAGAAAACAATAAACTTGCTTCAGGGAAAACTCAAGGAATTCGCAAGAGCAGGCGAAATATACACAAACACTGATCTCTGGCTGAAGGAGACTCGAACCTACGAACCTTGGAACAAGGTACGCAGTGCTTTACCAATCTACCCACACTGGACCAATACCTTGGAGTCCAGCTCGTGTTAGACTTTGATCCAAGGCAGCCAGCTTTCAGGGAGAAGGCTTACAGCTTTTCATCTCATCCCCTGCATGCATCAGCCTTACTAGAGATATTAACAATGCAAGGAATTCGCAAGAGCAGGCGAAATATACACAAACTGGACTCCAAGGTATTGGTCCAGTGTGGGTAGATTGGTAAAGCACTGCGTACCTTGTTCCAAGGTTCGTAGGTTGGAGTCTCCTTCAGCCAGAGATCAGTGTTTATATATATATATATATATATATATATATATATATATATATATTATATATATATATATATATATATATATAACAACACTGCGCTTGCCAAGGATTCGAACCCATGTTGTACTGGCCTGCCTCATGGTAGGCGAGAACCACATGACACCCAACCCTACAAGAATGGCGCAGCCAGAACACAGCTAGCTGTTGGGCCGCCATCTGAGGGCATACGGAGGTGTGGGAGCTTCTAAGATAATTTAATTCTCATCCCTGTTTGTTGTACTTGCCTCACGAGCTGCATTTATATATTATTGTAACCACGAACGAGTGGTATTGATCAATAACAACACTGTGCTAGCCAAGGATTCGAACCCATGTTCTCGCTTACCATGAGGCAGGCCAGTACAACATGGGTTCGAATCCTTGGCTAGCACAGTGTTGTTATTGATCAATACCACTCGTTCGTGGTTACAAAAATATATTTGTGTTGTGTGTTGTGTTAGTGTTGCGTAGTGTTAGTGTTACGTAGTGTTAGTGTTACGTAGTGTTAGTGTTACGTAGTGTTAGTGTTACATAGTGTTAGTGTTACATAGTGTTAGTGTTACGTAGTGTTAGTGTTACGTAGTGTTAGTGTTACGTAGTGTTAGTGTTACATAGTGTTAGTGTTACATAGTGTTAGTGTTACGTAGTGTTAGTGTTACATAGTGATAGTGTTACGTAGTGTTAGTGTTACGTAGTGTTAGTGTTACGTAGTGTTAGTGTTACGTAGTTTTTAGTGTTACTTTAGTGTTAGTGTTTACGTAGTGTTAGTGTTACGAAAGTGTTAGTGTTACATAGTGTTAGTGTTAGTAGTGTTAGGTTCGTGTGTTAGTGTTACGTAGTGTTAGTGTTACGTAGTGTTAGTGTTACGTAGTGTTAGTGTTACGTAGTGTTAGTGTTACGTAGTGTTACATAGTGTTGGTGTTACGTAGTGTTAGTGTTACGTAGTGTTAGTGTTACGTAGTGTTAGGGGTTACATGTGTTAGTGTTACGTAGTGTTAGTGTTACGTAGTGTTATTTGTTACGTAGTGTTGGGTGTTACGTAGTGTTAGTGTTACATAGTGTTAGTGTTACGTATGTTAGGTTACGTAGTGTTAGTGTTACGTAGTGTTAGTGTTACGTAGTGTTAGTTTTTACGTATGTTAGTGTTAGTGTGTTACATAGTGTTGGTGTTACGTAGTGTTAGTGTTACGTAGTGTTAGTGTTACGTAGTGTTAGTGTTACGTAGTGTTACATAGTGTTAGTGTTACGTAGGTTACATGTGTGTGTTAGTAGTGTTACATAGTGTTAGTGTTACGTGTGTTAGTAGTGTTAGTTACATAGTGTTAGTGTTCGTATTTGTTAGTGTTACGTAGTGTTAGTGTTACATAATGTTAGTGTTCGTAGTGTTAGTGTTAGTAGTGTTAGTGTACGTAGTGTTACATAGTGTTAGTGTTAGTGTGTTAGTAGTGTTAGTGTTACGTAATGTTTAGTTTACTTTTAGTGTTACGTAGTGTTACGTAGTGTTAGTGTTACGTAGTGTTAGTGTTACGTAGTGTTACATAGTGTTAGTGTTACGTAGTGTTACATAGTGTTAGTGTTACGTAGTGTTACGTAGTGTTAGTGTTACATAGTGTTAGTGTTACGTAGTGTTAGTGTTACGTAGTGTTAGTGTTACGTAATGTTAGTGTTACGTAGTGTTAGTGTTACGTAGTGTTAGTGTTACGTAGTGTTACATAGTGTTAGTGTTACGTAGTGTTACGTAGTGTTAGTGTTACGTAATGTTAGTGTTACGTAGTGTTAGTGTTACGTAGTGTTAGTGTTACGTAGTGTTAGTGTTACGTAGTGTTACATAGTGTTAGTGTTACGTAGTGTTAGTGTTACGTAGTGTTACGTAGTGTTAGTGTTACGTAGTGTTACGTAGTGTTAGTGTTACGTAGTGTTACGTAGTGTTAGTGTTACGTAGTGTTACGTAGTGTTAGTGTTACGTAGTGTTACGTAGTGTTAGTGTTACGTAGTGTTAGTGTTACGTAGTGTTAGTGTTACGTAGTGTTACGTAGTGTTAGTGTTACGTAGTGTTAGTGTTACGTAGTGTTAGTGTTACGTAGTGTTACGTAGTGTTAGTGTTACGTAGTGTTAGTGTTACGTAGTGTTAGTGTTACGTAGTGTTACGTAGTGTTACGTAGTGTTAGTGTTACGTAGTGTTAGTGTTACGTAGTGTTAGTGTTACGTAGTGTTACATAGTGTTAGTGTTACGTAGTGTTAGTGTTACGTAGTGTTACGTAGTGTTAGTGTTACGTAGTGTTACACTCATCAACACTGTCACTAACACTCTGGTAACCTGACTGACCCAGCTGTGGTTTTTACCCTCGTTTCCCCTCCCCCCTCCCCTACCCCCCCCTTTACCCTATTCCCCTCCCCGCTCTTCACCCTTCCCTCGTTCCTCTCCTCGTAAAAAGATTGGTTCTCAGCTTTCCCGCGCTTTTTTCCTTCAATAACGCTACGTGATTGGTCCGGATATTTCCCGCGCTTTTTTCCTTTAATAACGCTACGTGATTGGTCCGGATATTTCGCGCGCTTTTTTGTGTAACGTAACCTGATTGGCCCTGAAGTTTCCCGCGTTTTTTCCCTCTTGATAAGTAAACAAACACCCCAAACAAACACAAACAAGACAAGCACAAACAACACTCAAAAAATGTGCTTTTGATCCAAGGGATTTAGTTATTCTAATTTTCCAGGAGCTTTGCGAACCCTGCGTGTTTAGCGCTTACCTATGAGTTTAATAATAATGATAATAATAATAATAATAACCATAACAACCCTTCCCCCACCAACCACAATTCCTGGCTAGCCACCACAATTCTTGGCTAGCTACAACAATTCCAGGCTAGCCACCACAATTCCTGGCTAACTACCACAATTCCAGGCTAGCCACCACAATTCCTGGCTAGCTACCACAATTCCTGGCTAGCTGCCACAATTCCAGGCTAACCACCACAATTCTTGGCTAACTACCACAATTCCAGGCTAGCCACCACAATTCCTGGCTAGCCACCACAATTCCTGGCTAGCTACCACAATTCCTGGCTAGCTACCACAATTCCTGGCTAACTACCACAATTCCAGGCTAGCCACCACAATTCCTGGCTAGCTACCACAATTCCTGGCTAACTACCACAATTCCTGGCTAGCTACCACAATTCCTGGCTAGCTACCACAATTCCTGGCTAGCTATCACAATTCCTGGCTAGCTACCACAATTCCTGGCTAACTACCACAATTCCTGGCTAGCTACCACAATTCCTGGCTAGCTACCACAATTCCTGGCTAACTACCACAATTCCCGGGCTAGCTTTCCACCCAATTTCCCGGCTAGCCACCACAATTCCAGGCTAGCCACCACAATTCCTGGCTAGCTGCCACAATTCCAGGCTAGCCACCACAATTCCTGGCTAGCTGCCACAATTCCAGGCTAGCCACCACAATTCCTGGCTAGCTATCACAATTCCAGGCTAGCTACCACAAATCTAGACTAGCTACTACAATTCCTGGCTAGGTACCACAATTCCTAGCTAGCCACCACAATTCCAGGCTAGCCACCACAATTCCTGGCTAGCCACCACAAATCCAGGTAGCCCCCACAATTCCTGGCTAGCTGCCACAATTCCAGGCTAGCCACCACAATTCCTGGCTAGCCACCACAATTCCAGGCTAGCCACCACAATTCCTGGCTAGCAAACCCAATTTTCCAGGCTAGCCACCACAATTCCTGGCTAGCCACCACAATTCCAGGCTAGCCACCACAATTCCAGGCTAGCTACCACAATTCCAGGCTAGCTACCACAATTACAGGCTAGCTGCCACAATTCCTGGCTAGCCGCCACAATTCCAGGCTAGCCACCACAATTCCTAGCTAGCCACCACAATTCCAGGCTAGCCACCACAATTCCAGGCTAGCCACCACAATTCCAGGCTAGCCACCACAATTCCTGGCTAGCCTCACAATTCCGGCTAGCCCCCACAATTCCCGGCTAGGGCCCCCACAATTCCTGGCTAGCCACCACAATTCCAGGCTAGCCACCACAATTCCAGGCTAGCCACCACAATTCCTGGCTAGCTGCCACAATTCCAGGCTAGCCACCACAATTCCAGGCTAGCCACCACAATTCCAGGCTAGCCACCACAATTCCAGGCTAGCCACCACAATTCCTGGCTAGCCACCACGACTGGGTGATGTTGACCGACATGAGAGTGAGTGTTGAGGTGAGGGAAGTGACAGTACTGCCCTGTCTCCTCACCTCTCTATTGGCACTGCTGACTCTAGCTGACACTCTGATAGATAGAGTGAGTGATAGATAGATAAAGGGAGAGAAAGGGAGAGAGAGAGAGAGAGAGAGAGAGAGAGAGAGAGAGAGAGAGAATGGTAACAATAATAAAGTTGAACCACAGGTAAAGGGATCGAGGGTGGGAATAAGGGAATTGAACCCCAGGTTAAGAGGATCAAGGATGGGAATAAGGGAGTTGAACCCAGGTAAAGAGGATCAAGGGTGGGAATAAGGGAAATGAACCCAGATAAAGAGGATCAAGGGTGGGAATAAGGGAATTGAACCTCAGATAAAGAGGATCAAGGGTGGGAATAAGGGAATTGAACCCAAGGTAAAGAGGATCAAAGGTGAGAATAAGGAAATTGAACCCCAGGTAAAGAGGATCAAAGGTGGGAATAAGGGAATTGAACCCAGGTAAAGAGGATCAAAGGTGAGAATAAGGGAATTGAACCCCAGATAAAGAGGATCAAGGGTGGGAATAAGGGAATTGAAGAGAAGAGGATTGGATAAGACAGAGACTAGGATTGGATAAGACAGAGAAGAGGATTGGATGGAGTCACCGAAGAGAATTAGATTGGAACACAGATTCCAATCCTACACAAGGAGGATCAAATTCCAAACTGGGTTTAAATTAAGTATTCCAATTAACACAGAATTCAAATAAGCCTTTCCCAAAGGGATTCGATCCCATGTAAAATAAATGAACCAATCCGAGAGATGATTAGAGACTCAGTAAGGGGATTGGAAAAAGGATTAGATTTCACTGATATATGACTTTAAATTGTAACAAAAATAGGGGTTTCAATCCCATTAACAAGAGATTAAAGTGTGTTTCTGAAAAGGGTTGAAATGTGCTAATCCCTTAGTTAAGGGATCAGACCCCTTAAGACAGAATTAAAAGTATTAGAATCTCCCTTAAGTGATCAGATCCCTTTTAAAGAATTAAAAGGACCCCAGAACCTTCCCCTTAAAGGGGAACAAAACCCCTTTTAAAGGGTTTTTAAAATATAAAAAACCTCCTTTAAAACGGGGGGGAATCGAACCCTTAAAAATTAAAATAAAGAATTTAAGGGAATCGCCCCCAAAGGGGTTTAAAAAGGATTGGAACCTCCAAAAAAAAGGGGGGAAAATAAAGGGAAAGGGTTTAAAAAAAAAGGGGGGGAAAAAGGGAAAAGGGGAAAGGGGGAATTAAAAAAGGGGTGAGGGGGGAGGGGGGAAAAAAGGGGGGGGAAAGGGGGGAGGGAGGAGGGGAAAAAATGGAAAAAGGGGGAAAAGGGAAAAGGGAGGGGTGGGGGAAGGGGAAAAGGCCCCGGAAAAAGGGTTTTTCCAGGACGGGGGGGGGAAAGAAAAAAAGGGGAAAAATCCGGAAAAGAAAGGGGGGAAAAAGGGAAAAAGGGGAAACCCCGAAAAGGGGAAAACCCCGGGGACAAAGGACAACCAAAAAGGAAAAACCAGATTTCCAGGAAAACCCCGGGACTACCAGGAAAACCAGATACCGGACAACCAGACTCCAGGACAACCAACTACCGGGAAACCAGCCCTACCGGAAAACAGACAAACCAGGAAAACCAACTACCAGGACCCGGGACTACCAGGAAAAGCCGACTCCCAGGAAAACCAGACTACCAGGAAAACCAGACTACCGGGGAAAAAAGATAAAAGGAAAACCAAATTCCAGGAAACCCAGACTACAGGAAAACCAAAATACCGGGAAAAAACAAACTCCCCAGGAAAACCAAACCAGACTCCCGGGAAAAAGCCAAAATACCAGGATCAACCGGGACACCAGGAACCAGATCCCGGACAAAGCCCCCAGGAAAACCCCATACCAGGCCCAACCGACTACCGGAACAACCAAAACTTACCAAAAACAACCAGACACCGGGAAAAACCGACTACCGGGAAAAAACCAGCTACCGGAACAACCAGACTACCAGGACAACCAGACTACCGGGAACCCCCCAAACTACCGGAAACAACCGGGACTACCGGGAACAACCAAAACTACCGAACAACCAGCTCCCGGGAAAAAACCAAGACTACCAGAAAAACCAGATTTCCAGAAAAACCAGACTCCCAAAGGGACAACCGACTCCCAAGAAAAACCCCAAAATTACCGGCAACCAGATACCGGGAACAACCAGACTACCAGAAAAAACCCCGGGTAACCAGAAAAACCAGACTCCCAAGAACAACCGGGACTACCGGGAACAACCAGATACCAGGAAAACCGGGGACTACCGGGAAAAACCGGGGAATACCAGGACAACCGGGACTACCGGGAAAAAACCAGCTACCTGGAAAAACCAGACAAACCAGAACAACCAGACTCCCAGAACAACCGGGACAAACCGGGAAAAAACCGACTACCAGGAAAACCAGACTCCGGGAACAAAAGTTTACCGGGGAAAAAACCAGACTCCCCGGAAAAAACCCAGACAAACCGGGAACAACCAGACACCAGAAAAAACCGGGACTACCGGGAAAAACCCAGACTCCCCAGAACAACCGGGGACTACCGGGGAAAACCCGGGACTACCAGAACAACAAAAAACTCCCTGAACAACCAGACTCCCAAAGAAAAACCCCGGGACTACCAGAAAACCGGGACTACCGGGCCCAAACCGGACTACCAGGACACCGGACTACCAAAACAACCAAAATCCCGGGGACAAACCAGACTACCGGAAAAACCAGACAAACCGGGAACAACCAGATACCGGAACAACCAGTTTACCGGGAAAAACCAGAAAACCGGGCCCAACCCAGATCCCGGGGGAAAAACCAGACTACCGGGAACAAAGCCCTACCGGGAACAAACAGACTACCAGGACAAAAAAAATAAAAAACCAGACTACCGGGAAAAACCAAAACTACCGGAAACCCGGGATACCAGAAAAAAACCAGACAAACCGGGGAACAACCAGACTACCAGAAAAAACCGGGACTCCCAAAAACAACCGGACTCCCGGGCCCAACCAGATACCAAAACAACCAGACTACCGGGGAAAAAACCGGGACTACCGGGAAAAACCCCAGCTACCAGAAAAACCAGACTACCGAAACCAGACTACCGGGTAAAACCAGACTACCGGAACACCGATCCCAGGACAACCGGACTACCGGGACAAACCAGACTACCGGGACACCCAGATACCAGAAAAAACCAACTACCGGGAAAAACCCAGATCCAGGAAAACCAGACTACGGGGACACCAGATTTACCGGGGACCCCCGGGACTACCGGGACAACCAGACTCCCGGGGACAACCAACTCCAGGAAAACCAATACCAGGACAACGGGATTTCCAGGACAACCAGACTACCAGGACAACCGGGACTACCGGGGAAAACCGACTACCAGGAAAAACCAGACTACCAGGACAACCCAATTTACCAGGAAAACAGACTACCAGGAAAACCAGACTACCAGGAAAACCCAGACAAACCGGAAAAACCAAAACTACCAGGAAAAAGACTCCCAGGACAACCGACTTTCCCCAGGAAAACCCAGACTCCCGGGGAAAACCCGGGCTACCAGGAAAACCCCAACTCCCAGGCCCAAACCGGGACTCCAGGAAAAACCGACAAACCGGAAAAACCAGACTCCCAGGCCCAACCAGATTACCAGGACAACCAGACTACCAGGAAAACCAGACTCGGGGAACAACCCGGGAAAAACCCCTTTGGAAACCCGGACTACCAGGACCCAGACTACCAGGAAAAACCATTCCCCAGGAAAACCCGGGAATACCAGGCAACCGGGATTTCCAAGGAAACCGGGAATACCAGGACAACAGCTCCTAGGAAAAGGGAAAAGAGAAAAGGCCCAACCAAAAAAAACCAGGAAACCAAAAGGCAACCAAAACAACCGGGGCAAAACAAGGAAAACCAGGGAAAACAGGAAACCAGGACAACCAGGAAAACCAGGGCAACCAGAGACAACCGGGAAAAACCGGGGCAACCGGGAAAAACCAGGGAAACCGGGGAAAACCCAGGAAAACCCCAGGAAAAACCCCGGGGGGCAACGGAAAAACCCAAAGGACAACCGGGGAAAACCAGGAAAACCCCGGGGACCCAAAACCCAAAACCAAACAACCAAAAAACCCCCAAAAAAACCCCAAAAACCCCCCCCAAACCCCCCCCCCACCCCCCAAGGGGAAAATTGGACCCCCAAAACTTGAAACCAAATTTTATAAATAATTAAAATTTTTCAAACCAAAAATTTTTGGGAAATTGGAAATAAAAATTAAAATTTTTTAGGGAATTTAAAAGGGAAATGGGGGAAAATTTTAATTTTAAAATTTTTGGGAAATTAATGGGGAAAAAAGGAAATTAATGGGAAAAAGGAAAATTAAGGGGAAATGGGGTTTTAAATTTTGGGAATAGGGGAATTTAAATTGGGGAATAGGGAAATTTAATGGGAATGGGGAAAATTAAGGGGGAAATGGGGAAATTTAAATTGGGAAATAGTGAATTAAGGGGAAAAATAGGGAATTAATGGGGAATAGGGAATTAATGGGGAAGGGGGGAATTAATGGGAATGGGGAAATTAAGGGGAAAAATTGGGGGAATTAAGGGGAATGGGAAATTTTAATGGGAAATGGGGAAATTAAGGGGGGATAGGGAATTAATGGGGTTTATGGAATTAAGGGGGAAGGGGGAAATTTAATTTGGGAATAGGGTTTTTAAATGGTAAATGGGGAAATTTAAGGGGAATATGGAAATTTAATGGGGGGGGTTGGGAATTTAAGGGAGGAATAGGGAATTAAGGGGAAAAATGGGGGAATTAAGGGGAATAGGGAATTAAGGGGGGAATATGGAATTAATGGGGAATAGGGAATTGATGGGAATGGGGGAAAGAATGGGGAATAGGGAATTAAGGGGGAAATTTGGGAATTTAAATGGGAATAGGGAATTAAGGGGAATTTGGAATTAATGGGAATAGGGAAATTAAGGGGAAATTTGGGAATTAAGGGGAAAAATGGGGAATTGGGGGGAAAATAGGGAAATTAAAGGGGGATAATGGGGAAATTTAAAAGGGGAATAGGGGAATTAAGGGGAATATGGAATTAATGGGAATGGGGAAAATTAATGGGAAATAGGGAATTAAGGGGAAATAGGGAATTAATGGGAAATAGGGAATTAATGAGAATATGGAATTAATTGGTAATTGGGAAATTTAAATGGGAAATAGGGAATAATGGGGAATGGGGAAATTTTAAGGGGTAATCGGGAAAATTTTAATATGAAATTTTGTAATTAATGGGAATAGGTTTTAAAAGGGTTTAAAATGGGGGAATTAAGGGGGAAATGGGAAATTTAAAGGGGAATTTGGTTTTAAAAGGGTTTAAAAAGGGAAATTAAGGGGAAATATAAAATTTAAGGGGAAATTTTGGTTTTTAAAGGAAAAAATGGGGAATTAAGGGGAAAAATGGGGGGAATTAATGGGAATTTGGAATTTAAAGGTAAAATAGAGAATTAAGGGGAAAATAGGGTTAATTTTAATGGGGAGTAAGGCAGAAATGATTTTTTAATTCCCTTTTTCTCGGACCCCTTTAAAAAATAGGGGGTTTGGGAAATTTAAAGTCAAAAGGGAATTTTAGATTCCCTACTGAAAATGGGGAAAGGGGGGTTTTAATCCACAGATTGTAAACCGATTGGACCCAAATGATAGAGGGGGTTGGTTTAAAACGGAAGGCTCTCTCCCCCCCCTTCTGAAGACCTATCATGTATTATCAAGGGGGCATTGAGGTTTGTATAACGGTGTATAGGGGTTGTTTAATGGTTTTATAGGGGTTGTATAATTGGGGTTTGGGGTTTGTTTTAACGGTGTAAAAGAGGTTTAAAAAACGGTGTATTGGGGGGTTTAAACGGGGTATATGGGGTTTTTATAAAAGGTGTATATGGGTTGAAAAACGGTGTATATGGGTTGTATAACGGTGTATTGGGGGGTTTTATAACGGTTTTAGGGGTTGTATAATGGTTTTTAGGGGTTTTGTATTTTAAAAAAAAAGGTTGTATTGGGGTTTTATAACGGGTTTTTAGGGTTGTATAATGTTTTATAGGGGGGTTTTTAAAGGTGTATATGGGTTGTTTTAACGGGTTTATAAAAAAAAGGTTTGGGTTGTAAAACGGTGTTAGGGGTTGGGATAACGGGGTTTTTAGGGTTGTTTTAATGGGGTTAGGGGTTGTTTTAATGGTGTTTTTATGGGTTTTTTAACGGTGTATATTGGGGTTTTTTAACGGTGTTTATAGGGGTTGTATTTAAAGGTGTTTTAGGGGTTGTTTTTAACGGGGTTTTTGGGTTGTTTTAAAAAGTTATAGGGGTTGTTTTAACGGGGTATAGGGGTTGTATAACGGGGGTATAGGGGGGTTTTTATTTTTGGTGTATGGGGTTGTTTTTAACGGTTATAGGGGTTGGGATAACGGTGTATAGGGGGTTGGGTTTTAAAGGTGTTTTAGGGGTTTTTATTTTAAAGGTTTTTAGGGGGTTTTATAACTGTGTTTTGGGGGTTTTATAACGGTGTATAGGGGTTGTATAAAAAGGGGGTTTTGGGGTTGTATAACGGTGTATTTGGGGGGTTTTATAACCGTTTTTAGGGGTTGTATAACATAGTATTTTTAAGGGGGTTTTATTAACCAGTTTTTAAGGGTTTTTTATAACATAGTGTTAAAGGGTTGTATAATATAAACCCGTATTCACAGTATACACTCATACAGCAGAAATCAAAAGGGCCTATATAGAAAAGGAAACCCAACTCATTTAGGGGATTGAGTTCCCTTTTAAAGGGGAGTGTGGTAATGTAAGGGCTTATGGTTTTTTGTGGGCCGGGGAAAAGGCGGGGGCGGTCAAAGGGGTTTGGACGGGCCAAAGAGGAGAGTTCGGTTCCCCTTTTGGGTTAAAAATAGGGGTTTTAAAAATGGCTGGGTTTTTTGGGGTTTTAGGATGGGGGATTGTTTGGGGCGGTAGGATTCAAACCTCTCTACGGGAATTTTATTATAAAAAACATCACACCCACACTCCTAACTCACACCCCAACACACCCACCCCACCCCATAACACAATCACACACCACCCCCAAAACACACAAACCCAGTGGGGCGGGGCCAGGAGTTGGGCTCGACCCTGCAACCCCAAATTTTGGTGAAATTTCCAATCTTTGGGGGTGGGGGTGGGGGGGGGGGGGTGGGGGGGGGGTTTGGGGTGGGGGGGGGGTTTGGGGAAAAAGGGGTTGGGTTGTGGCGGGGGGGGTGGGGTTTTTTGGTGGGTTGGGGGGAGGTGGTTTAAAGGTGGGGGGGGTGTTGGGGGGGGGGTTGGGTTTGTTTGGGGGGGTGGTTGTGGTGGTGGGGTGGGGGGGTGTTTTGGGGGTAGGAAAATGGGGTGTTTGGTTTTTGGGGGGGTTGGTTTGGGGGGGGTGGTTGTTGGGGGTGGTGGGTGGGGTGTTTTGGGGTTGGGTGGTGTTTTGGTTTTTGGGGTTTGGGGGGGGTGGGGGGGGTTTTTGTGGGGTGGGGAGGGGTTGGGGTTTGGTGGGTGTTTGGTGGGGTGGGGTGTTTTTGGGGGTTTTTGGGGGTTTAGTGGTTGGGGGGGTGGTTTGGGGTTTTTTTGGGGGGGTGGTTTGTGGGGGGGGTGGGAGTGGTTTTTGGGGAGGGGTGGGTGGTTTTGGGGGGGTGGGGGGTTTGGGGTTGGGGGGTGTTTGGGGGGGGGGTTGGTTTTGTGGGTGGGGGGTGGGGGTTTTTTGGGGGGGTGGTGTTGTGGGTGGGTGGGGGTGTTTTCCCCCTTTGGTTTTGGGGGTTTCTTTTCCTTTTTTTTTCTTTTTGGGTTATTTTGTTTTAAATTTTGGGGGGGTTATAGTAAAAATTTAAAATTTAAAAATACTTAAAAATAAAATAATTTAAAAATCTCTAAAAAATAATTAAAAAATTTAATAAAAATATTAATAAATTTTAAAAAAAAAAAACATTTAAAAATATTAATAAATAATTAAAAAATAAAAATAAATTTTAATAAATTTAATATATAATACCTTTAAATATATAAAACATTTTAAAAACTTTTTAAAAATAATATAAAAATTTAAAAATAAATTTAAAATAGAAATAAAAAATATTAAAAAAAATTAAAAATAATTAAAATAATATTAAAAATAAAAATTAAAATAAAAATATTAAATAATTTAAAATAATAAAAAATATTAAAAATTTTAAAATAAAAATATTAAAAATAATTACCAAAATAATATAAAATAAAATAATTTAAAACATTAATAATATTAAAAATTATTAAAATAATTAAAAAATTTACCCAAATACTTAAAAAATAATTTTAAAAATAAAAAATTTTCCCAAAATATTAAAAATAAAATATTTAAAAAAATATTAAAAAATAAAATAATTTAAAAAATTATTAAAAATTAATTAAAAAAATTAAAAAAATAAAAATAAAAAATTTAAAAAAATAAAAAACTTTTTAAAAAAATAAGGAAAAAAAAATAAAAAAAAAAAATTAATTTAAAAAAAATAAAAATAATTTAAAAAATAATATCTAAAAAACACTAATTAAAAAAAATTAACCCAAAAAATAAATTAAAAATAAAAAAATTTTAAACAACTATTTTTAAAAAAATATTAAAAAATAAAAAAATTAAAAAAATAATTAAAAAATATTTAAAAATAATTAAAAAAATTTTTAAACCCCCCAAAAATAACCCCCAACATAAATTTAAAAATACTAAAAAATTTTTAATAAATTAAAAACAATACTTAAAAAAATAAAAAAATTTTTTAAAAAAAATAATTAAAAAAATTGTTAAAAAATGGGTTTAAAAAAATGGCTTAAAAAAATTTTCTTTACCCAAAAATAAATTGTTTTTTCCCCCCCAACTACCAAAAAATAAAAAATTAAAACAAAATACTCTACCAAAATAAAATCTAAAACCCCATGGGGTTAAAAAAAATTTTTAACCCCCCAAATTTTTAAACCCCCCCAAACTGGTCTAAAAAAAGTAAATTTAAAAAAACACTACTCCTACCACCACAAATTTCCCAAAAACAACGGTTACCCAAAAACCAACCTTCTCTACCCCCCAGGGCTACTCTACCCACCACACTTCTACCCACCAAACTACTTACCCACCACACTACCCACAACATACTCTACCACCACACTACTCTACCCACCACCCCTACTCTACCCACCACACTACTCTAAACCCCCCACTACCCCACCCCACTAAATCTACCCAAACCCCACTACCCACCCCACTACTCTACCCACCACACTACTCTAACCCCCACTACCCACCACACTCTCCCCCACACTTTCCCTCCACACTTTCTCTACCAAACCCCAAATTTCCCCCCACACTACACTTTCCCACCCACTACTCTACCCACCACACTACCCCCCCACCCCTACTTCCCACCCCCAATACTCTACCCACCACAATTTCCCCCCCCACTTTCTCTACCCACCACCCCTACTTTTTACCCACCCCACTTTCTCTACCCCCCACATACCCACCCCAAATATCTACCCCCAAACTACTCTACCCACCCCACTACTCTACCCACCACATACTCTACCCCCCCACACTATCTACCCACCACACTACTTACCCACCACATACTTCCCCCCACATACTCCCTTTCCCAACCCCCTACTCTACCCACCCCCTACTCTACCCCCACATACTCACCCACCCCACTACCCCCCACACTACTTACCCACCCCACTTTCCCACCAAAACTAATCTACCCCCCACACTACTCTACCCACCACAATAACTCCCACCCACCCCACTACCCACCCATACCTACCCACCTCACTACTCTTTCCCCCCACACTACTTACCCCCCCACACTACTTAAACCCCCCAACTTTCTCTTCCCCCCAAATACTCTACCCCACCACACTACCTTTCCCCCCACACTACCCCCCTCACTTTTCTTACCCACCACCCCTACTTTTTCCCCCCCTACACTTTTCCCCTACCCCCCCCACTACTCTACCAAACCCCACTACCTACCCCCCACATACTTACCCCCCACACTACCCCCCCCCAAATACCCAAACCCCAAATTTCCCCACACTTCTCTACCCCCACACTACTTTTACCCCCCCATACTCAGAGCCCCGAGCTCTGCCCCCCCAGCAGAGCTCTGCTCGAAGTCTCTCTGCTCAGAGCTCTGCACCCCAGAGAAACTCTGTCGAAGTCTCTCTGCCCGAGCTCTGCACCAGGGAGGGGCTTGCTCGAATGTGGGCTCTGCCCCAGAGCTCTGCACATTTGCAGCACTCTGTCGGAGTTTCCCCCGTTTATGCTGTTCCTTTTAGCTTATAGGGGGGTCCAAGCAACCCCCACAAGGGGTTTGCACCACGTGTTAAAAAAACCCGACGCCCAGATCTGACGCCAGTGAGGGGGAAAAAAGGGCTGGACTTAAGCCGAAAAAGGTTTTGGCTGCAGCCCCTTGCCAAAAGGGAATGGTGACCATATAATTAGGTCTCCCTAGAGACCCCAAAAAGGGCCCATCTGAGCTATATCAAAAAGGGGTTTATGGTAGTGGTGGTGATGGGGGTAAATGGTGGTTGTGGGGGGTTTTGGTGTTTGGGAGTGGTGGTGGTGGTGGTAGTGGTTGTGTGGTGGTGGTGGTAGTGTTTGGGGGTGGGGGTGGTTGGGGTTGGGGGAGTGGTGGTGGTGGTGGTTGGGGTTGTGTTTGGGGGTGGTTGGGGGGGGGGTGTGGTGGTGGTGGGGGGGGTGGTAGGGTTTTTGGGGGGGGGGAGTGTTGTGGGGGTGGGGGTTGTGGTGAAGGGGTATGGGGTTTGGGGGTGGGGTGTGGAGGAAAGGTGGGGTTTTGGGGTTTTATGGGGGGGGTGGTGGTGGTGGTAGTGGTAGTGTGGGGGGTTTGGGGGTAGGGGGGTGGTGGTTGTGCTTGTTTGGGAGTGGTGGGGTAGCGAATTCGCTTTAAAAAGGGGTCATCTTTTCTCGCTAATTCGTCCCATTGGGAACCCGGGCCATTATACACAGTCGTTCGTATTAAAGGAGGATTGTTTAAAACTCTTTTTTGTGTGTGTTGTTGTTGTGTGTTGTGTGTGCTGTGTGTGTGTGTATTTGCTGTGGGGTGTTGTGTGTTGTGTGTGTGTGTATGTGTGTGGTTGTGGGTGTGTGTGTGTTTTGTGTTGTGTGTGTGTGTGTGTTGTGTTGTGTGTGTGGTTGTGTTGTGTTGGGGTGTGTGTGTGTGTGTTGTGTGTTTGTGTGTGTGTGTGTTTGTGTGTGTTGTGTTTTGTGTGTTTGTTGTATGTGTTGTGTGTGTGTTTTGTGTGTGTTGTGTGTGTGTGTGGTGTGTGTTGTGTGTGTGTGTGTGTGTGTGTGTGTTGTGTGTTGTGTGTGGTGTGTGTGTTTTTCTCTCTCACTCAAGGGACACTCCTCAGGTTGTGACTGCACCCTGGGGGAGGGTTAACCTCCCCCCCGGGTTAATGGAATTGTGATGACCCGGGGGGCGGCCCCGTACCCCCCTGGCAAGGAGGGCCGGCCCCTCTTATCCTGCCTGAAGAAACAAGTGGGATTGTAATCCTTACAAGCAATGGTCCTTAAGATACCTAGGTTTTAATTAAACAATGGTAGTGGTGGTAGTAGTGGTGGTGGTAGAGGTGGTGGTGGTTTAATAGTGGTAGTAATGGTGCTGGTAATGGTGGTAGTGGTAGTGATGGTGTTAGCAGTGGTAGTGGTGGAGTTCAGGGATCCCAGGGAGCCCAGGTATTCCAGTCAGGTTTCTTTCATGTATACAGAAGTAAAATTGGGAATAAGACAGTCCCTCTCAAAAGTTTGTCGGGTCAGCTCACCGACAGAGATAAAGAAATGTGTAAGATCTTTAACCCTTACTTCCTCTCAGTTTTTACGCTGGAAGACGCTAGTGTAATACCAGAAATAAACTATGTAGACCAGGAGGAGAATAAACTACGCACGAATAAAGGCACTAGTGGCGTGGTTCTCAGATAAATTAGAACCTAACAAATCCCTGGGCCCTGATGAACTCTTCACAAGGACTTTAAGGGAATGTAAAGAGGAACTTAGCAAGCATTTAATCTTTTCAACATGTCACTACAAACTGGCACAGTGCCAGACAAGTGGAAAGTGACAAATGTGATATCTATCTATAAAGCAGGAGATAGGTCCTTAGCTTCCAACTACCGACCAATAAGCCTAGCCTACATAGTGGGAAAATTGATGGAATCCATAAGTGCCAAGGCTATTCATAACTATCTTGAAAGACATAAATTAATCAACGAATCTCAGCATGGTTTTACAAAGGGTCGTTCCTGCCTTACGAATTTATTAACTTTTTTCACTAAGGTATTTGAGGAGGTAGATCATGGTAATGAATATGATATTGTGTATATGGACTTCAGTAAGGCTTTTGACAGGGTCCCACATCAGAGACTATTGAGGAAAGTGGAGGCACACAGAATAGGAGGAGAAATTTTTTCCTGGATAGAGGCATGGCTGACAGATGGGCAGCAGAGTTTGTATAAACGGGGAGACATAATTGGGGAAGAGTCACGAGTGGTGCTCTAAACGGGTCAGTGGTGGGCCCCTTCTTGTTCCATAGGGGTCAGTGTTGGGCCCCTTGTTCCACAGCATTGTTGGGCCCCTTGTTGTTCCACAGCATTGTTGCGCCCCTTGTTGTTCCACAGGGGTCAGTGTTGGGCCCCTTGTTGTTCCACAGGGGTCAGTGTTGGGCCCCTTGTTGTTCCACAGGGGTCAGTGTTGGGCCCCCTGTTGTTCCACAGGGGTCAGTGTTGGGCCCCCTGTTGTTCCACAGGGGTCAGTGTTGGGCCCCCTGTTGTTCCACAGGGGTCAGTGTTGGGCCCCCTGTTGTTCCACAGGGGTCAGTGTTGGGCCCCCTGCTGTTCACAATCTACATAAACGACATAGATGAGGGCATAAATAGCGACATAAGCAAGTTTGCCGATGACACCAAAATAGGCCGTCGAATTCATTCTGACGAGGACATTCGAGCACTCCAGGAAGATTTGAATAGACTGATGCAGTGGTCGGAGAAGTGGCAGATGCAGTTTAATATAGACAAATGCAAAGTTCTAAATGTTGGACAGGACAATAACCATGACACATATAAACTAAATAATGTAGATCTTAATATTACGGATTGCGAAAAAGATTTAGGAGTTCTGGTTAGTAGTAATTTAAAACCAAGACAACAGTACATCAGTGTTGGCAATAAAGTTAACAGAATTCTTGGCTTCATATCTAGAAGTATAAATAATAGAAGTCCTCAGGTTGTTCTTCAACTCTATATATCCTTGGTTAGGCCTACAACAGGAGGCCTGAGGTTAGGCCTCATTTAGACTATGCTGCTCAGTTCTGGTCACAGTATTACAGAATGGATATAAATGTTCTGGAAAACGTACAGAGGAGGATGACAAAGTTGATCCCATGTATCAGAAATCTTCCCTATGAGGATAGACTGAGGCCCTGTCTATCCTATGAGGATAGACTGAGGGCCCTGTCTATCCTATGAGGATAGACTGAGGGCCCTGTCTATCCTATGAGGATAGACTGAGGGCCCTGTCTATCCTATGAGGATAGACTGAGGGACCTGTCTATCTTATGAGGATAGACTGAGGGCCCTGTCTATCCTATGAGGATAGACTGAGGGCCCTGTCTATCCTATGAGGATAGACTGAGGGCCCTGTCTATCCTATGAGGATGGACTGAGGGCCCTGTCTATCCTATGAGGATGGACTGAGGGCCCTGTCTATCCTATGAGGATAGACTGAGGCCCTGAGTCTGCACTCTCTAGAAAGACGTAGAATTAGGGGGGATATGATTGAGGTGTATAAATGGAAGACAGGAATAAATAAAGGGAATGTAAATAACGTGCTGAAAATATCTAGCCTAGACAGGACTCGCAGCAATGGTTTTAAGTTGGAAAAATTCAGATTCAGGAAGGATATAGGAAAGTACTGGTTTGGTAATAGAGTTGTGGATGAGTGGAACAAACTCCCCAGTACAGTTATAGAAGCTTAAACCTTCTGTAACTTTAAAAATAGCTTAGATAAATACATGAGTGGGTGTTGTATCTGCCTAGCATGGGCCAGTAGGTAACTTGGACCTGCCTAGCATGGGCCAGTAGGTAACTTGGACCTGCCTAGCATGGGCCAGTAGGTAACTTGGACCTGCCTAGCATGGGCCAGTAGGTAACCCTCCCTCCTTCCTTCCTAACTGATAAGAAAGTTAGCTTTAGACAGCCTAGAGATACACTCTAGCACTGCTCTTTCTCTCTCTCTCTCTCTCTCTCTCTCTCTCTCTCTCTCTCTTCTCCCTCTCTCTCTCTCTCTCTCTCTCTCTCTCTCTCTCTCTCTTTCTCTCTCTCCCTCTCTCTCTCTCTGAGGGTCATTAAGATAGTGAAAGAGGCTGTGAGGTAGAGATAGATAGGTAGATAGATAGATAGAGAGAGAGAGAGAGAGAGAGAGAGAGAGAGAGAGAGAGAGAGAGAGAGTGAGTGAGAGAGAGAAAGAGAGAGGCAGGGATGACAATAGATAACAATCTATTCCCGTGTGGGACACCATCCAGGTGTCGAGATCTATCGTACAGGTTGTAGATCTATCGTTCCTACGACAATGTATACACAGTGTGTGTATACCTGTGTATATGTACACACAGACATGTGTACCTCTCAGTGTATACACATACTGTGTGGATACTTATTTTATTTCTTATGGAATTAGGTGATGTGTAGCGATGTATTTCTCGGAAATTAAAAGAGGGGAGGAGGGAGGGGTGAGAGGGAGGGTGAGGGGAAGGGAGAGGGGAGGGGAAATGTATGGAAGAATGAGGGGAGGAGAAGACTCCTGGGGTGGTTATTGAAGAGGGGGGATAGTGGGGGGAGGGGAGGGTGATGGGGTGGTGGTAATATTGCCCTGTTAACAGTAACTCGTGGTATTATTGTCCTGTTAACAACAGTAACTCGTGGTAATATTCTCCTGTTAATAGTGACTCGTGGTAATATTGTCCTGTTAACAGTAACTCGTGGTATTATTGTCCTGTTAACAACAGTAACTCGTGGTAATATTCTCCTGTTAACAGTGACTCGTGGTAATATTGTCCTGTTAACAGTAACTCGTGGTATTATTGTCCTGTTAACAACAGTAACTCGTGGTAATATTCTCCTGTTAACAGTAACTCGTGGTAATATTGTCCTGTTAACAGTGACTCGTGGTAATATTGTCCTGTTAACAGTGACTCGTGGTAATATTGTCCTGTTAACAGTAACTCGTGGTAATATTCTCCTGTTAACAACAGTAACTCGTGGTAATATTCTCCTGTTAACAGTGACTCGTGGTAATATTGCCCTGTTAACAGTAACTCGTGGTAATATTCTCCTGTTAACAGTGACTCGTGGTAATATTGTCCTGTTAACAGTAACTCGTGGTAATATTGTCCTGTTAACAGTAACTCGTGGTAATATTGTCCTGTTAACAACAGTACTCGTGGTAATATTCTCCTGTTAACAGTGACTCGTGGTAATATTGTCCTGTTAACAGTAACTCGTGGTAATATTGCCCTGTTAACAGTAACTCGTGGTAATATTGTCCTGTTAACAGTAACTCGTGGTAATATTGTCCTGTTAACAGTAACTCGTGGTAATATTGCCCTGTTAACAGTAACTCGTGGTAATATTGTCCTGTTAACAGTAACTCGTGGTAATATTGTCTTGTTAACAACAGTAACTCGTGGTAATATTGTCCTGTTAACAGTAACTCGTGGTAATATTGCCCTGTTAACAGTAACTCGTGGTAATATTGTCCTGTTAACAGTAACTCGTGGTAATATTGTCCTGTTAACAGTAACTCGTGGTAATATTGTCCTGTTAACAGTAACTCGTGGTAATATTGTCCTGTTAACAGTAACTCGTGGTAATATTGTCCTGTTAACAGTAACTGTTGATATTCTCCTACTAACAGTAACTGTGGGTATTGTCCTCTTAATAGCAGCACTGTTGGTAATATTGTCCTGTTAGCAACAGTACTGTTAAGCTGCAACGGGAGGAGCTGCCAGCAATCGAGTCAGAGAGTTGAATGTTGAGTCAACACTGTGAGCTCTCTCTCTCTCTCTCTCTCTCTCTCTCTCTCTCTCTCTCTCTCTCTCTCTCTCTCTGGGAAGGTAGGTTCAGCTTGGTACATAATTAGTCCACATTGTTGGCTAATGCAGTGTTACCTAAGTCGTTTTTTGTTATGTGTTTTTATACTGGGGATGTACAAAAAACACCCATCACCCCACATACACACACACCCCCCAATAAAAACACAAACATACACACACACAAAAAAAAACCACACAAAACACAATGAAACCCACAAACACAAATACAACAAAACCACCCACAAACACACACCACAAAACACACAACACAACCACACACCAAAAACCACCCCAATACACCAAAACCTTACACCCCCAAAACATACAAAACACAGGCAACACACACACACAAATACAACAACAACACATTCAACACACCACACCCCCACACACACACCCAAACACCCCAAAACACACACACAACCACACACACCACCACAAAATACACACACACACTTTCACACAACATACACAAATGCAACACCCAACACCCCTTACAAACACCCCACATACACCCCCAACATAAATCACACCATACCAAAACCCCACTTTAACCCCAAACATAACACCCCACACACACAACACAAAACCACACCCCCCAACACACACACACAAACAACACACTACACACACCACATCACAAACACACACAACATACAACACACACAAAACACCACCCCCACAAAACAAAACACACACTTACCCCAACCCACACAACAATACAACACAACAACAAACACACACACAAACCCCACAAAATAAAAACCCCAAAACACACACAAACACACACATACAAAACACTTTCACACCCCAATACAAAACCCCCACACGCCCCAAAACCAAAAAAGGGACAACAATATTCCCCCCAAACCCTCCCCCCCCCCCTGGGAAAAATACCCTTTCTCCCCCAAAATTTATTCTTAGGAAAAAAAACTATCAGGGGATATATTGGGGAAAAGGAGGATCAAACCCCCCACCAGGACGAAAAAGGGGGGCGAATCTTTATTATATATAATATATATATATATATTTATATATATATATATATATATATATATTTTATAAAATTTTTAAAATTCTTTTTTGCCAAGAAAAGGTTTTATTAATTTTTTTAAAAGGGAAAAACCATGGGACCGAAATTGGCTCCTGGATTTTAAACCGCCCCCAAAGTGCAAAGTTAGAAGTTTGGGGGAAAGGGGAAAAGGCCCGAAAGACGGGAATGGGTAGGTGGGCCCAAAGACTCCCAAACCTCAAAAAAGGAGAAAAAAAAGGGATTTTGGGGGGTGAAATAACCCAAAACATTCTCCAGAAGACACATAAACCCAGAAAAAGGCTGAGCATTGGGCGCCTGGAAAAACCTGGTTTGCGTTCCGAAACCAGAAAGGAATCGTTAAAGTTAATGTACATGTGTACGTCGGGGCCCATATGGGGGAAATTGCAGCCCCTTTTTAAAAACCCCACCCCGGGGTCAAGCACGTTAAAAAAACTGGGGAAAGGGGAAAAAGGTTTGCAACAAGACTAGTCCCGGAGCTTAAGGGAAATTTTCCTACGAAGAGAGGTTGGGGGGAAACGGACTGACGATTCTGGGTACAGGGGTTGTTTGGGGGACATTTTAAATGACATAAAAAATTTATGCATGGAAAAAAACAAGGTGGCAGAGATAGGGGGGTTCCAAAAGATGTGCCCACAGCAAAAAAGGGTACACTGAAACAGGGGTTTACACAGTAACAAGGGAAAACCACTGTAAAAAGGGTTTACCCCCGAAAAAGGGTAACAGTAAAAAGGGGACCAGAAACCCAAGGGGACACGCAACAAGGGGACAAAAACAAAAGGGGACACAACAAAAGGGGGAAACCCCGGGCAACAAGGGGAAAACAGTAAAAAGGGGAACCCCAGCAAAAGGGAAACCCCGTAACAAGGGTACACAGTAAAAAGGGGGGCCACAGCAAAAAGGGGGACACGTAAACAAGGGGACCAGCAAAAAGGGGGGACACAGCAAAAAGGGGACATAGCAAAAAGGGGGCACAGAAACAGAGGGACAAAACAACAAGGGGACACAGAAAAAGGGGGGACAAAAACAAAAAGGGGAAAAACCCCAAAAAGGGGGACACAGGCAAAAGGGGACCGCAACAAGGGGAAAGCAAAAAAGGGGACACAGAAAAAGGGGGGACAAAAGCAAAAGGGGAACAGTAAAAGGGGTTTCCCCGAAAACAAGGGGAAAAACAAAGGGGGAACGCAAAAGGGGACCCCCCAGTCCCCCAAGGGGAAACCCGAACCAAGGGGACACAAAAACCCAAGGGGGAAACACAGCAACAGGGGACAAAAAGAAAACAAGGGGAAACGGGAAACAAGGGGACACAGTAAAAAGGGGGGGCCCCAAAAACCCAAGGGGACACAGTAAAAAGGGGGTAAAATTTTAAAAAAGGGGGAAACCAAAACAAAAAGGGGGGGCACGCAAAAAAGGGGAACCAGAAAAACAAGGGACACGCAACAAGGGGACACAAAAAAAGGGGCCCAAAAGAAAAGGGGGCCCCAGTAAAAAGGGGCCACAGCAAAAGGGGGGACAAAACAACGGGGGGGACACAGCAACAAGGGGACCCCAACAAAAAAGGGGACCAGCAAAAAAGGGGGGACAAAAGCAACAAGGGGACACAGTAAAAAGGGGGGAACACAGCAACAAGGGGACCAACAAAAAGGGGCCCCAAAAGTAAAAAAGGGGGAACAGTAAAAAGGGGTTTACACAGAACGGGGGGCCCCAAAACAAAAAAAGGGGACACAGAACAAGGGGGCACAGCAAAAAGGGGAACGGGAAAGGGGGTTTACATAGCAAAAAGGGGACACGGGCCACAAGGGGCACGGGAAAAAAGGGGGGGAACACGCAAAAAGGGGGGACATGCAAAAAGGGGGGACACAGAAAACCAAGGGGAACAGAACCCAAGGGGAAAAGCAAAAAGGGGACATGGGCAAAAAGGGGACACAGCAACGGGGGACCCACCCAACAAGGGGACCCGGGCAAAAAAGGGGCCCAAAAGAAACAAGGGGCCCAAAGCAACAAGGGGGACACAGCAAAAAGGGGGGACATAGAAAAAGGGGGGGGACACGAAACAAGGGGACACAGAAAAAGGGGGGAACGCAAAAAGGGGAACAGCACGGGGGGGGACACAGCAAAAGGGGACACAGCAAAAAAGGGGAAACAAGCAACAAGGGGACACAGCAAAAAGGGGGGAACCTAGTAACAAGGGGGCACAGTAAAAAGGGTACACAGCAACAAGGGGACACAGAAACCCAAGGGGACACAGCAAAAAGGGGGGCACGCAACAAGGGGGAACAGCAAAAAGGGGGAAACACAGAAAACAAGGGTACAAAAGCAAAAAGGGGGAAAACAAAAACAGGGTACCAGCAAAAAGGGGGACACACCCAAAAAAGGGGTTTACAAGAAAAAGGGGGGGACACAGAAACAAGGGGAACAGCAAAAAGGGGGGACAAAGAAACCCAAGGGGAAATGGGAAAAGGGGAACGGGAAACAGGGGACACAGAAAAAGGGGACTTTGCAAGGGGGGGGGGGGAAAAACAGCAAAAAGGGTAATAGCAAAAAAGGGGGGGGGACCAAAAAACAAGGGGACACAGCAACGGGGGGAACAGAAAAAAGGGGGGACTTTGCAAAAAGGGGGGAAAGAAAAAGGGGGGGGACAAAAGCAAAAAAGGGGACTTTGCAAAAAAAGGGGGACCCCAAAGAACAAAGGGGGAACACAGCAAAAGGGGACAAAAGAAACCCCAAGGGGGGAACAAAAACAAGGGGACACACAAAAGGGGAACAAAAACAAAAGGGACCGCAAAAAGGGGCACAGAAACCCAAAGGGACCCCGCAACAAGGGGAAAAACAGAAAAAAGGGGGGACACAGCAAAAAGGGGGGAATAGCAACAAGGGGACACAAAAAACAAGGGGACCCCAAGCAAAAAGGGGACACAGCAACAAGGGGACACGAAAAAGGGGGAAAACCCCCCAACCCAAGGGGCCAGAAACCCAAAGGGGACACAGAAACAAGGGGAACATTTGGGAAATTTTGGGAAAACGCGTTGAATCCGGGGGATGTTAGGAAGTTTTTTCTTCAGCCACAGATTTTGTAAAGGGAAGGGAAAATTGGGCTGGAAATTGATGTAGGGGATGCGGGGGGCTATGAATGGGCCCCCTGAAAACCCAAAAAATTAGGTGAGTTACAAAAACCCCCACACACCCACACAAAACCACCACCCACACACACACACACAACACACACAACACCCCCCAACCCCCAAACACCACAACAACACACACACACCACACACACACAAACACCACAACACACCCCCAACACACCCCCAAGGGTTTAAAAACACCTAAAAAGGGAATGACCCCTAAACAGAAAAAACCCAACAGGGTTTCAGGGAGGGGAAAAACCCCTGGGGCACAAACCTATGGATTTTCTATGCGGGTTTGACAGCAGTAAGAAGGAGAGAGAGGGGTGGGGGGAAAAGCATTTTCTTGGGCTGAAAAAGAAGGCGTTTGACAGAGTTCCACAAAAGGGAGTTTGGGTGAAAAAACTGGGGGGCCCAAAGCAGGGAAAAAAGGGGAAGGCACTAAAAGGTTCGGGAAAATACTTGTCAGGGGGGGACGAAGCGGGTAGGGGTTACTTTGGGCGAGGTTTTTCAAAAGTGGGGGGCACCTGTGACCGGGGGCCCCAAGGGGTCAGCCCTAGGACCAGTGCTTTTTTCTGGTATTTGTGAACGACATGAGGAAGGAATAGACTCTGAGGTGCCCCTGTTTGCAAAATGACGTAAAGGGTTAGGAGAAAAATTTACACTCGATCGAAGACCAGGAAAGGAACTAAAAAAGGGATCTTGACAGGCCGCAGGGCCTGGGGCCCGCCCAAATTTGGGTCCCGGGTTCATCCCACCAAGTCAAAGTCTTTAAGTTGGGGAAGGGCAAAAAAGGGCCCCGATGGAGTACAGTTAGGGGGCCCGAGGGCTACAAACCCCCACTCAAAGGAAAAAAAATCTTGGGGTGGTTTAACACCAGGCACATCTCTGAAAAAGGGAATCAACCAAAAAAATGCTGCAGCATTTGGGGACTAGCAAACCCCAGAAAAGCCCTTCCGCATTTTAAAAAGGGAATCATTCAGGGGCCCTTTACCCCCGTGTAAGTTAGGCCCATTTGGGTATGCGGGGACCAGTTTGGAAACCCCCATGCCCAAAACGTGAAAAAAACTAGAAAAGTGCAAAGGTTTGCAACAAGACTTGTCCCAGAGCTAAGAGGTTATGTCCTACGGGAGAGGTTTTAAAGGGAAAAACAACCTGGCGACAATGGAGGACGGAGAGAAAGGGGGGGCATGATAACGAACCCTTTCAAAATTAAGAAAGGAAATTTACAAGGTGGACAAAGGGCAGGGTGTTCCAGGATTGGACACGTAACAAGGGGGCACAGTTGGGAAACTGAAAAGGGAAAAAGATGAAACCCCCAGGGATGTTAGGAAAATATTTCTTAAACCCAGGTGTCAGTAAGTTTGGAATGTTTGGGAAACGAAAGGGAGTGGAAAGGGAGGATCCATACATAAACTTTAAGAAAAGGGGTTTATAAAGGCCCCCACGGCCAGGGGAGGGCCTAGTAGCGTTTAGTGAAAAAGGGGGGGGCCAGGGAAACTCGGATCGACCCCCCCAACCCAATAGGTGAGTACAATGGGTTTAGTTTCCCAACACACCCACACCAACCACAATTTAACACACACACACATTTCACACATAACAACAAACATAAACCCCTCACATAAAATACACACACACACACACACACACACCCCACACACCCCACACACACACACTCACAAAAACAAAACAAAACAAACACACAACCACACACACAAACACAAAACAACCCACACAAAACAATAACCCAAAAACACACAACCACACAACACCCTACAAACAACAACACACCCAAAAAACCACAACACAAACCCCCACAAACACAAAAAACACACAACACCAATTTCAACAACAACACCCCACACAACACCAAACACACACACAACCAAAACCCAAACAAAATACACACAACACACACAAACACCAAAAACACAAACACAAAACCTACACAATAACACACCCCCAACACACACCACACACACCCCACACACACAACACACACACCAACACTACACAAAATTTCACCCCAAACAAACACACACGCAAAATTCACAAAACACAATCACCACACACATTCACACACACACAAACAAATACACCACCACACAATAAAAACACACACACACACACCACACACACACAAACACGCACACACACGCACGCACACCCAAAACCCCACAACCCCACACACACACCACACCCCACACACCACAAATGTGTTTCCCAATTTGCTTTTTAAAAATTCCCGAGTAAAAAACATTGTTCTAATTCCGAGAAATTTGAGAGGGGGAGAGAGGAGAGAGAGAGAGAAAAGGGAAAAGAAGAGAGGAGGAGAGAAAAGAGAGGGGAGCTAAGCTATGCATACAGTTTGGGACCAAAGGACAAAGGACGCCCTTTAAAAGTTATAACGGGGGAAAGGGCCCGGTTGGGTCATTAAAGGGTTGGGGGGGGAGAGGAGGGTGAGGGGAGAGAAAAAGGGGGGGCGAGGGGAGAGAAAGGGGGGGGTGAGGGAGAGAAAGGAGGGTTTAGGGGAGAGAAAAGGGGGGGGGTGAGGGTTTGGAAAAAAGGAGGGGTGAAGGGGTAAAAGGGAAAGGGGGGGTGGGGTAGAGAAAGGGGGGTGAGGGTAGAGAAGGAGGGGTGGGGGGTAGAGGAATTTTTAAAAAAGGGGTGAGGGTAGAGAAAGGAGGGGGGAGGGTTTTTGAGAAAGGAGGGGGTGAGGGAGAGAAAGGGTGTGAGGGTTTTTAAAAAAGGAGGGTTGGGGGTAGAGAAAAAGGAGGGGGGGAGGGGGGGAAAAAAGGAGGGTTTAGGGTAGGAAAGGAGGGGTGAGGGGGGAGTTTAGGGTAAGAAAGGAGGGGTGAGGTTTGAGAAAAAGGGGGAGGAAAGGTTTTGAGAAATTGGGTGAGGGGGGAAAAAAAAAAGGGGAAAGGGGGTTTAGGGGAGGGAAAGGGGGTTAGGGGTTTTAGAAAAAGGAGGGGGGGGGGAAAGGGTGGGAGGAAAGGGAAAGGGTTTGGGGGAGGAGGGGGAAAGGGGGGGTGTGGGGTTTGAAAAAGGGGGGGGTGAGGGTTTGAGAAGGAGGGGGAGGGGGGAGAAAGAAGGGGTTGGGGTTTAAAGGAAAAAGGGGGGGTGGGGGGTTTGAGAAAGGGGGGGGTTAGGGGTAGAGAAAGGAGGGGTTTAGGGTTTTGAGAAAGGAGGGGTGAGGGTAAAAAGGGGGAAAGAAAAGGGGGTGAGGGTTTGAGGAAAAGGGGGGGTTTAGGGTTTAAGAAAAGGGGGGGGAGGGTAGAGAAAAAGGGGGGTTAGGGTTGAGAAAGGAGGGGTGGGTTTAGGGGAAAAGGGGTGGGGTAGAGGGGAAAAGGAGGGTGAGGGGGAGAATAGGGGTTTTAGGGGGGAAAGGGGGGTTTTTGAGGGTTTTTAAAAAAGGGAGGGGTTTTTGGGGGTAGAAAAGGAGGGGGTGATTTAGAGAAAGGGGTGAGGGTAGAGAAAAAATTAGAGAAAGGAGGGTTTAGGGTAAGAAAGGAGGGGGTTGTTTAGGGGTAGAGGGGAGAGAAAGGGGGGTGAGGGTTTGAGAAAGGAGGGTGGGGGGGGAGGGGGGAGGGGTTAAAAAAGGAGGGGTGAGGGTTTTGAGAAAAAGGAGGGTGAAAGGGGGAGAAAGGAGGGGTTTAGGGGTTTGAGAAAAAAAGGTGGGGTAGGAAAAGGGGGGGGTGGGGGTAGGAAAGGAGGGGGTTTTTGGGGTTTGGAAAAAAAGGAGGGGTTTTTGGGTTTTGAGAAAGGAGGGGTTGAGGGTAGGAAGGGGGGGGGAGGGGGGAGAAAGGAGGGGGGAGGGGAGAGAAAGGGGGGTTTGAGGGTTTTAAAAAAGGGGGGGTTTAGGGTAGGGGAAAGGGGGGGGGTTTTTGAGGAGGGAGAGAAAGGGGGGAGGGTTTGGAAAAAGGGTTAGGGGGAAAAAAGGAGGGTTTAGGGTAGAGAAAAGGGAGGGGATGGAGGTTTTTGGGGCGAGAAAAAGGGGGGGTGAGGGTAAGAAAGGGGGTGAGGGTTTGAGAAAGGAGGGGTTTAGGGTTGGGGAGGGGGGGAAAAGGAGGGGGTGAGGGTATTTGGAGAAAAAGGGGGGGTGAGGGTTTTTTGAGAAAGGAGGGAGTGAGGGGGAAAAGAGGGTTGGGAGGGGGTTTAGGGTTAAAAGAAAGGGGGGTGAGGTTAAAAAAGAAAAAGGGGGGTTGGGGTAGAGGAAAGAGGGGGGGAAAGGCAGGGGGGGGTAGAGAAAAAGGGGGTTTAGGGTTTGAGAAAGGAAGGGGGGAGGTTGAGAAAGGGGGGGTGAGGGTTTTGAGAAAGGGGGGGGGTAAAAATTTGGGTTTTTGAAGGAAAGGAGGGGTGAGGGTTTGAGAAAGGGGGTGAGGGGTTTGGGAAAAGGGTTTTAGGGTTTTGGAAAGGGGGTTTAGGGTAGAGAAAAAGGGGGGGTGAGGGGAAGAAAGAAAGGAGGGGGGAGGGGGTGAAAAGGGGGGAGTGAGGGGAGAGAAAGGAGGGTTTAGGGGGGAAAAGGAGGGGTGAAAAGGGGTTTAGAGAAAGGGGGGGGTGAGGGGGGAGAGAAAAGGAGGGGGGAGGGTTTGGAAAAAAAGGAGGGGGGGGTTTTGAAAAGGGGGGTGAGGGTTAAAAGGGAAAGGGGGGTGAGGGGAGAGAAAGGAGGGATGAGGGTTTTGGAAAGGAGGGTTTAGGGTAGAGAAAAGGAAAGGGGGGGTTTGAGAAAAGGGGGGGAGTTGCGGGTTTTGGGAGGTTTTTGAGAAAAAGGGTGATTTTTTACTGAAAGGGCGTGAGGGGAAGGGGGGTTTTAGGGATTTGAGAAAAAGGGGGGTTTAGGGTTTGAGAAAAGGGGGGGGGTTGGGGAGGGTAGGGTTGGAAAAGGGGGGGGATTTGGTAGGTTGAGTGTTTGGAAAGGGGGTGAGGGTGGGGAGGGAGTATAAAAAAGGGGGGGGTTAAAAAAGGGAGGGTTATTTGAGAAGGGAAAGGGGGTGTGGGGGGGGGTTTTTGGGAAAAGGGGTGGGGGGGTTGGGGTGGGTTATGAGAAAGGATGGGGGAGGGTTAAAAGGGGGGTGGGGGTTTGGAAAGGGTTGGGGTGAATAGGAAAAGGGGGGTTTGAGGGTTAATTTGAGAAATTTTTGGGGGAAAAGGGGGTTTATTTTAGATAAAGGGTGGGGATGGTAGAGAAAGGAGGGTAGGGGGGGTAGGGGATTTAAAAAATTATTTAAAATTGGGTTTTGAAGGGTTTTAGGTTATCTAAAAATGCGGGGTTTTGGTTTTTGGGGGGTTTAGGGGGTTTAAAAGGGGGGGTTTAGGGGAGAGAAAGGGAGGGGGGAGGGTGTAAAGGGGGTGAGGGTTTGAGAAAAAGGGGGGTGAGGGTAGGAAAAGGGAGGGGTGAGGGATGCGGTTAGAGAAAGGGGGTGAGGGTTAGAGAAAAAGGGGGTGATTTTAGGAAAGGGGGGTTTGGGGGGGTTAATTTAAAGGATGGGGTTTTTTTGAGGGAGAGTGGAAAAAGGGGGGTCTTTGGTTTGGGAAATAAAGGGGGGTTTTAGGTTTTTTAGAAAAAAGGGGGGTGGGGTAAAAGGGAAAAGGGGGGTTTGGGGGTTAAAAAGAAAGGTGGGTTAGGGTAGAGAAAAGGTTTGTTGGGGGGTTTAAAAAGGGTTTTTTGGAGGGGGAGGGTGGGAGGAAAAGGGGGGGTGAGGGGAGGGAAAAGGGTGTTAGGGTAAAAGGGGTTGATTTTGAGAAAGGAGGGGGGTGGGGTTAGAAAAATAGAGAAAGGAGGGGTTTGGGGGAGGGAAAGGAGGGGTTAGGGGGTTTTGGGAAAAAGGGGGGGGTGAGGGAAAAGGAAAGGGGGTTTTGGGTTTGAAAAGGAGGGGAGGGGGGGGGGTTTTGGGGAGGGTAGGACGGAGGTTTTATTTGGGGGTTTGGAAAGGGGGGTGAGGGTTTAATGAAAGGGGGGGGTAAATTGGGGATTTTGCAAATTGGGGTGATTTATAGAAAGGTTTTTGGTGTGATGGGTTTTTTTTAAAAAGGGGGGGATTTAAGGAAAAGGGGAGGGGTGAGGGGGGATTTAGAACAGGGTGTGGTTTTAAAAAATAGGGGGGGGGATAGAGGGAAAGGGGGGTTTTGGGGGAGGAAAAGGAGGGGGGGGAGGGGGAGAAAAAAAGAAAGGGGGTTTTAGGGTAGGGGAAAAGGAAGGGGGGTGGGAGGGGTTAATTTAAAAGGCTTTAGGTTTAGAAAAGGGGGGGAGGTTTGAAAAGGGGGTGAGGGGATAAATTGTTGGTTTTTTTGGTAAATGAGGGTGAGGGGGTTTTTAGAAAAAAAGGGTTTAGGGTTTAAAAAAAGGGTGGTGAGGGTTTTGGAAAGGGTGTTGGAAAGGGGGTTTCCCCGGGTGGGGTTTTGAAAAGGGATGGTTTTAGGTTTGAGAAAAAGGGGGGGAGGGGTTTAAGGGAAAGGGGGGAAAGTGGGGGGTGGGTTTTAAAAGGAAAAGGGTTTTGGTGGGAGAGGAAGGAGGGATTGGGGAGAAAGGAGGTTGGGGGTTTTGTAAAAGGTTAAGGAGGGGTGAGGGTAGTTGAAAAAGGGGGGTTTTGAGAGAAGGGGGGAGATGAAAAAGGGGGGGAGAGTTTTAGAGAAAGGAGGGTGTGGGTTTGATTTAAAAGGGTTTTAGGGGGGGTATGAAAAGGGGGGGGAAAGGGGAGAAAAGGATGGGTTTGGGGTTAGAGAAAGGGGGGGTTTTGGGGTTAAGGAAAAAATTAGGGTGAGGGTTTTAAAAAATTAGTTTTAGGTAAAGGGGGGTTGGGGGTAAATTATTTTTCTTTAATAAAAGGGTTTATGGGTTTTTTAACTGTTTATGTTTTATAGGGAAAAGGGTTTTTTTAAATAAATTTTTTTTTTTTTTAAAAAGGGGGGGGTGGAAAAACCTTAGGGGTTTTGTTTTAAAAGGCTTTAAAATTTTTAAAAATTTTTTTATTTTATTAAAATTATTTTTTCTTTTAAAAACCCCTTGTTTAGTTTAATCTCCCAAATTTTTTTATTTTATATTTAAAAGGGGGGAAAATAATTAAATTAGGGGGGTTAAATTTTGAACGGATTGAGGGTTTTAAAAAAACTTTTTTTTTTTAAAAACTTTTTGGGGATTTTTTAAGGGGTTTTATTTTAATTAAAAAGGGTTTTTTTTATTAAATTTTTTTTGATTTTTTAAGGGAAAATTTTTTATTTATAAAATTATTTTTTTTTAAAATTATTTAATTTTTCAATAATTTTTTTTGGGGGAATAAAATTTTTTTTTTATACTTATTTTTTTTTCTATTTAAAGGTTTTTAACCAAAAATTTTTTTTCTGTTTATTAAAAATTTTTATTTTTTATCCCTTTTGGGGTTTTTTTTTTAAACTTTGGTTTTGTTTTTATCAAAAGTTTTTTTTAAGCAATTAGGGGATTTTTTAAAAATTTTGGTATTTTTATAAAAATTTTATTTTATAAAAAGGATTTTAAAAAAACATTTAAATTTTTTTTATAAATATTTTTTCTTAAAAATCCATTTTTTATTTTTTTAAAAAATTAGGGGTTTTTTTTTTCCAAAACATTTTTTTTTTTTTAAAAATTTCTTTTTTTGAAAAAATTATTTTTTAGTAGGGGAAAATTTTTTGATTTTTAAAAAGAAAATTTTTTTTTAAGGGGGAAAAATTCCCGGGGGTTTTTTTTTAATAAAGGATTTTTTTAAAGGAAATTTTTTTTTAATTTTAATTTTAAACAATGATTTTTTTTTCAAAATTCTGATTTTTTAACCCAACGGGGGAATTTTAAAAATAAATTTTTATTTTAAAAAATATTTTTTTTACATTTTTAAAAAAACTTTTTTTTAAAAAAATTTTTTTTTAAAAAATTTTTTTATTTTAAAAAAATTTTTTTTTAATAAATTTTTTTTTTTTAAACAATTATTTAAATTTTAAAAATTTTTTTAAAAAAAATTTTTTTTTTTAAAAATTATTTTTTTTTTATTTATTTAGGATAAACCCATTTTTGGGGTTTGAAAGGGGGGTGAGGGTAGGGAAAATGGTTTTTGGGTTTGGAAAAGGGTGAGGTTGGAAATGATGGGTTTTGGGGGTTAGGGGGGAAAGAAAGGGGGAGGGTTGGAAAAAAGGGGTTTAGGGTTTGAGGGGGAAAAGGGGGGGGTTTTGAGGGTAGAGAAAGGGGGGGGAGGGTAAGAAAGGAGGGGGTTTAGGGTAGGGAAAGGGGGGGTTTAGGGGAAGGAAAAAAGGGGGGGGAGGGGAGGAAAAGGGGTGAGGGTTAGTTGAGAAGGGAGGGGGGAGGGTGAGAAAGGAGTGTGAGGGGAGAAAAGGGGGGAAAAAAGGGGGGTGAGGGTTTTGAGAAAGGGGGTGAGGGTTAAAACCAAGGGGGGGTTGAGGGGGTGGGGTTAAATGGGGGTTAGGGTTTGAAAGGAAAAGGGGGGGTAAAGGGGAAAAAAAAGGGGGGAGGAGAGAAAGGAATTTGGGGGTTAAACAATCTTTAATTTTAAAAAATTAAATTTTTTTTTTAAATTTTTTAAAATATTTTTTTTAAAATTTTTTAAAAGGAAAGGGGGGGGGTTTTAAAAAAGGGAAAATCCCCAAAATTTTAAAAAAGGGTTAAATTTTTAAGAAAAAGGGGGGAAGGGTAAAGAAAATTTTTTTGGGGGAAAAAAGGGGGGTGGGGGGTGGGGGGGGTGGGGTTGGAAAGGGAGGGGTGTTTTGGGGTTTGGTGGGGGGGGTGTGGGTGGGGGGGGTGTTAGGGTTGAGGGGAGGGTGTTTGGGGTGGGTGGAGGGGGTTTTGGGGTGGGGGGTTTTAAGGGTTGGGGGGGGGTTTTGGGGTGGAAGGTGGGGGGGGGGGTTTAGGGTGGGGAGGGGTGGGGTGGTGGGGTTGGGGGTGGGGGGGGGTGTTTTGGGGTGGGGGGGTGGGTTTGGGGGGGTGGGGTGGGGGGGGTTGGGGGGTTTTGGGGGGGGTTGGGGTTGGGGGAAAGGGGGGTGGGTGGGGTGTGAAAAAGGTTTTTGGGGTGAAAGGGTGGAAAAATTTTAAAGGGGGGAAAAGGAAGGGGGAGGGTTTTAAGAAAAATTTGGGGGAAAATTTGGAAAAAGGAAGGGGGGAAAGGGTTTTTTAAAAGGAGGGGGTTTTGGGGGGGGAATGGATAATTAGGGGGAAAAAGGGGGGAGGGAAAAAAGGAGGGGGTTTGGATGAAATAAAATGGAATGAAAAAAAAGGGGGGGGTTAAAAAGGGGGAGGGGAAAAAAATTTTTTGAAAAAAATTTTTCTTAAAAGGGTAGAAAAGGAAGGATTTTTTGGGGGGTAAAGGAGGGGGTTTTAAGGGGAAAATGGAGGGGTGGGGTTGGGGGGGTTTGGGAGGGGAAAATTTGAAAAAGGGGTTTTTTTAAGGGAGGAGGAAAATAAGGGGTGAGGGTTGGGGTGGAAATGTTAGGGTAGGTTTAAAAAAAGGAGGGGTGAGGGGGAGAAAAAAAGGGGGTAAAAGGGAGGGATTTTAAAGGGGGGGGTAAAAGAATTTCAGCACTGGCCCGGGAAGGGGGGGGAAAAAAAAGAAATTTTTAAGGGGGCCAAAAAGGGAAATTTTTTAATCTTTTAATAAATTTTTTTAATTTGTTCAAAAAAAATTTTAATTATTTAATATTTTTTTTTAAAGGATCTTTTAATTAGGGGTTTAAAAATTTTTAATCGGGGTTTCCCCCCAAAAAATTTTTAAAAATTTTTTAAAAATTTATCAATTTTGGGGCCCCCCCCCCCAAACCCTTAAAAAAGGATTTTTTAAATTTTTCTTGGTTTTGTGGGGGTTGAAGGGATATCTACGTACATTTTCTTAGGGGAAACAAATTCGGTCAGTATGGCACCTGAACTACTACTGGATGAAAAAGTTCGTTAACGGGGTCATGTATATATAATATTTGATTAAAAATCTTCACATTCCAATATTTCATTAAAGCAAATAGAATATGCTGCTTCATACTGTTATTTGACCTTGCTATGTCTTTTAGGTAGTTGTTACTTAACCTTACTGTGCCATGGCGAGTTGTGGTTCCCCTGTTGGCATGGTCAACTACTTAATAATTATTAGTACGTTGTTATTTTGTAAGTGGTTTGTTCATTTGGGGGTCTGGAAGCTGAAATCCTCCATATTCCTTTGGGAAACAAATCGTCAGTTACTGCACCTGAACATACTAGGGAAAAGAAAAAGTTCTTAACCGGGGTCCACTGTATATAATATATATTTTGATTTAAAAATTCTTCACATTCCCACATATTATCATCTCAGTTTAAATTTAGAAATATCCCTGCTTCATACTGTTATTTGACCTTGCTATGTCATTAGGTAGGTTGTAACGTTAACACTTCACTGTGCTCACTGGTCGCGAGTTGTGGTTTGCTGTTGGCATTGGCCCAACTACTTAGCTAATTGTCTGGTCGCTTGTTTCCTCTTCGTACCAGGAGCGATCCATGATATACTGATGTGAGGCTGGAGTCAGAAATCGCTCCATACTGGTCATTGCTTGACAAGCACTGCGCTCATCTTCTGTGCCTGGTCCAAGAAGCATCTCTCTCTGCATCTGCGCCTGGTCCAAGGAGCATCTCTCTCGCATCTGTGCCTGGTCCAAGGAGCATCTCTCTCTACATCTCGTCTGGTCCAAGAAGCATCTCTCTCTGCATCTGCGCCTGGTCCAAGGAGCATCTCTGCATCTGCGCCTGGTCCAAGGAGCATCTCTCTCTACATCTGCGCCTGGTCCAAGAAGCATCTCTCTCTACATCTGCGCCTGGTCCAAGGAGCATCTCTCTCTACATCTGCGCCTGGTCCAAAGGAGCATCTCTCTCATCGTGTGCCTGGTCCAAGGAGCATCTCTCTACATCTGCGCCTGGTCCAAGGAGCATCTCTCTACATCTGCGCCTGGTCCAAGGAGCATCTCTCTACATCTGCGCCTGGTCCAAGGAGCATCTCTCTGCATCTGCTGCCTGGTCCAAGGAGCATCTCTCTCTACATCTGTGCCTGGTCCAAGGAGCATCTCTCTACATCTGCGCCTGGTCCGAGGAGCATCTCTCTCTACATCTGTGCCTGGTCCAAGGAGCATCTCTCTACATCTGCGCCTGGTCCAAGGAGCATCTCTCTACATCTGCTTCTAGTCCTGGAACCATCTCTCGAGCGACTTCTCTGAGAAACATCTCTCCAGGGATCTCTCTCGTCTCTGTTCATTATTTAGACTGTTATGGTAGAGTGTGATTTCGTTGGTGAGTCAAAACTTGCGTCCTGTATCTCTGTGTAACTCTGTTCACAGAGCATTATTCAGACTTAGTGATTTTTGACGTTCTGCTGAGGTTGTGTGTCGTACTGACACTCTAGGTCAACCCAACTACCCCAGCTAAAGCTTCTGACCTATTTTTTGCGCCATCTTGCATCGTCTAATCGGGGATTTGGTTAAGCTGAACTTAGATTCCATATTAAGGGAGTTATATGACTCTCATGGAGGATCTGCTGATGGTTCCCAATTAGGGTTGTTATTTTATCTCCTTGTTCCTGACTCAGTACTTCTGTTTTGTACATTATTATTCAGCAAATCGTTTGTCATATTGTTCAAGCAAGTTGTTTTGATTGCCTTGTTGGTCAAGAAGACAGATTATTTGAGGACGATCACTCACTATTTAAGTCGAGTCTAGTCTTGAGACATAACCAGCAACTTTGAGCACATACACACACTCTCACACACACAAAGAAAGAGGACCCAGTAGCGATCAGTGAAGAGGCAGGGCCAGGAGCTGAGTCTCGACCCCTGCAACCACAATTAGGCGAGTACAATTAGGTGAGTAAAAACGTTTGTATAATGCAGTAATATTTTCATAATTGGTAACAGCGCGCGCGCCAGATGGGACTTGTGAGTCATACCGCTACGAAATGTGTGGTTTAAAACTATACTACTGTATATTCAATTATAACAAATTCATCTCCTTTGATTTATATTTCGTTAGTATGTCGTCAGTAGCAGTCCAAAAGCGCTAGCAAAATATATGGTAAGTTAAAGGATAACTGAAGCAGAATCCTCTCTAATTGTTACAAAGCCAGAAATTGGCTAGATCCTAGAGGGGTATCTGTAAGTTCATCTAGTTTTCTCTAGAGATATCTATACTTTTGAGATATAGCATTTTGTAACACACAACACACACACACACACACACACACACACACACACACACACACAACCAAAACACACACACACACACACACACACCACACACACACACAACACACAACAAACACCCCACAAGCATCAGCTTAGAAATCTTTCTGAAAGAGAGAGATTTCAGCTAAAAGTTTAACCTTAAAATTAATATATAGACTTTCTCTCCTCCAGAGTTTTCGAAAAACATAACAAACTATTTTTTGCGAATTTAAATTAAAATCAATATTTTTAAATCACAAAATAAAAATCTTGGTTAATTGTAAGTGAGTTGATTATCAGGGATTAACACAGAAATTAAGTTAAATGTGGATTATGAGAATTATCAGGGATTAACATAGAAATTAACTTAAATGTGGATTATGAGAATTATCAGGGATTAACACAGAAATTAACTTAAATGTGGATTATGAGAATTATCAGGGAATAACACAGAAATTAACTTAAATGTGGATTATGAGAATTATCAGGGATTAACACAGAAATTAACTTAAATGTGGATTATGAGA
>NC_069489.1:12890580-12908013 GCF_026875155.1 Cherax quadricarinatus | reverse complement strand
TGGTTTGGGATCGCCTAGTGGGGAAATTTTGGGTTTTTATCTGATGAAAAAATTTTCCCCGTTTCAATACTGAGTAATTGAAATCTCATCGTTGTAAATTCATAGTTTTCTGCAGCCCACTGAAAGATTCGGTTGATGTCCGCCTGGAGCCTTGAGTGTCGCAATGGAATACACTGTCATGCAGATTCGGGTGTCATCTGGCAAAGGAAGACACGGTGCTGTGGCGACATCTTGTCTATGTCGGATGAGGATGAGGAACAAGATGGGAGCGTAACTGTGCCCTTTTGTAACAACTTTACCGTAGCTGCCTTTGGACTTTCCTCTGGTTGACGACTACCTCGTGTTCCGTTAGTGGGAATTACAGATCCATCGACAAAGGGTTTTCCCCTTATTCCTTTAGCACGCCATTTGTGCGCTATTACGGGCCATGGTACACTTGTCGAATGGCTTTTGCAAGTCTTCTGTATACAGTACACATTACCGAGCACATTATCGGAGCACACAACACAAACACTTACTGACACATCCGAGTTCATAATCGAGCACACTGCACACACACTTTACTGTTCACAGACCGAGTACCATATCGTGCACACAGCTCATACAATTACTGTACATATGCCGAAGTACATATCGAGCACAAGGCACATACACTGACTGTGCACATACTGGTACATATCTCGAGCACACAGCACATACAACTTACTGACAAATACCGAGACATATCGAACACCCTGCATATACACTAATGTTACACAGACCTAGTACATATCAAGCAGCCACAGCACATACTCTTACTGTACAATTACCGAGTACATATCGAGCACTCAGGCACATTCACTTACTGTAACACATACAGGGTACATATCGAGCACACAGCACATACACTTACTGTTACACTTACCGAGTACATCTCGAGCAACACATCACTATACACTTACTGTACACTTAACGGTACTTTTCGAGCACTCTGCACATACATTTACTGTAAAACCATACGAGTACTTATCGAACACACAGCATATACACTTACTGAACACATGCCGAGTACATATCGAGCACACAGCACATATACTTACTGTACACATACCGAGTATATATCGAGCACACAGCACATACACTTACTGTACACATACCGAGTACATATCGAGCTCACCGCACTAACTTACTGTACAACTGCCGAGTTCATATCGTGCACACAGCACATATTTACTGTACACTTACGAGTCATTTCGAGCACACAGCACATACACTTACTGTACACATACTGAGTACATATCGAGCACACAGCACATACACTTACTGTAAACATACCGTGTACATATCGAGAACAGAGCACATACACTTACTGTACACATACTGAGTACATATCGAGCACACAGCACATACACTTACTGTAAACATGCCGAGTACATACGAGCACACAAAGACTTACACTGACTGGTAACATACCGTGTAATATCGAGACTCAGCACATACCTTACTTGTACACATACCGAGTACATATCGGAAGCACACTGCAATTACACTTACTGTACGCATACCGAGTACATTTCGATGCACTCAGCACAGTACACTTACTGTAAACATTAAGAGTATATATCGGCACTCAGCACACCACACTTTACTGTAACATACGAGTACATATCGAGTACTCAGGCACCTAAACTCTACTGTCACCTTTATGAGTACATATCGAGCACACAGCAACATACACTTACGTAAACATACCGAGTAATATCGAGCACACTGCACAAAACACTTACTGTACACATTACCGAGTAAATATCGAGCACACAGCACATTTACACGTTACTGAACACTTACCGAGTTCATATCCATGCACAAAGCACAAAACACTTACTGTTCACATTAACGAGTACATATCGATCACTCAACACATACACTTATGTACTCATACGAGTACCATATGAGCACACAGCTCATACACACTTACAGTGCCATACCGAGTACATATCGAGTACCACTGCACATTACACTTTACAGTACACATACCGAGTACTATCGAGAACACTACACATACACTTTCTACTACACATACCGTGTACATATCGAGCATTCAGCCATTACACTTATGTTTACCTGGAGGTTACCTGAGTGAGGTTCCTGGGGTCAGGCCCCGCGGCCGGTCTGTGACAGGCCTACTGGTGGTCGCAGCAGCATGATCAAACCTAGGTTGTTGTTGCTGGATGCACGCAAACCAACGTACGAGCTTTACAGCCCGGCTGCGTCAGGGGAAACCGACTTTAGGTGTGCTTGTCCAGTGCAGCTTGAAGACTGCCAGGGGTCTTCTGTTGGTATTCCACCTTATGTATGTGGGGGAGGCAGTTGAACAGTCTCGGGCCCCTGAAACTTATTGTATCGGTCTATTATCGTGCTAAGTGACACCTGCTTTTCATTGGGGGGAGTTGCATAGTCTGCCAAGTCTTTTGCTTCATTGTGAGTGACTTGTGTGCGCAAGTTAGGTACTAGGCCTCTAGGATTTTCAGGTGTATATAATCTGTATCTCTCCTCTGCGTTCATGGGAATACAGTTTTAGGAAACCTCAAGCGCTCCAGTAATTGAGGTGTTTTATCTCCGTTATTTATGCGCGCATTCGTGAGGGTTCTCTGTACATTTTTCTAAGGTCAGCAATTTCACCTCCTGCCTGGAAGGCTGCTGTTATGTGTGCAGAAATAGAAATACTCCAGCATAGATAGAACAAGTGGACCTGAAGAGTGTCATCATGGCTTGGCTCCCTGTTTTGAAGGAATCTCTTGACTTTCCATCTGTCTTTTTTCTAGCTGATTCGATTGATACAATGCTTAGGTCCTTAAGGGAGATCCTCCGACATGATATCTCCAGGTCTTTGACGTTGGTGTTTCGCTCTATTTTGTGGTCAGAATTTGTTTTGGTACTCTGATGAAGATTTAATTTCTCGTGGTTCAAATAACTGGTGTATATTGAAATTTATCTTCGCTTGAATTCTTATTGTTTTCTGCCAGCCCACTGAAGATTCGGTTGATTGTCCGCTGGAGCCTCTGCTGTGTCTGCAATGGGAATACTCTGGCGTGCAGATTCGGGTGTATCTGCAATGAAGACACCGTGCTGTGGCTGCATCCTTGTCTATGTCGGATTATGAGGAGAGGAACAAGAAGGGAGCGTGTACTGTGCCTTGTGTACAGAAGCTTTTCATTCGTAGCTGCCTCGGGACTTTCTATGTGGACGGGGAATACTTCTGTGTTCCGTTAGTGAGAAATTACTGTCATCGTCTGGCTTTTCCCGTTATTCCTTTTAGCACGCATTTTGTGCGCTATACGCCATGGTCCACACTTGTCGAAAGGCTTTTGGCAAAGTCTGTATTCACTGTAACACATACCGAGCACTTATCGAGCACACAACACAAAAAACACTTACTGAACACCACCGAGTACATTTCGTAGCCACACAGCACACAACTTTACTGTACCACATACCGAGTACATATCGAGCAACAGCACTTACACTTACTGTACTCTATGCCGTGTTCATATCGAGCACACAGACATAAATTACTGTGCACATAATGGTAACATATCGATGCAAACAGACATTACACTTACTGCACACCATACGGAGTATACATATCGAACACACAGCATATACACTTACTGTACACATACCTAGTACATATCAAGCACACAGCACATACACTTACTGTACACATACCGAGTACATTCGAGAACAAAGCACATTCAATTACTGTACCCAATACCGGGTACATATCGAGCACACAGAACATACACTTTCTGTACAACATTCCGTAGACATATCGAGCACACATCAACATTCCTTACTGTACAATAACGAGTACATATCGAGCACACAGCACATACATTTACTGTACACATACCGAGTACATATCGAACACACAGCATATACACTTACTGAACACATGCCGAGTACATATCGAGCACACAGCACATATACTTACTGTACACATTCGAGTATATATCGAGCACACAGCACTTCATTACTGTACACATACGAGTACATATCGTGCTCACAGCTCAACATACTTACTGTAAACATGCCGAGTACATATCAGAGACACGCCAATTATACTATGTACACATACGAGTACTTTTCGAGCACACAGACATTACATTACTGTACACATAATGTGTTACCATATCGAGCACACAGCACATACACTTACTGTAAACATACCGTGTACATATCGAGAACAGAGCACATACACTTACTGTACACATACTGAGTACATATCGAGCACACAGCACATACACTTACTGTAAACATGCCGAGTACATATCGAGCACACAGCACATACACTTACTGTAAACATACCGTGTACATATCGAGAACTCAGCACATACACTTACTGTACACATACCGAGTACATATCGAGCACACAGCACATACACTTACTGTACGCATACCGAGTACATATCGAGCATTCAGCACATACACCTACCTGTCACATACCGTGTATATATCGAGCCACCAGCACACCACACTACTGTACACTTACGAGTACATATCGAGTACACAGCACATACTTTACTGTACACATTTACTGCGTACATATCGAGCACACAGCACATACACATCCTGTACACATACGAGTACATATCGGCACACAGCACAAACACTTACGGTACACATTACGAGTACATATCGAGCACACAGCACATACGACTTACTGTTCACATACGAGTTCATATCCAGAACACAGCAACAAACACTTACTGTACACATTACACTGAAGTAATATCGAGCACTAACCATACACTTACTGTTACAAATACCGAGTACATATCGAGCACACAGCACATACACTTACAGTGCACATATCGAGTACATATCGAGAACACAGCACATACACTTACAGTACACATACCGAGTACATATCGAGCACACAGCACATACACTTACTCTACACATACCGAGTACATATCGAGCATACAGCACATACACTTACTGTTTACCTGGAGTTTACCTGGAGAGAGTTCCTGGGGTCAACGCCCCCGCGGCCCGGTCTGTGACCAGGCCTCCTGGTGGATCAGAGCCTGATCAACCAGGTTGTTGTTGCTGGCTGCACGCAAACCAACGTACGAGCTACAGCCCGGCTGGTCAGGAACCGACTTTAGGTGCTTGTCCAGTGCCAGCTTGAAGACTGCCAGGGGTCTGTTGGTATTCCACCTTATGTATGCTGGGAGGCAGTTGAACAGTCTCGGGCCCCTGACACTTATTGTATGGTCTCTTAACGTGCTAGTGACACCCCTGCTTTTCATTGGGGACGGGATGTTGCATAGTCTGCCAAGTCTTTTGCTTTCATAGTGAGTGACTTTTCGTGCGCAAGTTAGGTACTAGTCCCTCTAGGATTTTCCAGGTGTATATAATCATGTATCTCTCCCTACTGCGTTCCAGGGAATACAGTTTTAGGAACCTCAAAGCGCTCCCAGTAATGAGGGTGTTTTACTCTCGTTATGCGCGACGTGGAAGGTTCTCTGTACATTTTCTAGGTCAGCAATTGCACCTGCTTGAAAGCTGCTTTTTAGTGTGCAGCAATATTCCAGCCTAGATAGAACATGTTGTCCCTTGAATGTGTGTATCATGGGCTTGGCTCCCCTTAGTTTTGAAGGAATCTCATTATCCAATCCTGTCTATTTTTTCTAGGCAGATGCGATTGATACAATGATAGGTCCTTGAAGGTGAGATCCTCCGACATGATCTCTCCCAAGGTCTTTGGACGTTGGTGTTATCGCTCTATTTTGTGGTTCAGAAGTTGTTTTGTATCTGTTGAGATTTAATTTCCTCGTTGTTTTCATAACTGAGTGAATGAATTTTCTTCAACTTGAACTTCATATTGTTTTCTGCCAGCCCACTGTAAGATTCGGTTGATGTCCGCCTGGAGCCTTGCAGTGTCTGCAATGGAATACACTGTCATGCAGATTCGGGTGTCATCTGCAAAGGAAGACACGGTGCTGTGGCTGACATCCTTGTCTATGTCGGATATGAGGATGAGGAACAAGATGGGAGCGAGTACTGTGCCTTGTGTAACAGAGCTTTTCACCGTAGCTGCCTCGGACTTTCCTCTGTTGACGACTACTCTCTGTGTTCCGTTAGTGAGGAAATTACAGATCCATCGACAGGCTTTTCCCGTTATTCCTTTAGCACGCATTTTGTGCGCTATTACGCCATGGTCACACTTGTCGAAGGCTTTTGCAAAGTCTGTATACTGTACACATACCGAGCACATATCGAGCACACAACACAAACACTTACTGTACACACACCGAGTACATATCGAGCACACAGCACACACACTTACTGTACACATACCGAGTACATATCGAGCACACAGCACATACACTTACTGTACATATGCCGAGTACATATCGAGGCACACAGCATCCAACACTTTACTGTGCACATTATGGGTACATCATCGAGCACACTGCACATAACTTACCTGCACACATACCGAGAGTACATATACGAACCACACAGCTATTACACTTACTGTACACATTACCTAGCACTATCAAGCACACAGCACATACACTTAACTGTTACACATACGAGTTGTACATATCGAGCACACAGGCCATTCACTTACTGTACACATACCGGGTACATATCGAGCTCAACAACTCATACACTTACTGTAAACATTACCGAGTACATATCGAGCACACTCCATACACTTACTGTACACATATGAGTACATATCCGGGCAACAGCACATACATTTACTGTTACACATACGAGTACATATCAGAAACACACAGGCATATACACTTACTGAACACATTTGCCGCGTACTATCGTGGCACAAGCAACATATACTTACTGTACAACATACCGTGTATATATCGAGCACACAGCACATTCACGTCTGTACACATACCGAGTACATAACGAGCTCCACCTGACATACACTTACTGTTAAAAACATGCCCGAGTACAGTTACATATCGAGCACACAGACATATACTTACTGTACACATACCGAGTAATTTCGAGCACACATGCACTACAATTACTGTACACATACTGAGTACATATCGAGCACACAGCACATACACTTACTGTAAAACATTCGTGTACATATCGGAGAACAGGCACATTCATTTCTGTACACATACTGTGTACATATCGAGCACACAGCACCATACACTTACTGTAACATGCCGTGTACATATCGGCAACAGCACATACCTTATTGTAACCATACGAGTACATATCGAGTACACAGCACATACACTTACTGTACAAATACCGAGTTCATATCGACGCACACTGCCACATACACTTACTGTAAACATTACGAGTTACATTCGAGCACTAGAGCACTACACTTATGTAACACATCAGAGGTACTTATCGAGCACACTGCAATACACGTAATGTACACATAAGGAGTACATATCGAGCACACAGCACATACACTAATGTAACATACCGTGTATTTATCGAGCACACAGCACTTACACTTACGGTACCACTACGTGTATATAGCGAGCACACAGCAAATACACTTACTGTTACACTTACCGAGTACATTTCGAGCACCATCACATACTACTTACTTACTCTTTACGAGTACATATCGCCCCACACAAACACTTACACTTTCTTTACACATACGTGTACTTGTCGACCTCACAGCACATACACTTACTGTAAACATACGCAGTACATATCGATGTACAGAGCATCATTCACTTACTGTCACTTACTGAGTACATTTTCGAGCACACGCACATACATTACTGTTACACATACGAGTACATATCGAGCACACAGCACTTTCACTTATTGTACACATACAGAGTACATATCGAGTACACAGCACTTACACTTACTGTACACATACGAGTAATATCGTGCACACAGCACATTCACTTTCTGTAAATTACCGAGTTACATTTCGAGCACAGAGCACATACACTTACTGTACACTACAGAGTGCTAATCGTGCACACAGCACATACACTTAATGTTACACATACGGAGTACATATCGTGGCCACATCAGAACATTAAGACTTACTGTACTCATAACGTTGTATATATCGAGCGCCACCAGCACATACACTTACGGTTACAATAACCGAGTACATTTCGAGCACAACATCACATACACTTACTGTACCACCATTACGAGTACATTTCTGACCACACAACACATACACTTACTGTACACATGCCGAGTACTTATCGACCACTCAGCAAATACAACTTATGGTAAAATACCGAGTAAGGAGTACATATCGACCAACTGCACATAAACTTACTGTACAATGACCGAGTACATATCGAGCACCAGCACATACACTTACTGTTTACTTACAGAGGACTTATCGAGCACACAGACAATACAAATTAATGTACACCATTACCGTGTACATATCGGAGCCACACAGCACATACACTTACTGTTACACATACCGAGGTACATTCGAGCACAGAGCCACATACACTTACTTTACTCCATTCTGAGTACATATCGGAGCACCAGCACATATACACTTACGTTCAACATTACGAGTACATATCGTGCAACAGCACAAACACTTAATGTACACATACGAGTTATATCGAGCACACAGCACATACATTACTGTATACACATACCGAGTTTCATATCCAGTACTACAGCACAAACTATTTACTGTACACATACAGAGTACTATCGAGCACTCATAAAATACACTTACGGTACACATACCGAGTACATTATCGGCACACAGGCACAATTAAACTTACAGTGCACATACGGAAGTACATATCGAGAACACAGCAATCATACACTTACAGTACACATAACCGTGTACATATCGAAGCACACAGCACATACTACTTATCTACACATACGAGTAAACTATCGAGAATTTCAGCACTTCAATTTCTGTTTACCTGGAGTTTACGGAGAGAGTTCTGGGGTGTCAACGCCCCCGCGGCCGGTCTGTGGACAGGGCCTCCTGGTGGATCAGAGCCTGTTCACCAGGTTGTTGTTGCTGGCTGCACGCAAACCAACGTACGAGCTACCAGCCCGGCTGGTCAGGAACAGTCTTTAGTGCTTGTCCAGTCGCCAGCTTGAGACTGCCAGGGGTTCTGTTGGTATTCCACCTTATGTATGACTGGGAGGCAGTTGAACAGTCTTCGGGCCCCTGCACTTATGTAATGGTCTATTAACGTGCTAGTGACACCCTGCTTTTTCATTGGGGGGATGTTGCCGTAGTCTGCCAAGTTATTTTGCTTCATAGTGAGGGACTTTTCGTCGCAAGTTAGGTATCTAGTCCCTCTAGGAATTTTCCAGGTGTTATAATCATGTATCTCTCCCCTCCTGCGTTCCAGGGAATACAGTTTTAGAAACCCTCAAGCGCTCCCAGTATTGAGGTGTTTTATCTCGTTATGCGCGCAGTAAGGTTTCTGTACATTTTCTAGGTCAGCAATCTTTCACCTGCCTTGAAGTGCTGTTAGGTGTGCAGCAATATTCCAGCCTAGATGAACATCGACCTGAAGAGTGTCATCATGGGCTTGGCCTCCCTTTGTTTTGAAGGATCTATTATCCATCCTGTCATTTTTCTAGGCAGTGCGATTGATACAATGTTAGGTCCCTTGAAGTGAGATCTCCGGACAGATCACTCCCAGGTTTTGACGTTGGTGTATGCTCTACTTTTGTGGGTCAGATTTGTTTTGCTACTCTGATGAAGATTTACATTTTCCTCGTGTTTTCAATAACTGAGTAATTGAAATTTCTCATCGTTGAATCTTCCTATGTTTTCTTGCAGCCCACTGAATGAAAGATTCGGTTGGATGTCGCCTGGCAGCCTTGCAGTTGTCTGCAATGAATACACTGTCATTGCAGATTCGGGGTGTCATCTGCTAAAGGAAGGACACGTTGCTGTGGCTGATTCCCTTGGTCTATGTCGGATATGAGATGAGGAACATGATGGGAGAGAGTACTGTGCCTTGTTGTACCAGGAGCGTTTCATCGTTAGCTGGCTCGGACTTTCCTCTGTTGACGACTACTCTTCTGTGTTCGTTAGACTGAGGATTTCTATCAGATCCATCGACAGGCTTTTCCCGTTATTCCTTTAGCACGCATTTTGTGCGCTATTACGCCATGGTCACACTTGTCGAAGGCTTTTGCAAAGTCTGTATACTGTACACATACCGAGCACATATCGAGCACACAACACAAACACTTACTGTACACACACCGAGTACATATCGAGCACACAGCACACACACTTACTGTACACATACCGAGTACATATCGAGCACACAGCACATACACTTACTGTACATATGCCGAGTACATATCGAGCACACAGCACATACACTTACTGTGCACATACTGGGTACATATCGAGCACACAGCACATACACTTACTGCACACATACCGAGTACATATCGAACACACAGCATATACACTTACTGTACACATACCTAGTACATATCAAGCACACAGCACATACACTTACTGTACACATACTTAGTACATATCGAGCACACAGCACATTCACTTACTGTACACATTCCGGGTTGAATATCGTGCTCAACAGCACATACATTACTGTTCCATACGAGTAATTATCGAGCACACATCACATACACTTACTGTACACATAACGAGTACATATCGAGCACACAGCACATACATTTACTGTACACATACCGAGTACATATCGAACACACAGCATATACACTTACTGAACACATGCCGAGTACATATCGAGCACACAGCACATATACTTACTGTACACATACCGAGTATATATCGAGCACACAGCACATACACTTCTGTACAATACGTGTCATATCGAGCTCACAGACATAACTTACTGTAAACATGCCGAGCTACTTATCGAGCACACAGCCACATATCTTACTGTTACACATACCGAGTAAATTTCGAGCACACTGGCACAATACACTTACTGTACACCATTCTGAGTACATATCGAGCACACAGCACCTAAACTTACTGTAAACATACGTGGTACATATCGAGAACAGAGCAACTTACACTTACTGTACACATATGAGTTCATATCGAGGCACACAGCACATAACAATTACTGTAAACATGCGAGTACTATCGTGCACACAGCACATACACTTCACTGTAAACTATAACGTGTACATATCGGGAAAGCAGCAAATACACTTACTGTACTACCATACGAGTACATATCGAGCACTACAGCAACATACACTTACTGTTACGCCATACCGAGTACATATCGTGCACTCAGCACATACACTTACTGTACAATACCGAGTATATATCGAGCACTACAGAACACAAGCTTACTGTACACATTACCGATGTCCCATATTCGAGCGTACCAGCACATTTCAACTTACTGTACACATACTGAGTACATATCGAGCACACAGCTCTACACTTACTGTACACATACGAGTTACATATCGAGCACACAGCACAAACACTTACTGTAACATACCGAGTACATATCGAGCACACAGCACATACACTTACTGTAACCATACCGAGTTCTTATCCAGCACACAAGCACAAACACTTACTGTTACAACATAACGAGTTACATATCGAGCACTCAACACATACACTTACTGTACACATACGGTAACATATCGAGCTCACTGCTCATACACTTACAGTGCTACATACGATGTACATATCGAGAACACTGAATAAACACTTACAGTACACATACAGAGTACATATCGAGCACACAAGCACATTACATCTTACTATACACATAACGAGTACATATAGAGCATACAGCACATACACTTACTTGTTTACCAGGAGTTTACCTGGTGAGAGTTCCTGGGTCAACGCACCGCGGCACGTCTGCTGACCAGGGCCTCCTGGTGGGATCTGAGCTGATCAACCAGGTTTTGTTGTTGATGGCTGCATCGCAACCAACGTACGAGCTACAGCCGGCTGGTCTGGAACCGACTTTAGGGTTGCTTGTCCAGTGCCAGCTTGAAGAACTGCCAGGGTCTGTTTGGTATTCCCCCACCTTATGTATTCTGGGATGGCAGTTGAACAGTCTCGGGCCACTGAACTTATTGTATGGTCTCTTAACGTGCTAGTGACACCCCTGCTTTTCTTGGGGGGGGGATGTTGCATAGTCTGCCAAGACTTTTGCTTTCATAGTGAGTGGACTTTTCGTGCGCGGCAAGTTAGGTACTAGTCCCTCTAGATTTTCAGGTGTATATAATCATGTTCTCTCCCTCCTGCGTTCAGGGGATACTGTTTTAGGTACTCAAGCGCTCCAGTATTAAGCGTGTTTTATCTCCGTTATGCGCGTCCGGAAGGTTCTCTGTACAATTTTCCTAGGTCAGCAATTTCACCTGCCTTGAAAGCCTGCTGTTTAGTGTGCAGACAATATTCAGCCTCAGATAGAACATGTGACCTGAAGAGTGTCAATCATGCGGCTTGGCTCAGAGTTTTGAAGGTTCTCATGTTCCATCCTGTATTTTTCTAGCAGATGCGATTGATACAATGTTAGGTACCTTGAGGTGAGATCCTCCGACATGAATCACTCCGGTCTTTGACGTTGTGTAATCGCTTATTTTGTGGTCAGAAATGTTTTGTACTCTGGATGTAGATTTTATTTCCTCGTGTTTTCAATATCTGGTAATTGTAATTTCTCATCGTTGAACTTCATATTGTTTTCTGCAGACCACTGAAGATTCGTTGATGTCCGCCTGGAGCCTTGCATGTGTCTTGCAACGGAATACACTGTCACTGCAGATTCGGGTGTCATCTAGCAAAGGAAGACACGGTTTGCTGTGGTGACATCCTTGTCTATGTTTTTTAGTCGGGATATGAGGTGAGAAACAAGATGGGGCGAGTACTGTGCCTTGTGTATCAGAAGCTTTTCACCGTAGATGCCCTCGGACTTTCCTCGGTTTGACGACTACTCTATGTGTTCCGTAGTGAGTGAAATACAGATCCATCGACAGCTTTTCCCGTTATTCCTTTAGCACGCATTTTGTGCGATTATTACGCATGGTCACACTTGTCGAAGGCTTTTGCAAAGTCTGTATACTGTACACATACCGAGCACATATCGAGCACACAACACAAACACTTACTGTACACTCACCGAGTTACTTCGAGCACACAGCACACACTCTTACTGTACACATTACCGAGTACATATCGAGAACACAGCATACACTTACTGTACCATATGCCGAGTACATAGCGAGCACACAGCAACATACCACGTACTGTGCACATCTGGGTACATATCGAGCACACAGCAATTTCACTTCTGCACCATACCGAGTACATATCGATACACACAGCATTTACACTTTATTTGTTTTTTACCACATACTAGTACAAATCAAGCAAACTGCACATACACTTACTGTAACATTACGAGTACATATAGAGCACACAGCACAGTCAATTATTATACTACATACCGGGTAATATCGAGCACACAGAACATACACTTACTGTTACACCATACGAGACATATCGAGCACACATCACATTACACTTACTGTAACAAAACGAGTACATATCGAGCACACGCACATTACATTTACTGTAAACATAACGAGTACATATCGAACACAACAGACACTAATACACTTACTGAAAACATGCCGAGTACATATCGAGCACCACAGCACAATATACTTTCCTGCTACACATACGAGTATATATCGATGAACACAGCACCTACACTTACTGTATCATAACGAGTAAATATCAGCTCACAGCACATACACTTACTGTAACATGCCGAGTACAATCGAGCACACTGCACATTACTTGATGTACACATACCGAGTACATTTCGAGCACAAGCACATACAATTACTGTTAATACTGAGTCATTATCGAGCACACAGCACATACACTTACTGAAACATTACCGTTTGTTACATATCGAAGAACAGAGCACATTACACTTACCTGTACACTACTGAGTAATATCGAGCACACAGCACTAACACTTTCTGTAAACATGCCGAGGACTATCGTGGCACACAGCACATTACACTTATTGAACACATACGAGTACTATCGAGTACACAGCACATACACTTACTGTACACATACCGTGTACATATCGAGCACACAGCACATACACTTACGTAAATCATAACCGTAGTACATATCGAGACGAGCACATTTACACTTTACTTTACACATACAGAGTACATATCGGAGCACAAGCACATAACAAATTAATGTACAACATACGGAGACTTATCGAGCACACAGCACATACACTTACTGTACCACATACCGTGTAGATATCGAGCAAAGACGTACAATTACTGTACACATACCGGAGTACATTTCGAGAACACATCACATACACTTACTGTACACATTACGAGGACATATCGCCCACACAAAACACAATACACTTACTGTACAACATACCGAGTAAACATATCGACCTAACAGCACCATACACTTACTGTAAACATACGAGTACATATCGACCACCACAGCACATAACTTTACTGTACACATAACCGAGTACATATCGAGCACACAGCACATACACTTACTGTACACTTACAGTGTAACATATCGAGACACGCCACAGAACTTACCTGTACACATACCGGAGTACATATCGAGCACACAGCACATACACTTACTGTACACATACCGTAGTAAATATCGAGCACAGTGCACATTCACTTACTTTTACTCATACTAGTAAATATCGAGCACACAGCCATAAACTTACTGTACACATTTTCCGAGTACATATCGAGCACACAGCAAAAACACTTATGTACAATACGAGTACATATCGAGCACACAGCACATACATCTTACTGTACACATACGAGTTCATATCCAGCCACAGCAAAACAATTAACTGTACACATACCGTGTACATATTCGAGCCACTAAACACAATACACTTACTGTACACATACCGAGTACATATCGAGCACACAGCACATACACTTACAGTGCACATACCGAGTACATATCGAGAACACAGCACATACACTTACAGTACACATACCGAGTACATAAGCGAGCACACTGCACATACACATACTCTACACATACCGGTAGTTCATATCGAGCATACAGCCAATTACACTTACTGTTTACCTGGAGTGTACTGGAGAGAGTTTCCTGGGGTCAACGCCCTCCGCGGCCCGGTCTGTGACCAGGCCTCCTGGTGGATCAGAGTATCAACCAGGTTTGTTGTTGCTGGCTGCACGCAAACAACGTACGAAGCTACAGCCCGGGCTGGTCAGGGAACGACTTTAGGTGCTTGTCAGTGCCAGCTTGAAGACTGCCAGGGGTCTGTTGGTATTCCACCTTATGTATGCTGGAGGCAGATTGAACAGTTAGGGCCCCTGACAATTATTGTATGGTCTCTTAAGTGATCAGTGGACATCCCTGCTTTTCAATTGGGGGGATGTTGCATAGTCTGCCAAGTCTTTTGCTTTCTATAGTGAGAGAATTTTCGTGCGCAAGTTAGGTACTAGTCCCTTAGGATTTTTCAGGTGTATCGTGTACTTATCGAGGCATACTGCACATACACTTATCTGTTACCTTGGAGTTTACTGGAGAGAGTTCCTGGGGTCCAAAGCCCCCGCGGCCCGGTCTGTGACCAGGCCTCCTGGTGGGATCAGAGCCATGATCATAACCTGGATGTTGTTGCTGGGCTGCACGCCCAAACAACGTAACGAGCTACAGCCCGGAAGGTCAGGAACCGACTATAGGTGCTTGTCCATGCCCGCTTAAGGACTGCCAGGGGTCTGTGGTTATTCCACTTATGTATGCTGGGAGGCAGTTGAACAGTCTCGGGCCCCTGACACATATTGTATGGTCTCTTAACAGTGATAGTGACACCCCTGCTTTTCATTGGGGGGATGTTGCTTAGTCTGCCAAGTCTTTTGCTTTCATAGTGAGTGATTGTCGTGCGCAAGTTAGGTACTAGTCCCTCTGGGATTTTTCCGGGTTTGTATATAATCATTGTATCTCTCCCTCCTGCGTTCCAGGGAATACAGTTTTAGGAACCTCAAGCGCTCCCAGTAATTGAGGTGTTTTATCTCCGTTATGCGCGCCGTGAGGGTTCTCTGTACTTTTTCTAGGTCAGCAATTTCACCTGCCTTAAAAGCTGCTGTTAGTGTGCAGCAATATTCCAGCCTAGATAGAACAAGTGACCGAAAAAGGTGTCATCTGGGGTTTTCCCCCCATTTTTTTAAGGATCTCCTTATCCATCCTTCATTTTTTTTAGCAGATGCTTGATACAATGTTGGGCCCCTTTAAAGGGGAGATCCTCCGACGAACTCCCAGGTCTTTGACGTTGGGTATCCTCTATTTTGTGGTCAAATTTGTTTTGTACTCTGATGAAGATTTAATTTCCCCGGTTTTCAATAAGGGTAATTGAAATTTCTCCGTTGAACTTCAAATTTTTTTCTGCAGCCCCCCCCAAAGTTTTGGTTGATGTCCGCCTGGGGGCCTTGCAGGCTGCAAGGAATAACTGTCATGCAGATTGGGTTTTCATCTGCAAGGAAAACACCGGGGGCTGTGGCTGACTCCTTGCATGTCGGATATGGGGATAGGGAAAAAGAGGGAGCGAGTACTTTCCTTGTGAACAGAGCTTTTCACGTAGCTGCCCCCGGGCTTTTCCCCTGTTGACGCTACTCTCGTGTCCGAGTGAGGAAATTTCAGTCCACCGGCTTTTCCCCTTTTTTCCCTTTTGCACCATTTTGTCGCTATTTACCCCTGGTCAACCTTTTCGAAGGCTTTTTTCAAAAATCTGTATACTGTACACTACCCAGCACATATCGAGCACCAAAACACAAAACACTTACTGTACAACACGATACTACGAACCAGCACAACACTTACTGTCACATACCGAGTAATTCGAGAACAGCACATACACTTCTGTACTTTTGCCCAGTACATATCAGACACAGCACATCACTACTGTGCACATATGGGTACAATCGGCACAAGCACCCCTAACTTACTGCCACATACCCATACATATCGAACACACGCATATAACTTACGGGACACAACCTAGTTCATTCAAACAACAGCACATACCTTACGTACACTACCGAGTACTTCGAGCACACGCAATTCCTTATGTAACCCTACCGGGTACATACGAGCACACAGCACTACACTTTTTGTACACATACCGAGTACATACGGCAACACACATACACTTTTTGTACACATACGAGTACATTCGAGCACACAGACTACATTTACTGTACACATACCGAGTACATCGAACAACAGCATATACACTTATGAACACAGCCGAGTACATTTCGAGACAAGCACTATACTTTCTGTACAAATACCGGTATATATCGGCACACAGACATACACTTTCTGTCACAACCGATAAATTCGAGCTCAAAAGCAAATAACTTACTGTAAAACCA
>NC_069489.1:12864771-12890080 GCF_026875155.1 Cherax quadricarinatus | reverse complement strand
AAATTGGTGAGTAACACAAGGAGTTGAAGGGCCCCCCTGAACCCAATTAGGTGAGTACACAGGGATTTACAGGGTTCCTAACTTTATTTATAAGCTAAGAGTTGTTACCTACATTTGCTCACTTGAAAGCCTTTGATTGCTAAGAGATATATACAGATAGGGAACAGGATGAAGTTGGAGTCATCTGTGGGCCAGTGATTTCATTTGATCAACTGACTTTATTTCGTTGATGTTGTTATACTGTATGAACATGTTCCAGACACGAGTCATCCTGGGAATAAATAATCTCAGATGAAGCGATGTCCTGGAGAGGTGTACAGTGCAGTTGCTGTTGGCTGCCCGTCTTGTTGTGTAGACGTTCACTTCACTTCTCGCTGTCCTCGGTGAGGGGTCAAGTGTGGTACTTTATGATAAGATTTTGTTGGGATTTTTAACATGGAGGGTTAGCCACCCAGGATAACCTAAGAAAGTCAGTGGGTCATCAAGGACTGTCTGTCTCATTTCCATTGTGATCCTTCAGTCTTATTTCCCCAGGATGCGACCCCACACCAGTTGACTAACACCCGGGTACCTACTTACTGCTAGGTGAACAGGGACAACAGGTGTAAGGAAACACGCCCAATATTTCTACCCTTGCCTCGGATCAAACCACGGAGACTCAGTGTTTGAGACGAGAGGGTTACCTACCGGGCCACGGGACACCTCGACAGTGATACCCTTGTGCAAGAACCTGTTTCCCATTTTTCATGAAGAACCTGGAACAATGTAAATATGAATTATCATATAATAATTTATGAATTCCGTTAAGATTTCAAAGTTGATGTTTATTAGTGGGAGATTTAAATTATTCTTGGACTGTGTATAGGTCCTAATTTGACATTCTTATTGAAGATATTGAAATATTAGCTTCCATGTGATGACTTGTTTATGCCTCTGACTTGACCTATGGTGAGGTAGAGGGGACTGGGGTTATGCAACACGGGGATACCTTACTGGGATGTTGCAGCAACTGTGGTACGTCTTAGTTAATTCACTCTCTACCTGTGCCAGTGTTCGCTACTTTCTTGTATCGTTTTAATTCATGTTGATTATTCACTTTCATTTGACTTTCTTCCAGCAGTATTTTCACTTCCTCTGCGCTGACGGCTACACAGTTTCCTCCGACAATGTTACGCTTAATTCCGGCTCGTCACTCTCTTCAGCGGCAAGTAACTTCCTCCGTGAGCTTTATTGTCCCACAACTGTTTCACGCGCTGACAACTTCCTGCCTCCCTTACTACTACTACCCGTTGTGGTTCCACAGTGCCACTCAGGCACTACGTCTACTTCTACTACTACTGCTGCTTCTACTACTACTACTACTGCTACTACTACTGCTGCTGCTTCTACTACTACTACTACTGCTACTACTACTGCTACTACTACTGCTGTACTACTTACTATACTACTACTACTACTACTACTGCTGCTATGCTTACTACTAATTGCTGCTACTCATCGACTATTACGCTGCTACTACTATTGCTACTGACTACTACTACTACTGCTAATACTACTTACTGCGCTATGTACTACTTATATACTATTACTGCCACTACTACTATGTACTACTTATACTGCTGCTACTGCTAAAAACCTACTACTTTTTTTTACTTTTTACTGCTGCTTCTACTTAATACTATACTACTGTACTACTTACTACTAACTGCTATACTTACTGCTGCTACTACTACTACTATTACTGCTACTACTACTTCTACTGCTACTACTGCTTGTTCTATCTACTGCCACTACTACTACTACTGCTACTACTTACAGACTGCCTACGACAACTACTGCTATACTACTACTACTACTATACTGCTACTACTTTTCTCTGTCCTAGGAATGAAGGAAAACACTCGGGGCGAAAACGTCGTCTTTCAACAAACGTCGCCGGCCTAATCGTCGTCTCAAACAAACTGTGTGAGCGAAACGTCGTCTTCAACAAAACATCGTGAGCGAACGTAGTCTTCAAAAAAAAACGGTCGTGAGCGTAAACGTCGTCTTCTACAAACGTCGTGAGCGATGCGTTCGTCTTTCAACAAACGTATGGGTCGGAACGCCGTTCCCCAACAAACGCGGTGAGCGAACGTCGTCCCAACAAACGTGGTGAACGAAATGTCGGCTTTCAACAAACGTGGCGAGCGAAACGTCGTTTTCAACAAAACGTTGTGAGCGAAACGTTGTCTCAGCGAGACGTCGTGATGCGGAAACGTCGTCGTCAAAAGGAAACGTCTTGGGCGAAACGGTCATCTTCAAATTAAAGTCGTGAGCGAAACGTCTTCAACAAAACGTCGTGAGCGAAAAACTTCGTCATCAACCAAACGTTCCGTGAAGCGAAACGTAGCTTCAAAAATGTAGTGAACGAAACGTAGTCTCCAACAAAAGTCATTGAGCGAAACGTCGTCTCAACAAACGTCATGGGCGAAACGTTGTCTCAACAAACGTGGCGAGCGAAACGTTGTCTCAAACAAAATGTGGCGGCTGTTCCACGCCGTCTTCAAACTAACGCGTGAAAGCGAAAACGTTCGTAGTCAACAAACGTGAGCGTAAACGTAGTCTTCACAAACATGGTGAGCTAAACGTCCGTCTTCAACATAATGTGAACGGTGATATTTGAGACGCTCTGGCCATCTTACACGACCGCTTTCCCGGTGTCTTGCTACAGGCGGAGCTCTTGATCACGGGAAACTGAACGGCTCTCTTCCACCCTCACCCCCTCCAACTCGGATCGGTTCATGTCGCCCTCTTGTTACGGAGGCTCACCCCCCCCCCCCCCCTCGCTCTGTCTCGCCCCTAATGGGCTTAGCGCTTCCTTCGCCCCCCCCCCCTTCACGAATGTGGTGCATGAAATAAGTCAGTCTGTTAATGGTGTCTGTTGGTTTAATTGGTCTTTGGCTTGGTCAGTTGGTCTTTGTTGGTCAGTTTGGTCTTTGTTGGGTTTAATTGGTCTTTGTTGGTCAGTTGGTCTATATTGGTCAAATTGGTTCTTTGTTGGGACAGTTGTTCTTTGTTGGTTAAATGGTCTTTGTTGGTCAGTCGTCTTTTTGTTGCGTCAATTGATCTTGTTGGTTAATTGGTTCTTAGCTTGGTTAATTGGTCAGTTGGTCTTTGGTTGGACAATTGGTCTTTGTTTGGTTAATTGGTCTTTGTGGTTAATTGGTCTTTGTTGGTTAATTGGTCTTTGTTGGTTTAATTGGTCTTTGTTGGTCAGTTCGTCTTTGTTGGGTTAATTGGTCTTCGTTGGTCAGTTGGTCTTGTTGGTCAATTGGTCTATACAACCTAGGATTTCAAATGGCCTGTTATCCCAGGTTGTAATGGGAGCAATAAACACAGTAGAAAACAAGTTTAGACTTATATTATCCTTCACCAATTATAACAGCATTATGACACTATGGACAGCTGATAAATATAGTGCACTCCACGGTAAGCCAAGGCAGAAATAGAAGCCACAAGATAGCAGGGACGTGCTTCAACCAGCTTAGAGTGGGAAATGACAAGGGCAGACAGCGAGAGCGGTTATCACATAACCTCTGCGATGTCAATCCACTTCTATTGGCTTAGAACCTGGGTCATAGTTGACGATGAGCGGCCCCATCATCAATCTAGCAAAACCTGGTTTCGCTGGTTGGGGGAGATAGCCTGTAATTGAGGGTGTGTCCAGCGCCGAATAAAGGTTACCGTATCTTTGCATGCCACACCCCCACCCCGAGTAGGCTCAGGATTAGCTGCCACTCCCAGTGGTAACCGTGCGCCATGGCACAAATAATGGGACCGCCTATCCTCCCACCATCCAATTCTTAGATAGACTAGCTTTCCTAGTGACAAAAGCCAAACCCTAAACTTAGAGTGAGACAGCAGTCAGACAGGCTAGCATAGGTCAAGATACAGGCGGACGGTAGCCCGCATCCCTCACTAAAAAAAAACCCCACATCAGGGGATAAAAAAAGCAAGCTTTCGAAAGGGGTTACCACCAAATACATCCTAACCTAAATTAAAATAATTAACTAGACTCTTGGACATGATCTGCCTACACATTTTCTTTGCCGGCAATATATGAATTTTGATATGTAGGGCTGCAGCCTGAGCGTCCAACGCATAAGCCCTGTGTTGTGATTCTTCATGGCTATGGAGATAAGACTAACGGGTATTGTGTCACTGTAGACTGTGACCACCTGCGATGTCTGGCCCACATAAACATCGAAATGCAGCCAAAGCCATTACCAGCGCGAGGGCTTCTTTTTCAATGGTAGAGTAAGCTCTTCTGATGTGGTGGAACTAGCTGAAAAGTATGCGAATTGGCTTGCAGCTCTTGTTCCCGATTTGTATTAGTTACGCCCCAACCCAGACTCACAAGCTTCAACTTGTAATGAAAAAAGGTTTGGAGAAGTCTGGAGACGGAGATGGGTGCAGAGCACAATAATCTTTTTGCTTTATTAAAAGCAGTGTTACAATCTGACGTCCAATTACCAGGGAACTTTATGAATGGTAAGAGAGGATAAGAGGGGCTACAATATCTGAGAATTCTTACAGAATCTTCTGTAAAATTATATCAGGCCTAGGAAACGTTTGAAGAGATTTCCTATCATGAAGGAACTGGAATAATCTTATAATCGAAAGAAACTTTAGGCAAGTTTAGGTGCAACATTACCACTACCTACTTCATGGGCCTAGAAAAGTGATAGTGGCATGGCCTAAGGAAGATTTAGATAAATTAACTGTTAATTGGGAATTCTTAAAGGTCTCAAACAGGGGAGCTTTAAGTTAAGTTGGTGTGATCCCAAGTATCAGACACCACAACAATATCATCTAGGTATGCTGCCGTGCCTTTCAAGTCCTTAAATGCCTGATGGAGAGTTTCTGGAATGAAGAGGGGGAATTTTGCTTCCGAAGGGGGTAAACTGTATACTGATAATGACCTCCTGGAATTACATGGCAGAGATTTCCTTCCGCCTTATCTGTCAAAGGTACCTGATAGTAACCTTTACGGAGATCTAATTTGGACGCAAAAGTAGCCTTACCCACAAAGTCAATTACGTCATCCAGACGAGGAAGAGGGTAAGCATCTGTGATTGTGACCTCGTTCACTTTACGGTGTCTGTGTATGCACATAGAAACCCTCCATCAGCCTTTTTACTAGGATGCACGCGTGAAGCCCATGGACTAGATGGATCCTCCACTAAACCATGTTCTAACAAGAAGTCTACTTCCTGCTGAAGTAGCCTTTGCTTTTTCAGGATTTAGCTTGTTGGGAGAGTCTTAATTGGTATAGATTTTCACCAATCTACATCATGGTAACTAACGTACATTTTTTTTCGGCAATCCCGAAAAAATTTAGGATATGACGGTAGAAGGCCCCCTCAGTTTTAAAAAATTTTTTTGGGGTTTGCTTGTATTTCAGATAATCCATCCATTAACGGGCAGGATCCTCTGAGGGGACAGATTTGAAAGTTTAGTATTAATTTCAGCATGATAGAGTGCAAAGAGTCAGAGTCGTCCTCAGAGGTAGAGGACAGAGTCATTATGGGATTTATCTGGTGTTGAAAGGCCTTGTGATTTGATTAAGTGTTAAGTTTTTGTTTTTGAGGTCTTATCGAATGGAGATACCCACATAATTTTAAATCAGATAATCTAACTTACTATCTGCATAGGTCCGTAAAAAATCTAGCTTTCAAGGTGTGCCAGGTTATAGGTTCGCACCACACCTTGTTCTCTGGATGGGAAGTGCGGAATTGTGCACTTTTGTCAATACCTCAGTTTCATCTATTTGAGCTATCTTTAGGTTAGCCGTGGCTAACTCCGTGCACTGCAACCTTGAAGACGGTTGTAGATGTGCTGAGCTTACGTTTCTCCCATCCATCCTTCTTTGTAGCTCCCGAAAGAGGACCTCGTACATTGTGCAAAGATCGCTCAAACGGACCTATACCCGTAGACTCTTGCACCGTCTCTCGTACCTGAGGACAGCAACACAGGTAGAGATTCATCCCAATCTGTCGGAAAAAGTGCATGCAAAAACTTCTCATCATTGTTGTTAATGTTGGTGGATCTTTTCCAAGGCGCTTGGGACTGGGGGTGATAGGCAGTGGGATAAGTTGTGAATTTCCCTAACCTAGTTAATACTTCCCTAAATGCTTTGGCAGCTGAAGTTAGTACCTATGATCATTTGTATAGTCTTTAGAAATGCCAAAACAAGAATATGAATTTGTAAAGACTTTGAGAATAGCTTTAGTATTGAATACTACAGCATTGTATTCGCTTCAGGATTATCTGGTTACTTTATCCATATTTTAAATAAATACTGATGTCAGACTTTTGACTTAGGTAGTGGACCTTACCAATCTATACTTAATATCGCAAAAAAGGTTCTCCATCAGCAGGTATGGTTGGAGAGGTTGCAGGTTTAATTGAATGTCCTGGTTTTCCAACTTGCTTGCAACATACTCGGCAACACCTAATATGATTCTTCACATTTTCTTAATTTGGCAATAAAATTTCTTTTGTGATTCTAACAAGGTTTTTGTAATTCCTAAGTGACTCCTGATGAAGTATTATGAGCTTATTTAATATCTGAGGTCTATACTCTGGTTGAAACACTAACCTGTGTCGTATAAATTGCGGCCCCCTCTATCTCCTTACCAGTCTCACTGCAACCAAAAATTATTTTTATTCAACTTCATACTTGAATGGTTGACCCAAAGAGGATTTACCATGGCTGCCTCAAAAGCGAATTTAAAGAAGGGAGTCCTTTCGTTGGTCCTCCCGGAAGGACAGTCCCTCGGGCTTGGAAACAGAGACACCTCTGGCAATCCTGCAACCTGGGAATAGGAAAGGTTGATCGGGTCTGTGCACTGATTTACGAGACTCGGCCGGATGTGTCCTCATTACAACAACGTGGCTTATTATTCGAGATCGGAGTCGTCCAGGATAGGTCAACATTCTCCCCAGACAACCCTTGGGTTGTTGGCCCGAGTTATGGCCTACACTGGAGAAGGCATTTATCATTACTTGGTTAGTGACACGAAGAGCTAACAGTAGTAATGTTTATACCAGTAATAACATGGATATTTCATGGTGAAATCCTTTTGAGACCCTACAGTCAAGTACCCAGTGTAATATTTGCACTGTACATAAATTTTTAGCAAGAACGGAAAAGATAGCTCCTCCAAATGCTTCCAATAAAACTGAGGAATTCAAAGAAGTATATTCTCTGAAAGGGGTTATATTCCTTCTTGACAAGTGAGCAATATGCTCCTGTATCTCTAAGGTATTTACTTTAGTAGTTCTGAGTTTCCTGAAGGGAAATAAAGACCTTTCGCAATCAATAAGGGGGCCTTACCTTTTTCTCCTTCTTAGGGGGACATGGTTTACTAGGGATATTATTAGCAGATTTTCCGATGGGGTTGAGGTTTTTGGGGCAGTTGGAAATGATGTGACCTACTTTTATTGCACCTGAAGCAGACGACAGGCTTGCCTTTACTCCCTGATGGGTTGCAAGTGGTGTCGTTCTGGCTGGTTGGCCTCTCTGGATATTGTTGTGTGATGCTCCATAAGTAGTTTGCTCTCCGCAGGGGGACCATATGTAGAAGCGTGGATCACCAGGTGGCTTGGTTGGATGACGTAGACGCTCTCCCTGGCTGGCACTTCATTCTAAATGTTGTCGATCTCTGCTCACGCCAGACTGTTTGAAAGAGAGACGGGGGGACGCTCGGACAAGGAGCGGTTCGTTTCGAAGGTATCAGCCAACCTGGCGCATCCAATGCAGTGGTTATAGTCACGATCCTGCAGAAAGTCACGAACCTCGGTCCCACAGACTTCAGCAAGGTTATCTATCGATAAGCTGAACCGCTCCTCAATGTTTGGGACACCACTCGCTTTATACCAGCTGGTTAAAAAAGGCGTTGGTTTGCTGTCTCACAAAGTCCACCAGGGATTGACCAAGCTGCCGCACTGTTCAATTTGAAGGTCTTTACGATATTTAGCTGGGATACATGTATAGCTCCCAACACTTGATGGGTCTCACTACTTGATTAAATCAGAGGAATTCAGCGTCAGTTAATACCGACGTAAATTCCTGTGTCTTACCCAATAATGCTGTATGAACCACGCTGCCCAGTGCTGGTCCGGCCACCTCAAGGCTCGAGCCCTGATCTTTCGAAGCTTTCGAAAATTTGCTATGGTCGGCCTCTTTGAAGCGGGAGGGAACAAGCTGTACTGCTTTTTTAAACTGAAATGTTTTACAGATGACGAAAAACTGCCTCCTCTCTCTTTCCCTATCAAATTCTTCCTTGGAATGCTCTCTGTTTCCATAGTTTGCTCCGCGTCGTTTGATTTTTGCCAGCTTCAAGTGCCAACGGCGCTGATTCACCCTTGTTGAGACGAACCAGCTGCACAATATTAAACTGACATTTTGCTCCGTAGTGTATCATCTTCCTCTGCGAGTAAATAGTAGTTTTTTCCCTAGCTCCCGTAAAGGGAGGGAGTTTGGATGTGACATCTCTTCTTCAATAAGTTATGTCAGCAATAAGTGAACGCAGCTTTGCGCAGCTGTGAGTGTGCGTTTATAGGTGAATGCAATGGAACGAGCAACTTTGACCACAACGATGTAGGGACAATTTAGGTAGGTTATGCAAGTATATGCCGACACCAGGCGTCTGGACTCGTCTAGGGTGGGCATAAGTTATTCGCTATGCAACAGTACGAATACCCCAACGTAACACGTTATTAATTTGCAGAATCACGGCTTACTATGACTGTAACGAATTGCAGAATCGCCTCACGCAAAGCCGATGCACACAAGATTGACCGTAGCGAAGCGAGCACACCTGAACAAGCTAGTAGCGAGCGTTGAACGATCACACAATAGCAAGGCTGATCATAAGCAACTGACACGCAAAATTTGTAAAGCGAAAGCGAAACAGGCAAGCTACACAATGTTCCTGCAACAAGGCTTCACCTAAGCTCAACGTTTCTCTAAGTTCCGCTCTCGGACAGGCTACCCATCAATTACACCTAGGTATTTTCAAATGGCCCTGTTCTTCCCAGGTTGTAATGGGAGCCAATAAACACAGTAGAAAAAGTTTAGACTTATATTTATCCTTCACCAATTATAACTAGCTATTTGTACATATTGTACAGTGATAAATATAGTGACACTCCAGGTAAGCAAGGCAGAAATAGAAGCCACAAGATAGCAGACCGTGCTTCAACCAGCTCTAGAGTGGGAATGACAAGGGCAGACAGGAGAGCGGTATCCACATAACTCCTCTGCGTTGTCAATTCCCACCTTCTTATTGGCTAGATCCTGGTCACAAGTTGAGAAAGATGGTGGCCCCATCATCAACTCTTAGGCAACCTGTTTCGCTGGTTGGGGGGAGAAAGCCTGTAAATGAGGGTGTGTCCATGCGCCGAATAAAGGTTACGTACTCTTTGCATGCCACATGGTCTTTGATGATAAATTAGACACATGTGCAACTCTTGGTTATCTTTATTGAGGAAAACGTTTCGCCACACAGTGGCTTCATCAGTCCATGCATAGGAGAACTTGAAGAACAGGAGGAGAATGATGGTAGTCAGTCCCTTTCAACCTTGAGTCGATGTGTTCAGTCCATCAATCTTGAGTAGAATACGGCCAGATGAGCGGAGAAGAGCTTATAAACAGTATATGCAGGAGAGGTGTAGCAGTTTCACTATGCATGGGACTGATGAAGCCACTGTGTGGCGAAACGTTTCCTCAATATAAGATTAACCCAAGCGTTGCACATGTGTCTATTTATAAACATGTCGGTTCTTCAGAACCATTCATCTACAAAACCTGTACAGACACTTGCAACTTCTTGGGATCTTAATAATTAGGAAATTCTTCGCTTGCCTTATTCTTGGGCACAACCTACTTCCACCATTGAACAAAATGTGACTCACCTATGACTGCTACACCTCTCCTGCCATACGGTTTATAAGCTGCTTCTCCGCTCATACTTGCGTATTCTACTCAAGATTGATGGACTGAACAATCGATCAAGGTTGAGGGGACTGATTACTCATCTCCTCCTGTTCTTCAATTTTCTCCTATGATGGACTGATGAAAAGCCACTGTCCATGTGGCGAAAACGTTTCCTCAATAAAGATTTAACCCCAAAAAAAAAGGGAGTTGCACATGTGTCTAATTTTATCAACATGTCGGTTCTCTGAACCATTATCTACAATACAATTGGTTCTTTGTTGGTTAATTGGTTCTTTGTTGGTTCAGTTGGTCTTTGTTGGTTAATTGGTCTTTGTTGGTCAGTTGGTCTTTGTTGGTCAATTGGTCTTTGTTGGATTAATTGGTCTTTGTTTGCGTCAGTGGTCTTTATTGGTCAATTGGTCTTTTGTTGGACAGTTGTTCTTTGTTGGGTTTAAATTGGTCTATGTGGTCAGTTGGTCTTTGTTGGTTCAATTGTCTTTGTTGGGTTAATTTGGTCTTTGTTGGTTAATTGGTTTTTGTTGGTTAATTGGTCTTTGTTAGGTTAATTGTTTTTGTTGGTTGAATTGGTCTTTATTGGTCAGTTGGTCTTTGTTGGGTAATTGGTCTTTGTTGGTTAATTGGTCTTTGTTGGTCAGTTGGGGCTTTGTTGGATAATTGGTCTTGTTGGTTAATTGGTCTTTGTTGGTTAATTGCATTGTCTTGTTGGTTAAATGGTCTTTGTTGGTGATAATTGACTTTGTTGGTTTGTTAATTGGTCTTTGTTGGTTAATTGGTCTTTGTTGGTTGTTAATTGGTCAGTTGGTCTTTGTTGGTTAATGGATCTTTGTAATTGGTCTTTGTTGGTTAATTGAGTCAGGTGGTCTTTAGCTTGGTTAATTGATCTTGGTTAATTGGTCTTTGTTGGTTAATTGGTCTTTGTTGGTTAGTTGTGTTTTTTGTTGGTCAGTTGGGCTTCGTTGGATTAATTGGTTCTTGTGTGGTTAAATGAAATAAATTTGTCTACTACAGGAGGCTCGTGAGGCTGCGCGTCACCTGTTCACCTGAGACAGGAATTAAAGTTGAATCGCAGGTATAGACAATGAGAGAGTTAGAGTGAGAGAGGGAGAGAGGAGAGGAGAGAGAGGAGGGAAGAGAGAGACGATAGCGAGAGAGAGAGATTGGAGAGAGGACGAGAGAGAGAGACGAGAGGAGAGAGAGAAGAGAGTAGGACGACGAGAGAGTGAGGAGATGAGAGAGAGGGCAGCCAGCCATATTCTGGGAACCAAGCAGGGGATATTAAGAATGTGGAGAAGCTAGCTTCGCCCGTTCATGATCAGTCAAGGCTGTTGCTGTTGCTGTTTGTAGAGTAGATAAAATGTACCATGTTCCGCTTTGTCTTACGATGAACCGTCTGCCATATGTTTTGGAACCCCCTGCAATTTCTGGTTTTGGAACCCCCTGCAATCTGGTTTTGGAACCCTGCATTCTGGTTTTGGAAACCCCTGCAATTTGGTTTTGGAACCCCCTGCAATTTGGTTTTGGAACCCCTCGCAAGACTGGTTTTGGAAATCCCCTGCAAGATGTTATGGAACCTCCTGCCAATTCTGGTTTTGGAGCCCCCTGAAAATTCTGTTTGGGAGCCCCCTGAAATTCATGGTTTTGGAACCCTCTGCAAGACTTGATTGGGAACCCTCCCTGCCAAGACTGGTTTTGGAAACCCCCCTGGAGTCAGGTGTTGGGAGTCTCTTGGAATCGGCTATTAGGAAGTCCCTAGGAAGCGGCTGTTGGGACAGTCCTTGGAAATCGGCTGGTTGGGAGTCCCTAGAATAAGTGTTAGGGAGTCCCTGGAATGGTTGTTTGAGAGTCCTGGAATCGGTTGTTGGGACTCTCTGGAATCGGTTATGGGAAAAGTCCCTGAATCGGCTGTTGGGAACCTTAGAATCGGTTATTGGGGAGAGTCCTTGGATCGGTTGTTAGTGGGTCCCTGGATCGGATGTTGGAGAGTCTGGAATCGGGGACTTAAATAATCTACAACATTGTGTTTTAACTCTCCAGCACCCAGTGTTTTACGCTTCCCAGGCCGCCACAGCATTATACGCAAGCATCATATACTTCACTTTCTTCTTCCCAGGAAGTAGTACACCATCGATTTACGCCGTAAAAAAAAAAAAGAAGACAAAGTCTTTGACCTTGTGTTATATACTGTTGAGAATAAATAGGGATAGGATTTTAAGAATCAGTTATTACACAGTGTGTATTACTTCCCTGGGTGGGTGTTGGTTGATTGGTTGTGGTGGTGGTGTGGTTGATGGTGGTGTGGTGTGGTTGATGGTGGTGGTGTTGTGGGTGATGGTGGTGGTGGTGTGGTTGATGGTGGTGGTGGTGTGGTTGATGGTGGTGGTGGTGTGGGTGATGGTGGTGGTGGTGTGGTTGATGGTGTTGGTGGTGTGGTTGATGGTGGTGGTGGTGTGGTTGATGGTGGTGGCGGTGTGGTTGATGGTGGTGGTGGTGTGGTTGATGGTGGTGGCGGTGTGGTTGATGGTGGTGGCGGTGTGGTTGATGGTGTTGGTGGTGTGGTTGATGGTGGTGGTGGTGTGGTTGATGGTGGTGGTGGTGTGGTTGATGGTGGTGGCGGTGTGGTTGATGGTGTTGGTGGTGTGGTTGATGGTGGTGGTGGTGTGGTTGATGGTGGTGGCGGTGTGGTTGATGGTGGTGGTGGTGTGGTTGATGGTGGTGGTGGTGTGGTTGATGGTGGTGGTGGTGTGGTTGATGGTGGTGGTGGTGTGGTTGATGGTGGTGGTGTTGTGGGTGATGGTGGTGGTGGTGTGGTTGATGGTGGTGGTGGTGTGGTTGATGGTGGTGGTGGTGTGGTTGATGGTGGTGGCGGTGTGGTTGATGGTAGTGTGATTGGTAGTGGTGTGGTTGATGGTGGTGGCGGTGTGGTTGATGGTAGTGTGATCGGTAGTGGTGTGGTTGATGGTGGTGGTGGTATTGTGGTTGATGGTGGTGGTGGTATTGTGGTTGATGGTAGTGGTGGTGTGGTTGATGGTGGTGGTGGTATTGTGGTTGATGGTAGTGGTGGTATTGTGATTGATGGTGGTGGTGGTGTGGTTGATGGTAGTGTGGTTGGTGGTGGTGTGGTTGATGATGGTGGTGGTATTGTGGTCGATGGTGGTGGTGGTATTGTGGTTGATGGTGGTGGAGGTGTGGTTGATGGTATTGGTGGTGTGGTTGATGGTGGTGGTGTGGTTGATGGTATTAGTGGTGTACAGGTTGATGGTGGTGGTGGTGTGGTTGATGGTAGTGTGGTTGGTGGTGGTGTGGTTGATGGTGGTGGTATTGTGGTTGGTGGTGGTACTGTGGTTGATGGTGGTGGTGGTATTGTGATTGATGGTGGTGGTATTGTGGTTGGAAGTGGCGGAGGTGTGGTTGTTGGTGGTGGAGGTGTGGTTGATGGTGGTGGTGGTATTGTGGCTAATGGTGTTGGAGGTGTGATTTGTTTAGTGCTTGATGCTTGCGCTCAACTCCTGAAGCTTGCGTTTAGCGCTTGATGCTTGCGTTCAACTCTTGAAGCCTGCGTTTAGCGCTTGATGCTTGCGTTCAACTCCTGAAGCCTGCGTTTAGCGCTTGATGCTTGCGTTCAACTCTTGAAGCCTGCGTTTAGCGCTTGATGCTTGCGTTCAACTCCTGAAGCTTGCGTTTAGCGCTTGATGCTTGCGTTCAACTCCTGAAGCCTGCGTTTAGCGCTTGATGCTTGCGTTCAACTCCTGAAGCCTGCATTTAGCGCTTGATGCTTGCGTTCAACTCCTGAAGCCTCCGTTTAGCGCTTGATGCTTGCGTTCAACTCCTGAAGCCTCCGTTCAGCTTCTGCTTGAGTTGATGTTTCATTCAAGCGCCAGCCAGCCACCCAGCCAGCCACCCAGCCAGCCACCCAGCCAGCCAGCCGCCAGACAGCCAACCTCGTTAATTACAATATTTTAGGTTATTGGTGTTTCCTGGGTTAATTACTGTCTGTTTACTCTTACTTCCTGGTTAATTACTCTGTTTACTCTTACTTCCTGGTTAATTACTCTGTTTACTCTTACTTCCTGGTTAATTACTCTGTTTACTTTTACTTCTTGGTTAATTACTCTTTGTTTACTCTTACTTCCTGGATAATTACTCTTTGTTTACTCTTCCTGGTTAATTTTTGTTTACTCTTCCTGGTTAATTTTTATTTGCTCTTACTGGTTAATTTTCCTTTCACGTATCCGGACTTCAGGAATCCGGACCCTGGGTATTCAGGTCTCTGGTATCCGAACTTCAGGAATCCGGACTCCGGGTATCCAGGTATCATGTATCCGAACTTCAGGAATCCGGACTCCGGGTATCCAGGTCTCTGGTATCCGAACTTCAGGAATCCGGACCCCGGGTATCCAGGTATCAGGTATCCGAACTTCAGGAATCCGGACTCCGGGTATCCAGGTCTCAGGTATCTGGACTTTAGGAATCTGGACACCAGGTACCCAGGTGTCAGGTATCCAGACTACAGGAATCCGGACCCCAGGTACCCAAGTGTCAGGTATCCGGACTTCAGGAATCTGGACCCTGGGTATCCAGGTCTCAGGTATCCGGACTACAGGAATCCGAACCTCGGGTATCCAGGTCTCAGGTATCCAGACTTTGGTTAGTTGGTTGGTTGGTTAATTGTGCTTAAGGAGTTGCTTAAGAGGTGACTGCATGTCACCTCTTCACCGTCAAAGATTAAGCTTTTAGTGTATGTACACAGAGATATACACGTCTCGGTGTATGTATCGTGTGTGGATCCCGGGCACCAGAGCCTCGGGGATCCAGCTCCTGGGGAGGTTCCGCCTGAGGAGGTCTCCAGAACGCTGCAGGATTCCAGCTGATGACTGCGACTCTCTTCACGAACGACGGGGTCTTCCCCACCTTCCTTTCATTAGTTATATTCATTCTATTCCTATTGTTTTCCTTTTTCTCTGCTTACTTCTTTACCCTTCCTTTATGCCTCCGTTACATTTCTTCTTCTTTTCTTCCTTCTCTTTATGTCCCGTTTTTTCCTTCTATTTTCTCTGTTATCTTTTTTTTAGAGCCTTCTCCAGGTAAGTCCGCTCTTGTTTATTTCCCTTATTATCTCTTTTGTCTCACCCCTTGTCAGGCTCGTCCTTAGCCACGACGCCCCTTTACCCTTGGCCAGTACATACACCAACAGCAAGTCAAGGAACACTGTTACCACTCTGGTCATTCCCTTACGGAACATCTGGAACACTTACCACCTTAGCTACGTTACCCTGACCCAGCCAGCACCTTCACTGCTCCAAGATTCACATCTCTAGGTGTGTATATACAGAGATACACACCTCGGTGTATATATACAGAGATACATGCACCTCTGTGTACGCAAGCATCTCCCATCATACCATTTATAAGAATGTAACATATATATACAGCGTGCTCAAGAGATCATACGTACACAGATCACCTACAAGAACTGTCTGAAGTTTTGTCTGGCAGCGGGTTTCGGCGACTCGTGAAACCATCTACAGGTAACTACAGGTTAAGTTGCTTTTTCTTAGCCCAGGTGCTGAGACAAATAATTAACCTCTTTCTCGATATATATATATATATAATATATATATATATATATATATATATATATATATATATAATATATATATATAATATATATATATATATATATATATATATATATATATATATATATTATATTTATTCGCCAGCCCATCATGGTAAAATTTGGCTGGTTGGAGGCTCCGTGGTTTTTTTTAGCGCCCATCAAAATAGTTTCGGGTCGAGGGTCGGAAGCAGACTTCCGGGGAAAGTAAGAGGTGTACATGTGGCGCAGGTGTACATGTGGAGCAGGTGTACATATGGAACAGGTGTACACGTGGAGCAGGTGTACATGTGGTGCAAGTGTACATGTGGAGCAAGTGTACATGTGACGCAGGTGTACATGTGGAGCTGGTGTACATGTGGCTCAGGTGTGCATGTGGAGCAGATGTACATGTACATGTGCATGTGTACACACACCCACAAACACACACACTGACGACACTGGAGTACAGGAGGGATAGGGGATGTGTACGAATGGTATATAATACCGACAAGATGAGAGTAAGACACATGTGCAACATCTGGGTATCTTTATTGTAGACGTTTCGCCATCCAGTGGCTTTATCAATACAAATTCTAGGACATAACTTGAAGACAGTAGAACTATGTACAGAAGATGAGGTAATCAGTCCCTCAACCTAGGAGTAGGTGCGAACAGCACCATAGTCGTGGAGATTCTGAAGCAGAAGAAAGAATCCTGGCGCTTATATAGTAACGTCAGGTGTAGCAGACGAGGGCATATTCACTGGTAGGCGGGATTCCCCAGGGATAGGGGAGAGATGATAACGACATACAAAATACTGCGTGGAATAGACAAGGTGGACAGAGACAGGATGTTCCAGAGAGGGGACACAGAAACAAGGGGTCACTCTTGGAAGCTGAAGACTCAGACGAGTCACAGGGATGTTAGGAAGCAGTTCTTCAGTTAGAGTGGTCAGGAAGTGGAACAGTCTGGCGAGCTATGTAGTGGAGGCAGGAACCAAACATAGCTTTAAGACGAGGTATGATAAAGCTCATGGAGCAGGGAGAGAGAGGACCTTGTTGCGTTCAGTGAAGAGGCGGGGCCAGGAGCTGAGTCTCGGCTCCTGCAACTACAATTAGGTGAGTACAATTAGGCGAGTACACACACACACACACACACACACACACACACACACACACACACACACACACACACACACACACACACACGGTATCCGTGAATGACATGATGAAAGGAATAGACTCTGAAGTGTCCCTGTTCGCAGATGATGTGAAGTTAATGAGGAAAATTAAATCAGACGAGGATCAGGCAGGACTACAAAGAGACCTGGACAGGCTGGACACCTGGTCCAGCAACTGGGTTCTTGAATTCAACTCCGCCAAATGCAAAGTAATGAATATTGGAAAAGGGCAAAGAAGACCGCAGACGGAGTATAGGCTAGGTGGACAAAGACTGCAAACCTCACTCAAGGAGAAAGATCTTGGGGTGAGCATAACACCGAGCACGTCTCCGGAAGCACACACCAACCAGATAACTGCTGCAGCATATGGGCGCCTGGCAAACCTGAGAACAGCGTTCCGATACCTTAGTAAGGAATCTTTCAAGACACTGTACACTGTGTACGTCAGGCCCATACTGGAGTATGCAGCACCTGTTTGGAACCCACACCTGGTCAAGCACGTCAAGAAATTAGAGAAAGTTTGCAACAAGGTTAGTCCCGGAGCTCAGGGGAATGTCCTACGAAGAAAGTTTGAGGGAAATCGGCCTGGCGACACTAGAGGACAGGACGGTCAGGGGAAACATGATAACGACATGCAAAATACTGCGTAGAATAGATAAGGTGGACAGACAGGATGTTCCAGAGATGGGACACAGAAACAAGGGGTCACACTTGGAAGCTGAAGACTCAGATGAGTCACATGGATGTTAGGAAGTATTTCTTCAGTCATGGAGTCGTCAGGAAGTGGAATAGCCTAGCAAGTGATGTAGTGGCGGCAGGAACCATACATAGCTTTAAGACGAGGTATGACTAAGCTCAGGGAGCAGAGAGAGAGAGAGAGAACCTAGTAGCGATCAGTGAAGAGGAGGGGCCAGGAGCTGAGTCTCGACCCCTGCAACCACAATTAGGTGAGTACACACACACACACACACACACACACACACACACACACACACACAGGCCTTAAACGCTCCCATCATACCTATTCTTGAAGCCATATATTGATTTTTGCCTCCACAATATTTTCACTCCACTTACTGACCACTTTAACACTGAAAAAGTAACTCCTGATGTCCCTCAGTTGGCTCCGTCTCCTCGCAACTCTAACAAACTCTCCCTATCCACTTATCCAATTCCCTGAGTACTTTGTAGATTGTGATCATGTCCCTCCTTGTCCTCCTTTATTAGCGGACGGAGGATCGAGCCTCAACCATTCCTTGCTCCCAGTGACCCTCCAACTATAATGCTTCATGAAATACAGTTCAGTCAGACCCATTGACGCCACTTTGTATCTCAGTGGCAGATGATGATGATGATGATGATGATAATAATAATAATAATAATAATAATATTAATAATAATAATAATATTATTATTATTATTATTATTATTATTATTATTATTATTATTATTATTATTATTATTATTATTAAGCACCTTGTTATACAGAATATTTCAGATCAGCTGACGAAGAGTGACAGTACAAGAAAGAGAAGTTTTAGTTTCTCGACCTTCCCCTGGACGTCACGGCGCTGAACACACTAACAACGTGTCATCTACGACGCACGTGCGTGTATCTGCGTGATTACCTATTTGTAATCACACTCATACACACACACGCTCACACACATCGACATACGCAGACACACACACACACACACACACACACACACACACACACACACACACACACACACACACACACACTTGATATCGCCTGTCCTAATGAGTCAGCACTTGCGTATGTTATCTGAATGATCTCTCTCTCTCCTTCAAGATGACTTCCGTTGTCGCTGGTGATTACTGCTTCAAGACAAGTAACTCCTGCTTCCTGCTTCCCCTTCAGTCTTCCTCTTTCCCTAGTGCCACTGAACCTTCTTCCTGGCAGGGATCCTGGGTTCCTCTGACCCTTTCCTGGGTGCCACTGAACCTTCTTCCTGGCAGGGATCCTGATGCCACTGAGCCGTCTTCATGGCAGGGATCCTGGGTGCCACTGAGCCCCCTTCCTGGCAGGGATAACTTCATTATAAGTTAGTATGTCTTACAACTTCTAAAACTTCATTTAACAACGCCAAACATCAGTTACTCTAGGTACAAATTCTAGATCTTAGGCTTAAGAAAAAATTTTAGAACGCAGGTCTTAAACCACATTGTCAGTTATAAGAATTCGAAGACCATTTTAAATGCTCAAACAGATTTGAAGTATTTTTCTATATAAATTTCTTGCTAACGTTCCTGAAAGTCAATATACGTTCCTTACATCTGTGTCTGTATCCTCTTACGTTCTTTGCTGTATATTCCAAATGCTTGCTAACGTTCCTGAAATCGTTCAGTATTTTATTTGTAAGTCTATTGGGGATATTTGTTAAGTCACTGGTGGTTCAGTGCGGCTTTGTTGATGGTGTTTGAGACTTAGTCTTTTATTGGCGGAGGTTTTGTTGTGTTGTAGACTTGTCTGAGTGAGCGTCTAGGCTGTCTTACATGTCTGCCTGCCTGCCAGCCTGTCTGCTTGACTGCCAGCCTGCCAGCCATCCTGTCTGCGTGCCTACTTGCTTGTCTGCCTGTCAGCCTGCCAGCCATCCTGTCTGCTTGCCTACTTGCTTGCCTGCCTGTCAGCCTGCCAGCCATCCTGCCAGCCATCCTGCCTACTTGCTTGCCTGCCTGCCTGCCAGCCATCCTGCCCACTTGCTTGCCTGCCTGCCTACCAGCCTGCCAGCCATCCTGCCTACTTGCTTGCCTGTCTGCCAGCCATCCTGCCTGCTTGCTTGCCTGCCTGCCTGCCAGCCAACCTGACAGAGAGCCTGCCAACTTGCCTGCCTGGCCTGCATAGTTGCTTGCAGGCAGGCAGGCAGGCAGGCAGGCAGGCAGGTACATCGCCACATATAGTCGTATATCATCACATGGTCGTATATCGTCGTATATACTACTACTACTACTACTACTACTAATAACAATAATAATAATAATAATAATAATAATAATAATATCTTTATTTACTACAAGTACATGTACAAGGTATACAGTCCTAGCTGACATCAGTGACATACTACTATATAGAAAGCCCCTTGTTATGCTGAACATTTTAGCAAATTAGGTCAGTGTCCCAGGATGCGACCCACACCAGTCGACTAACACTGATGGGGAACATAGACAACCGGGGTAAAGAAACACAGCCAATGTTTCTACCCTAGCTGGGAATCAAACCGAGAACCTCGCTGTGTGAAGCGAGAGCTTTAGCCACCAGGCCACCAGAGCCCCTTTATGGTGGTGCATCGTCGTGTAGCTTCGTATATCGTGATATACATGTATAAGGTGGTGTATCTTGCCGTATGAGAGGTGAGGAGCGAGGCTACGCTGGTCACTCCCTCACTCACACTTCACCTCACAGAGGTGAGGAGTGAGGCTGCACTGGTCACTCCCTCACTCACACTTCACCTCACAGAGGTGAGGAGCGAGGCTACGCTGGTCACTCCCTCATTCACACTTCACCTCACAGAGGTGAGGAGCGAGGCTACGCTGATCACTCCCTCACTCACACTTCACCTCACAGAGGTGAGGAGCGAGGCTACGCTGGTACTCCCTCACTCACACTTCACCTCACAGAGGTGAGGAGTGAGGCTACGCTGGTCACTCCCTCACTCACACTTCACCTCACAGAGGTGAGGAGCGAGGCTACGCTGGTCACTCCCTCACTCACACTTCACCTCACAGAGGTGAGGAGTGAGGCTACGCTGGTCACTCCCTCACTCACACTTCACCTCACAGAGGTGAGGAGGAGGCTACGCTGGTCACTCCCTCACTCACACTTCACCTCACAGAGGTGAGGAGTGAGGCTACGCTGGTCACTCCCTCACTCACACTTCACCTCACAGAGGTGAGGAGCGAGGCTACGCTGGTCACTCCCTCACTCACACTTCACCTCACAGAGATGAGGAGTGAGGCTACGCTGATCACTCCCTCACTCACACTTCACCTCACAGAGGTGAGGAGTGAGGCTACGCTGGTCACTCCCTCACTCACACTTCACCTCACAGAGTGAGGAGGAGGCTACGCTGATCACTCCCTCACTCACACTTCACCTCACAGAGGTGAGGAGTGAGGCTACGCTGATCACTCCCTCACTCACACTTCACCTCACAGCTAATGCTCTGGACAGCAGAAAAACAACACTGACTTTTTTAAATATACAGCGCAAACACTGCAATGTAAACACGAGAGAGAGAGAGAGAGAGAGAGAGAGAGAGAGAGAGAGAGAGAGAGAGACAGACAGACAGACAGACAGACAGACAGACAGAGACAGAGACAGTCAAAACAACAGTTTTGATTCTCTGTATCATCCTATTCTACTACCTTTCTCTTGTGATGAATGGTTTGAAAAACCGACAAGTTGAAGATTGAGACACTTACGCAGCATATGGGAATCTTTATTCAGGAAACGTTTCGCCACACAGTGGCTTCATCAGTCCAATACAAAGAGGAAGGCGTAAGGAGAGGAGGAGTGTGAGGTAATCAGTCCCTCAGCCTGATTACCTGAACTGAACACATGGACTCCAGGCTGAGGGACTGATTACCTCATACTCCTCTCCTTACGCCTTCCTCTTTGTATTGGACTGATGAAGCCACTGTGTGGCGAAACGTTTCCTGAATAAAGATTCCCATATGCTGCATAAGTGTCTCAAATCTTCTACCTTTCTCTTATTTTTATCTCCCTCTATCTTTCCTCCCTTCCCTCTCTTCTTTATCATCATCGTCATTATCATCATTATCACCATATTAATAATTCCTGGTACTTATCCACTACCCAATATAGCCCGTAGTGATGCCACTGCCACTCAGACTACCTACCACTCAGAGCCAACTGCCACTCGGATCCACCTGCCACTCAGATCACCTGCCACTCAGATCACCTGCCACTCAGATCACCTGCCACTCAGATCACCTGCCACTCAGACCACCTGCCACTCAGAGCCACCTGCCATTCAGATCACCTGCCACTCAGATCACCTGCCATTCAGATCACCTGCCACTCAGATCACCTGCCAGCCAGATCACCTGCCACTCAGATCACCTGCCAGCCAGATCACCTGCCACTCAGATCACCTGCCAGCCAGATCACCTGCCACTCAGACCACCATCCACTCAGACCACCTGCCACTCAGAGCCACCTGCCATTCAGATCACTTGCCACCCAGATCACCTGCCACTCAGATCACCTGCCAGCCAGATCACCTGCCACTCAGAGCCACCACCCGTGGGAGTCTGGTACATGTGTAAACGCCTTAAACACCATATTAACACGTCCATAATTTAAAGGTGCAGCCCTGTGATTCCCGGCTCATAGTGGCGTGTCTCCTCTATGTTAGGTTCTCCTGACTTGTCTGAGCGTGTGTGTGTGTACTCACCTAGTTGTACTCACCTAGTTGAGGTTGCAGGGGTCGATTCCAAGCTCCTGGCCCCGCCTCTTCACTGGTCACTACTAGGTCACTCTCCCTGAACCGTGAGCTTTATCATACCTTTGCTTAAAGCTGTGTATGGATCCTGCCTCCACTAAATCGCTTCCCAAACTATTCCACTTCCTGACTACTCTGTGGCTGAAGAAATACTTCCTAATATCCCTGTGATTCATCTGTGTCTTCAACTTCCAACTGTGTCCCCTTGTTGCTGTGTCCCATCTCTGGAACATGCTGTCTTTGTCCACCTTGTCAATTCCTCTCAGTATTTTTTATGTCGTTATCATGTCCCCCCTATCTCTCCTGTCCTCCAGTGTCGTCAGGTTGATTTCCCTTAACCTCTCCTCGTAGGACATACCTCTTAGCTCTGGGACTAGTCTTGTTGCAAACCTTTGCACTTTCTCTAGTTTCTTTACGTGCTTGGCTAGGTGTGGGTTCCAGACTGGTGCCGCATATTCCAATATGGGCCTAACGTACACGGTGTACAGGGTCCTGAACGATTCCTTATTAAGATGTCGGAATGCTGTTCTGAGGTTTGCTAGGCGCCCATATGCTGCAGCAGTTATTTAGTTGATGTGCACTTCAGGAGATGTGCCTGGTGTTATACTCACCCCAAGATCTTTTTCCTTGAGTGAGGTTTGTAGTCTCTGGCCCCCCTAGACTGTATTCTGTCTGCGGTCTTCTTTGCCCTTCCCCAATCTTCATGACTTTGCACTTGGTGGGGTTGAACTCCAGGAGCCAATTGCTGGACTAGGTCTGCAGCCTGTCCAGATCCCTTTGTAGTTCTGCCTGGTCTTCGATCGAATGAATTCTTCTCATCTCATGTGTGTGTGTGTGTGTGTGTGTGTGTGTGTGTGTGTGTGTGTGTGTGTGCGTGTACTCACCTAGTTGAGGTTGCAGGGGTCGAGTCCTAGCTCTTGGCTCCGCCTCTTCACTGTGTGTGTGTGTGTGTGTGGCGTGTGTGTGTGTATGTGCGTGTGTGTGTGTGTGTGTGTGTGTGTGTGTGTGTGTGTGTGTGTGTGTGTGTGTGTATGTCCGTGTGTGTGTATGTGTGTGTACTCACCTAGTTGAGGTTGCAGGGGTCGAGTCCTAGCTCCTGGCTCCGCCTCTTCACTGTGTGTGTGTGTGTGTGTGCTTGTCTGAGTGTGTGTGTGTGTGTGTGTGTGTGTGTACTCACCTATTTGTACTCACCTATTTGTGGTTGCAGGGGTCGAGTCTTAGCTCCTGGCCCCGCCTCTTCACCGGTTGCTACTGGGCCCTCTCTCTCCCCGTTCCATGAGCTTTATCAAACCTCGTCTTAAAACTGTGTATGGTTCCTGCCTCCACTACGTCATTTTCTAGGCTATTCCACTGCCTGACAACTCTATGACTGAAGAAATACTTCCTAATATCTCTCTGACTCATTTGTGTCTTCAACTTCCAATTGTGGCCTCTTGTTTCTGTGTCCCCTCCCTGGAACATCCTGTCTTTGTCTACCTTGTCTATTCCATGCAGTATTTTATATGTCGTTATCATGTCTCCCCTGACCCTCCTGTCCTCCAGTGTCGTCAGGCCGATTTCCCTTAATCTTTCTTCATAGGACATTCCCCTTAGCTCTGGAACTAACCTTGTCGCAAACCTTTGTACTTTCTCTAGTTTCTTGACGTGCTTTATCAAGTGCGGATTCCAAACAGGTGCTGCATACTCCAGTATGGGCCTGACATACACGGTGTACAGTGTCTTGAACGATTCCTTACTAAGGTATCGGAATGCTGTTCTCAGTTTGCCAGCGCCCATATGCTGCAGCAGTTATCTGGTTGATGTGTGATTCCGGAGACATGCTCGGTGTTATACTCACCCCAAGATCTTTCTCCTTGAGTGAGGTTTGCAGTCTTTGGCCACCTAGCCTATACTCTGTCTGTGGTCTTCTGTGCCCTTCCCCTATCTTCATGACTTTGCATTTGGCAGGATTAAATTCGAGAAGCCATTTGCTGGACCAGGTGTCCAGTCTGTCCAGGTCTCTTTGAAGTCCTGCCTGGTCCTCATCAGATTTAATTCTCCTCATTAACTTCACATCATCTGTGTGTGCTTGTATGAGTGTGTGTGTGTGTGTGTGTGCTTGTCTGTTTGTGTGGCTTGTCTGGCTGTGTGTGTGTGCTTGTTTGAGGGTGTGTCTTTGCTTGTTTGGCTGTGCTGGCTGTGTGTTTGCTTGTCTGAGTGTGTGTGTGTGCTTGTCTGCTTTGCTGACTGTGTGTGTGCTTGTCTAAGTGTTTGTGTGGCTTGTCTGACTGTGTGTGCTTCTCTGAGTATGTGTGTGTGTGTGTGTGTGTGTGTGGTGTGTGTGTGTGTGTGTGTGTGTGTTGTGTGTGTGTGTGTGTGTGTGTGTATTACGATGCAAATCTGCTGACTTTAGCAACGTAGTCGACAAAATGGAATTGTCTGAGTATGTGTGTGTTTGATGGATGGAGATTGCGTCCATTGGTTGCCTTTCAATTGTTACCACTAATGTGTTTTGTAGAAGTTTCGTAATTATTCTGGGATTTATGAGTGTTAATTGCTAATTTTATCCACCAAATTGGCTTCCGTGCAGTAAGTGGAGCATATCTCCTATGACTGGTGAATCTGACTCAGGTTTGCTATCAAATAACCATATGTTACAACAGAGGTACGCAGAAGAACATCTCAGAATGCACAAAACGTTGAACCATGGAGTGGATGGGTCACAGAAGCAGACCACACCGGTTCCACTCTTATCAACTAAGAACAGGAAACAGGCTACAGTGGGCTGTGTAGCTGACACTTTATTAATTTTATGGAAGAAATTGGGGAAAATAGAAATACTGGCTATGCTGGCTGATAATTTGTGAATACTTCATCCAGTCGACTTCAAATCTTCAGCACTGACGACTTAATATCACTTCTGAACGCCTTAAGACTGAAAATGCTCGTATATTTTGAGAAATTGAGCTATGTGTGTCTGTGATAACTGGAGAATGACTTTCTCATTGACAGTCAGTCTTCAAGGTTGGTGTTTCATAGTTAGGTTTAGTTTGATTGGGTTA
>NC_069489.1:12856710-12859210 GCF_026875155.1 Cherax quadricarinatus | reverse complement strand
ATAAAACTCCAGAAGGTTTGTGACACAGGATTTGCCTTCCATGAATCCATGCTGGTTGTTGTTAATAATCTTGTTCCGTTCCAGGTGTTCCACCACTCTCCTGATAATCTTCTCCATGACTTTGCACACGATACAGGTCAGTGACTCAGGTATGTAATTTAGTGCCTCTTTTCTGTCTCCTTTTTTTAAAAATGGGAACTACATTTGTGGTCTTCCATACCTCAGGTAGTTGCCCAGTTTCCAGGGATGTGTTGAAGATTGTGGTTAATGGCACACACAGTATATCTGCTCCCTCCCTGAGGGCCCACGGTGAGATGTTGTCCGGTCCCATTACCTTAGAGGTATTAAGGTCACTTAGCAGCTTCTTCACCTCCTCCTCAGTTGTGTGCATATCGTCCAGTACCTGTTGGTATATTCCCTGTTGGTGTCCCCCTCTGTCCTGTCTTCCCAGAGTCCTTCCTGTCTCCACTGTAAATACTTCCTTAAATCTCATGTTGAGCTCCTCACATACCTCTTGATCGTTTCTTGTGAGTTCTCCACCTTCTTTCCTCAGTCTTATCACCTGGTCTTCGACTGTTGTCTTCCTCCTGATGTGGCTATACAACAGTTTCGGGTCAGACTTGACTTTCGATGCTATGTCATTTTCGTACTGTCGCTGGGCCTCCCTCCTTATCTGTGCATACTCGTTTCTGGCTCTTCGACTGATTTTCTTATTTTCCTGAGTCCTCTGCCTTCTATACCTCTTCCATTCTCAAGTGCACTTAGTTTTTGCCTCTCTGCACCTCCGGGTAAACCAAGGACTCGCTTTGGTCTTCCCATTGTTTCTGTTGCCCTTGGGAACAAACCTTTCCTCTGTCTCCTTGCATTTTGTTGTTACATATTCCATTTACTGTCTTTCCTACCATTTCTCTGTCCCACTGCATCTCCCGCAGGAAGTTCCTCATAACCGTGTAGTCCCCCCTTTTATAGTTTGGATTTCCCAATCGACTCCAGTTACTCTCTCCACCTGTAACTCTACTATGTATTAAAAGCACAGAACCACGTGATTACTATCTCCTGGGGGCCTCTCATATATGATGTCCTCAATGTCTGAGCTACTCAGGGTGAACAAGAGGTCCAGTCTTGCTGGTTCATCATCCCCTCTCACTCTGGTAGTGTCCTTAACATGTTGATGCATGAGGTTTTCCAGCACTACAACCATCATCTTGGCTCTCCATGTTTCGGGACCCCCATGTGGCTCCAGGTGTTCCCAATCAATCCCCCTATGGTGTGTGTGGTCCCTGTGTGTGTGTGTGTGTGTGTGTGTGTGTGTGTGTGTGTGTGTGTTGTGTGTGTGTGTGTGTGTGTGTGTGTATGTGTGTCTGTGTGTGTGCACGTTTATCACACACAATTCACAAGCATAAAAAATAATTCCCAGAAACATCAACAACACGAAGAATACCAGTACCACCACCACCACCACCACCACCACCACCACCACCACCACCACCACCACCACCACAACACCAACAACAACAACAATAACTACCAGCCCATTACCCAACAAACAACACGTCTGTACCTCAATACAATTCACTCTACAGACAAAAATCATACAATATTACTATCTCTCGTACATTACAAATCATTGAACGACTCGATTTTTGTAATTCGAATTATATATGCTGTTTGATAGGCGATTTTTCAGCTGTTTTAAGTTCAGGGCGAATTGTGGGACGGATTTTTGGGGCGATTTTTTTATTTTTAGATTAAATTCGGGTGATTTTTAATGGGGTGTTTGTTAAAATTCAGAGCTTTTTAAATTTGTTGGGTAAGTGAGTTGGTTTGTTGGGTTTGAAGTCTATCTACACGAGGGTCATTAAGGTTGGGTGGTTAATGGGGTTTAAAGTCTATCTACTACACGAGGGTCAATAAGGCTGGTTAATGGGGTTTAAAGCCTATCTACTACACGAGGGTCAATAAGGCTGGTTAATGGGGTTTAAAGCCTATCTACTACACGAGGGTCAATAAGGCTGGTTAATGGGGTTTAAAGTCTATCTACTACACGAGGGTCAGTAAGGCTGGTTAATGGGGTTTAAAGCCTATCTACTACACGAGGGTCAATAAGGCAGGTTAATGGGGTTTAACGTCTATCTACTACACGAGGGTCAATAAGGCTGGTTAATGGGGTTTAAAGTCTATCTACTACACGAGGGTCAATGAGGCTGGTTAATGGGGTTTAAAGCCTATCTACTACACGAGGGTCAATAAGGCTGGTTAATGGGGTTTAAAGCCTATCTACTACACGAGGGTCAATAAGGCTGGTTAATGGGGTTTAAAGTCTATCTACTACACGAGGGTCAGTAAGGCTGGTTAATGGGGTTTAAAGCCTATCTACTACACGAGGGTCAATAAGGCTGGTTAATGGGGTTTAAAGTCTATCTACTACACGAGGGTCAGTAAGGCTGGTTAATGGGGTTTTAAAGCCTATCTACTACACGAGGGTCAATAAGGCAGGTTA
>NC_069489.1:12846710-12851710 GCF_026875155.1 Cherax quadricarinatus | reverse complement strand
CTATAAATAGCTTGTCAATAAAGCTAGGAATACTTAACCTGTAAATAGCTTGTCAATAAAGCTAGGGATTCTTAACCTGTAAATAACTTGTCAATAAAGCTAAGGATCCTTAACCTGTAAATAGCTTGTCAATAAAGCTAGGGATCCTTAACCTGTAAATAGCTTGTCAATAAAGCTAGGAATCCTTAACCTGTAAATAGCTTGTCAATAAAGCTAGGGATCCTTAACCTGTAAATAGCTTGTCAATAAAGCTAGGATTCCTTAACCTGTAAATAGCTTGTCAATAAAGCTAGGGATCCTTAACCTAACCTTGTCAAACCCTGTGTAGAGAGAGAGAGAGAGAGAGAGAGAGAGAGAGGAGAGAGAGAGAGAGAGAGAGAGGGGAGAGAGAGAGAGAGAGAGAGAGAGAGAGGGGAGAGAGGGAGAAGTGAGAGAGAGAGAGAGAGAGAGAGAGAGAGAGAAAAGAGAGAGAGAGAGAGAGGAGAGAGAGTGAGAAGAGAGAGAAGAGAGAGAGAGAGAGGAGAGAGAGAGAAAGAGAGAGAGAGAGAGAGAGAAGAGGGGAGAGAGAGAGAGAGAGAGAGAGAGAGAGAGAGAGGAGAGAGAGAGAGAGAGAGAGAGAGAGAGAGAGAGAGAGAGAGAGAAGAGAGAGAGAGGAGAGAGGGGAGAGAGAGAGAGAGTGAGAGAGAGAGAGAGAGAGAGAGAGAGAGAGAGGGTGACAATAAGGCAGGAGGAGGTGCATTTCCTTCTTAAATCACTTGACCAAGAAAAGGCTGTGGGCCCAGACAAGTTGAGCCCAAGATTGTTGAGAAGATGTGCAGACCAGCTAGCAGCACCTCTAACTCGCATCTTTCAGCACTGCCTAGTACAGTGCAAATGGCCCTCTCCATGGAAAGAGGCAAATGTAGTCCCTGTTCACAAAAAGAAGAGCAGAGCAAAATCAGCAACTACAGACCAGTGTCCCCTCCTGTCAATCACTGGTAAGATCCTTGAGACAATAATCTCAAGACAAATGACAGATTTTTTTGACTACCACTCACTACTTTGTGATCGTCAATATGGCTTCAGGAAAGGTTACTCTGCTGCGATCTGTTGTTAAACCTCTCCACTAAGTGGCACCCCTCACTGGGTGAATCCAAAATCAGCTGTGTGGTAGCACTGGACATTGCTGGCGCTTTTGACCGGTGTGGCACCAGGGCCTCTTACAAAACTTCAAGCCTGGGAATTGCAGGGTCTACGCTATGTCTCCTCAGTGATTACCTTCATGGGAGATCTCTAAGTGTAGTCCTCAATGGAACGGAATCAGCAAGACATCCTATTGGGGCAAGCGTTCCACCCAAAGGGAAATTGCTGGGTCCACTGTTATGGAATGTCTACTTTAACGACCTTCTTCATCTCATCCCAGAATCACATGCATATGCAGACGACTGTACACTGACATTCACTTATCCAAGAGAAGAAATGCCAGCTGCTCTAAGGGTACATCAATCACCAGCTGAGAGCTATATCAGCTTGGGGAAATAGAAAGGCAAGTAACTTTGCACCTGAGAAAACGCAAATGATAAACGTCTCTAGGCACCAGATGGTAATGCTGGTCAGTAGTAAGGATAAATGGGAGGATGTGGCACCTGGAGAAGAAGTTGATATCCTTGGGGTGAAATTTGACTCCAAACTAACCATGAAGAACCATGTGAAATCTTGCAAACAAGGCAGCCAGGAAGCTTACAGCACTTCGCCGTATCTCGCATCTGCTTGACAGTAGGGGTTGCAAGATACTGAAACGAGGCACAAGTACGCTCACAACCTTGAGTATCCCTCCACTTTCTTGGTTTGCCTGTCCCCCCTCTCATCTGCGACTGCTTGACAGAGTAGAGAACAGAGCAAGACGTCTCATCTCTCGCCTGGACCCATCCGGGAAAGGATCTGTCATTTCAGCAGAGCCTTAAACCCATAGGAGGGATGTGGGTGGCCTTACTTTTATGTACAAGGCCAATTGTCAAATACCACACTTGGATCCACTTCGAGGACAGCGCGAAACAAGCTTTTATGCCACAAGACGGGCAGAAAGCAGCAATTTCACTCGGCTGTACCCTTCTCCAGAACATCACTCCATCTGAGATCATACATACCCAGGATGACCGAGAGGGAACACATTCGTTCAGCATAATGAAGTCAACGAGAATAACGTCAGTTGATCAAATGAAAATGCTGGCCCACAGATGGCTCCAACTTTATCCTGTTCCCTACTTGTATGTCTCATAACAATAAAAATGCTTTCAAATGAGCTGATGTAGTAACAGCTCTTAGCTTGTCAAAAAAGTTAGGAATCCTTAACCTGTAAATAGCTTGTCAATAAAGCTAGGGATCCTTAACCTTGTCAAACCAGTGTAAAAAAAAAAAAAAAAAAAAAAAAAGAGACAGAGAGAGAGAGAGAGAGGAGAGGAGAGAGAGAGAGAGAGAGAGAGAGAGAGAGAGAGAGAGAAACCATAACTTTGTAAATCCCCAAAAATTCGTATCACGTATTTTTTTCATATATTTTTAATGTTATTCTTTTGTTTTCCTAAATTTCGACTCTTCCAATATAATTAAAATTTTAGTCATGACGTCGTTAAATATATACATTGATATTGTGTGTATATATGAGTGTATATACACTAAGATATACACATCTCTCAGTATATACACTGATATATACACCTCTCACTATATATACACTGATATATACACCTCTCACTATATATACACTGATATATACACCTCTCACTATATATACACTGATATATACACCTCTCACTATATATACACTGATATATACACCTCTCACTATATATACACTGACATATACACCTCTCAGTATATATACACTGACATATACACCTCTCAGTATATATACACTGACATACACACCTCCCAGTGTATATACACTGACATACACACCTCCCAGTGTATATACACTCAGGTATACACATCGTATGCTTAAGTAATTATATATTATCTCCCTGACACCTCTCCCTTCTCTTCCTCTTCTCCCTTCCCCTCCCTTCCCCTCCCTTCCCCTCCCTTCCCCTCCCTTCCTCAGGCTCGTTAGTGCTGACCACCAGAAACACTCGAGTGTCAGCATATAATTAAAGAAAGGTGGCTGGCAAAGCAATGATTCTGGGGGTCAGGAGTGTCAGCCATAAATATCTGGCTGGTCAGCCAGTCACCCAGCCACTTAGTTAATCAGCCAGTCAGCCAGCAACTTAGTTAATCAGTCAGTCAGCCAGCCACTTAGTCAGCCAGTCAGCCAGTCAGCCAGTCAGCCAGTCAGCCAGTCAGCCAGTCAGCCAGTCAGCCAGTCAGCCAGTTAGCCAGCCACTCAATCAGTCAGCCAGTCAGCCAGTCAATGAGTTGGTGAGTCAGCCATTCAATATACTTATTTCTGTTTATATATCAAGATTATATATAATATATATATATATATAATATATATATATATATATATATATATATATATATTAAATATATATATATATATATATATATATTCCCTCATCCCTGTTAACAAAATCTTTTCCCTGCCATGACGCAAGGCAGGGAAAAAATCCTCCCTTTTTTTCCCTGCCTTCCACTCCCACAGGGAGGGCGTGGTAATTTTTCCCTGTGTTTTGCGGGTTTATTCCCCGTCTCTTCTGTTCTCCCTCCCTGTGTTCTCCCTACCTTCTTCTCTCCCTCCCATGTTCTCCCTACCTTCTCCTCTCCCTCTCTGTGTTCTCCCTACCTTCTCTCCCTCCCTGTGTTCTCCCTACCTTCTCCTCTACCTCCCAGGGTTCTCCCTACCTTCTCCTCTCCCTCCCATGTTTTCCCTACCTCTCTCTCCCTCCCTGTGTTCTCCCTACCTTCCTCCTCTCCCTCCCCGTGTTCTCCCTACCTCCTCCTCTCCCTCCCAGTGTTCTCTCCCTACCTTCTCCTCTCCCTCCCTTTGTTCCTCTCCTACCTTCTCTCTCCTCCTAGTGTTCTCTCCCCTTTTTTTTCTCCCTACCTTCTCCTCTCCTCCCCAGTGTTCTCCCTACCTCTCCTCTCCTCCCAGTGTTCTCCCTACCTTTCTCCCTCCCTGTGTTCTCCCTACCTCTCCTCTCCCTCCCTGTGTTCTCCCTACCTCCTTCTCTCCCTCCCTGTGTTCTCCCAACCTTCTCCTCTCCCTCCCTGTGTTCTCCCTACCTCCTTCTCTCCCTCCCTGTGTTCTCCCTACCTCCTTCTCTCCCTCCCTGTGTTCTCCCTACCTCCTTCTCTCTCCCTCCCTGTGTTCTCCCTACCTCCTTCTCTCCCTCCCATGTTCTCCCTACCTCCTTCTCTCCCTCCCTGTGTTCTCCCCTACCTCCTTCTCTCCCTCCCTGTGTTCTCCCTACCTCCTTCTCTCCCTCCCTGTGTTCTCCCTACCTCCTTCTCTCCCTCCCTGTGCTCTCCCTACCTCCTTCTCTCCTTCCCTGTGTTCACCCTACCTCCTTCTCTCCCTCCCTGTGTTCTCCCTACCTCCTTCTCTCCCTCCCTGTGCTCTCCCTACCTCCTTCTCTTCCTCCCTGTGTTCTCCCTACCCTCCTTCTCTCCCTCCTGTGTTCTCCCTACCTCCTTCTCTCCCTCCCTGTGTTCTCCCTACCTCCTTCTCTCCCTCCCTGTTCTCTCCCTACCTCCTTCTCTCCCTCCCTGTGTTCTCCCTATCTCCTTCTTCTCTCCCTCCCTGTGTTCTCCCTACCTCCTTCTCTTTCCTCCTCCCTGTGCTTCTCCCTACCTCCTTCTCTCCTCCTGTGTTCTCCCTACCTCCTTCTCTCCCTCCCTGTTCTCTCCCTACCTCCTTCTCTCCCTCCCTGTGTTCTCCCTACCTCCTCTCTCCCTCCCTGTGCTCTCTCCCTACCTCCTCTCTCTCCCTCCCTGTGTTTCTCCCTACCTCCTCCTCCTCCCTCCTGTGTTCTCCCTACCTCCTTCTCTCCCCCTCCCTGTGTTCTCCCTACCTCTCCTCTCCCTCC
>NC_069489.1:12825240-12841210 GCF_026875155.1 Cherax quadricarinatus | reverse complement strand
AAAAAAAAAAGGGGGACATAGCAACGGGGGGACACAGAACAAGGGACCCCAGCAACAAGGGACACAGCAACAAGAGAACACACCCAAGAAGGGGACACAGCAACATGGGGACACTGCAACATGGGGACAGAAACAAGGGGACACAGCAACAAGGGGACACAGAAACAAGGGGACACAGCAACAAGGGGACACAGCAACAAGGGGACACAGTTGGAAGTTGAAGACACAGATGAATCACAGGGATGTTAGGAAGTATTTTTTTCAGTCACAAATTGTCAGGAAGTGGAATAGTCTGGCAAGTGATGTAGTGGAGGCAGGAACCATACATAGCTTTAAGACAAGGTATGATAAAGCTCATGGAGCAGGGAGGGGAGAGGACCTAGTAGCACTCAGTGAAGAGGGGGGGCCAGGAGCTATGAATCGACCCCTGCAATCACAATTAGGTGAGTTCACACACACACACACACACACACACACAAAACACACATACACACACACACACACACCACACACACACACACACACACACACACACACACACACACACACACACAAAAAAACACAAACACACACACACACAAAACAAAACATAACACTCCACACACAAACACCACAAAACACACACACACACACACACACACACACACACAACACACACACACAAAAACACAAAAACAACAACACACACACACAACACACAATACACACAACACACAAACACACACACATAAACACAACACACACACACACACACACACACAAAACAACCCCACACACACAAAAACCTAACAAACACACAACCACTTAAAAAAACCACACCACAAAACAAACAACAGACCACAAAAATGGGGGTTTCCTAACTGGGGGGGTCTGTTTAAAAATTAAAATGGGGGGGGGTTAATAACAATTGGGGGGGGGGTGGGGGTAAATTGGGAGATAGTAGAAAGGGGGGGAGTAGAGCGAGAGAGGAGAGAGAGAAAGAGAGAGAGAGAGGGGAGAGAGAGAGTAGAGAGGAGAGTAGAGAGAGAGGAGAGAGAGAGAGAGCTAGTCATGATACAGGGTACAAGGAAACAGGAGCGTTTAACAGTGATAACGGAAGGGGCTGGTTGGTCATTAAGGCTTGGGGGGTAGAGAGGAGGGTGAGGAGAGAGAAGGGAGGGGCGAGGGGAGAGAAAGGAGGGGTGAGGGTAGAGAAAGGAGGGTGAGGTAGAGAAAGGAGGGTGAGGGTAGAGAAAGGAGGGGTGAGGGTAGAGAAAGGAGGGGTGAAGGGTAGAGAAAGGAGGGTGAGGGTAGAGAACGGAGGGGTGAGGGTAGAGAAAGGAGGGTGAGGGTAGAGAAAGGAGGGTGAGGGTAGAGAAAGGAGGGGTGAGGGTAGAGAAAGGAGGGGTGAAGGTAGAGAAAGGAGGGTGAGGGTAGAGAAAGAAGGGTGAGGGTAGAGAAAGGAGGGGTGAGGGTAGAGAAAGGAGGGGTGAGGGTAGAGAAAGGAGGGGTGAGGGTAGAGAAAGGAGGGTGAGGGTAGAGAAAGGAGGGTGAGGGTAGAGAAAGGAGGGGTGAGGGTAGAGAAAGGAGGGTGAGGGTAGAGAAAGGAGGGTGAGGGTAGAGAAAGGAGGGGCGAGGGAGAGAAAGGAGGGTGAGGGTAGAGAAAGGAGGGTGAGGGTAGAGAAAGGAGGGGAGGGTAGAGAAAGGAGGTGAGGTAGAGAAAGGAGGGTGAGGGTAGAGAAAGGAGGGTGAGGGTAGAGAAAGGAGGGGTGAAGGTAGAGAAAGGAGGGTGAGGGTAGAGAAAGGAGGGGTGAGGGTAGAGAAAGAGGGGTGAGGGTAGAGAAAGGAGGGATGAGGTAGAGAACGGAAGGGGTGAGGTAGAGAAAGGAGGGGTGAGGTAGAGAAAGGAGATAAGAGGGTAGAGAAAGAAGGTGAGGTAGAGAAAGGAGGGGTGAGGGTAGAGAAAGGGGGTAAGAGGGTAGAGAAGAGGGGTGAGGGTGGAATAGGGGGTGAGGTAGAGAAAGGGGGGTGAGGTGGAGGATAGGGGGTGGGGTAGAAAGGAGGGTGAGGGTGAGATAGGAGGGGTGAGGGTAGAAAGAGGGTGAGGGTGAGATAGGAGTTGAGGGTAGAGAAAGGGTGTGAGGGTACTAGAAAGGAGGGTGAGGGTAGACGGAGGGAGGGTAGGAAAGGAGGGTGAGGGTTGGGAGTTGAGTCATAGGTAGAGAAGAAGGTGAGGGTAGAGAAAGGAGGGTTTAGGGTAGAGACGGAGGTAGGCTTGAGAAACGGGTGAGTGTGGTTAGAATGGAGGTAGCTGAGGGTGGGTAATAGAGTGGTGTGAGGGTAGTGAAAGGAGGGAGTTGAGTGTAGTAGTTTTGAGGTGATTGGGTATGGAAAGGGGGGTGGGTAGAATGGGGTGTATAGTGAAGGAGGTTTGAGGGTAGCGTGGAGGAGGTGAGGTTTTATTGGGGAGGGGTGAGGGTTGGAGGTACGGGTGTGGTTGAGGGAGGGTGAGTTTAGAGAGGTTGTTTAGAGAAGGGGGGTGAGGGTAGAAAGGAGGGTAGGATAGAGAAGGTTAGGGTGAGGGTTTACTGAAGGAGGGTGGAGGGTAAGAAAGGAGGGTGAGGTAGTAGAAGTGAGGTGAGGGTAGAGAGGGTGAGGTAGAAAAGGAGGGTGAGGGTGGAAGGAGGGTGAGTTGGGGGGGGGGGGGGGGGGGGGGGGAATTTTTTTTTTAAAGGGGTTTTGGGGGGGGGTTTTTTTTTTTAAAAGGGGGTTTTTTGGGGTTTTTTTTTTTTTTTTTTTTTTGGGGGTTTGTTTTTTTTTGGATTTTTTTTGGTTTTTTTTTTTTTTTTTTTTTTTGGGTTTTTTTTTGGGGGTTTTTTTTTTAAAATTTTTTTTTTTGGGGTTTTTTTTTTTTTTGGTTTTTTTTTTGGTTTAAAAAAGGGGGGGGGGGGAAAAGGGAAAATGGGGGGGTTTGAAAAAAAAAAAAGGGTTTAAAAGAGGAAAACAAAAAAAAAATTTAAAACCCCTGGTTAAAAAAACCAAGGGCAATAAAAAAAAACAGAAAAATTTGCAACAACCCCCCCATGAAAAAAATTTAATAAATGAGGGTGAGGGTGTAGAGGTGGGTAGTTAGAGGGTGAGTGAGCTACTGCGTGTATGGCTGGTGAAGGGGTGGGTACGTAAGCTAGCGTGTTTAGATTACCTCCGTGGTTAGATAGCGCGTCGCGTGATCGGTGTACTCCCGTATGGTGAGGGTAGTCAGCGGGGTGAGGTTAGACGGGTGGGTAGTAAACGAGGCTTGAGGCTGTACTCAGCTGTAGTTGAAGGGGGTTGGTACGGAGGTGGGTATGGAAAGGCGTTGAGGGCCTAAGGAGTAGTTACTCTACCCGTCGGTGATCTTGAAACGCCGGTCTGTGGATTGGACGCGCCCTTTTTAGGTTACGCCGTCGGAGGTTGACTGCGCTGGGTAGCTTGACGGCTGCGTGTTAAGCGTGTTAGCTCTGCATTTTATGTACGCTCCCGTCATGAGCTTAGGGCTCTCGCTTGATGGACGTACTGTCGCTATAGAGGTGACTCTCCCTCTTGGTTAGGCTTAGGTACGATGCGCTCGGGTTAGCTGACGCTGCTGTTCGCTAGTACGGACTCGCCTTCGTGTACTTTACTGGAAGGGCGTTCGTTTCTGTGTAGTACGCCCTTCTTTATCTGTACTCTGCCCTTTGTTAGGATGTGGTGATGACTAAGTCGGGGTTTGAGTGGCGGGGTGATGCGTTTTAGAGGGCTTGGTAGCCACCGGTGTGAATCGCTTGAGTTTACAGCTAACCCCCAATGCCCGGTCCTGTTTGTCCACCGACCTGCCCACCGGTCGCGTTGTCGAAGACCTTCACCACACACACCACACACATCAGCACACGACACACGAGGTACACACAACGACACACAACACAGACGCAACCAGTAAACACCGTCAAACCTGCAGGTTAGAACCACAAGGCCACCGCCCAGCCTCCCCAGGTGAAACCCCATCAAGCCGATTACGCAGGTGCGCTATATTCCCCTACTCCGCAACAAAGGGTGCAAAAAAAAATAAGATAGAGAGAAGAATATCAGTTATATATATATATAATATTATATTATAATATAATATATATATTAACATTATAATATATAACTCATACAAGCTCCCCAAGATCCCAGGACCCCCCGCTAACTAACTCACCATCCCCAAATGCTATAAAAATGAATTAAACTAGCTTTCGATAAAATAAATGTGACACCGATAACAATCCATTATGGGAATATTATTCAATTTCTTAGATGTGGGTCTGGCTCACTTGGATGTAAATGGTTCGTTATGTGGGTCACTGTTTAATTTTATTTCTGAAAAACACAATGACATAGTACCAACTTAACAAACATCAAAATGCTACCAATTATAATGTTATTTATGAGTGCGTTTGTACTGTATTTGGGGTTGAACGTAACACTTCACTGTGCTCACTGGTCGCGAGTTGTGGTTTGCTGTTGGCATTGGTCAACTACTTAGCTAATTATCAGGTCGCTTGTTTACCTCTTCGTACCAGGAGCGAGTCACATGATATCACCTGATGTGAGGCCTGGAGTCGAGAAATCGCTCCATAGCTGGTCATTGCTTGACAAGCACTGCGCTCATCTTCTGTGCCTGGTCCAAGAAGCATCTCTCTCTGCATCTGCGCCTGGTCCAAGGAGCATCTCTGCATCTGTGCCTGGTCCAAGGAGCATCTCTCTCTACATCTGCATCTGGTCCAAGAAGCATCTCTCTCTGCATCTGCGCCTGGTCCAAGGAGCATCTCTGCATCTGCGCCTGGTCCAAGGAGAATCTCTCTCTACATCTGTGCCTGGTCCGAGAAGCATCTCTCTCTGCATCTGCGCCTGGTCTGAGGAGCATCTCTCTCTACATCTGCGCCTGGTCCGAGGAGCATCTCTCTCTACAAGTGTGCCTGGTCCAAGGAGCATCTCTCTCTACATCTGCGCCTGGTCCAAGGAGCATCTCTCTGCATCTGCGCCTGGTCCAAGGAGCATCTCTCTACATCTGTGCCTGGTCCAAGGAGCATCTCTCTGCATCTGTGCCTGGTCCAAGGAGCATCTCTCTACATCTGTGCCTGGTCCAAGGAGCATCTCTCTGCATCTGCGCCTGGTCCGAGTAGCATCTCTCTCTACATCTGTGCCTGGTCCAAGGAGCATCTCTCTACATCTGCGCCTAGTCCAAGGAGCATCTCTCTACATCTGCTTCTAGTCCTGGAACCATCTCTCGAGCGACTTCTCTGAGAAACATCTCTCCAGGGATCTCTCTCGTCTCTGTTCATTATTTAGACTGTTATGGTAGAGTGTGATTTCGTTGGTGAATCAAAACTTGCGTCCTGTATCTCTGTGTAACTCTGTTCACAGAGCATTATTCAGACTTAGTGATTTTTGACGTTCTGCTGAGGTTGTGTGTCGTACTGACACTCTAGGTCAACCCAACTACCCCAGCTAAAGCTTCTGACCTATTTTTTGCGCCATCTATGCATCGTCTAATCGGGGATTTGGTTAAGCTGAACTTAGATTCCATATTAAGGGAGTTGTATGACTCTCATGGAGGATCTGCTGATGGTTCCCAATTAGGGTTGTTATTTTATCTCCTTGTTCCTGACTCAGTACTTCTGTTTTGTACATTATTATTCAGCGAATCGTTTGTCATATTGTTCAAGCAAGTTGTTTTGATTGCCTTGTTGGTCAAGAAGACAGATTATTTGAGGACGATCACTCCCTATTTAAGTCGAGTCTAGTCTTGAGACATAACCAGCAACTTTGAGCACATACACACACTCTCACACACACAAAGAAAGAGGACCCAGTAGCGATCAGTGAAGAGGCAGGGCCAGGAGCTGAGTCTCGACCCCTGCAACCACAATTAGGCGAGTACAATTAGGTGAGTACAAACATTTGTATAATGCAGTAATATTTTCATAATTGGTAACAGCGCGCGCGCCAGACGGGACTTGTGAGTCATACCGCTACGAAATGTGTGGTCAAAACTATACTACTGTATATTCAATTATAACAAATTCATCTCCTTTGATTTATATTTCGTTAGTATGTCGTCAGTAGCAGTCCAAAAGCGCTAGCAAAATATATGGTAAGTTAAAGGATAACTGAAGCAGAATCCTCTCTAATTGTTACAAAGCCAGAAATTGGCTAGATGCTAGAGGGGTATCTGTAAGTTCATCTAGTTTTCTCTAGAGATTTCTATACTTTTGAGATATAGCATTTGTAACACACAACACACACACACAACACACACACACACACACACACACAACACACAACACAACACACACACACACACACACACACACACACACACACACACACACACACACACACACACACCACACAAGCATCAGCTTAGAAATCTTTCTGAAAGAGAGAGATGTCAGCTAAAAGTTTAACCTTAAAATTAATATATAGACTTTCTCTCCTCCAGAGTTTTCGAAAAACATAACAAACTATTTTTTGCGAATTTAAATTAAAATCAATATTTTTAAATCACAAAATAAAAATCTTGGTTAATTGTAAGTGAGTTGATTATCAGGGATTAACGCAGAAATTAAGTTAAATGTTGATTATGAGAATTATCAGGGATTAACACAGAAATTAAGTTAAATGTGGATTATGAGAATTATCAGGGATTAACACAGAAATTAAGTTAAATGTGGATTATGAGAATTATCAGGGATTAACACAGAAATTAAGTTAAATGTGGATTATGAGAATTATCAGGGATTAACACAGAAATTAAGTTAAATGTGGATTATGAGAATTATCAGGGATTAACACAGAAATTAAGTTAAATGTGGATTATGAGAATTATCAGGGATTAACACAGAAATTTGTTCTCTTGTAATTCCTGTTTCTCTTCCCCTCTGTTTGTCTTCCACTCTGTTTATCTTCCACTGTCTTCCACTCTGTTTGTCTTCCCCTCTGTTTATCTTCCACTGTCTTCCACTCTGTTTGTCTTCCCCTCTGTTTATCTTCCACTGTCTTCCCCTCTGTTTGTCTTCCCCTCTGTTTATCTTCCACTGTCTTCCCCTCTGTTTGTCTTCCCCTCTGTTTATCTTCCACTGTCTTCCCCTCTGTTTGTCTTCCCCTCTGTTTATCTTCCACTGTCTTCCCCTCTGTTTGTCTTCCCCTCTGTTTATCTTCCACTGTCTTCCACTCTGTTTGTCTTCCACTCTGTCTTCCACTCTGTTTATCCTCCACTGTCTTCCACTCTGTTTGTCTTCCACTCTGTCTTCCACTCTGTCTTCCACTCTGTCTTCCACTCTGTTTGTCTTCCACTCTGTCTTCCACTCTGTTTGTCTTCCACTCTGTCTTCCACTCTGTTTGTCTTCCATTCTGTCTTCCACTCTGTTTGTCTTCCACTCTGTCTTCCACTCTGTTTGTCTTCCACTCTGTCTTCCACTCTGTTTGTCTTCCACTCTGTCTTCCACTCTGTTTATCCTCCACTCTGTCCTCCTCTCTGTCTTCCACTCTGTTTATCCTCCACTCTCTCCTCCTCTCCTCTCTGTTTGTCTTCCACTCTGTCTTCCACTCTGTTTATCCTCAACTCTGTCCTCCTCTCTGTTTGTCTTCCTCTCTGTTTGTCTTCCACTCTGTTTATCCTCAACTCTGTCCTCCTCTCTGTTTGTCTTCCTCTCTGTTTGTCTTCCTCTCTGTTTGTCTTCCTCTCTGTTTGTCTTCCTCTCTGTTTGTCTTCCTCTCTGTTTGTCTTCCTCCCCTGTTTTCTTCCACGCTGTTTATTCCTCAACTCTGTCCTCGCTCTCTGTTTATCTTCCTCTCTGTTTGTCTCTTCCTCTCTCGTTTGTCTTCCTCTCAGTTTTATCCTTCCCTCTCTGTTTGTACTTCCACTCTGTTTATGACCTCAACTCTGTCCTCCTCTCTGTTTGTCTTCCTCTCTGTTTGTCTTCCTCTCGTGTTTTTGTCTTTCCTCTCTTGTTAGTGTCTTCCTCTCTGTTGTCTTCCACTCTGCTTCCCTCTCTGGTTTATCCACAACTGAAACTCTGTCCTCCTCTCTATTTATCTTCCTCTCTGTTTTGTCCCCTCTCTGGTTTGTCTTCCTCTCTGTTTGTCTGCTCTCTTTTGTCTTCCTCTCAGTTTGTCTTTCCACTCAGTTTATCTGCTCTCTGTTGTCTTCCTCTCTGTTTGTCCTTCCCTCCCCCTCTGTTTGTCTTCCACTGCTGTCCCTCCGTCTCTGTGTCTTTCACTCTGTTTGTCATCTCTCCTTGTATATTTCTTGTTCTTTAATCTTTATTATTTCCTGTGTTTTTGCGTGTGTTTTTTCTAGGGAAGTAGTGATAGCTATCTCTCTCTCATCTCTCTCTCACTCTCCCGCTCTTCCTCTCTTCCTCTCACTCTTCAACTCTCCTCTCCCTCTCCTCATCACTCGGTTGGTGGGCTCGTCTCTCTCTCCGGTCTGTCTCTCCTCTCTCTCCAAAGTACAATACAGAAACAGAAAACAAACAAGTATGTGAAAAGAGCGGAAAAACAGTGAAAAAAAACAGAGAAAAACACGCGTAAAACATGAAAAAACACAGGTGTAAAGAGAGAGAGAGAGAGAGAGAGAGAGGTGTTTGTAAGGTCAGTGTGTTGTGTGTCCAGCTGGTGTAATTAACAGGAACGAGCCTGACCAAACCTGCCCCCCCCGCCCCCTCCCCTCATGTTCTGCTCTCTCTCTCATCTTCCCCACTCCATTCCCCCACCCCTTCCCCCTCCCCTTGGTCTCCCCCTCCCCCTTGCCCCCCCACCCCTTTCCCCCATCCCCCTCTTACCTGCCAAACTATCTCCGTGGTGGAAAGACTCCCCCCCCCTCCGTCCCCCGTGTATTTACCCTCATTATTTACCACCACTACCACCCACCACCAGCTACCACCACCACCACTACCATCCACTACCAACCACCACCACTACCACCACCACCCACATACCACCACCACCAACGCTACCACCACCACCCACTACCACCGACTAACTACCACCACCACCACAACCACCACCACCACTACCACCACTTACCTCCACCACCACCACCACTCAACCACCCACCACCACTACCACCACCACCACAACCACCCCCACCACCACAACCACCACCACCACTACCAACCACTACCACCGTACCACCACTACCACCAACCACCCCTACCACCACCACCACAACCACCTACCACTACCACCACCCCACTTACCACCACCACCACTATCCACCACTACCACCACCACCACTACCACCACCAACACTACCACCACCACCACACCACCCCACCACCACTAACCACCACCACTACCACCACCACCACTACCACCACCACCACTACCACCACTACCTACCACCACGCACCACCACCACAACCACACGCCCCACTACCACCACCACTACCACCAACCACCACTATCCACCCATCCTACCACTACCACCACCACCACTACCACCACCACCACTATCCACCCTCTACCCGACCACTACCACCACCACCACTACACCACCACCACTATACACCACCACCACTACCACCACCACTACCACCACCACCACTAACACCACCACCACTACCACCACTACCACCACCACCACTACCATCCACCGACCACTACCACCACCACCACTACCACCACCCCTACTACCACCCACTATACTACCAACCACAACTACCACACTCACTAGCTACCACCACTACCCACCACCACCGACCACTACCCCATCCACCACTACCCCCACCTCCACCACTACCACCCCCACCACGTACCACCACCACCACTAACCTACCACTACCACCTACCACCAACTACCACGCACCACCACCACTAACAACCACCACCACCACCACCACCACCAACCACTACCACTATCCACCACCCACCCCAGACCCCTACCACCACTACCACTACCACCACCATCACCACCACCAATACCAACCAACCACCACCCACTACCGACGCACCACCACCACTACCACCACTACCACCGACCACTACCACCACCACCACCACTACCACCACCCACTACCACCACTACCACTACCACACCACCACCTTACCACTAGCCCCTAACCACTCACTACTACACCACTACTACACCACAACGTACCACCACTACTACCACCACAACCACCACCACTCACCACTACCACCACCACCACTAAACCACCACCACCACCACTACCACCACCACCACTACCACCACCACCATAACCTACCACCACCTACTACCACCACCACCACTACCACCCTACCACCGACCACCACTACCACCGACCACCAACCACTACAACCACGCACCACCCTACCACCACCACCACCACTACCACTACGACCACCACCACCACTACCACGACTACCAACTACCACCTACCATCCCATCCCACCACTAACCACCACCACCACCACAACCACCCACCACCATCCACTACCACCACTACACCACCACTACACCACCACCACCATACCACCACCCTACCACCTACTACAACTACCGACCACCACCACCACTACCACCACTACCACTACCACCACAACCACGCACACCATCACGTTCATCCAACGCCACGACCACCACAACCACCACTAACACTACCACCACCAAATACCACCACCACTACAACTACCACCACCACCACTACACCACCACCATAACTACCACCACCACTACCACCACCACCATACCACACTACTACCACCACCCTACCACACTACTATAGTGTACCAACCACTACTACCACAACTAAACCAACACTACCATCACTACCACATACCAACCACCACCACCACCATCTCCACCACCACTACAACCACCACCACCACTAACACCACCACTACAACCACAGCACTACCACTACCAGTGCCACCTCTCGCGACTGGGGACAGGAGGAACGTCTGGCCACCACCATTACCACACCACTACTACCACCACCACCACCACCATTACCACCACCACTACCAACCACCAACTACCATTACCACCACCACCACCACCATTACCACCACTACTACCACCACACAACCACTACTACCACCACTACCACCACTACTACCACCACTAACCACCACCACCACTACCCCTGACCACCACTACCTACCACTACTACCACCCCTACTACCACCCACTACTACCACCACTAATAACCACCACTACTACCACCACTACCACCACTACAACCACCACTACTACCACCTACTACTACCACCACTACCACCACTAACCACACAATTACCCAACCACACCACACACTACTATACACTTCCACTACTACCACCACCACTAACACCAACTACCCACCACCACCACCACAACAACTACAACCACTACCAACCATTACCACCACTACCCACCAACTACAACCACCACCACTAAACACGTACTACCACCCACCACTACCACCACTACTAACGCACCCCAACCACCACTACCAACCACTACCACCACTACACCATTACCACCACTACCACCACTACTTCCCACCACTACTACCACCAACACTACCACAACCACCACTACTACCAGCCACTACCACCACCACCACTACCACCACCACTACCACCCACCACCACCCACAACCCACCACGTAACTACCACCACCACCACCACTACTACCACCACTACCACCCACTACACCACCACCACTAACACCACTCACCACCACTACCACCACCCACTACCACCGACAACCACCACCACTGAACCACCACTAACCACCACCGACATACCCACCACTAACCACCACCAATAACCGACACTACCACCAATACTACCACCACTAAACCACCACACAACCACCACTACCACCACTACCACCACCACTACCAGACCACTATCCACCACCACCCCACCACAACCAACGCTACACCACCACATACCACCACTTACCACCACTACTACCACCACTACCACCCACCACCACTACCTTAACCACCGACAAAACCACACCACTACCACCAACTACCACCTACCCACTACCACCACTAACCCACCACCACTACCACCAATACCCCACTACCACCACCACAACCACCACCCACTACCAACCAGACCACTAACACCACTACCACCACCACTACCACCACCACTATACCACCACTACCACCACCACTACCACCACTACCACCACCACGTACCACCACTACCCACCACTACCACCTACCACAACCACCACTACTACCACCATACCACCTACTACCACCACCACTACCACCACTACGCCCACCACTACCACCACACAACCACAACCACTAGTACCACCACTACCCCCACTACCCACCACCATACCACCACATACCACCACCACTAACCACCACAACCACCACCACTACCCACCACTACCTACCACCACATACCACCACAAACTCACCACTTACCAGCCACCACTACCCCCACAGATACCACCACCACTACCCCACTACCACCACCACTAACACCACTACCACCACCACAACCACCACTACCACCACCACAACCACCACTACCACCACCACTAGCCACCACTACCACCACCACTACCACCACTCCACCACCACTACGATCACCACTACCACCACTAACCACCACTACCACCAACACCACTAACACCACTACCACCATCACCATTACCACCAACAACCACCACCACCACCACCACCACCACCACCACCACTAACCACCATCAAACCAACTATACAGCCACTAGTACCACCACTACCACCACTACCCACCACTACCACCACTACTAACCCACCACCACCACCACAACCACCACTACCACCACTACTACCGACCACTACCACCACACCACCACCACTACTACCACCATCTACTACCACACTACCCACCACTAACCTACTACCACCATCACCACACCACCACTACCACCACCACTACCACCACAACTACCACCACTCTACTACACCATACCACCAACACAAACCCACCACTACTACCACCACTACTACCAACCACTACCACTACTACCACCACCACTACCAGCCACTACCACCACCACTACCACCACTACTACCACCACTACCAACACTAATACCCCCACTACCACCACTACCACCACTTACCACCACTGACCACACACCACTATACCACCACTACCACCACTACCAACACTACTACCACCACTAACCACCACTACCACCACCACTAGACCACCTCACCACCACTACCCCACCACTAACACCACCACCACAACCACCACTCCACCACACCACCACTACCACCACCACTACCACGAACTACACCGACTACTACCACCACCACTACCACCACTACCCACCACTACCACCAATCCACCATACCACTACCACCACTACCACCAACACGCACTACCACCACTACCACCACTACCACCGACTACTACACCACTACCGGACCACTACCGCCCACTACCACCACTACAAACACCCCTACCACCACTTATGCCGTCCACCACTAACCACCACTACTAGCACCACTACCACCACTACCACCACTACCACCACTACTGCCACCACTACCACCGACTACCACCACCACCACCACTACAACCACTCACTCTACCAACCGACTACTACCACTACTACCACCACTACCACCACCACTACCCCACAACCCAGTACTACCACCAACCACCACCAATCAACCACTACTACCACCACCACCACCACTACTACCACCACCACTACCACCACAACCGACTACTACCACCACACCACCCACGACTACCACCAGTTCTACTACCACCACACCACCACCACCACCACCACTTACCACCACTAACCACCACTACCACCACCACCACAACCACCACTACTACCAAGCCACTACCACCACCACTACCACCACCCACAACCACCACTACCACCACTATACCACCACTACCACCACAACTACCACTACTACCACCACTACCACCACCACAACCACCACTACCACGCACCACAGACCACCAGACCACTACCAACCACTACCACCACTACCACCACTACCCACCACTACCACCACTACCCACCACTACTACCACCACTACCACCACAACTACCACCACTTACCACCACTACCAACCACTACCACCACCACTACCACCCACCACTACCACCACTATCACCACTACCACCACTACCTACCGACTACTACCATCTACTACCACCACTACCACTACCCACCACTACCACCACTACTGACCACCACTACCGACCACCACTACCACAACAAATGGTACCACCGACAACCACCCACAACCACCACTACCAACCCTACTACACCACTACACCACTACCAACCACAAACTACCACCAAAGACCACCACCCACTACCCACCACTACCACCACTACCACCACTACCCCCACCACTACCACCACTACCCACCCACTACAACCACCACTGGACCATCCACTACCCACCACTACCACCACAAACCATAACCACCACGCGCTACCACACCACACACCACTACCACCACCACCACTACCACCACTACTACCACCACTACCACCACAGACTACCACTACTACCACCACTACCACCACTACTACCACCACTACCACCACTATACCACCAACCACCACGCCACCACTACTACCACCACTAAACCACCACTACTACCACTACTACCACCACTACCACCACTACTACCACCACTAACACAACTACCAACCACCACCCTACCACCACTACTACCACCACTACCACCACAACAGACACCACTACCAACCACCACTACAACCACCACTACCACCACCACCACACACACACAACACAAGACACACACACACACAGACACACACACACACACACACACACACACACAACACACCACCACAATACACACAAACCCAACACACACACAACACGTGTGTGTAGCACTGTATAGCATGTTTCAGAGTGAGTCAGTGTGGTTAAGTGGTGATACACAACACACAACACCACAAACAACACACACAATCCCCCACACAACACACACACACACAACACACACACACAATCACAACACACACACACAACAACACACACACACACACAACACAAGCACACACACCACACACACACACAAACACAACACACACACACACACACAACCACACACTACACACTTTGCGGGGGGGGGGGGGGGGGGGGGTGGGGGGGGGGGGGGGGGGGGGGGGGGGGGGGGGGGGGGCGGGGGGGGGAAATAATGGGAAGTCGGGTAGGTAGAAGGGGGGGGTAAAGGGGGGGGTATAGTAGGGGGGTGGGGGGGGGGGAGGTATAGCATATATATATATGATAGTATATATAATGATATATATATTTAATTATAATATATATATATATATATATTATATTAATATATAATATATAAATATAAATATTAAAAATATAATATAACACAATAACACACAAACACACACACACACACACACAACCACACAACACACACACAATACACACAACACAAACACCACACACTTGTGTGTACACAGTAAAGCAAGACAGAGTGAGGTCAGTGCTGGTTGTTGTGCTACACACACACACAACACACACCCAACACACACAACACACAGCGCACAACACACACACTACAAATAACACAACAGTAACACACACACACAACACACACATCAACACAACCACACACACACACACACAACATACACAACACACACACACAACACACACAACACCACAACACACACACACGCACAACACACCACAACACAACTCACCTACACACACACACACAAAACATACACACAGCAATCACACAACACAACACACACACACACAACACAAACACACAACACACATCAACACCAACACACGACAACACACACAGCTGGTCACACACACAACAGTCGCGGCACACACACCCACACAACACACCACTACACAGCACACGTTGTACACATGAATAGCAAGTCAGAGTGAGGTCAGTGTGTTAGGTGATACACACACACACAACACACACACAACACACAACAACACAC
>NC_069489.1:12810240-12820240 GCF_026875155.1 Cherax quadricarinatus | reverse complement strand
TTTTTAACCCCTGAGGGTAGCCACACCAGGATAACCCAAAGAAAGTCACGTGCGTCATCGAGGACTGTCTAACTAATTCCAATTTGGTCCTTAATCATGTCCCCCAGGAGCGTCCCACACCAGTCCACTAACACCAGGATTAGACCCACACCAGTCCACTAACACCCGAAAGTGACCCACACCCAGTCCACTAAATCATACACCCAGGATGCCACCCACAACCAGTCACTAAAACCCCCCACCCAGACGTGACCCACACCATGTCCACTAACACCCAGGATGCCACCCACACCGGGGGTGGGGGGTGCATCCACTAACACCCAGATGCACCCACGAACCAGTCCCACTAACACCCGTAAGCCACCCACACCAGACCACTAACACCCAGGATGCCACCCACCCATCCACTAACCACCCAGGAGGCCACCCACACCATGTCGACTAGAGCACCCAGAGCCACCCCCACATCATCACTAAACACCCGAAGGCCCACCCACACCAGTCCACTAACACCCAGTATGCCACCGGGGCACTGGTGCGGGGCCAGTCACTAACACCCAGGATGCCACCCACAACCAGTCCACTAACTACCCAGGATGCCACCCACCCCAGTCCGACTAACACCCAGGATGCCACCGCACACGACCAGTCCACAAACACCCAGGATGCCACCCACACCAGTTGCCACTAACAACCCAGGATGCGACCCACACCAGTCGACTAACACCCAGGATGCCACCCACACCAGTCCACTAACACCCAGGATGCCACCCACACCAGTCCACTAACACCCAGGATGCCACCCACACCAGTCCACTAACACCCAGGATGCCACCCACACCAGTCCACTAACACCCAGGATGCCACCCACACCAGTCACTAACACCCAGGATGCCACCCACACCAGTCCACTAACACCCAGGATGCCACCCACACCAGTCCACTAACACCCAGGACGCCACCCACACCAGTCCACTAACACCCAGGATGCCACCCACACCAGTCCACTAACACCCAGGATGCCTCCCACACCAGTCCACTAACACCCAGGATGCTACCCACACCAGTCCACTAACACCCAGGATGCCACCCACACCAGTCCACTAACACCCAGGATGCCACCCACACCAGTCCACTAACACCCAGGATGCCACCCACACCAGTCCACTAACACCCAGGATGCACCCACACCAGTCCACTAACACCCAGGATGCCACCCACACCAGTCCACTAACACCCAGGATGCCACCCACACCAGTCCACTAACACCCAGGACGCCACCCACACCAGTCCACTAACACCCAGGATGCCACCCACACCAGTCCACTAACACCCAGGATGCTCCACACCAGTCCACTAACACCGGATGCCACCCACACCAGTCCACTAACACCCAGGATGCCACCCACACCAGTCCACTAGCACCCTAGGATGCCACCCACACCAGTCCACTAACACCCAGGATGCCACCCACACCAGTCCACTAACACCCAGGATGCCACCCACACCAGTCCACTAACACCCAGGATGCCACCCACAACCAGTCCACTAACACCCAGGATGCCACCCACACCAGTCCACTAACACCCAGGATGCGACCCACACCAGTCCACTAACACCCAGGATGCCACCCACACCAGTCCACTAACACCCAGGATGCCACCCACACCAGTCCACTAACACCCAGGATGCCACCCACACCAGTCCACTAACACCCAGGATGTGACCCACACCAGTCCATTAACACCCAGGATGCCACCCACACCAGTCCACTAACACCCAGGTACCTATTTGCTGTTAGGTGAACAGGACAATAGGTGTAAGGAAACGTGTCGAAATGTTTCCACCCGCCGGGAATCGAACCCGGGCCCTCCGTGTGTGAAGCGGGAGTTTTAGCCACCAGGCCACCGGGCCGGTGTATTGGAGATAGGTATCAGCCAAGGTAGATGGACATGTGTAGTCCCACACCACCTGCTGATCGGTGATACCATCTGGATGCTTCTGGCTGCAATCAGATCTGCATAGTTGGGACGGCTCCCTTACTGCTGGGCATCCGGCTGTTGTGAGGCTCCTCTTGATAATGTTATTAACCTCTTCATGGTACCGGAATCGGTCTGCTGCTCCACTGCCACAAATACACCTGTGTTCGGCCAGAATAGGGGCGACAAGTCGAAGGACAACACCAATGCGGATGGTCTGTGGGTCGAACCGTGTGCCAAGGCTGGAGTTGGGAACAGCCAAGAGAAAGTCCCCTGCATGAGGGGCTCTCACTGCCAGGAGGCGGGTTCTATCCTTCCCTGACACACTCTGGGGCCAGCCCAGTGCGACTGTTTGTAGATGTTGAGGGGAGCAGGTCGGGTTTCAGAACCCGTTAGATTATCCCTGATCATGGCTCCGTCAGTGAACTTCTGGTCCTGGACTCCAATCTTGTGCCTGAGATGTTCAAGGAGAATCACTCCTACAAGCTCTCTGGATGCAACACATGAAGACAGAAAAGCAGGTAGCGCAATCTGTGATGACTTGCGGACACCACTGCCTCCTAGTCTGACTGCAAGTGTAGCTTGGTTCCACTGCCCGTCTTCTAGACTAACGTTAAGTACTCTCGTAAAAATCTGCCTCAGGATATGTCATGTTCGTGCATATCTTACGAAATATGTCAACCTGGGCAGACTCATGCCCTTTGTTAGAAGGTACGTGGCATCTATCTATAGATAGATATGGATATTTATTATATATAATAGCCATTGTAACGGTGTAGTTGGACATATTCAAACCTTTGTTTTATCAGTTTTGGATGTCCCACCTGGAAACGATATTCCAAATGCGCTTGACGTCGTTAAACGCATTTGGAATATTGGTGTTTTAAATGAGGATTAGAGAGCAGATATACTCGTAAAATATATTGTGTGTGTGTGTGTGTGTGTGTGTGCGTATGTGTGTGTGTGTGTGCGTGTGTGTGTGTATGTATGTGTGTCTTCAAGATCCCTGACTGTCTTATATTAAATAGTCTAGCCCATGATTTTAACTCAAAATATATTAAATAACGGTTATTTACACTGTTATTATCCACATCAAGATTAAACTCTATTGTTATCAATGTCTTTTTGAGAGGTTTGAGGTATTTGTAGTCCAGAGAGAGATGTTCAGGATCTGACATGTAGGTGATGACAGGTCCTTGCCCACCTCACTCGCATCTTTATAAAGGAAACTGAGGTGCCACATCATCCTCAGCTGTAAGGGTGAGAAAGATGAGAGAGGAAGTTAGAATGTCTCTCTCTCTCTCTCTCTCTCTCTCTCTCTCTCTCTCTCTCTCTCTCTCTCTTCTCTCTCTTCTCTCTCTCTCTCTCTCTTTCTCTCTCTCTCTTGGTAATTCTATTTAATTCACTGTGCAAAAGTTTGTTAAATGATTCTGATGAAAGAGAAAGTGAGAGAAAATGAGAAAGTGAGAGAAAAGGAGAAAGTGAAAGAAAAATGAGAAAGTGAAAGGGAGAAATTGAGAAAGTGAAAGGGAGAAAATGAGAAAGTAATAAGGATAAAATGAGAGAGAAGGAAAGAGAAATGAGAAAGGAGAAAAGGAGAAAGAAAGAAAATGAGAAAGTGAAAGGGAGAAATTGAGAAAGTGAAAGGGAGAAAATGAGAAAGTAATAAGGATAAAATGAGAGAGAAAGTGAAAGAGAAAATGAGAAAGAAAGTGAAAAGGAAAAAATGAGAAAGTGAAAGGGACAAAATGAGAGAGAGAGAAAATGAGAGAGAGATAGAGATAATGTCTCAAACTTTCTTGTTTCTCACTATTTTTACTCAGTATTTCTCATGGTCATAAAAATTTTGTAGGTGAGGCTCCCGTTGTCTGTTACCGTTGTTGGTGAGGCTCCCGTTGTCTGTTACCGTTGTTGGTGAGGCTCCCGTTGTCTGTTACCATTGTTGGTGAGGCTCCCGTTGTCTGTTACCATTGTTGGTGAGGCTCCCGTTGTCTGTTACCGTTGTTGGTGAGGCTCCCGTTGTCTGTTACCATTGTTGGGTGAGGCTCCCGTTGTCTGTTACCGTTGTTGGTGAGGCTCCCGTTGTCTGTGTACCGTTGTTGGTGAGGCTCCCGTTGTCTGTTACCGTTGTTGGTGAGGCTCCGTTGTCTGTTACCGTTGTTGGTGAGGGCTCCCGTTGTCTGTTACCATTGTTGGTGAGGCTCCGTTGTCTGTTACCGTTGTTGGTGAGGCTCCCGTTGTCTGTTACCGTTGTTGGGTGAGGCTCCGTTGTCTGTTAACTTTGTTGTGAGGCTCCCGTGTCTGTTACCCATTGTTGGTGAGGCTCCCGTTTGTCTGTTACAGTTGTTGGTGAGGCTCCCTTGTCTGTTACCGTTGTTGGTGAGGCTCCCGTTGTCTGTTACCGTTGTTGGTGAGGCTCCGTTGTCTGTTACCATTGTTGGTGAGGCTCCCGTTGTCTGTTACCGTTGTTGGTGAGGCTCCCGTTGTCTGTTACCGTTGTTGGTGAGGCTCCCGTTGTCTGTTACCGTTGTTGGTGAGGCTCCCGTTGTCTGTTACCATTGTTGGTGAGGCTCCCGTTGTCTGTTACCGTTGTTGGTGAGGCTCCCGTTGTCTGTTACCGTTGTTGGTGAGGCTCCCGTTGTCTGTTACCGTTGTTGGTGAGGCTCCCGTTGTCTGTTACCATTGTTGGTGAGGCTCCCGTTGTCTGTTACCGTTGTTGGTGAGGCTCCCGTTGTCTGTTACCGTTGTTGGTGAGGCTCCCGTTGTCTGTTACCGTTGTTGGTGAGGCTCCCGTTGTTGGTGAGGCTTCCGTTGTCTGTTACCTTTGTTGGTGAGGCTCCCGTTGTCTGCTAGCGTTGTTGTTGAGGCTCTCGTTGTCTGTTACCGTTGTTGGTGAGGCTCACGTTGTCGGTTACCGTTGTTGAGGCTCCCGTTGTCTGTTACCGTTGTTGGTGAGGCTCCCGTTGTCTGTTACCGTTGTTGGTGAGGCTCCCGTTGTCTGTTACCGTTGTTGGTCTCCCGTTGTCTGTTACCGTTGTTGGTGAGGCTCCCGTTGTTTGTTACCGTTGTTGGTGAGGCTTCCGTTGTCTGTTACCGTTGTTGGTGAGGCTCCCGTTGTCTGTTACCGTTGTTGGTGAGGCTCTCGTTGTCTGTTACCGTTGTTGGTGAGGCTCCCGTTGTCTGTTACCGTTGTTGGTGAAGCTCCCGTTGTCTGTTACCGTTGTTGGTGAGGCTCTCGTTGTCTGTTACCGTTGTTGAGGCTCCTGTTTGTTACCGTTGTTGGTGTGGCTCCCGTTGTCTGTTACCGTTGTTCGTGAGGCTCCCGTCTCTTACCGTTGTTGGTGAAGCTCCTGTCTGTTACCGTTGTTGGTGAGGCTCCCGTCTGTTACCGTTGTTGGTGAAGCTCCCGTTGTCAGTTACCGTTGTTGGTGAGGCTCCTGTCTTTTTTACCGTTGTTGGTGAGGCTCCCGTTGTCTGCTACCGTTGTTCGTGAGGCTCCCGTTGTCTGTTACCGTTGTTGAAGCTCCCGTTGTCTGTTACCGTTGTTGGTGAGGCTCCTGTTGTCTGTTGCCGTTGTTGGTGAGGCTCCCGTTGTCTGTTACCATTCTTCATGAGGCTCCCGTCTGTTACCGTTGCTGGTGAAGCTCCTGTCTGTTACCGTTGTTGGTGAGGCTCCTGTTTGTTACCGTTGTTGTTGAGGCTCCTGTTGTCTGTTACCGTTGTTGGTGAGGCTCCTGTTTGTTACCGTTGTTGGTGGGGCTCCTGTTGTCTGTTACCGTTGTTGGTGAGGCTCCTGTTGTCTGTTACCGTTGTGGGAGGCGAGGAAGCTCTCGTTCTTTGCAACCGTTTCTGTAGCGAACGAGGCTCCCGTTGTCTGTTACCGTTGCTGTACCCTACCAGGCTACCGTTGTCTGTTACCGTTGCTGTAGCGTACGAGGCTACCGTTGTCTGTTACCGTTGCTGTACCCTACCAGGCTACTTTTGTCTGTTGCAGTGAGGATGAGGTTCCCGTTACGGATTACCGTTATTTAGCCTTGAAACAGTTAAATTAAAGTGGCAATTCCCGTTGTAGCTTACCGTTGTCTGGCCGTTGGTGAAGGGTAATAGAGAGAGAGAGAGAGAGAGAGAGAGAGAGAGAGAGAGATGTGTAAGGATTAAGTAGGATGGGAGGGGAGATGGGTAGGGGTTAAGGGAGGGGGTAAAGGGAGGGGGAGATGGGAGGGGTGAAGGGAGGGGGCCACGAAAGTTGTAACACAATCACCCTATTGATCCAGCAGTGAGAGAGAGAGAGAGAGAAGAGAGTAAGAGAGAGACAGTTGAGAGAGAGTGCATGAGAGAGATAAGAGAGAGGTGAGGAGAGTGCATGAGAGAGAATAAGAGACAGACACAGAGAGTGCATGAGAGAGAATAAGAAAGGCAGTGAGAGAGAATGAGACAGAGAGAATGAGAAAGAGAAGAGAGAAGAGAGAGAGAGAGAGAGAGGGACATGGAGAGAGTGCATGAGAGAGAATAGAGAGAGACCAGAGATGCATGAGAGAATAAGAGAGGCATGTGAGACGAGAATGAGGCAGAGAGAATGATTGAAAGAAGAGAGAGAGAGAGACAGATGAGACGTAAGGTGAGAGAAACCCAGTAGAGGAGAGATGTTAGAGAAGAGTAGTAAGAGAGTTGCTCTCAAATTGAATAATCATGGAATTTCTCTCTTTTTTGTCAATATTTTCTCCTCTTCCTGATCTTCCTGATCTTCCTGATCTTCCTGATCTTCCTGATCTTCCTGATCTTCCTGATCAATCCTGATCTTCCTGATGCTTCCTGATCATCCTGATCTTCCTGATCATCCTGATCTTCCTGACATCCTGATCATGCCTGATCTTCCTGATCTTCCTGATCTTCCTGATCTTCCTGATCATCCTGATCTTCCTGATCTTCCTGATCATCCTGATCTTCCTGATCTTCCTGATCTTCCTGATCATCTGATGCTTCCTGATCTTCCTGATCATCCTGGTCTTCCTGATCTTCCTGATGATCCGTGATCTTCCTGATCTTCTTGGACTTCTGATCATCCTGATCATGCCTGATCTTCCTGATCTTCCGATCTCCTATCCTGATCTTCCGATCATCCTGATACTGTCCTGATCATCCTAAATCTTCTGATCATCCTGATCTTCCTGACTTCCTGACATCTGATCTTCACTGATCTTCCTGATCTTCCTGAATCATCCTGATCTTCCTGATCAATCCTGACTTCCGATCTTGCCTGATCATGCTGATCTTCCTGATCACCTGACTTCTGACTTCCTGATCATCCTGACTTACCTGAATCAATCCGATCTTCCTGAACACTGATCTTCCTGATCATCCTGATCTTCCTGATCATCCTGATTCTTCCTTATCTTCCTGATCATCCGATCTTCCTGACTCCTGTCTTCCTGATCTTCCTGATCTTCCTGATCTTCCTGATCATCCTGATCTTCCTGAATCTTCCTGATCTCCTGATCTTCCTGATCATCCTGATCTTCCTGATCATCCGATCTTCCTGATCATCGATCTTCCTGATCTTCCTGATCTTCCTGATCTCCTATCTCTGATCTTCCTATCTTCTGATCATCCTGATCTTCTGATCTTCCTGATCATCCGATCCCTGATCTTCCTGATCTTCTGATCTTCCTGATCATCTGATCTTCCTGATTTCCTGATCTTCCTGATCATCCTGATCTTCTGATCTTCCTGATCTTCCGATCATCCTGATCTTCCTGACTTCCTGATCTTCCTGATCTTCCTGATCATCCTGATCTTCCTGATCTTCCTGATCTTCCTGATCATCCTGATCTTCCTGATCTTCCTGATCTTCCTGATCATCCTGATCATTCCTGATCTCCTGATCACTGATCTTCCTGATCATCCTGATCATCCTGATCTTCCTGATCTTCTTGATCATCCTGATTTTCCTGATCTTCATCATCCTGATCTTCCTGATCTTCCTGATCTTCCTGATCATCCTGATCTTCCTGATCATCCTGATCATCCTGATCTTCCTGATCTTCCTGATCATCCTGATCTTCCTGATCTTCCTGATCATCCTGATCTTCCTGATCTTCCTCATCATCCTGATTCCTATCATCCTGATCTCCTGATCTTCCTGATCATCCTGATCTTCCTGATCTTCCTGATCTTCCTTATCTTCCTGATCTTCCTGATCATCCTGATCTTCCTGATCATCCTGATCTTCCTGATCTTCCTGATCTTCCTGATCATCCTGATCTTCCTGATCTTCCTGATCTTCCTGATCTTCCTGATCTTCCTGATCTTCCTGATCTCCTGATCTCCTGATCTTCCTGATCATCCTGATCTTCCTGATCTTCCTTATCTTCCTGATCTTCCTGATCATCTATCTTCTGATCATCCTGATCATCCTGATCTTCCTGATCTTCCTGATCTTCCTGATCTTCCTGATCATCCTGATCTTCCTGATCTTCCTGATCATCCTGATCTTCCTCATCATCCTGATCTTCCTGATCTTCCTGATCATCCTGATCTTCCTGATCATCCTGATCTTCCTGATCTTCCTGATCTTCCTGATCTTCCTGATCTTCTGATCTCCTGATCTTTCCTGATCTTCCTGATCTTCCTGATCTTCCTGATCATCCTGATCTTCCTGATCTTCCTGATCTTCCTGATCATCCTGATCTTCCTGATCTTCCTGATCTTCCTGATCTTCCTGATCATCCTGATCTTCCTGATCTTCCTGATCTTCCTGATCATCCTGATCTTCCTCATCATCCTGATCTTCCTGATCTTCCTGATCATCCTGATCTTCCTGATCTTCCTGATCTTCCTTATCTTCCTGATCATCCTGATCTTCCTGATCATCCTGATCTTCCTGATCTTCCTGATCTTCCTTATCTTCCTGATCATCCTGATCTTCCTGATCTTCCTGATCTTCCTCATCATCCTGATCTTCCTGATCTTCCTGATCATCCTGATCATCCTGATCTTCCTGATCATCCTGATCTTCCTGATCATCCTGATCATCCTGATCTTCCGGATCATCCTGATCATCCTGATCTTCCTGATCTTCCTGATCACCTGATCTTCCTGATCTTCCTGATCTTCCTGATCTTCCTTCATCCTGATTCCTGATCTTCCTGATCTCTGATCTCCTGATCTTCCTGATCTTCCTGATCATCCTGATCTTCCTGATCTTCCTGATCATCCTGATCTTCCTGATCATCCTGATCATCCTGATCTTCCTGATCATCCTGATCATCCTGATCTTCCTGATCTTCCTCATCATCCTGATCTTCCTGATCTTCCTGATCATCCTGATCTTCCTGATCATCCTGATCTTCCTGATCTTCCTCATCATCCTGATCTTCCTGATCTTCCTGATCTTCCTCATCATGCTGATCTTCCTGATCTTCCTGATCATCCTGATCATCCTGATCTTCCTGATCTTCCTAATCATCCTGATCTTCCTGATCTTCCTCATCATCCTGATCTTCCTGATCTTTCTGATAATCCTGATCTTCCTGATCTCCCTGATCTTCCTGATCTTCCTGACCTTCCTGATCTTCCTCAACATCCTGATCTTCCTGATCTTCCTGATCTTCCTGATCTTCCTGATCTTCCTGATCTTCCTGATCTTCCTCATCATCCTGATCTTCCTGATCTTCCTGATCATCCTGATCTTCTTGATCTTCCTGATCTTCCTGGTCATCCTGGTCATCCTGATCTTCCTGGTCATCCTGATCTTCCTGATCTTCCTCATCATCCTGATCTTCCTAATCATCCTGATCATCCTGATCTCCCTGATCTTCCTGATCTTCCTGATCTCCTGATCTCTGATCTTCTCTCATCCTGATCTTCCTCATCATCCTGATCTTCCTGATCTTCCTGATCATCCTGATCATCCTGATCTTCCTGATCTTCATCATCCTGATCTTCCTGATCTTCCTGATCTTCCTGATCATCCTGATGTTCCTGATCTTCCTGATCATCCTGATCATCCTGATCTTCCTCAT
>NC_069489.1:12802740-12805240 GCF_026875155.1 Cherax quadricarinatus | reverse complement strand
ACTACAGTACCTACTAGCCAGGTAGTGTCTTGGGAATACAGTACCTACTAGCCAGGCTAGTGTCTAGGGACTACATTACCTACTAGCCAGGCTAGTGTCTTGGGACTACAGTACCTACTAGCCAGGCTAGTGTCTTGGGACTACAGTACCTACTAGCCAGGCTAGTGTCTAGGGACTACAGTACCTACTAGCCAGGCTAATGTCTTGGGACTACAGTACCTACTAGCCAGGCTAATGTCTTGGGACTACAGTACCTACTAGCCAGGCTAGTGTCTTGGGACTACAGTACCTACTAGCCAGGCTAGTGTCTTGGGACTACAGTACCTACTAGCCAGGCTAGTGTCTTGGGACTACAGTACCTACTAGCCAGGCTAGTGTCTTGGGACTACAGTACCTACTAGCCAGGCTAGTGTCTTGGGACTACAGTACCTACTAGCCAGGCCAGTGTCTAGGGACTACAGTACCTACTAGCCAGGCTAGCGTCTAGGGACTACAGTACCTACTAGCCAGGCTAGTGTCTAGGGACTACAGTACCTACTAGCCAGGCTAATGTCTTGGGACTACAGTACCTACTAGCCAGGCTAATGTCTTGGGACTACAGTACCTACTAGCCAGGCTAGTGTCTTGGGACTACAGTACCTACTAGCCAGGCCAGTGTCTAGGGACTACAGTACCTACTAGCCAGGCTAGCGTCTAGGGACTACAGTACCTACTAGCCAGGCTAGTGTCTTGGGACTACAGTACCTACTAGCCAGGCTAGTGTCTTGGGACTACAGTACCTACTAGCCAGGCTAGTGTCTAGGGACATACAGTACCTACTAGCCAGGCTAGTGTCTTGGGACTACAGTACCTACTAGCCAGGCTAGTGTCTAGGGACTACAGTACCTACTAGCCAGGCTAGTGTCTTGGTACTACAGTACCTACTAGCCAGGCTAGTGTCTTGGTACTACAGTACCTACTAGCCAGGCTAGTGTCTTGGGACTGCAGTACCTACTAGCCAGGCTAGTGTCTAGGGACTACAGTACCTACTAGCCAGGCTAGTGTCTTGAGACTACAATACCTAGTAGCCAGGCTAGTGTCTTGGGACTACAGTACCTACTAGCCAGGCTAGTGTCTTGGGACTACAGTACCTACTAGCCAGGCTAGTGTCTTGGGACTACAATACCTACTAGCCAGGCTAGTGTCTTGGGACTACAGTACCTACTAGCCAGGCTAGTGTATTGGGACTACAGTACCTACTAGCCAGGCTAGTGTCTTGGGACTACAATACCTACTAGCCAGGCTAGTGTCTGAGACTACTGTATCTCGTAGCCCAGTACTTCTAGTACTGCTATTATTACTATTATTACTATTAAAAGTGCTAAAATTATCCCTAGAATAATTAAAAAAGTGTGTGTACACTTGTGTGTGTGTACATGTGCACATATTGTGGTGCACACACACAGGTGTGAGTGTGTGGAAAATCTGGGCTGTGATTCAGTAGACTGTTAGTGAAAAAAATGGCATCAGAAGGGTGAGGGGAGAGAGAGAGAGAGAGAGAGAGAGGAGAGAGAGAGAGAGAGAGAGAGAGAGAGAGAGAGAGAGAGAGAGAGAGAGAGAGAGGTTTGTAAAGAACAGTGTCAAATCTTTTTCAGTTCTTGGTTGAAAGGATCTCTCCCAGCTCCCTTTCCTTGTGTGTGTGCGTGTGTGTGTGTGTGTGTGTGTGTGTGTGTGTGTGTGTGTGGTGTGTGTGTGTGTGTGTGTGTGTGTGTGTGTGTGTGTGTGTCAGTCATACATCACACATGAAGTGTAATATACAACCCACCACAGAATAGCAGGAGGCCAAGACACGAATACAATAATAGTAATGGAGCAGTGGTTGATACACTGAGGTAATCAGGAGGGCCCATGTGGGTAGGGCAGCAATAGGGAAGGGCACTGCAATGGATCAGAGAATATCTGACAGGGAGGCAACAACGAGTCATGGTACGTGATGATGTATCACAATGGGCACCGGTGACGAGCGGGGTCCCACAGGGGTCGGTTCTAGGACCAGTACTATTTTTGATATATGTGAATGACATGATGGAAGGGTAGACTCAAAAGTGTCCCTGTTCGCAGACGATGTGAAGTTAATGAGGAGAATTAAATCAGATGAGGACCAGGTAGGACTACAAAGAGACCTGGACCAACTGGACACCTGGTCCAGCAACTGGCTTCTCGAATTTAACCCCACCAAGTGCAGAGTCATGAAGATCGGGGAAGGGTAAAGAAGACCGCAGACGGAGTATAGGCTAGGTGGACATAGGCTGCAAACCTCGCTCAAGGAGAAAGATCTTGGGGGTGATCATAACACCGAACATGTCTCCAGAGGTACAAATCAACCAGATAACTGCTGCAGCATACGGGCGCCTGGCAAACCTGAGAATAGCGTTCCGATACCTTAATAAGGAATCGTTCAAGACACTGTACACTGTGTACGTCAGGCCCATACTGGAGTATGTAGCACCTGCATGGAACC
>NC_069489.1:12787740-12797740 GCF_026875155.1 Cherax quadricarinatus | reverse complement strand
CCACCTGCACCACCACCTGCACCACCACTTGCACCACCACTTGCACCACCACCTGCACCACCACCTGCACCACCACCTGCACCACCACCTGCACCACCACTTGCACCACCACCTGCACCACCACTTGCACCACCACTTGCACCACCACCTGCACCACCACCTGCACCACCACCTGCACCACCACCTGCACCACCACCTGCACCACCACTTGCACCACCACTTGCACCACCACCTGCACCACCACCTGCACCACCACTTGCACCACCACTTGCACCACCACCTGCACCACCACCTGCACCACCACTTGCACCACACACCTGCACCACCACCTGCACCACCACTTGCACCACCTGCACCACCACCTGCACCACACCTGCACCACCACCTGCACCACCACTTGCACCACCACCTGCACCACCACCTGCACCACCACCTGCACCACCACCTGCACCACCACTTGCACCACCACCTGCACCACCACCTGCACCACCACCTGCACCACCACTTGCACCACCACCTGCACCACCACCTGCACCACCACCTGCACCACCACTTGCACCACCACCTGCACCACCACTTGCACCACCACCTGCACCACCACCTGCACCACCACTTGCACCACCACCTGCACCACCACCTGCACCACCACTTGCACCACCACCTGCACCACCACCTGCACCACCACCTGCACCACCACTTGCACCACCACCTGCACCACCACCTGCACCACCACCTGCACCACCACTTGCACCACCACCTGCACCACCACTTGCACCACACCTGCACCACCACCTGCACCACCACCTGCACCACCACTTGCACCACCACCTGCACCACCACCACAGATGGCCCAGGTGGTATTAACTCCGTCTTCAACAGTAAACTTCAGTATTGACGCCAGACCAGTTCATCACTGTTGTTGTTACTGTTGTTGCTGTTACTTTTTTTGCGTTACTGCTGTTGTTCTGTTGCTGTTACTGTGCTTTGCTTTTGCTGTTACTGGTGCGGTTACGGCTGTTATGCTGCTGTATTTGTTTTACTTTGCTGTTACTTTTGCTTTTGGGTTGCTTTTTACTGTTGCTTTTATTGTTGCTGTTTCTGTTGCTGTTACTGTGCTTTACTGTTGCTGTTACTGTCCTGTTTGTTGTTACTGTTGCTGTTACTGGGCTGTTACTTTTTGCTGTTATTGTTGCTTTTACTGTTGCTGTTTTTTGGGCTGTTACTGTTGCTGTTACGCTGCTGTTACTTTTGTTCTGGTGGTTGCTGTTACTGTTGCTGTTACTGTTACTTTTTACTTTGCTGTTACTGTTCTGTTACTGTTACTTTTTTTGGTTGTTACTTTCTGTTAAGATGCGTTACGTTTGTTGTTATTTACTGTTGCTGTTTTGTTGCTGTTACTGTTACTGTTGCTGTTACTTTTTGCGTTATTTTTACTGTTACTTTTTTATTTTTCTGTTGTTACTGTTGCGTTACTGTTATGTTTTTTCTGTTACTGTTATTGTTGCTGTTATGTTATTTGCGTTGCTGTTATTGTTGCTGTTACTGTTGTTGCTGTTCTGTTGCTGTTACTGTTGTTGCTGTTACTGTTACTGTTAATGTTTTTTTTCTGTTATTTGCTGATACTCTTTTTACTGTTATTTGCTGTTACTGTTGTTTACTGTTGCTGTTACTGTTACTGTTATTTGTTGCGTTACTGTTGCTTTTTACTGTTACATTTGTTATGTTGCTTTTTTTGTTGCTGTTCTGTTCTTTTACTTTTGCGTTACTTTTGCTGTTACTGATTTTATTTAATGTTACTTTTACTTTTAATGTTATTACTGTTACTGTTGTTGCTGTTACTGTTGCTGTTCTTTTGCGTTACTCTTTTTGCTGTTATTTTGTTGTTTACTTTTGCTGTTTTTTTACGTTGCTGTTTTGTTGCTGTTATTGTTAATTTTGTTATGTTGCTGTTTTTTTTTTTTGGCTGTTATTTTGTTGCGTTACTATTGCTGTTACTTTTGCTGTTACTGTTGTTGCTGTTATATTGCTGTTACTGTTCTGTTACGTTACTTTTATGTTAATTTTACTTTTTTTTAAATGTTATTACTGTTACTGTTGTTGTTTTACTGTTGCTGTTACTGTTGCTGTTATGTTGTTTCTTTTTGCTGTTCTGTTGCGTTACTCTTTTTGCTTTTCTGTTGCTGTTACTCTTGTTGCTGTTACTCTTGTTGCTGTTACTGTTGTGTTCTCTTGTTGTGTTATGTTACTTTTACTTTAATGTACTGTTGTTATCTTGTTGCTGTTACGCTCGTTATCTTGGTTCCCTTTTGTTGCTGTTATGTTCGTTGCTTTTTACTGTTGCTGTTATCTTTTTTGCTGTTACTGTTGCTGTTACCTAGTTCTGTTACTGATGCTTTTACTTTGTTGGTTTGTTGCTGTTCTCTCTTTGCTGTTACTGTTGCTGTTACTCTCGTTTGTTACTCTTTTTGCTGTTACTGTTGCTTTTACTGTTGCTGTTATGCTGCTGTTACCTTTTGTTGCTGTTCTCTTGTTGCTTTTACTTGTTAGGTTACTTTTGTGTTACTGCTCTGTTACTCTTGTTGCTGTTATCTTGTTGCTGTTATGTTGTGTTATTTGTTGCTGTTACTGTTGCTGTTACTCTTGTTGCTGTTATTTTTGGGTTGCTCTTTTTGTGTTACGTTGCTGTTATTTTGCTGTTATGTGCGTTCCCTTTTTGTTGCTGTTACTGTTGCTGTTACTCTATTGCTTTTTTACTTTTGCTGTTATCTTGTTGCTGTTATTCATTTTGCTGTTATTTTGCGTTACTTCGTTGCGTTCTCTTGTTGTGTTACGTTGCTGTTCTGTTGGTTATGCTGCTTTTACTTTTGTTGCTGTTACTCTTGTTGTTTTTACTCTTGTTACGGTTACTGTTGCGTTACTGCTGCTGTTCCCTCTTGTTGCTTTTACTCTTGTTGCTGTTACTGTTGCGTTTCTTGTTGCTGTTACTGTTGCTGTTATCTTTTTGCTGTTCTGTTGCTTTTCTGTTGCTGTTTCTTTTGATGTTACTCTTGTTGCTGTTCTGTTGATGTTACTCTTGTTACTGTTGCTGTTACTGTTCTGTTTCTGTTGATTTTTACTCTTTTGTGTTACGTTGCTGTTACTTTTGTTTGCTGTTACTGTTGTTGTTACTCTTGTTGCTGTTTACTGTTGTTTTTATCTTGTTGCTGACGTTGCTGTTACTTTTGCTGTTACTGTTGCGTTACTTTTTTTGCTGTTATGTTGCTTTTACTTTTGTGTTACTTTTGTGTTACTTTTGCTGTTACTGTTGCTTTTACTCTTGTTGCTGTTTTTTTGCTGTTACTGTTGCTGTTATGTTGCTGTTACTGTTGCTGTTTGCTCTTTTTGCTTTACTGTTGTTGTTAATCTTGTTGCTTTTACTGTTGCTGTTACTGTTGCTGTTACTGTTGCTTTACTCTTGTTGTTTTATGTGGCTTTTACTGTTGCGTTACTGTTGCTGTTACTGCTGCTGTTATTTTTATGTTACTGTTGTTACTGTTCTGTTGTTGTGTTATGTATTATTGTTCGTTATTTGTTACTGTTCCAAAAACTGAAAACTTCTCTCTCTCCCTCTCTCTCTCTCATTTCTCTTCTCTCTTTTTTTCTCTCTTCTCTTCTTCTCTTCTCTCCCCCTCTCTCTCTCAATCAGTAAATACAATAAGGTCTTTAAATCAGTTCTACACCCTTTTTACACCCTTATGCCACCAAAACCCACCTTTCCCCCCCCAACCCCCCCGCCCCCTACCACCCCAGCCCCCTACCACACCCACCCCCCTCCACACCCCCCCCCACCACACCCGCCCCCTCCCCCCCAGGCCAGACTGACCTTCTAACACATTACAAGGGCTTTATTCAAATTAATTATTTTATGCAAATGACCCGTACGTCCGTCCCCGAGCGGGGGATAGTGGGGATAGTCAGGGAAAAGGGAGATACGGGGGATAGTGGGGGATGGGGAAGAAGTAGGGATGTCAGGGATGTCAGGGATAGTCAGGGTAGTGAGAAGGGGGGAATAGTCAGGGATAGTCAGGGAAGGGAAATAGGGGGGATGTCGGGATAGTCGGGATAGCCCGGGGATGGGGAAAAAGGGGAGGGGTCAGGGATAGTCGGGATAGGGAAGATAGGTAGGGATAGTCAGGGTAGTCGGGGGATAGTCCAGGATAGGGAAGATGGGGTAGGGATAGTAGGGATAGTCAGGGATAGGGAAAGATCTAGGGATGTCGGGATGGGAAGATAGGTAGGGATAGTCAGGGGTCAGGGATAGTCAGGGATAGTAAAAGTGGAGGGATAGTCGGGGATAGTCAGGGGGGGAAGATAGGTGGGGTAGTCGGGATAGTCAGGGATAGTCCGGGATGGGGAAAAGATGGGTAGGGTTTAGCCCAGGGATAGTCGGGGATAGGGAAGATAGGGGTTATGGGGATAGTCAGGTGGGGAAAGAAAGGGTTGGGATAGTCAGGATAGTAGGGATAGTGAAGATAGGTAGGGATAGGCAATTATTATAATTATTCTTACCCATCTGGGTTATAAAGGTTGGTCAAGTTTGATCCGAGGAGGTGTAGGAGACATGGAACTCCCTGGATCAAGAGCCCTATCGAAGGGAAAAGCAATAGGGGTGAAAATAGGATGGTTTTGCATGCATGTTTCACTCTTATTAACCTGTAAGCATGAAAGAAAACGGAAATCGGTCGCATTCCATTTTCTATTAGTTCTCATGGGGGACTCTCTTAAAGGTGAAAAATTTATATTTCTGTGATATATATTTGTGAGTTTATATGGTGAGAGCAGAGCTATATACACTGAGATGTATATGTGTGTGTCTCAGTGTATGTATACATTCATACACACACACACACACACACACACACACACACACACCACAATTAGGTCAGTACAATTAGGTGAGTACACACACACACACACACACACACACAACACACACACACAACACACACACACACACACATACACACACACAACACACACACCACACACACACACACACACACAACACACACACACACACACACACACAACACACACACACACACACAACACAATTAGGTCAGTACAATTAGGTGAGTACACACCACACACACACACACAACACACACACACAACACACACACACACACACATACACACACACACACACACACACACACACACACACACAACACACACACACACACACACACACAACACACACACACACACACACAACACACACACACACACAACACACACACACACACACACACACACACACACACACACACACACACACACACACACACACACACAGGGTGATGGTGGACACACTGGCTGAGGTGGCAAGAAGAGCTCACTCGAGCGAAGTTACTGGTAATGGGCGATTTCAACCACAGGGAGATCGACTGGGAAAACCTGGAGCCACATGGGGGTCCCGAAACATGGAGAGCCAAGATGATGGTTGTAGTGCTGGAAAACCTCATGCATCAACATGTCAGGGACACAACCAGAGAGAGAGGGGAGGATGAGCCAGCAAGACTGGATCTTGTGTTCACCCTGAGCAGTTCAGACATCGAGGACATCACTTACGAGAGGCCCCTTGGAGCTAGCGATCATGTGGTTCTGAGTTTTGACTATATAGTAGAGTTACAAGTGGAGAAGGTAGCAGGAACTGAAGGGGACAGGCCAAACTATAAAAGGGGGGACTACACAGGTATGAGAAACTTCCTGCAGGAGGTTCAGTGGGACAGAGAAATGGTAGGAAAATCAGTAAACGAGATGATGGAATATGTGGCAACAAAGTGCAAGGAGGCAGAGGAAAGGTTTGTTCCCAAGGGAAACAGAAATAATAGGAAGACCAAAACGAGTCCTTGGTTTACCCGAAGGTGTAGGGAGGCAAAAACTAAGTGCAACAGAGAATGGAAAAGGTACAGGAGGCATAGGACCCAGGAAAACAAGGAGATTAGTAGAAGAGCCAGAAACGAGTATGCACAGATAAGGAGGGAGGCCAAGCGACAGTATGAAAACGACATACCATCGAAAGTCAAATCTGACCCGAAACTGCTGTATAGCCACATAAGGAGGAAGACAACAGTCAAGGACCAGGTGATAAGGCTGAGGAAAGAAGGTGGAGAACTCACAAGAAACGATCAAGAGGTATGTGAGGAGCTCAACAAGAGATTTAAGGAAGTATTTACAGTAGAGACAGGAAGGACTCTGGGGGGACAGACCAGACGGGGACACCAGCAAGGAATACACCAACAAGTGTTGGACGACATACATACAGATGAGGAGGAGGTGAAGAAACTGCTAAGGGACATCGATACCTCAAAGGCAATGGGACCAGACAACATCTCCCCGTGGGTCCTTAGAGAGGGAGCAGATATATTGTGCGTGCCACTTACCACAATCTTCAACACATCCCTGGAAACTGGGCAACTACCTGAGGTATGGAAGACGGCAAATGTAGTTCCCATTTTTAAAAAAGGAGACAGAAAAGAGGCACTAAACTATAGACCTGTGTCATTGACGTGTATAGTATGCAAAATTATGGAGAAGATTATCAGGAGGAGAGTGGTGGAGCACCTGGAACGGAACAGGAGTATAAATGCCAACCAGCACGGATTCACGGAAGGCAAATCCTGTGTCACAAACCTTCTGGAGTTTTATGATAAAATAACAAAAGTAAGACAAGAGAGAGAGGGGTGGGTTGATTGCATCTTCTTGGACTGCAAGAAGGCCTTTGACACAGTTCCTCACAAGAGATTAGTGCAGAAGCTAGAGCATCAGGCGCATATAACAGGAAGGGCACTGCAATGGATCAGAGAATACCTGACAGGGAGGAAACAACGAGTCATGGTACGTAATGATGTATCACAGTGGGCACCTGTGACGAGCGGGGTCCCACAGGGGTCGGTCCTAGGACCAGTGCTATTTTTGGTATATGTGAACGACATGACGGAAGGGTTAGACTCAGAAGTGTCCCTGTTTGCAGATGATGTGAAGTTAATGAGGAGAATTAAATCTGATGAGGACCAGGCAGGACTTCAAAGAGACCTGGACAGACTGGACACCTGGTCCAGCAAATGGCTTCTCGAATTTAATCCTGCCAAATGCAAAGTCATGAAGATGGGGGAGGGGCACAGAAGACCACAGACAGAGTATAGGCTAGGTGGCCAAAGACTGCAAACCTCACTCAAGGAGAAAGATCTTGGGGTGAGTATAACACCGAGCATGTCTCCGGAAGCACACATCAATCAGATAACTGCTGCAGCATATGGGCGCCTGGCAAACCTGAGAACAGCATTCCGATACCTTAGTAAGGAATCATTCAAGACACTGTACACCGTGTATGTCAGGCCCATACTGGAGTATGCAGCACCTGTTTGGAACCCGCACTTGATAAAGCACGTCAAGAAACTAGAGAAAGTACAAAGGTTTGCAACAAGGTTAGTTCCAGAGCTAAGGGGAATGTCCTATGAAGAAAGATTAAGGGAAATCGGCCTGACCTCACTGGAGGACAGGAGGGTCAGGGGAGACATGATAACGACATATAAAATACTGCGTGGAATAGACAAGGTGGACAAAGACAGGATGTTCCAGGGAGGGGACACAGAAACAAGAGGCCACAATTGGAAGTTGAAGACACAAATGAGTCAGAGAGATAGTAGGAAGTATTTCTTCAGTCATAGAGTTGTAAGGCAGTGGAATAGCCTAGAAAATGACGTAGTGGAGGCAGGAACCATACACAGTTTTAAGACGAGGTTTGATAAAGCTCATGGAGCGGGGAGAGAGAGGGTTCTAGTAGCAACCGGTGAAGAGGCGGGGCCAGGAGCTAGGACTCGACCCCTGCAACCACAAATAGGTGAGTACAAATAGGTGAGTGTACACACATACACAACACACACACACACACACACGCACACACACACGCACACACACACACACACACACACACACACACACACACACACACACACAACACACACACACACACACACACACACGCACACACACAGACACACACACGCACACACACACACACGCACACACACACACACACACACCACACACACACACACACACACAACACACACACACACACACGCACACACACACACACACACACACACACACACACACACACACACACACACGCACACACACACACACACACACACACACACACACACGCACACACACACACACACACACACACACACAGCACACACACACATACACACACACACACACACACACACACACACACACACACACATATACATTGTGACCAGCGGGGTCCCACAAGGGTCAGTCCTGGGACCAGTGTTGTTTCTGGTATATGTGAACGACATGATGGAAGGGATAGACTCAGAAGTGTCCCTGTTTGCAGATGTGAAGTTGATGAGGAGAGTACAAGTGGACGAGGACCAAGCAGGACTACAAAGAGACCTGAGCAGTCTTCAGCCAGCCCTGGTCACAGCTCTGGGCGGGGCCAGGAGCTGTGAATCGACCCCCGCAAGCACATATAGGTCAGTACACACCTTCACAATAAAACAGAAAACGAGGAGCCAACATTTCGATCACTAACCATTAAAAATTTGTTTTTACTTAAGTCTCCGATGCAAAAATTAACCCCAAATCCCGTTTTCTAATCTCAAAAATCGGTCTTTTAGCCACCACTAAAAAATGATAGAGAGATTAGGGGGGTCAGTCCCCGTGCCCGGGCGCCTTGTTCACTGCTGTTATTCGTTATAGATAACACTGGCTATGTAGATTGTTATCTAGTAATTGTTCACGACTTGAGAACATTGTTCAGCTTGAGTGTTGAAGTTGTTCACTGACTGGTTCACTTGTTCACTGACTGGTTCACTTGTTCATTGACTGGTTCACTTGTTCATTGACTGGTTCACTTGTTTACTGACTGGTTCACTTGTTTACTGACTGGTTCACTTGTTCACTGACTGGTTCACTTGTTCACTGACTGGTTCACTTGTTCACTGACTGGTTCACTTGTTTACACACAAAGCAAACACACACACACACAACACACACACACACCACAACACACACAACAACACACACACAACACACACACAACACACACACACACACACACACACACACACACACACACACACACACACACAACACACACACACACACACACACACACACACACACACACAACACACAACACACACAACACACACACACAAAACACACACAACACACACACACACACACAAAACACAACACCATACACACAACACACACACACAACACACACAACACTCACACAACACACACAACACTCACACAACACTCACACAACACACACACACACCACAACACACACACACACACACACACACAACACACACACAACACACACACAACACACACACAACAACAGAGAAAAGGTTCTTACCCAAGGGCAACAGAAACGGTAACACCAGACCAAGCCTTTGGTTCACCCAAAGGTGTAGAGAAGCCAAAACTAACCGCACGAGAGAATGGAAAACATATAGAAAACGAAGGACCCAGAAGAATAAGGAGATTAGCTGAATTAAATATGCATGGATAAGAAGGGAGGCCCAGCAACAATACGACAATAACATAGCATCGAAAACCAAATCTGACCTGAAGCTGTTGTACAGCCACATCAGGAGGAAAACAACAGTCAAGGACCAGGTAATCAGGCTGAGGAAGGAAGGATGGGAGGTGACAAGAAACGACCAAGAAGTATGTGAAGAACTCAACACGAATTTAAAGGAAGTACTTTCGGTGGAGACAGAAAGAATTCCAGAAATCTGGAATGGTGGGATGCACCAGCAAGTGTTGGACACACTACACACAACCGAGGAGGAGGTAAAATGCTATGTGACCTTGATACCTCAAAGGCATTGGGACCAGATATCTCTACGTGGGTCCTTAGAGAGGGAGCAGAGGTGCTATGTGTACTTCTAACAATCTT
>NC_069489.1:12767740-12782740 GCF_026875155.1 Cherax quadricarinatus | reverse complement strand
CCAAAGGGGGAAAAAAACTGGAACAAAAAAAGGGAAAGGAATGAGGGGCCCCTAAATGGGGTTGGGGAAAAACCTCAAAGGGCCCTTTTAATGGGGAAAATAAACCCCAAAAAATTTTTGAAGGAGGGGGGAGGGGGGTTGTCCCCCCTTAAACAAAAATAAAAACCAATTATATTTTTTCCAAAAGGGGGAGGGAGAAAAACCTTTTGTGTAAAAAAAATTTTAAAATTTACTCAAAAGGGGCCCTTTGGAGAAAAGGGAGAGGGGGCGTAGGCCCCTAAAAAAAACAAAAATCACGAAAAAGGGGGGGGGCCCAAAGGCTTAAAAAAGAAAAGAAAAGAAAGCCCAAAATCTTTAAAAAAGGAACCCGGGACATAAGGAAAAACAACCTTTAAAGGGCCCATTTTTAATGCCATGGAAAAGAAAGGGAAAGGGAGGGGCCCCAAAAAGGTGGTTTTTGTGGGTCAACAAAAACCAAAAAGGCACAAAACACAACACCCAAAAACAACCCAAAAACCCCCACACACACACACAAACCAACAATAAACCACAAACAAATCCACAAAAAACCAAAACACTCCCAAAAGAACAACCAAAAACCCCAAAAACAAACAAACACACACCAAAAACAATTGGCAACCCCCAAAAACCCCAAATTTAATCACACCTTTCCCCAAGGGGGAAAAAAGGCCCCCCTAAAACAACCCCTTTAAATAAAACCCGGGGAATCTCCCCTTTAAACCCTTTCCCAATCTTTAAAAAAAAAAACGGGAAAAAACTCCCCTTTTTAAAGCCCTTTTAAATTTTCCCCCCAAAAAAATTTAACCCAGGAAAAAGGTCTTAAGGGTGTTTTTCTTCCTCCCCCCCCCCCCCCTCCCCCCCCCCCCCCCACCAAAAAAAAAAAAAAAAACCACAATAAAAAAATTTAAAATAAACAATTTTTTAAAAATTTTTTAAAAACAAATTTTTGGCCTTTTCCCAACCAAAAAAAAAAAAAAAATTTTAAAAGGGAAAAACCCCGGGGTTTTTTTGGGTTTTTTTTTTTTGGGGGTTTTTTTTTTTTTTTTTTTTTTTTAAATTTTTTTTTTTTTTTTTTTTTTTTTTTTTTTTTTTTTTTTTTTTTTTTTTTACCCGGTTTTTTTTTTTTTTTTTTTTTTTTTTTTTTTTAATTTTTTTTTTTTTTTTTTTTTTTTAAATTTTTTTTTTTTTTTTTTTTTTTTTGTTTTTGGGTTTTTTTTTTAATTTTGTTTTTTTTTTTTTTGGGTTTTTTTTTTTTGGGGGGGGGGGAGTCTTGTGTTTTTTTTTTTTTTGTTTTTTGTTTTTTTTTTTTTATTTGTTTTTGGTTTTTTGTTTTTTTTTTGGTTTTGTTATTTTTTTTGTTTTTTTTTTTTTTTTTTTTTTTTTTTTTTTTTTTTTTTTTTTTTTTTTTTTTTTTTTTTTTTTTTTGTGTTTTAAAAAATTTTTTGTTTGGGTTTTTTGTTTTTGTGTTTTGTTTGTTTTTGTTTTTTGTTTGTTTTGGGTTTTTGTGTTTGTGTTTGGTGTTTTTGTTTTGTGTTTGTGTTTTTTGTTTTGGGTTTGTGTTGTTTGGGGGATTTTGTGTTTGTGTTTTTTGTGTTTGTGTTTGTGTTTTTGGGTGTTTTTTTTGTGTTGTTTTGTGTTGTTTTTTGTTTTTTTTGTTTTTTTTGGGGGGGTTTGGTTTTTTTTTTTTTTGGGTTTTGTTTTTTGTTTGGTTTTTTTGTTGTGTTTTTGTTTTTGTTTTGGGGTTTTTGTTTGTGTTTTTGTTTTGTGTTGTTTGTGTTGTGTTTGTGTTTTTTTTTTTTTGTTTTTGTTTGTTTTTGTTTGTGTTGTGTTTTGTTTTTTATGTTTTGGGTTTTGTTTTGGGGGGGTTTTTTTTTGGTTGTTTTTTTGTTGGTGTTTTTTGTGTTTTGGGGTTTTGTTTTGGTTGTGTTTTGTTTTGTTTTTTGTGTTGTTTTTGGGTTTTGGGGTTTGGTTGGGGGTTTTGTGTTGTTTTGTTTTGGTTTTGGGGTTTTTTGGGTGTTGTTTGTTTGTTTTTGGTTTTTTTTGTGTTTTTTTGTGTTTTGTTTTTTTTTTTTGTGTTTGTTTTTGTCGTTTTTGTTTTTTTTTGTTTGTTTTTTGTTTTTTGTTTTTTTTTGGTTGTGTTTGTTTTGGGTTTTTTGGTTTTGTGTTGTTTGTGTTGTGTTTGTGTTTTTTTTGGGGGTTTTTGGGGGGTTGGGTTTTTTGGGGTTGTTTTTGGTTTTTTGTTGTTTGGGGTGTTGTTTTTGTTGGGGTTTGGGGTTGTTTGTGTTTGGGGGGGGGGTTTTTGGGGGTTTGTTTTGGGGTTTGGTTGTTTGTGTTTTTGGGGGGTTTTGGGTTTGTGGGGGGTGTTTGTTTTTGTTTTTTGTTGTGTTTGTTTTTGGGTTTGGGTTTTGGTTTGGGGGTTGTTTGGGGGGTTGTTTGTGTGTTTTTGTGTTGGGGTTTGTTTGTTTGTGTTGTGTGTGGGGGTTGTTTTGTGGTTTTTGGGGTTGGTTTTGGGGTTTTTTTGGGTTGTTTGGGGGGGTTTTGGGTGTTGGTTTGGTTGTGTTTGTGTTTTTTGTGTTGGGGGTTTGTTTGGGGGGTTTTGGTTTTTTGGTTTGGGGTTTTTTTTTGTGTTGGGGTTTGTGTTTTGATTTGTTTTTGGGGGTTGTTTTTTGTTTTGGGTGTTTGGTGTTGTTTGTTTTTTGTTTTGTTTTTTTGTTTTTGTTTGGGGGTGTTTGTTTTTTTTTTGTTGTTTGTGTTGTTTTTTTGGTTGTTTTGTGTTTTTTGGGTGTTGTTTTTTGTTTTGTGTTTGTTGTTGTTTGTTTTTGGGTTTTGTTTTGTTTTGTGTTTGTTTTGTGGGTTTGTGTTTTTTGGGGGTTTTTGGGTTTTGGGTTTGGGTGTTTGTTTTTTTTTTGTGGGGTGTTTGGGGGTTTTTTTGTTGGTTTGGGGTTGGGTTTTTGGTTGTTGTTTTTGGGGTTGTGTTTTTTGGTTTGTTTTGGGTTTGGGGGGGGTTTTTGTGTTTGTTTTGGGGTTTGGGTATTTTGTGTTGTTTTTTGTGTTTGTTTGGGGTTGTTTTTTTGGTTGTTTGTGTTGTGTTTGTTGTTGTTTTGTTTTGGTTTGTTTTTTGTGTTTGTGTTTTTTGTGTTGTGTTTGTGTTGTTTGTTTTGTGTTTGTGTTGTTTGTGTTGTTTTTTGGTGTTGGGTTTTTTTGGGGTTTGTGTTGTTTGTGTTGTTTTTTGTGTTGGTTTGTTTTTTTGTTTGGTTGTGTTTGTGTTTGTGTTTGGTGTTGTTTGTGTTGTTTTTTGGGGTTGTTTTGTTTTTGTTGGTTTTTTGGGGTTTTTTGTTTTTGTTTTTTTGGGTTGGGGGGTTTGGGTGTTGTTTGTGTTGGTTTTGTGTTGTGTTTGTGGGGTTTTTTGTTTTTGTTTGTGTTGTTTGTTTTGGGGTTTGTGTTTTGTTTTTTTTTTTTGGTTGTGTTTTGTGTTGTTTTTTGGGTTTTTTGGGGTTGGGTGTTGTGTTTTTTTGGGGTTGTTTGTGTTGTTTGGTTGTGTTTGTGTTGTGTTTGTTTTTTGGTTTGTGTTTTTTTGGTTTGTTTTGGGTGGGGTGTTTGTTTTGTTGTTTTGTTTTTGGGTGTTTTTGTTTTGGGGGGTTTTGGTGTTTTTTTGTGTTGTGGTTTGTGTTGTTTGTTTTGGGTTTTTGTTTTTGTTTGTGGGTGTGTTGGGGGTTTTTGTTTGTGTTGTGTTTTTTGGGGTGTTTGTTTTGGGTTTTTGTGTTGTGGTTTGTTGTTGTGTTTGTGTTGTTTGTGTTTTTTTTGTTTTGTGTTGTTTTTTTGTTGTGGTTTTGTGTTGTGTTTGTGTTTGTGTTTTTTGTGTTGTTTTTTTTGTGTTGTTTGTGTTTTGTTTTTTGTTTTTTTGTGTTGTTTTTTGGTGTTGTTTTTTTGGTTGGGGTTTGGTTTTTGTTTTTTTGTTTGTTTTTTTGTGTTGTTTTTGTGTTTTTTGTTTGTTTTTGTTTGGGGTTGTTTTTTTGTTTTTGGTTTGTTTTTGTGTTTGTGTTGTTTGTTTGTTGTTTTGTTTTTTGTGTTTGTGTTTTTGTTTTGGGGTTTTTGTGTTTTTTGGGTTTTTGTTTTTTGTGTTGTTTTTTGTGTTTTTTGGTTGTGTTTGGTTGAGTTTTTTTGGGGTTTGTGTTGGGTTTTTTTGTTGTGTTTGGGGTTGGTTTGTGTTGTTTGTTTTGGGTGTTTTGTTTTTGTTTTTTGGGGTTTGGTTTTGTTTGTGTTTTTTGTGTTGGGGTTTGTGTTTTTTGTGTTTTTTTTTTGGGTGTTTTTTTTGGTTTTGGGGGGTTTGTTTTTGTTTTTTTGTGTTTTTTGTTTTGGGTGTTTGTGTTGTTTGTGTTTTTTGTTTGTTTTTTTTGGTTTGTGTTGTTTTGTGTTTTTTTGTGTTTTTTGTGTTTGTTTTGTTTGTTTTGTTTGGGGTTGTTTTTTTTGTGTTGTTTTTTTGGTGTTGTTTGTGTTGGGGTTTTGTTTTTTGTGTTTGGGGTTTTTTGTTGTTTTTTGTTTGGGGTTTTTTTTTGGGTGTTGGGGGTTTGTGTTGTTTTGTTGTTTTTTTGGGGGTTTTTTGTTTTTTTGGTGTTGTTTTGGGGTTGTTTTTGTGTTTTGTTTTTTGTTTGTGTTTTGTTTTTGTTTGGGGTTGTGTTTGTGTTGTTTGTTTTTGTGTTTGTTTTTTGTGTTTTTGTTTTGTTTTTTTGGTTTTTGTTTGTGTTTTTTGGTTTTTTTGTTGTTTGTGTTTGTTTTTTTGGGGGTGTTGTTTTGGGTTTTTGTTTGTTTTGTGTTTGGGGGGGGGGTTGTTTGTTTGTTTTTTGTTGTGTTTGTGTTGTTTGTTTTTGTTTTTTTTTGTTGTTTTTTTTGGTTGTTTTTTGTGTTGTTTTTGTTTTGGGTTTTTTTTTTTGGTTTTTTTGTGTTGTTTTGTGTTGTTTTTGTTTTTTGGGTTTTTGGGGTTTGTGTTGTGTTTGTTTTTTGTTTGTGTTGTGTTTGTGTTTTTTGTTTGTTTTTGTTTTTTTGTTGTGTTTGTGTTGTGTTTGTTTTTTTGTTTGTTTTTGTGTTTTGTTTTGTTTTTGGGTGTTTTTTTGTGTTGTGTTTTTTGTTTTTTTTGGGTGTTTTTTTGTTTTTGTGTTTGTGTTGTTTTGTGTTTTTGTTTGTTTTTGGGGTTTTTTGTGTTGTGTTTTTTTTTTTTGTGTTGTTTTTTTGTGTTGTTTTTTTGTGTTGTTTGTGTTGTGTTTTTTTGTGTTTTTGTGTTGTTTTGTGTTGTTTTTGGGGGTTTGGGTTTGGGTTTTGTTGGTGTTTGTTTTTTTTTGTGTTTTTTTTTTTGTTTGTTTTTTTTGTGTTTGGGGTTGTTTTGTGTTGTTTTGTTTGTTTTTGTTGGTTTGTGTTTTTTTGGGGGTGTTTGTTTGTTTTTTGTGTTTTGTTTTGGGTTTGGTTGTTTTTTTGTGTTTTTGTTTTTTTTGTGTTGTTTGTGTTTTTTTTTGTTGTTTTTTGTGTTGTTTGTGTTGTTTTGGGTTTTGGGTTTGGTTGTGTTTTTGTTTTTGTTTGTGTTTTTTGTTTTGTGTTTGTTGTTGGGGGTTGTTTTTTGTGTTTGTTTTGTGTTGTTTTTTGTGTTTGTTTTGGTTTTGTGTTGTTTTTTTTTGGTTTGGTTGTTTTGGGGGTTGTTTGGGGGTTGTGTTTTGTTTTTTGGGGTGTTTGTTTTGTGTTTGTTTTGTTTGTGTTGTGTTTGGGTTGTTTTTTTGTTTTGTGTTGTGTTTTTTTTTGTTTGTTTTTGGGGTTTGTTTTGGTTTGTGGGGTGTTTGTTTTGTGTTTGTTTTTGTTTGGTTTTGTTTGGGGTTGTGTTTTTTTTGTTTGTTTTTTTGTTTGTGTTGTTTTGTTTTTGGTGTTTGTTTGTTTTGGGGTTGTTTTTTGTTTTTTGTGTTTGTTTTTTTGGTTTTGGGGTTTTTTGTTTTGTTTGTGGTGTGGGGTTTTTTGTGTTTTTGTTTTGTTTTTGGGGTTTTTTGTTGTTTGGTTTTGTTTTGGGTGGGGGGTTGGGTTTGTTTTTGTGTTTGGGTTTGGTGTTTTTTGTGTTGTTTTTTTGTGTTTTTTTGTTTGGGGTTGTGTTTGTTTTGTTTTTTGGGTGTTTGTTTTGGTTGTGTGTTTTTGGGGTTTTTTGTTTTTGTGTTTTTTTGTTTTGGTTGGGTTTTGGGTGTGTTTTTGTGTTTTTTTTGTTTTGTTTTTTTGTTTTTTTGTTTTTTGGGGGGGGGGTGGGGTTTGGGGGTTGTGGGGGTTTTGGGGGGGGTTTTGGGGGTTTTTGGGGTTGGTTTGTTTTGGGGTTTTGTGTTGTTTTTTGGTTTTGGGGTGTTTTTTGTTTGTGTTTTTTGGGGGTTGTTTGTGTTTTTTGGGTGTTGGGGTTTGTGTTTTTTTGTGTTGTTTTTTGTTTTGTGTTTTGGTGTTGTTTGGTTTTTGGTTTTTGGGGTGTTTTTGTTTGTGTTGTTTTGGGTTGTGTTGTGGGGTGTTTGTGTTGTTGGTGGTGTTTGTGTTGTGTTTGTTTTTGTGTTTGTGTGTTGTGTTTGGGTGGTGTTTGTGTTGTGTTTGTGTTGGGGTTTGTGTTGTGTTTGTGTTGTGTTTTGGGGGGGTTTGTGTTTTTGTTGTTGTGTTTTTGGGGTTGTTGTTTGTGTTGTTTGTTTTGTTTTTGGGGGTGGTTGTTTTTTTTGTTGTTTTTTTTGGTGTTGTTGTTTTGGGGTTTTTTGTTTTTTTGTGTTGTTTGTGTTTTTTTGTGTTGTTTTTTTGTTTTTGGTTGTTTTGTTTTTGTTTGTTGTTTTGGTTTTGGTGTTTTTTTTTGTTTTTGTTTGTGTTGTGTTTGTGTTTTTTGGGTTTTGTTTGGGTTTTGTGTTGTGTTTGTGTTGTTTGTTTTTGTTTTGTTTGTGTTTGTGTTTTTTGGTTTTGTGTTGTGTTGTTTTTGTGTTAGTTTGGGTTGTTTGTGTTTTTTTGGGTTTTTTTGGTTTGTTTGTTTTGGTTTGTGTTGTGTTTGTGTTTTTTGTTTTGTTTTTTTGTTTTTGTGTTGTTTTGTTTTTGTTTGTGTTTTTTTGTTTTTGTTTTTTGTGTTGTTTGTGTTGTTTTTTGTTTGGGTGTTTGGGGTTGTTTGTTTGTTTTTTGTGTTTTTGTTTGTGGTGTTGTGTTTTTTTGTTTGGGTTTTTGTTTGTTTTTGTGTTTGTTTTTGGGGTTTGTGTTGTTTTTGTTTTTGGTGTTTGTGTTGTTTTGTGTTTGTTTTTTTTGTGTTTGTGTTTTTTTTTTTTTGTGGTTTGTTTTTGTTTTTGTTTTTTTGTTTTGGGGTTTTGTGGTTTTTTTTGTTTGTTTTTTTTTTTGGGTTTTTTTGTTTTTTGGTTTTTTTGTGTTGTTTGTGTTTTTTTTTTTTTGTTTTTTGTGTTTTTTGGGTGTTGTTTTGTTTTTGTTTGGGGTTGTTTTTTGTTTTTGTGTTTTTGGTTTTTTTTGTTTGTGTTGTGTTTGTTTGTTTTTGGTGGTTTTGTTTGGGGTTGTGTTTTTTTTTTTGTTTTGTTGTTTTGTGTTTTGTTTTTTTGTGTTGTTTTTGTGTTTGTTTGTTTTTTTTGTTTTTGTTTGGTTGTTTTTTGTTGTGTTTTGTTTTTGTTTGGTGTTGTGTTTGTTTTTTTTTTTTGTTTTTGTGTTTTTGGGTTTTTGTTTGTTTTGTTTGGGTTTGTGTTTTTTTGTTTTTTGGTGTTTGTGTTGGTTTTGTTGGGGTTTGTTTTTGTTGTGTTTTTTTTGTTTTTTTTTGGTGTTTTTTGTGGTTTTTTGTTTTTGTTTGTGTTGTTTTGTGTTTTTTTGTGTTGTGTTTGTTTTTTTGTTTGTGTTGTGGTTTGTTTTGGTTTGTGTTTTTTTGGGTGTTTGTGTTGTTTTGTTGTTTTTGGGTTGTGTTTGTGTTGTGTTGTTTTTTGTGTTTGTTGTGGTGTTTGTTTGTGTTTGGTTGGGGTTTTTTTGGGTTTTTTGGTTTGTTTTTTTGTTTTGGGTTTTTTGTTTTTTGTTTGGGTTTTTTGTTTTTTTTTTTGTGTTTCCCTTGTTTTTGGGGTTTTGTGTTGTTTGTGTTGTGTTTGTTTTTGTGTTTGTGTTGTTTTTTTTGTTTGTTTTGGTGTTTTTGGGGTTTTTGGGTTGTGTTTTGTGTTGTTTTTTTGTGTTGTTTGTTTTGTTTTTTTTGTGTTGTGTTTGTGTTGTTTTTGTGGTTTTTGTTTTTGTTTTGTGTTGTTTGTTTTGTTTGTTTTGTTTTTGTTTTGTTTTTTTGGTTTTGTGTTTTTGTTTGTTTTTTTTGTGTTTTTTTGTTTTGTTTTGTTTGTTGGTGTTGTGTGTTTTTGGTGTGTGTTTGTGTTTTTTGGGGTTTTGTGGGTTGTGTGTGTGGGGGTTTTTGTGGGGGGTGTTGTTTTTTGTGTGTTTTTGGGGTTGGTTTGGTTTGTGTGTTTTGTTTTTGGTGTGTTTTTTGGGTTTTGGGGTTTTTGTGTGTTTTTGAGTGTGTGTTTGTGTTTTTGTTTTGTTTTGTTTTTTGTGTGTTTTGGGGTTGTGTGTGTTTTTGTGTGGGGTGTGTGTGGGGGGTTTTGGGGGTGGGGTGTTGGGGTTTGTGTTTGGGGGGGGGTTGTGGGGGGTTTTGGGGGTTTTTGTGGGGGTGTGGTGTTGGTTGGGGGTTGTTTATTTATTGGGTACCCCTTTTCCCTTTTTTGAAATTTCCCCCCTTTTCCCTTTCCTTTTCTCTCCCCCTCTATTCCCCTCTCTCTCCCCTCTCTCTTTTCCCCCTTTCCTCTCTTTTCTCCCCCCCTTTTTCTTTTTTCCCCTCTCTCTCTCTCTCTCTTTTCCCCAAAAAAAAAAAAAAAACCTCCAATAAGGAAATAAGGGGAAAAACCTGGGGGGGAAAGGAAAAAGGGGGGAAACCCAAAAAAGAAAGAAAAAAGGGGAATAAAAGGGGAGGAAAAAAGCGGGGGGGAGGAAAAGAAACCCAAGAAGAGAAAAGGAAAGAAAAAATGGGTGATAAAAAGGATCTCCCTTTGGGCCCTAAGTTTTCCCCTTGGGTAAAATTTTTCGTAGAGGGGGTTTTTAAGAGTAGACCAGTGGTAGATAAAGGAAAATTCAGGGGAAAGTTTGAGGGGTTGTTTCAGTGGTAGTGATGGTAAAATCAGTGGAAAAGTTTGTGGTTGATCAGTGGTAGATAAATTGGTAGTTTCCGTGGTAGATGATGGTAAATCAGGGGTAGATAAATTGTAAAATCAGGGGTAGATGGGGGTGGGGAACCAGGGGTGGGTGGGGGTTTGTTTCATGGAAAGTGAGGAAAAGACCCAGTGGTAGATGGGGGTTGCCCCTGGAGTGAGGGTAAAATCGGGTGGTAAAAATTTGGTTTAGACCAGGGTAGGGGGGGTTTTTAAACATGGTAGATGATGGTTGACAGGGGTAGTTGGTGGTTGACCCAGGGGGTTTGAGGGAGGGGAGTCAGGGGTAATTGGGGTTTAAGACCGGGAAAGGTGGGGGTTTTGATCAGGGGTAGATGAGGGTAGACCCAGGGGTAGATTGTGGTGGGCCCCAAGGGGGTATTTGGGGGGTTTGATCAGGGGTAGATGAAGGGGAAAAATCAGTGGTAGTTAAAGGTGGGATCAGGGTAGTGGGGGTTGTCTGAGATAAATGGAGTTTCATGGTAGATTGGGAAAACCCAAAAGGGTAGGTGGGGGTTTTGTTTCCAGGGTTTAATGATGGTAATAAGGGGTTTGATGGGGGGTTGATCAGGGTAATGAGGGTAATCAGGGTAGTTGGGGGTTGGGGCCCATTTGGTTTGGGTTGGGGGTTTTGATTTGGGGTAGATGTTTGGAAATCAGGGGTTTGATGGTGGTTGATTTTCAGTGGTAGTTTGAGGGTTTAGATCAGGGTAGATTGGGGTTTAACCATGGTAGGGGGGTTGATATTTTTAGTGAGGGTTAAGATCAGGGAAAGTTTGTGGTAGACCAGTGGTGGGTTTGGGGTTTGATCAGGGGTTTAATTGTGTTGACCCGGGGTAGTTTGGGGGTTTTGTTTTAAATTGGTTTAAAATATGGTGTTTTCATGGAGTTTTGGGGTTAAAACCCCAGGGGTTTGGGTTTGGTTTGGTTGATCAGTGGTGGATGGGGGTTTAAGATCAGGGTTAATGGGGGTTTTGTTTCCAGTGGTAGATGGGGGTTTAAAACCAGGGGTTTGGGTTGGTGGTTAAACAGTGGTAGTGATGGAAATCAGTGGTAAAATGGGGGTTTTTGACCCGTGGTAAAATATGGGTAGTAGTGGAAGGGGTGGAGACCAGTGGTAGGGGGGTGGTTAAATCAGTGGTGATGATTTTTAGTTCAGGGGTTTTAATGGTGGTTGTTTCAGGGGTAATGATGGAAAGATCAGGGGTAGATTGTGGTAAAAACAAGGGAAAGTGGTGGTTGTTTAAAGGGGTTAGATGATGGTTGATCATGGTAGTTTGGTGGTTGATCAGGGGTTTAATGAGGGAAAAGTCTGGTAGATTTTTGGAAACCCCATGGAGGGGTGGTTGATCAGGGGTGAATGGGGGTAAAATCAGTGGAGATTGTGGAAAGCCCCTTGGTGGGTGGGGGGTTTGTTTAAAGTGGTAAAATATGGTGGGCATTTTTTTAGATTTGGTAAAATCATGGTAAAAGGGTGGTTGTTTCAGGGGTTTAAGGGGGTTTTGGATTTTTTAAAGTGGAAGATGAGGGAGTTTCAGTGGTAGATGGGGGGTTGTTTCAGTGGTAGATGAGGGTTTAGATCAGGGGAAGTTGGGGGATAACCATGGTAGGTGGGGGTTTTAAAATTCAGGGTAGATGAGGGTAATTTTCGGGTGGTAGAGGGTTGGTTTTCCCAGGGGTAGATTTGGAAGTTTAAATTTGGTAAAATTGTGGTAGAAAAAAATTGGTTTGGGGTTTGGTTTGATCAGTGGTAATGAGGGTTTAACCAGGGTTTAGATGGTGGTTGATCAGGGGTAGTGATGGAAAATCTTGGTAATTTGGTAAAAACCCCAGTGGAAGGTGGTGGTTGTTTCATGGTAGATGAGGGTTTTAGACCCAGGGGTTTAAAATTTTTGGTAAAAAAACCAAGGGAAAGGGGGGGTTTTGTTTCAGTGGTAGATGATGGTAGTTTTCAGGGGTAGATAAATTAATCATTTGGTAAAAAGGGGGTTTGATCAGGGGTTAGATGATGGGTAATCATGGGTGATTGGGTAAGCCCCGTGGTTAAGGGGGTGGTTGTTTCAGGGTAATGAGGTAGATAAAGGGTAAAATGGGGGTTTTGATCAGTTTTAAAATGATGGTAGTTTTCAGGGGGTTAGATGGTGGTAAACCATGGTGGGTTTGGTGGTTAAATTCAGTGGTATAATGATGGTAGATCAGTGGTAATGATGGTTTAGACCCAGTGGTAGATGGTGTAAACCCAGTGGAAGGTGGTGGTTAAACGGGGAAGATGGGGTTTAATCAGGGGTAGATGGGGTTGATCGGGTGGTAGATGAGGTGATCAGTTAGATGGGGGTAAAAACCAGTGGTGGGGTGGGGGTTAAAACAGTGGTAAAATAAAGGGTAGATCATTGGTGGGATGGGGTTGTTTTCATTTGGTGGGGATGATGGTAGAATCATGGTAGTTTTGGGGTAAAACCATGGTGGGTTGGGGGTTTTGATAAAGGGTAAAGGGATGTAGTTTCAGTGGTAAAGGGGGTTAAACCCGTGGAGAAGATGATGGTGGGATCAGTGGTAGATTGTGGAGCCCCCGGGGTTAGGGGGGTGGTTGATCAGTAAAAAGATAAAGGTTAGACATTTGGTAGATTGGGGAAAGACCGGGGTTTTGGTTTGGGGGTTTTAAATCAGTGGTAGATGATGGTTGACCCCAGTGGTAGAGGGTTTGGTTGATCAGTGGAAAAGAAAAAGGGTTTGGGATCAGGGGTAGATTGGGGGTTACCCCAGGGGTTTGGGTGGTGGTTGTTTCAGTGGAAAAGATGATGTAGATCAGGGGTAGATTGGGTAGACCAGTGGTTTGGGTTTGGTGGTTAAATCTTGGAAAGATGATGGTAGATTTCAGTGGTAAAAATATGGTAGTTTCAGGGGGTAGTTTGGTGGTTGGGATCAGTGGTAGATGTTTTTTTAGATCATTGGAAAGATTGGGGTTTAGCCCAGGGGTTTGGTGGTTGTCAGGGGGGAGTTTGGTGGAAATTTTCAGGGGTTTAGATGGTGGTTGAATCAGGGGGTAGATGGTGGTTGACCCATTTGGTAGATGATGGTATTTCCCAAGGGAAAATTTTGGGGTTTAGCCCCAGGGGTGGGTGGTGGTTTTACAGTGGTAGATGATGGTAATCAGTGGTAAATGATGGAAAAAATCAGGGGAAAGATGGTGGTTTTATCATGGTAGATAAGGGTTTTTAACCAGGGGTTTAGATTGGGGAGCCCAGGGGTGGGTTTTTTGGTTGATCAGGGGTTTAGTTGGTTTGGGTAGATCCAGGGGGAAATTGGTGGTTGTTTCAGTGGTAAAAGGTGGTTGATCATGGTAGATGAGGGAGATGAGTGGTAGTTTTGTGGTAGCCCCCCAGGGGTAGTAGTGGTTGACCATGGTAGTGGGGAAATAATGGTAGTTTAAAGGTTGTTCAGGGGGTTTAAGTTTTGGGGAAAAACCCAGGGGTTTAAAATGATGGTAAATCAGGGAAAATTTTTGGTGGGCCCATGGTAAAATGGGGGGTTGTTTTCAGTTTAAAGATGGTTTATCAGTTTTTAAAGGTGGTTGATCAGGGGTGATATGGTAGAGGGAGTGGAAATTGGGTAAAAACCAGTGGTAGAATTTAGTGGTTGTCAGGGGTAATGGGGGGTTTTAATTTCAGGGGTAGATAAATTTTTAATCATGGTAGATGGGGGGTTGTTTCGGGGTTAATGATGGTTTTTTCAGGGGTAAAATGAGGGGGGATGAGGGGTTTGATTGGGGTAAAAAACCCCTTGGTAATAGGGGTTGTTTTCCAGTGGTAGATGGGGGTAAAATAAGTTAAAGGTGGTAGCAGTGGTAGATGATGGTTGATCAGTGGTAGAGGGTTGGTTGATCATTTGGTAAAAATGGGGGTTGTTTCAGGGGGGTAGAGGGTTTTGGGTTTCAGTGGTAGATGAGGGTTGACCCAGTGGTAGAGGGTTGGTTGATCAGTGGTAGATATGGTAGATCAGTGGTAGATGGGTTGGGGGGATCAGTGGTAGTGATGGTTGATCAGGGGTTTAGATGGGGTTTAAATCGTGGTAGTGAGGGTTGTCAGGGGTTTTTAGATGAGGTAAAACAGTGGAGATGTGGTTAGATCGTGGAAATTGGGGGTTTGTTCGGGGGGTAGAGGGGGGGTTTTTTGATCAGGGGTTAGATGAGGGTTTGATCAGTGGTAGATGAGGGAGTTGGGGAATCAGTGGTAGATGAGGGTTTAAATCAGTGGAGATGTTGGTTTCGTGGTAGTTTTGAGGGGTTTTTTTTTTTGGGGTGGTGAGGGATGGTTGATCGTGGTAGATGATGGTTGCAGTGGTAAAATGGGGGTTTAAATCATTGGCGGGATGAGGGTTTTGGATCAGGGTTTTAAATGATGGTTTTTAGTGGTAGATGGTCGTAGAGGGTTTTGGGTAAAATCACGGGTAGATGGGTTTTTTTACTTCTACTAATTTTCTATTTTTAAACTATACGATACCACCAACCAAAACTATCCCCACCCCCAAGGACTACACTACCCCCCCACCAAAGTAAAACCCACCCCCAACTCCCACCCCCACCACCCCCAACATCCCCAAAAACCCAACCCCCACCACCCCACCCCCCAAACCACCCCAACCCCCCGAAATTTTCCCACCCCCAACCCCACCAAAAACCCCCAAAACCCCCAACCCCCAACCACCCCCACCACCACCCCCAAGTACCCCAACCCCCACCACCACAATTTCACCACCACCCCCCCCCCACCACCACCGAAAAGTACCACACCACCACCACCACCACAAGTACCACCACCACCACCACCACCACAATTTACCACCCCCACCACCACCACCCCCCCCACCACCGCAAGTACACCACCACCACCACCACCACCACCGCAAGTACCACCACCACCACCACCACCACAAGTACCACCCCCACCACCACCACCACAAGTACCACCACCACCACCCCCAAACCCACCACCACCACCACCGCAAGTACCCCACCACCCCCACCACCACAAGTACCACCCCCCACACCACCACCACAAGTACCACCACACCACCAACCACCACAAGTACCCCCACCACCACCACCACCACAAGTACACCACCACCACCCCCACCACCACCACCCGCAAGTACCACCACCACCACCCCCAAACCACAAGTACCACCACCCCCACCACAAGTACCACCACCACCACCACCACCACCCACCACCGCAAGTACCACACCACCACCACCACCACAAGTACCCCCAAACCAAACCACCACAAGTACCACCACACCACCACCACAACAAGTACCACCACCACCACCACAAGTACCACCACCACCACCACCACCGCAAGTACCACCCCCCACCACCCCCCCACCACAAGTACCACCACCACCACCACCACCAATAACCACCACCACCACCACCACCACCACCACCACCACCCACCACAAGTCCCCACCACCACCACCACCACCACAAGAAACCCCCACCACCACCCCCACCACAAGTACACCACCACCACCACCACCACCACCACCGCAAGTACCACCACCACCACCACCACCACAATTTACCACCACCACCACACCCCGCAAGTACCACCCCCACCACCACCACCACAAGTCCCACCACCACCACCACCACCACAAGTACCACCACCACCACCACCCACCACAAGACCACCCCCACCACCACCACCACAAGTACCACCACCACCACCACCACCACCACCACCACAAGTACCACCACCACCACCACCACCAC
>NC_069489.1:12760240-12762740 GCF_026875155.1 Cherax quadricarinatus | reverse complement strand
TCCTGTGTCACAAACCTTCTGGAGTTTTATGAGAAAGTAACAGAAGTAAGACACGAGAGAGAGGGGTGGGTTGATTGCATCTTCTTGGACTGCAGGAAGGTCTTTGACACAGTTCCTCACAAGAGATTAGTGCAGAAGCTAGAGCATCAGGTGCATATAACAGGGAGGGCACTGTAATGGATCAGAGAATACCTGACAGGGAGGCAACAACCAGTCATGGTACGTAATGAGGTATCACAGTGGGCACCGGTGACTAGCGGGGTCCCACAGGAGTCAGTCCTAGGACCAGTGCTATTACTGGTATGTGTGAATGACATGATGGAAGGGATAGACTCAGAAGTGTCCCTGTTTGTAGATGATATGAAGTTAATGAGGAGAATTAAATCAGATGAGGATCAGGTAGGACTACAAAGAGACCTGGACAGACACGACACCTGGTCCAGCAACTGGGTTCTCGAATTTAACCCAGCCAAATGCAAAGTCATGAAGATCGGGGAAGGGTAAAGAAGACCGCAGACGGAGTATAGGCTAGGTGGACAAAGACTGCAAAGATCTTGGAGTGAGTATAACACCGAACATGTCTCCAGAGGCACACATCAACCAGATAACTGCTGCAGCATATGGGCGCCTGGCAAACCTGAGAATAGCGTTCCGATACCTTAGTAAGGAATCGTTCAAGACTCTGTACACTGTGTACGTCAGGCCCATACTGGAGTATGCAGAACCTGTTTGGAACCCGCACTTGATAAAGCACGTCAAGAAATTAGAGAAAGCACAAAGATTTGCAACAAGGTGAGTACACACACACAAACACACAAACAACAAACACAATCACACAAGAAACACACAAACACACAACAAACACACACACATAAGCACAACACACAAACACACACACAAACACACAGCAAACACACAAACACACAAACACACAACAAACACACAAACACACAACAAACACAAACCACAAACACACAACAAACACACAACACACAAACACCAAACACACAACACACAAACACACACAAACATACAACACAACAAACAACAAACACACAACATACACAAACATACAATACAACAAACACAACAAACACACAACAAACACAACAAACAGACAACAAACACAACAACACACAAACACACAACAAACACGAACACACACCAAACACACAACAAACACAACAAACAACAAACACACAAACACACAAAAAACACCAAACACACAACACACACAAACACAATAAACACACAAACAACAAACACACAACCAAACACAACAAACTCAACAACACAACAAACTCAACAAACACACAAACTCACAAACACAACACAACAAACACAACAAACACAACACACAACAAACACAACAAACACACAAACAACAAACACAAACACACAACACACAAACAAACAATACAACAACCACACAACCACACAACAAACACACACACACAACACACACAACAAACACAACAAACACACAAACACACAAACCACAAACACAACAAACACACAAACACAACAAACACACAAACACAACAAACACCACAAACACAACAAACACACAAAACAACAAACACACAAACACACAAACAAACAACACAAACACAACAAACACACAAACACACAACACAACACAACAAACAACAACACACACACAAACACACAAACACACAAACACAACAAACACACAAACAAACCACAAACACAACAAACACACAAACACAACAAACACACACACACAATAAACACAACAAACACACAACAAACACACAACACACAAACAACAACAAACAAACACAACAAACACACAAACAAACCCAAACACAACACAACAAACACACAAACACAACAAACACACAAACACAACAAACACACAAACACAACAACACACAAACACAACAACACACAAACACAACAAACACACAACAAACACACAAACACACAAACACACAAACAAACAAAACACAACAAAACACACACACAAACACACAAACACCACAAACACACAACAACACAAACACACAAACAAACACACAAACACAAACACACAAACACAAACACACAAACACAAACAAACACACAAACACAACAAACACAAACACACAAACACAACAAACACACAACAAACACACAAAACACACAAACACAACAAACACACAACACCAAACACACAAACACAACAAACACACAAACAAAAAACAACAAAACACAAAAACACAACAAAACACAACAAACACACAAACCAAAAACACAAAACAAAACACACAAACACAAACACAACAAACACACAAACACAACAAACACAACAAACACAAACAAACACACAACACACAAACTCAAAACACACAAACACAAACACAACAACACAAAACACACAAACAACAAAACAAAACACTACAAACAACAAAAACACACAAAACAAACACAAAACACACAAACAACAACAAACACACAAACACAACAAACACACAAACACAACAAACAACAAACACAA
>NC_069489.1:12752740-12757740 GCF_026875155.1 Cherax quadricarinatus | reverse complement strand
TCAGACTGTGTAATGAACGTCAGAACTGTATAATGAACGTAAGTGTATAATGAACGTCAGAACTGTATAATGAACGTAAATGTATAATGAACGTAAGTGTATAATGAACGTCAGAACTGTATAATGAACGTAAGTGTATAATGAACGTCAGAACTGTATAATGAACGTAAGTGTATAATGAACGTAAGTGTATAATGAACGTCAGAACTGTATAATGAACGTAAGTGTATATTGAACGTAAGTGTATAATGAACGTCAGAACTGTATAATGAACGTAAGTGTATAATGACCGGAAGTGTATAATGAACGTCAGAACTGTATAATGAACGTAAGTGTATAATGAACGTCAGAACTGTATAATGAACGTAAGTGTATAATGAACGTCAGAACTGTATAATGAACGTCAGAACTGTATAATGAACGTCAGAACTGTGTAATGAACGTAAGTGTATAATGAACGTCAAAACTGTACAATGAACGTAAGTGTATAATGAACGTCAGAACTGTGTAATGAACGTAAGTGTATAATGAACGTAAGTGTATAATGAACGTAAGTGTATAATGAACGTCAGAACTGTATAATGAACGTAAGTGTATAATGAACGTCAGAACTGTATAATGAACGTCAGAACTGTATAATGAACGTAAGTGTATAATGAACGTCAGAACTGTATAATGAACGTCAGAACTGTATAATGAACGTAAGTGTATAATGAACGTCAGAACTGTATAATGAACGTAAGTGTATAATGAACGTCAGAACTGTATAATGAACGTCAGAACTGTATAATGAACGTAAGTGTATAATGAACGTCAGAATTGTATAACGAACGTAAGTGTATAATGAACGTCAGAACTGTATAATGAACGTAAGTGTATAATGAACGTCAGAACTGTATAATGAACGTCAGAACTGTATAATGAACGTAAGTGTATAATGAACGTAAGTGTATAATGAACGTCAGAACTGTATAATGAACGTCAGAACTGTATAATGAACGTAAGTGTATAATGAACGTAAGTGTACAATGAACGTCAGAACTGTATAATGAACCTAAGTGTATAATGAACGTCAGAACTGTATAATGAACGTGAGTGCTGTATAATGAACGTGAGAACTGTATAATGAACGTGAGAACTGTATAATGAACGTGAGAACTGTATAATGAACGTGAGTGCTGTATAATGAACGTGAGAACTGTATAATGAACGTGAGAACTGTATAATGAACGTGAGTGCTGTATAATGGACGTGAGAACTGTATAATGAACGTGAGAACTGTATAATGAACGTGAGAACTGTATAATGAACGTGAGAACTGTATAATGAACGTGAGTGCTGTATAATGAACGTGAGAACTGTATAATGAACGTGAGAACTGTATAATGAACGTGAGTGCTGTATAATGAACGTGAGAACTGTATAATGAACGTGAGAACTGTATAATGAACGTGAGAACTGTATAATGAACGTGAGTGCTGTATAATGAACGTGAGTGCTGTATAATGAACGTGAGAACTGTATAATGAACGTGAGAACTGTATAATGAACGTGAGTGCTGTATAATGAACGTGAGAACTGTATAATGAACGTGAGAACTGTATAATGAACGTGAGTGCTGTATAATGAACGTGAGAACTGTATAATGAACGTAAGAACTGTATAATGAACGTGAGAACTGTATAATGAACGTGAGAACTGTATAATGAACGTGAATGCTGTATAATGAACGTGAGAACTGTATAATGAACGTGGGTGCTGTATAATGAACGTGAGTGCTTTATAATGAACGTGAGAACTGTATAATGAACGTGAGAACTGTATAATGAACGTGAGAACTGTATAATGAACGTGAGAACTGTATAATGAACGTGAGTGCTGTATAATGAACGTGAGAACTGTATAATGAACGTGAGAACTGTATAATGAACGTGAGTGCTGTATCATGAACGTGAGAACTGTATAATGAACGTGAGAACTGTATAATGAACGTGAGTGCTGTATAATGAACGTGAGAACTGTATAATGAACGTGAGAACTGTATAATGAACGTGAGAACTGTATAATGAACGTGAGTGCTGTATAATGAACGTGAGTGCTGTATAATGAACGTGAGTGCTGTATAATGAACGTGAGAACTGTATATTGAACGTGAGAACTGTATAATGAACGTGAGAACTGTATAATGAACGTGAGAACTGTATAATGAACGTGAGAACTGTATAATGAACGTGAGTGCTGTATAATGAACGTGAGAACTGTATAATGAACGTGAGAACTGTATAATGAACGTGAGAACTGTATAATGAACGTGAGTGCTGTATAATGAACGTGAGAACTGTATAATGAACGTGAGAACTGTATAATGAACGTGAGAACTGTATAATGAACGTGAGTGCTGTATAATGAACGTGAGTGCTGTATAATGAACGTGAGAACTGTATAATGAACGTGAGTGCTGTATAATGAACGTGAGAACTGTATAATGAACGTGAGAACTGTATAATGAACGTGAGAACTGTATAATGAACGTGAGTGCTGTATAATGAACGTGAGAACTGTATAATGAACGTGAGAACTGTATAATGAACGTGAGAACTGTATAATGAACGTGAGTGCTGTATAATGAACGTGAGAACTGTATAATGAACGTGAGTGCTGTATAATGAACGTGAGAACTGTATAATGAACGTGAGAACTGTATAATGAACGTAATAACCTAAATACATATAACTGTGCCTCTCCCCCTCCCTTTCCCCTTTCTTCCCCCTCCCTCTCACCTTCCCCCTCCCTCTCACCCTCCCCCTTTCCCAACAAACAAGAATCAGGAACCTGACATCTCTCTCTCTCTCTCTCTCTCTCTCTCTCTCTCTCTCCTTCTGTCTGTCTGTCTCTCTCTCTCTCTCTCTCTCTCTCTCTCTCTCTCTCTCTCTCTCTCTCTCTCTCTCTCTCTCTCACTCTCTCACTCCGGCCACCAGTACGGGTCACGTTCAGCGTCTTAAGGTTTTTGTCTCTAAATACACGAAGATTTCCTGAGAGGTATAGACAAGGTGGACAGAGACAGGATGTTCCAGAGATGTAACACAGCAACAAGGGGACACAGTAACAAGGGGACACAGTAACAAGGGGACACAGCAACAAGGGGACACAGCAACAAGGGGACACAGCAACAAGGGGACACAGCAAACAGGTGACACAGCAACAAGGGGACACGCAACAAGGGGACACAGCAACAATGGGACACAGCAACAGGGGGACACAGCAACAATGGCACACAGCAACAGGGGGACACAGCAACAATGGGACACAGCAACAGGGGGACACAGCAACAAGGGGACATAGCAAAAAGGGGACACAGCAAATAGGTGACACAGCAACAAGGGGACACAGCAACAAGGGAACACAGCAGCAAGGGAACACAGCAACAAGGGGACACAGCAACAAGGGGACACAGCAACAAGGGGACACAGCAACAAGGGGACACAGCAACAAGGGGACACAGCAACAAGGGGACACAGCAACAAGGGGACACAGCAAAAGGGGACACACAACAAGGGGAACAGCAACAAGGGACACAGCAACAAGGGGACACAGCAACAAGGGGACACAGAAAACAAGGGGACACAGCAACAAGGGGACACAGCAACAAGGGGACACAGCAACAAGGGGACACAGCAAAAGGGGACCAGCAACAAGGGACAAAACAACAAGGGGACACAGCAACAAGGGGACAAAACAACAAGGGGGGACGCAGCAACAAGGGGACGCAGCAACAAGGGGACCAAAACAAGGGGACACAGCAAAAAGGGGGAAACAACAACAAGGGGACCAGCAACAAGGGGACCAGCAACAAGGGACCAGCAACAAGGGGACACAGCAAAAAGGGGACAAGCAACAAGGGGACACAGAAAACAAGGGGACACAGCAAAAAGGGGGACACGCAAAAGGGGACACAGCAACAAGGGGACACAGCAACAAGGGGACCCCGCAAAAAGGGGACACAGCAACAAGGGGACCAGCAACAAGGGGACACAGCAACAAGGGGACACAGCAACAAGGGGACACAGGAAGGGGACCAAGAACAAGGGGAGGAAAAAAGGACCAGCCAAGGGGCAGAACAGGGAAAGTTGGAAGTTGAGAAAAGAGAATCCGGGATGTTAGGAAAGGGAATAATCTTCAGCCAGAGTTGCAGTAAGGAATAGTGGAAAGGCTTAGGGGGGGAGGAACCAACTAGCACCAAAAGGTGATACAAATATAACACCCCAAACCCACTAACATAGCCACAACACACACCCACACACCAAAACAAACCACACCACACACACACACACACAACACACACACCCACACACACACACACACAACAACAAAACAACCACACACACAAAACAACACACAACACACAAACACACACACCACACACACCCAAACAACCCCACACACCACCCCACACACCACCACAACACACCACCACACACCACACCCCAACACACACACCCCCACCACACCCCAAAACACACCACAAAACACACCACACACAAAAACCCCACACACACACCACCAACACAACACACAACACACACAACACACACAACACACACACACACAACACACACAACACACAACACACACAACACACACACAACACACACACAACACAAAACACCACAAAACACAACACACACACACACAAACACAAACACCAACCCCCACACACAACACACACACCACACACACACCCCACACACACCCACACACCCAACACACACCAACCACCCACCACACACACACACAACACCACCACACACAACACACACACACACACACACACAAACACACAACACACACACACACAACACCCAACACACCACACACACACACACAACACACACACAAACACACACACACACACACACACACAAAACACACACACACACACACACACAAAACACAAACACACAAACACACACCACACACACACCACAAAACCACACACAAAC
>NC_069489.1:12720240-12747740 GCF_026875155.1 Cherax quadricarinatus | reverse complement strand
TGAATTTGGTACAAATCCAAAAAAAAATAAATTTTTTGTAAAATAAAAAAAAAAAAATGAATTTTGTACAAATCCAAAAAAAAAAATAAATTTTGTACAAACCCAAAAAAAAAAAAAAATAAATTTTTGTACAAACCCAAAAAAAAAAAAAAAATGAATTTGGGTACAAATCCAAAAAAAAAATGTTTTGTACAAACCCAAAAAAAAAAAAAATAAATTTTGTACAAACCCCAAAAAAAAAAGAATTTTGTACAAAAAAAAAAAAAAAAAAAAAAATAAATTTTTTTACAAATCCAAAAAAAAAAAAATGAATTTGGTACAAATCCAAAAAAAAAAAAAAAATTTTTTGTACAAATCCAAAAAAAAAAAATGAATTTTGTACAAATCCAAAAAAAAAAATGAATTTTGCACAAATCCAAAAAAAAAAAATGAATTTTGCACACCAAAAAAAATGAATTTTGTACATCCAAAAAAAAATGAATTTTGTACAAATCCAAAAAAAAAATTTTGTACAAATCCAAAAAAAAAATGAATTTTGTACAAATCCAAAAAAAAAAAAAATTTTGTACAAATCCAAAAAAAAAAAATAAATTTTTGTACAAATCCAAAAAAAAAATGAATTTTGTACAAATCCAAAAAAAAAAAAAGGAATTTTGTACAAATCCAAAAAAAAAAAAATGAATTTTGTACAAATCCAAAAAAAAAAAGAATTTTGTACAAATCCAAAAAAAAAAAATGAATTTTGTACAAATCCAAAAAAAAAAAGAATTTTGTACAAAATCCAAAAAAAAAAAATGAATTTGTAAAAACCCAAAAAAAAAATGAATTTTGTAAAATCAAAAAAAAAAAATGAATTTTTCAAACCCCAAAAAAAAAAAAAAATGAATTTTGTACAAACCAAAAAAAAAAACGGGTTTTTTGTACAAACCCAAAAAAAAAAAATGAATTTTGTACAATCCAAAAAAAAAAATAAAATTTTGACAAACCCAAAAAAAAAAAATGAATTTTTGTAAAAAACCCAAAAAAAAAAATTTTTAAATTTTTTACAACCCAAAAAAAAAAAATGAATTTTAAAACAAATCCAAAAAAAAAAAAATGAATTTTGTACAAACCCAAAAAAAAAAAAAATTTTGTACAAATCCAAAAAAAAAAAAAAAAAATTTTTGTACAAATAAAAAAAAAAAAAATTAATTTGTACAAACCCCAAAAAAAAAAAAAAATTAATTTTTGTACAAATCCAAAAAAAAAAAAAAAGATTTTGTACAAATTCCAAAAAAAAAAAAAAAAAGATTTTTGTAAAGGAAAAAATTTATAAAAAAGAATTGTGGAACCTTTAAAAAAAATTCTCTAAAAGTCCGTCAAAATCTAAGTTCTAAAATCCTATTAAGCGTGTACTGTGAGTTTTGTGTGTGTATGTGGACCATCACAACCACTTGAGAGAGAGAGAGAGAAGGAGAAAGAGAAGGAGAGAGGGAGAGAGAGGGAAAAGAGAGAGGGGAAGAGGGGGGGGGAGGAGAGAGAGGGGGAGGGGGAGGGGGGGAAAGGGGAGAAACTTATCACAGGGTCAATAATCAATAACAAATCAATACGTATAAAACAAGGTTGGTTTTAATGTTGAAACCCCAAACGCTGCCCACACAACCCACTCTGCCCACAACCCCGTCTCCCACAAAACCCCACGTCTGCCACACAACCCACGTCTGCCAAAAACCCACGTCTGCCACACAACCCACTTTTCCCACAAAACCCACGTCTGCCACAAAACCCCACGTCTGCCCACAACCCAGTCTGCCCACAACCCAACGTCTGCCACAAAACCCCATCTCCCACAAACCCACGTCTGCCACAAAACCCACGTCTGCCACACCCCCCCGTCTCCCACACCCTTCCTCCATCCCTTTCCCCATGGTAAGGTGTTGGAGAGTGAGAGAGTGGAGAGAGAGTGAGAGAGTGGGAGAGACGAGAGTGAGAGAGAGAGAGAGACAGGAGTGAGAGAGAGGGAGACAGAGAGTGAAGAGAGAGGGGGAGGGGGAGAGAGAGAGAAGAAGAAGGAGGGGAAGAGAGAGGGTAAATATTAGGGTAATAACTTACTTTCCCCTTCCGCCTCACCTCCAGCACCACTTCCAGCACTCCACTCCAACTCACGCCCCAAGCACTCAATCCCCCAGCACTACACTCCAGCACCATCTCCAGCATCACTCTCCAGCACTCACATCCCACTCAGCTCCACACTCAATCTCCGCCTCACACTCCAGCACTCATCCCCGCATCAACCCCAGCATACACTCCAGCACCACACCCCAGAACTCCATAGCACTCACACTCCAGCACTACTCCCCCCAGCACTCATTTCCCAGCACTCACTCTCCACACTCCTCTCCAGCCTCACTCTCCAGCACTCACATCCAGCACTCAATCTCCAGCACTCAACTCCCCCTCCACCTCCGCACTCACCTCCAGCCTCAACTCCAGCACTCCTCTCCACCCCTCACACTCCGCCTCTCTCTCCAGACTCACCTCCAACTCACCCCCAGCACCCACCCCAGCACTAAATTTCCGCACTCACACTCCGCACTCACTCTCCAGCATCACACTCCAGCATCACATCCAGCACCCCACTCTCCGCACTCACCTCAGCCTTCCCAGCACTACACCCCAGACTCTCCCCAGCACTCTTCCCACAGACTCCGCATCACATCCAGACAGATAGCACTCAAAACTCCAGCAAGACCCAGCACTCACATCCAACACTCACACTTAACACCCATGGTGACGACCCAACAGGAAACTCAAACTGCCCTCTCAAATTCCCTCAAAAATGGTCTCCCTACTTTGAACACAGTTGGTTGGTAAAGGTTTTTGGGTCTTAGGTTTCCAGGTTGTTTCATTCCCCTATAATCTTTGCAATAGAAGGACGGCCCCCTTCCTCTTCCTTAGATCAAACCTAATTACTTCACAGGTGAGTGTGGTTTTTGGCATTATAAAGTAATGTGCAGTCTGCTGTATGAGGATCCAGGGGGTTCCTGTACTCTACGAGCAACTTTACCTCATGACACATTCCCTTTAACACTGGCCCTTTTAAACCGGAGATTTCTCCTTGCCCCTCAAACCAGAGATTTCTTGGCCCCTTCAAAAGGACTTCTTTGGTCCTTCAAACCAAGATTCTTTTGGTTTTTTCAAACCAGAAAAATTCTCTTGGTCCTTCAAACCAGAAACTTTCTTGGCCTTGAAACCAGAAACTTCTCTTGGCCCTTTGAAACCAGAAACTTTCTTGGCCCTTGAAACCCAGAATTCTCTTGGCCCTTTTCAAACGAAATTCTTTGGGGCCCTTCAAACAGAGATTCTCCCGGTCCTTGGGCTGGCGCCTTTTCCCCGATGGTTTCGGCATCATTCCAAAAACACCTAAATTTCCAAATCAATTTTCTTTTCCCCCCCAACAAAAAGGGAAAAAATTTGTTTTTAGAGAGACCGGGGCCCCGCTTTTTCACCCTTAAAGCCGTTTTTTGTGGGCTGGTACGGGGGGGAGCTTAAGTCATGGTATGTTCAGGGTCGAGTTTACTTAATCGATGTTTTGCTCAAAATTTGACCTTATCTGGTCGCAGCTGAAGTGACAAAGCTCTTGAAAGATCTGTTGAGCTCAAAATAGGGGAAGAGCTTGCTTTTGGAAAATTTATGTGTAAACCTTAAAACCAAAAAAGCAACATAGATAAAGAATAAAAAATAAAAGCACAACTAGTAGCAAGGAACATTGTATAGCCACAACCCAGTATAGCACATACCAACAAAACAGCATAGCAATAAAACAGCATAGCAACTTCACAGCACACTGAATGCTTTTGTGACCAAAATAAATCTCAAACAGAAAGCAGCAACAGCCCCAAACAGCACCAACAGCCCCAACGCACCAACAGCCCCAACAGCCCCAAAACAGCATCAGCACACCAACAGCACCAACAGCCCCAACCCGCAAGTAACTACTAAAATTTATTTTCCTCCCCCAAACAAACGAATAACTCCCCGTGTGAGGGGAAACCCCAGATTTTCACAAATTTAAAACCCAGGACATCAATTTGCGTGTTCAAAGGTACTTTGATAAATTGAACACACAAAGATAGTGCAAATAATATTTTATATATATATATATATATAATATATTTATATAATAAATATTATGTAAAATTTGGTCAATTAGCAAGACTCGTTTAAAATTTTAATAATTTCAAAAAATTTTCTCTTATATTTTTTAAAAAGAATATTTTTTTTTTCATTTTTTAATGGAAAATTAAAAATTTTGTACCAAAAAAAACTAGAAAACTTACCTACCTTTTTATAAGTTCAATTTAATTTAGCTTAACCCCAGCTAAACATTTTTTAAATAATTTTAAATAATCAAACAAACACCTGTCATTTTAACTCACATCTTCTTTGGGTTGATTTCAAATTGCCTATGCCTGTTGAACCCTTCACCTCGGTTATCTGCTAACTACATAACCACGAAACATAACGACACATTGCAAACAAACCATCCCACGGGTGGGTTTAAAACCCCGCCATCATCTCAAACCCAAACGTCGGCCCTCTGGAGTTTTGAGATTTATTTCGGGTTCAAACCCCCCCCGTGTATGGTATATCTGCTGGAAAGTTACAGGCATAGATGCAGCTATGGCAACTCACTTAAATTAAAAAGGGAGGGGGATTCCTTGCGTCTGAGGTGCAGGTTTGGGGGGTCTGATCCCAAGGTATATCACCAATTCAAAAAAATTTTTTTGGATTTTTCCAGACTTGAAGAAAATAAGTTTCGTTGGGATTTTTAACCCCGGGGGGTTATCCACCCAGGATAACCCAAAAAAGTCAGTGCGGCATCGGACTTCTAACTTTTTTTCCCTTGGGGGGCCCTTTAAACTTGTCCCCCAGGGCCCCCCACACCAGCGACTAACACCCGGTACCTATTTCTGCTAGGAACAGGACAACAGGTGTAAGGAAAAGTGTCGAAATGTTTTCCCCCCGCCGGGAATCGAACCCGGGCCCTCCGTGGTGAAGCGGGCTTTAGCCACCAGGCCACCGGGGCCCCCAAAGGGAAAGGGAAAGCAACACCCCAATAAAACATGATACATAAGATGCAGATAAACCTGCAAGGGGAAAAAAAAGGGTTTGTTACCATGCAATCTAACACACATCTTTTTCTAGTGGTAAAAGGGAACAGAGGCATGACCTCCTAGTTCACTCTGCCCGGGAAATTGGGATAGTGAAAAGAGGTGTCTTTGTTCCCCCCCGATGGTTCGTCGAACCACTGAAAAATATTTGTCACCCCCCACACACACACACACACCCCCAACACCCCACACACACACAAAACACACACAAAACCCCCCCACACACACACACACACACCACACACACACACAACACACAACACACACACAACACACACACACACCCCCAAAAACACAACCCCCACCACACACACACCAACAACACCCCACACCACACACACACACAACAACAACACACACACACACACAACACAACAACACACACACACACCCAAACACACACACACAAAAACCACACACACACACACCAACCAAAACACAACACACAACACACCACCACCAAAACACACACACACACACACAACACAACACACACACACCACACACACACACACAACACACACACACACACACACCCCACACAACACACCCAAAACCCCCAACCCCCACCAACACAACACCCCCCCCACACACACCCACCACCCCCCCAACCACACACACAACCACACAAAACAAAACACACACACAACACACACACACACACACAACACAACACAACACAACACACACACAAACAACACAAAAACCCAAAACACACAACCACAAACACCCCCACAACCCCCCCCCCCCACACACAACAAAAACACACACACACACACCACACACAACACACACACAACAAAAACAACACACACACACACACAACACCCACACCCCCACACCCCACACACACACACACACACACACCCCCACACACACCCCACAACACACACACACACCCACACACACACCACAACAACAACAACACACACACACACACACACACACACACACCCCACACAACACACACAAAAACACACAACACAAACACACACACAACACACCACCAAAACACACACACACACACACACACAACACACACACAACACAACACACAACAAACACAACACACACAAAACAACACAACACCACACACACACACCCCCCACACAACCACACAACACACAACAAAACACAACCCCACACAACAACCACACAAAACAACAACACACACACACACAACACACAAAAAACAAACTCAAACAACACAAAAACAACAACACAAAACACACACACAAAACACACACACACACACACCACACAAAAACAAAAACAACACCACACACAACACACACACACACACACACACACAACCACACACACAACACACACACACAAAAAACACACACACACAAACACACACACAACCACCACACACAAAAAAACCCAAAACACAAAAAACACACACCACACACAACACACACACAACACACACCACACATACACCAACCCCACAAACAAACCCCCACAACCATACACACCACACAACCCACACACACAAAACACACACACAACCACACACAATACCACACTACACACACAACCACCAACAACAACACACACAAAACCACACAACCATACCCACAAACAACACACACACAAAAACACCCCCAAAACACCACACAAAACAAAACACACACACAACACACAACAACACAACACACCAAACACACAACCCCACAAAAAAAAACACACAAAACACACAACACACAACCCCACACAACAAACCCCAACACCCCAACACACACAAAACACACAACACAAAACACACACACACAACACACACCACACACCAACACAACAACACACAATACCCAAAACCCACACAACACACACACACACACACACACACACTATATACTGTATTGCACCCCTTAGTGTCCCTCGGTGTCCCTTAGCGCCCCCTGCTCCCCCTAGCACCCCCCTAGTGTACTCAACATACACTCAACGTACTCAACAAACCCTCCCAATACACAATTATTTTAGTACATATAAATCTCAGCTAAAAGTTTAAAATAACAAGTTAATGTATTTGATAGCGACTTCTGGCAATGATCGTCCCCTTAACTGCATTGTACTTCCCCCTGAGGGGTTAATAAGGGGTCTGAGGGGAGGAAGAGGGGAGAGGAGAAGATGGAGGAACGTGGAATGGGCAGTAATGTGTGTAAGGAGAAAGAGAGAGGAAGGGGTACAATAGGGTGAAGGAAAGGGAGGGGAAGAGGAGGGGGAAAAGGGAGAGGGGGGGGAGGGGGGAGGGGGAGGGGGGAGGTCTTAAGAGCTTGAGGTGATTCATTATGCATCTCAGTTGTTAAGGTCAACCTGACAACTGTAACTTCTAATGTCGGTAGTTTGTTTGGGAGTTTTGGTAGTTGTGGTGAAAATTGTGGAATTTATGTAGGTAGTTTTTGGGGGTTATTTGGGTTTTTTTTTATGGTGGTAGGGGTAGTTTTTGGTAGTGGGGTTTGTAGTTGGGGTATTTGGGGGAAAAATTGTGGTGTTTGGGGTTTTTGGTAGTGGTTTTGGGGTGGGGGTTTATTTGTGGTGGTGGAGTGGATTTGGTGGTGGTAGTTGTGGAATGGGGGGGGGTTTTGGTGGTGGAAACTGGAGTGGGGAAAGTTGGGGATATGGAGTGGTTTTGGGGCATATAGGGGCGGAGTAGGGCAGAGAAATTATTTTAGTGGCAGTATAGTGGCAGATAAAAAAGTGGCATATAGCAGTGGGGATAGTGGCCAGCAGTAGGGGCCCATAAGGGGGTTGGGGCGGGAGTATTTTGGGCCAGTAGTGGCAAAATTTGTGGCATAGTAGGGCAGTAAAGGGGCCCAGTGGGTTTTGCGAGAAATAGTGGCAGAAAGGGGGGAAAAGGGGCAGTAGTGGGCAAAAGGTGGACAGCAGTATTGGCATTTAGTAATGGCAGATAGGGCAGTAGTATTTGGCCCCAGAAAGGTGGGTGGGCGTAGTAATTGGGGCGCAGTAGTGGCAAAATTTGGCAGTAGTGGCAGTAGAAATGGCAGAAGTAGTGGAGATAGGGCAGATATAGGCAGTGTAGGGGGCCGTAGTAGTGGGGGGGCAGTTAGTGGCGTAGTAGTGGCAGTAGTGGCAGCGTAGTGGGGTAGTAGTGGCGAATATTTGGCAGTAGTATGGCAGTAGTAGTGGCAGTATTTGGCAGTAGAAGTGGGACAGAAGTAGTGGCAGTAGGGGCAGTAGTAGTGGCAGTAGTGGGCAGAGTGGGGTGCAGAAAAAAAGGGGCAGCAGTAGGGGCAGTAGAAAAGTGGGCGGGGATGGGTTAGGGGGCCAGTAGCAGTGGGCAGTAGAAAAGTGGCAGTATAGTGCAGTAGTAGTGGCAGTAAAATTGGAGTATGGGATTTAGAAATAGGGGCCCAGTAATAGTAGTGGCCATTTGAAGTGGCAGGAAAGTGGCAGTAGTAGTGGCGGTATTAGTTGGATTTAGTAGGGGCAGCAGAGTGGCAGTAGTAGGGGCAGTAGAAGTGGAAGTATGGCAGTATGTTAGTGGGCAGTAGTAGGGAAGGGAGTAGGGGAAAACCCGTAGTGGGCCCCCCGAGATTTGGGGCTGTAGTAGTGGCAGTAGTAGTGGCGGCAGGGGGCAGAAGTAGTGGCAGTATTAGGGGCAGTAGTAGTGGCAGTATTAGGGGCCCAGTAGTATTGGCAGTAGTAGGGGCAGCTTAGTGGCAAAAAAGTGGCAAAAGTGGGTGGCATTAGTTTGGCAGTAGTATTGGCATTTAATGTGGCAGTAGTAGGGCATATAGTGGCATTGTAGGGGGCAAAAAGTAAAATTTTTCCCTTAAACATGTAAACCCACAAATCCCAAATGCCAAAATGCCAAAAATTGCAAATCCCCAAAACCATAAAAATTTTTTTTCCATGTCCTGAACCGAAATTTAAAATTAATCTCCCAATTTTGAGTCCGGGTCTGCAAATTGGGGCAGGAAATAGGTGCCAGAGGGGCCAAAGAAATTTAAATTGATCACTGAGAAAAGGAGAATAAATTGGGAGATGGCACTGGGGCGGCAGCCAATGGGAGCCGGATATACCCGGAGGGCACGGGCAAGGGAGCTATTGACCAATGGGAGAAGAGGAGGGGTTTGGATTGAGTCAGAAGGTGGGGGATATAGGAAGGGGAGCGGGGGAGACAGGTTCCAAACATGTTTTCCAACTGCAAAACAATTCTCTAGGCCCTTGTGCAGCTGTACACGTCATCAGGGCTGTAGTGTTGCAAACAAGAGAGAGAAGGGTTGGGGAAGAATAGTAAAATTGGTCAATAGCAAGAATCATTTAACCAAACCTAACGTAACCTAACGCACCTTACCTAACTAACAGTACAATTACCCTGCCTAACAACGTAACTAACGTACCTGACCTAACTAAGTATCCTAACGTACCCTGACCTAACCTAACGTTTTCCAAAAGTGCCCTGACTAACCTAGGACCTAATGTGCCCTGACTACCTAAGTACCAAACGTGCCCTGAAAATAACCAAACCTAACCTACGTGCCTGACCTAACTAACCTAACCTAACGTACCTTGACCTAACCTAACCTAACTACCCTGACCTAACCTAAACCTAACCTAACGTAACCTGGACCTAATAACTACCTAACGTAACCTAACTACGTAACCTGACCAACGTAACCTAACCTAACGTCCAAACCCAACGAAACCTTTAACCTAACGTAACCTGACCTAACGTACACTTACTAAGTAACTAACCTAAACGTAACTAACCAAAGTAACCTGCCCTAACGTAACCTAACCTAACGTAAACCTAACCTAAGTACCTAACCTAACGTAACCTAAAAACGTAACCTGATACGTAACAAACCCCTAACGTTACCCTGACCAAACGTACCTGACCTAACGTAACCTAACCAAAGTAACCCTTTACCTAACGTAACCTAACCAACGTAACTAACCTAACGTAACTAACCTAACAACCAAACTAACGTACCTGACCTAACGTAACCTGACCAACCAAACGTAACCTAACCTAACGTACCCAAAACCTAACGTAAACCAAACCCTAAGTAACCAATAACAACCTAAAACCTAACCTAAACGTAACCTAACCAAACCAAAAACCTAACCAACGTACCCGGGACCTAACCTAACCTAACTAACGTACCTGACCTAACCTAACCTAAGTACCTGACCTAATTTAACCTAACCTACGTAACCTGACCTAAGTAACCTAACTAACGTAACAATAAACTTACCTAAACGTAACGGACCTAAGTAACGTAATAACGTACCTACTTAACCTACGTACCCTACCTAACAAAACGAACCTAACGTACCCTGACCTAAACTAACCTAACCTAACGTACCTGACCTAACCTAACTTTAAACCTAACCTACGTACCTAACTAAACGTAACCTAACGTACCTGCCCAAACTAACCTAACCTAACGTACCTGACCTAACCTAACGTAACCTAACCAACGTAACTGACTAACGTAACTAACCAACCTAAACCTAACGTACCCTGCCCTAACCTAACGTAACCTAACCTAACGTACCCTGACCTAACCAACGTAATTTAACGTACCTGACTAACCTAACGCAACCTAACCAAAGTACCTGACCTAAACTACGTAATAACGTACCGACCTAACCTACGTAACTCACCAAACGTAACCTAACCAAACGACCTAACGTACCTGCCCTAACCAAACGTAACATAACTTAAGTAACCAACGTACCCTGAACAAAACCTAACGTAACCTGACACTAACCAAAACGTACATAACTTAACGTAACCAAACGTACCCGGGACCTAACCTAATTTAACCTAACTTCCCCTGAACCTAACCTAAACTAACCTAAAGTACCCTGACCAAACCCTAACGTAAACCTAACGTACGGCCTAACCTAACGTAACCTAAAAGTACCCTAAACTAAACCTAATAACCTAACGGGCTGACCTAAACCTACGTAACCTAACGTCCCCTGCCCTAACCTAACCTATCGAACCCTGAACAACTAAGGGTAAACTATTACCCTGCCCTAACCTAACGTAACTAACGAACCCTGCCCAAACCCTAACGTAACCTAACGTAAAATGACCAACCTAACGTAACCTAAGTGGCTCTGCTAACTAACGTAACCTAAAGTATTGCCCTAACCTAACGAACAACGTACTGACCTAACTAACGTAACCAAAACGAAACCCACTTAACAACGTAACTTAACTTTACCTGACCTAACCTAACTTACCCTGACCTAAGCTAACGTAACCTACCGTACCCTGACCTAACCTAACGTAACCTAAGGTATCCTGACCTAACCTAACGTAACCTACTGTACCCTGACCTAACCTAACGTAACCTAACGTACACTGACCTAACCTAACGTAACCTAACGTGCCCTGACCTAACCTAACGTAACCTAACGTACCCTGACCTAACCTAACGTAACCTAACGTACCCTGACCTAACCTAACGTAACCTAACGTAACCTGACGTAACCTAACGTAACATAACGTACCCTGACCTAACCTAACGTAACCTAACGTACCCTGACCTAACCTAACGTAACCTAACGTACCCTGACCTAACCTAACGTAACCTAACGTACCCTGACCTAACCTAACGTAACCTAAGTACCCTGCCCTAACCTAACGTAACCAAAACGTACCCTAAACCTAACCTAACCTAACCTAACGCAACCCTGACACCTAACTTAACTTACCCTGACCTAAGCTAACGAAACCCCTACCGTACCTGACCTAACCAAACCCTAACCTAAGGTACCCTGCCCAACCTAACGTAACCTAACCACACTGACCTAACTAACGTAACCTAACTTTCCGACCTAAACCTAACGTAACCTAACGTACCCTGCCCTAACTTAACGTAACCTAACGTACCCTGACCTAACCTAACGTAACCTAACGTACTCTGACCTAACCTAACGTAACCTAACGAAACCCTTGACCAAAACCTAACGTAACCTAACGTACCCTGACCTATCCTAACCTAACCTAACGTACCCTGACCTAACGTAACGTAACCTAACGTAACCTAAAGCACCCTAACGTACTCTGACCTAACCTAACGTAAACCTAACGACTCTGACCTAACCTAACGTAACCTAACGTACCCTGACCTAACCTAACGTAACCTTACGTACCCTGACCTAACCTAACGTAACCTAACGTAACCTAACGTAACCTAAAGTACCCTAACGTACCCTAACGTACCCTGACCTAAGCTAACGTAACTTAACGTACCCTGACCTAACCTAACGTAACCTAACGTACCCTGACCTAACCTAACGTAACCTAACGTACCGGGACCAAACCCCGATACGTACTCTGACCAAACCCTAACGAAACCCTAACGTACCCTGACCATCCTAACCTAACCTAACGTACCCTGACCTAACGTAACGTAACCTAACGTAACCTAAAGCACCCTAACGTACTCTGACCTAACCTAACGTAACCTAACGTACTCTGACCTAACCTAACGTAACCTAACGTACCCTGACCTAACCTAACGTAACCTTACGTACCCGACCTAACCTAACGAAACCCTAACGTACCAACGTAACCTAAGTACTCAAAACGTACCCTAACGTACCTGACCTAAGCTAACGTAACTAACGTAACCCTACCTTAAACCTAACGTAACCTAACGTACCCTGACCTAACCTAACGTAACCTAACGTACCCTGACCTAACCTAACGTAACCTAACGTACCCTGACCTAACCTAACGTAACCTAACGTACCCTGACCTAACCTAACGTAACCTAACGTAACCTAAAGTACCCTAACGAAACCCTGACGAAAACCTAACGTAACTAACGTACCCTGACCTAACCAACGTAACCTATCGTACCCTGACCTAACCTAACGTAACCTAACGTACCCTGACCTAACCTAACGTAACCTAACGTAACCTAACCTAACCCTTACGTAACTTAACCTGACGTAGCTTAACCTGACGTAACCTAACCTGACGTAACTTAACCTGACGTAACTTAACCTGACGTAATTTAAAACCTGACGTAACTTAACCTGACGTAACTTAACCTGACGTAACTTAACCTGACGTAACTTAACCTGACGTAACTTAACCTGACGTAACTTAACCTGACGTAACCTAACCTGACGTAACTTAACCTGACGCAACCTAACCTGACGTAACTTAACCTGACGTAACTTAACCTGACGTAACTTAGCCTGATGTAACTTAAGCTGACGTAACTTAGCCTGACGTAACTTAACCTGACGTAACTTAACCTGACGTAACTTAACCCGACATAACTTAAGCTGACGAAAATTAAAACCTGACGTAACTTAACCTGACGTAACTTAACGCTGACGTAACTTAACCTGACTTAACTTAACCAAGCTGGCAACATTATCGTCACATTGCCCTGGACACTTATTGAAGTTAATCTTAAGCTTATTAAGCCTTGTTTTCTGAGCCCCTCCCCACATTCCCTAGATTCTAAGGGCATAGGCCTGCAGGCTATAGGTAAATCCCGGGACTCAGTAGTGTCACCCTGACAACTAGTTAGGGAGGCAGCCTCGTTAACTGTGGTTAATGATTGTTATGGTATCCCCCTCCCTCACCCCCCCCTCACCCCCTCCCTCACCCCCTCCCTCACCCCTCCCTCACCCCCTCCTCCCCTCTTTATCACCCCCCCCTCACCCCCTCCCTCACCCCCTCCCCCACCCCCTCCCTCACCCCCTCCCTCACCACCTCCCTAACCCCCTCCTCACCCCTCCCTCACTCCCTCCCTCACCCTCCCTCCCCTCACCCCCTCCCTCACCCTCTTTCATCACCCCCTCACCCTCCCCCCCCCCCTCCCCTCACCCTCTTCATCACCCCCTCCCTCACCCCCCCCCCTCCACCCTCTCCCTCACCCCTCCCTCACCCCCTCCCTCACCCTTTCACACCCCCTCCCACCCCCTCCCTCACCCCCTCCCTCACCCCTCCCACACCCCCTCCCCACCCCCTTCCTCCACCAGCAACATAGCGTGGGTTTCCGGCTTGGAGCGGACGAAGCCAGGAGCTGTGACTCGACCCCAAAAACCACACTCCAGTGAGCGCCCACACACACACAACACACACACACACAAAACACACACACACACAACACACACACACACACACACACACACACAAAACACACACACAACACACACACACACACACACACACCACAACACACACCACACACAACACACACACACACACAAACACACCACACACCCCCCCCACACACAAACACAACCAACACACAAAAAACAACATACACAACTACCAACATACACACACACCACAACATACACACAACACACACACACACAACATACACAACATACACACAAACCCCAACACACACACACTACACAACACACACACACACAACACACACAAATACACAAAAACACACAACACACAAAAACAACCACACACCACACCCTATCAGTACAAACCCATAATTCTCCAGGTTGTCCCCCCTATTCCCGGAATTCCAGATTTCCAGAGGTGTTGAAGGTGGTCAGGTCTGGACAAGTTCACAGCTAAACGCCTATAATTGATGATTAATATAACCAATAGTTGGGTTGGGCTAGGTAAGGTTAGGTAAGGTTAGATTAGGTTAGGTTAGGTTAGGTTAGGTTACATTAGGTTAGGTAAAGTTAGGTTAGATTAGGTTAGGTGAGGTAATGTTAGGCCAGTAGACCTTCTCCAGTACTCCTCAATACTTTTGTTCTTACAGGTGTAATCTAGTGGCCTGCACACCTGGAAGTAGAACAGCCATGGCAGGCACTAAGGAACCATCACAAAGGCAGCAGAGTACATGAATTTACTTCCCCAAACAGCAATGTAAGGTCAGTGTTGTCAGTCTGCCAGTGTTGATGTACAAGTTTAAGCACATCGCTGCACAACTCTGTCAGGTTTCCTTGTGATTTGTAGCATAACAAGGGGGCCCCTACTTGTTAAACTAAGGTACAGGTATAGGAACGGGGGTTCCTACTGTTTGAAGCAAGGTGCTAGCATAACAAGGGGGGCCCTACTTGGTTGTACCAAGGTACTAGCATAACATGGGGAGGTTTCTACTGGTTGTACTAAGGTACCAGCATAACAAGGGGATGTTCCTACTGGTTGTACCAAGGTACTAGCATAACAAGGGGAGGTTCCTACTGGTTGTGCTACCAAGGTATAGCATAACAAGGGGAGGTTCTACTGGTTGTACCAAGCATAACAAGGGGGCCCTACTTGGTTGTACCAAGGTACTAGCATAAAGAGGGTTTCTACTGGTTGTACCAAGGTACTAGCATAAGGGGGGTTCCTACTGGTTGTGCCAAGGCACTAGCATAACGGGGGTTTCTACTGGTTGTACCAAGGTACTGGCAAAAGGGGCGGTTCCTACTGGTCTGTATCCAAAGGTACTAGCAAAGGGGGTTCCTACTGGTTGTTACCAAGGTACTATCATAAGGGAGGGAAGTTCGTATGGTTGTACAAGGTACTAGCTAAAAAGGGGGGGTTCCTACTGGTTGTACCAAGTTTTACTAGCATAAGGGGGTTCCTACTGGTTGTACCATGATACTGCATAAGGGGGGTTCCTACTGGTTGTACCAAGGTTACTATCATTAAAGGGGGTTCCTACTGGTTTTGTACCAGGTATAGCATAAGGGGGGTATTTAATGGTCTGTACCGATGGGTACTGGAGGGCATAACAGAGGGGTTCTACAGGGTTGTACCAAGGTACTAGATTAACAAGAGGGGTTCCAACTGTGTGTAACCAAGGTATAGCATAAGGGGGGTTCTACGGTTTGTACCAAGGTTACTAGCTAAGGGGGACTCCTACTTGTTGTACACAGGTACTAGCATAACGAAGGGGGGAGTTCCTACTGGTATGTACCAAGTACTAGCATAAGGGGCGTTCCCCATACTGGTTGTACCAAGTATAGCATTAAGGGGTTCTACTGATTGCACCAGGTACTAGCATTATACAAGGGGGGGTTGCTACTGGTTATACCTAGGTACTAGCCATTAGGCCGGAGGTGTCCTATGGTTTGTGCCAAGTAGCTAGTATAAGGGGAGAGCTCTACTGGTTGTACAAATGTATAGCATTAAGGGGGAGGTTACTACTGATTGTACAAGGTTAGCATAAGGGGGGTTCATAACTGGTGTACCATGGTACTAGCATAAAAGGGGGGTTCCTCACTGGTTGTACAAAAGGTACTAGCATAAGGGGAGGTTCCTACTGGTTGTACCAAGGTACTAGCATAAGCGGAATTTCCTACTGGTTGTACCAAGGTACTAGCATAAGGGGGGTTCCTACTGGTTGTACCAAGGTACTAGCATAAGGGGAGGTTCCTACTGGTTGTACCAAGGTACTAGCATAAGGGGAGGATCCTACTGGTTGTACCAAGGTACTAGCATAAGGGGGGGTTCTACTGGTTGTACCAAGGTACTAGCATAACAAAGGAGGGTCCTACTGGTTGTACCAAGGTACTAGCATAAGGGAAGGTTCCTACTGGTTGTACCACGGTACTAGCATAAGGGGTTCCTACTGGTTGTACCAAGGAACTAGCATAACAAGGGGGGTTCCTACTGATTGTACAAGGTTAATAGCATAAAAAGGGGGGTCCTACTGGTTGTACCAAGGAACGAGCATAACAAGGGGAGGTTCCTACTGGTTGTACCAAGGTACTAGCATAACAATGGGAGGTTCCTTCTGGTTGTACCAAGGTACTAGCATAAAAAGGGGGGGTTCCTACTGATTCTACCAAGGTACTAGCATAACAAAGGGGTTCCTACTCGTTGTACCTAGGTACTAGGACATACCAAGGGGGTTCTACTGGTTGTACCAAGGTACTAGCATAAGTAGAGGTTCTTACTGGTTGTACCAAGGTACTAGCATAAGGGGGGTTCCTACTGGTTGTACCAAGGTACTAGCATAAGGGGGTTCCTACTGGTTGTACGAGGGCACTAGCATAAAAAGGGGAGATTCCTACTGGTTGTACCAAGGTACTAGCATAACAAGGGGGGGTTCCTACTGGTTGTACCAAGGTACTAGCGTAACAAGGTGGGTTCCTACTGGTTGTACTAATGTACTAGCATAACAAGGGGCGTTCCTACTGGTTGTACCAAGGTACTAGCATAAGGGAAGGCTCCTACTCGTTGTACCAAGGTACTAGCATAATAAAGGGGTCCTACTGGTTGTACCAAGGTACTAGCATAAGGGGGGTTCCTACTGGTTGTACCAAGGTACTAGCTAAAGGGGAGGTTCCTATTGTAGCATTCCCCCAACTTCAATTACCAACGGTCTAGCATAACAAGGGGAGGTTCCTACTGGTTGTACCAAGGTACTGGCATAAGGGGGGTTCCTATTAGTTGTACGAAGGTACTAGCATGAGGTGGGGTTTCTACTGGTTGTACACAAAGGTTTCTATAGCATAACAAGGGGAGGTTCCAACTGGTTGTACCAAGGTACCTAGATAACAAGGGGTGGTTCCTACTGCTGTACCAAGGTACTAGGCATAACGGAGTGGGGTTCCTACTGGTTGTACCATATGGTACTAGCATAACCAGGGAGGTTCCTACTGGGTTGTTCCAAGGTACTAGTCATAACAGGGGAGGTTCCTACTGGTTGTACCAAGGTATAGAATAAGAGCTTCTAATGGTTGTACCATGGTACTAGCATAACAAGGGGGGGTTCCTAATGGTTGTAGCAAGGTATACTAGCATAAAATTGGGGGGATTCTACTGGTTGTACCAAGGTACTAGCATAACAAGGAGGGTTCCTACTGGTTTACAAAGGTTAGCATAAAAGGGGGGTTCCTATGGTTGTACCAAGGTACTAGCATAACAAGGGAAGTGCCAGTCTGGTATGTACAAAGGTAATGGCATAAGGTGGGTTCCTACTGGTTGTACCAAATTTAGGGTTTTACCTAGCATAAACAAGGGGGGATTAGTTTGTTTGTACCAAGGTACTTAGCATAATGCGGAAGGTTACTTCTGTTTGTACCATGGTTATTAGCATACAACGGGGAGTTCCTTAATGGGTTTTGTACCAAGGTATTAGCCTAACAAGGGAGGTTCTACTGGTTGTACCAAGGTACTAGCATTAAATGGGGGGATTCATACTGGTTGTACCAAGGTACTAGCATAAACAAGGGGGATTCTTCTACTGGTTATTGTACCATAGGATACTAGATTAACAAGGGGGTGGTTACTAATTGGTTGTTACTCAATGTAATTGATAACAAGGAGAGGTTCCTTCTCCCCCATGATTGTACCAAGGTTCTAGCGCATAAGGTGTGGTTCTCTACTGTTCTGTACCAAGTCTACTAGCATAAGCGGATGTAGTGTGTTCCTACTTGCGTTGTACCACAAGGTACTAGAATAAAACAGGGGAGGTTCCTAATTGTGTGTACCAAAGGTTACTAGCAAAAAGAGGCTCTACTGGTTGTACCATGTACTAGCATAACTAGGGGGGTTCCTATGGTGTAGCAAGTACTAGATAACAAGGGGGGGATTCTACTGTTTGTACCAAGGTACTAGCATAAGCGGAGGTTCCTACTGGTTGTACCAAGGTACTAGCAAAAGAGGCTCCTACTGGTTGTACCATGGTACTAGCATAACAAGGGGGGTTCCTATCTGGTTGTCCAAGTTACTTATCCTTTAAACATAAACAAGGGGGATTCCACTGTTTGTACCAAGGTACTAGCATAAGCGGAGGTTCCTACTGGTTGTACCAAGGTACTAGCATAACAAGGGGATGTTCCTACTGGTTGTACAAGGTACTAGCATAACATGGGGGATTCCTACTGGTTGTACCAAGGTACTAGCATAACAAGGGGGGTTCCTACTGGTTGTGCAAAGGTACTAGCAATATAATGGGGGGTTCCTAATGGTTGTACCAAAGGTACTAGCATAACAGGGAGGTTTCCTACTGGTTGTATCATAGGTACTAGATTAAGGGGGTTCCTACTGGTTGTTAACAAGGTACTAGCATAAGAGGGGTTCTACGGTTGTACCAACGAGTACTAGCATATGCGGAGACTCTACTGGTGTACCCAGTACTAGCCATAACAAGGGGGTTCCTACTGATTTTACCAACGGCTTCTAGCCATAACAGGGGGTTCCTACTGGCTCTGTACCAAGGTACTAGATAAGGGGTTCCTAATGGTTGTACAAGGTTATAGCATAAGGGGGTTTCCTACTGGTTGTACCAAGGTTCTAGCATAACAAGGAGGGTTCATATGGTTGTACCAAAGTACTAGCATAAGGGGGGTTCCTACTGGTTGTACCAAGGTACTAGCATAAGGGGGGTTCCTACTGGTTGTACCAAGGTACTAGCATAAGGGGGTTTCCTACTGGTTGTACCAAGGTTCTAGCATAAGGGGGGTTCCTACTGGTTTTACCAAGGTTCTAGCATAAAAAGGGGGGTTCCTAATGGTTTTACCAAGGTTCTAGCATAAGGGGGGTTCCTACTGGTTGTACCAAGGTTCTAGCATAACAAGGGGGGTTCCTACTGGTTGTACCAAGGTTCTAGCATAACAAGGGGGTTCCTACTGGTTGTACCAAGGTTCTAGCTAACCAAGGGGGTTCTATGGTTGTACAAGGTTCTAGCATTAAACAAGCGGGGTTCCTATGGTTTTACAAGGTTCTAGAATAACAAGGGGGGGTTCCTATTGGTTTTGCCAAGGTTCTAGCATAATGGGGGTTCCTACTAGTTGTACCAAGGTTCTAGCATAACAAGGGGGGTTCCTACTGGTTTTACCAAGGTTCTAGCATAACAAGGGGGGGTTCCTATTGGTTTTGCCAAGGTTCTAGCATAATGGGGGGGTTCCTACTGGTTGTACCAAGGTTCTAGCATAACAAGGGGGGTTCCTACTGGTTTTACCAAGGTACTAGCATAACAAGGGGGGTTCCTACTGGTTGTACCAAGGTACTAGCATAACAAGGGGATTCCTACTGGTTGTACCAAGGTTCTAGCATATCAAGGGGGGTTTCCCTACTGGTATGTACCAAGGTCTCATAGCATACAAGGGGGTCTACTTGGTTGTACCAACGGTACTAGCATAACAAGGGAGGTTCCTACTGGTTGTACCAAGGTACTATCATAAGGGGGGTTCCTACTGGTTGTACCAAGGTTCTAGCATAACAAGGGGGGTTCCTACTGGCTGTACCAAGGTACTAGCATAACAAGGGAGGTTCCTACTGGTTGTACCAAAGTACTATCATAAGGGGGGTTCGTACTGGTTGTACCAAGGTACTAGCATAACAAGGGGGGTTCCTACTGGTTGTACCAAGGTACTAGCATAACAAGGGGGGTTCCTAATGGTTGTACCAATGTACTAGCATAACAAGGAGAGGTTCCTACTGATTGTACCAAGGTACTAGCATAAGGTGGGTTCCTACTGTTTGTACCAAGGTACTAGCATAAGCGGAGGTTCCTACTGGTTGTACCAAGGTACTAGAATAACAAGGGGAGGTTCCTACTGGTTGTACCAAGGTACTAGCAAAAGAGGCTCCTACTGGTTGTACCATGGTACTAGCATAACAAGGGGGGTTCCTAATGGTTGTAGCAAGGTACTAGCATAACAAGGGGGATTCCTACTGTTTGTACCAAGGTACTAGCTGAGCGGGAGGGTTCCTACCTGGTTGTACAAGGTACTAGCAAAATAGGCTCTACTGGTATGTACATTGGTCTTGCATAACAAGGGGGGGGGTTCTATGGTTGTACCAAGGTACTAGCATAACAAGGGGGATTCCTACTGTTTGTACCAAGGTACTAGCATAAGCGGAGGTTCCTACTGGTTGTACCAAGGTACTAGCATAACAAGGGGATGTTCCTACTGGTTGTACAAGGTACTAGCATAACATGGGGGATTCCTACTGGTTGTACCAAGGTACTAGCATAACAAGGGGGGTTCCTACTGGTTGTGACAAGGTACTAGCATATAAAGGGGGGTTCCTAATGGTTGTACCAAGGCTACTAGGCATAACAAGCGGGAAGGTTCCTACTGGTTGTTACCAAGGTATAGCATAAGGCGGGGGTTCATACTGGTTGTACAAGGTACTCGCATAAGGGGGGTTCTCTACTGGTTGTACCAAAGGTAATAGCATTAAGCGGAGACTACTAAGGTTTACCAAGGTACTAGCATAACAAGGGGGGGGGTTCCTTACTGATTTTACTAGGTACTTAGCATAAGGGGGGTTCCTACTGGTTGTACAAGTAATAGCATAAGGGGGTTCCTACTGGTTGTCCCACAGGTACTAGCATAAGGGGGTTTCCTACTGGTTGTACCAAGGTTCTGCATAACAAGGAGGGTTCCTACTGGTCATGTTCCAAAAAGTTCTAGATAAGGGGGTCTTATGGTTGTTCAAGGTATAGCATAAGGGGGGTTCCTACTGGTGGTACCAATGATACTAGCATAGGGGGTTTACCTCTACTGTTGTACCAAGGGTTTTCTAGCATAAGGGGGTTCCTACTGGTTTTTACAAGGTTCTAGCATAATAAGGGGGGTTTTCCTACTGGTTGTACCAAGGGTTCTCAGCATAAAGGGGGGGTTCCTACTGGTTGTACCAATGGTTCTAGCATAAATTGGGGTGGGTTCCTACTGGATTGTACCAAGGTTCTACATATCATCGGGGAGGGTTCCTACTGGTTTTACCAAGGTTATAGCAATAACAAGGGGGGTTCCTACTGGTTGTACCAAGGTTCTAGCATAACAAGCGGGGTTCCTACTGGTTTTACAAGGTTCTAGCATAACAAGGAGGGGGTTCTATTGGTTTTGCAAGGTTCTAGCATAATGGGGGTTCCATACTAGTTGTACCAGGTTCTAGCATAAACAAGGGGGGTTCCTACTGTTTTACCAAGGTTCTATGCATAACAAGAGGGGGGTTCCTATTGGTTTTGCCTAGGTTCTAGCATAAGGGGGGTTCCTAATGGTTGTACAAGGTTCTGCATATCAAGGGGGTTCCTACTGGTCTTTACCAATGGTGCTAGGCATAACACGGTGGGGGTTCCTACTGGTTGTACCAAGGTACTAGCATAACAAGGGGGTTCCTACTGGTTGTACCAAGGTTCTAGCATAACAAGGGGGGTTCCTACTGGTTGTACCAAGGTTCTAGCATAACAAGGGGCGGGGTTCTACTGGTTGTACCAAGGTTTCTATCAGAAAAAGGGGGGGAGGTTCCTACTGGTTTTACCAAAGGTTTCCAGCATCAACAAGGGGGGTTCCTACTGGTTTTTTTACCAAGGTTCTAGCATAAACAAGGGGGGTTCCATATGGTTGTATCAAGGTTTCAAGCATAACAAGGGGGGTTACCTTACTGGTTTTACAAGGTTCTTCTAGCATAACTAGGGGGGTTCCTACTGGTGTTACAAGGTTCTAGCATAACAGAAGGGGGGTTCCTACTGGTTTTACCAAGGTGTCTAGCCATAACAAGGGGGTTCCTACTGGTTGTACACAAGGTACTAGCATAACAAGGGGGGTTCCTACTGGTTTGTACAAGGGACTAGCATACCAGGGGGTTCTACTGGTTGTACCAAGGTTCTAGAATAAAACAAGGGGGGTTCCTACTCGGTTGTACCAAGGTCACTAGCATAAAAGGGAGGTTCTACCTGGTTGTACCAAGGTACTATCCATTAATGGGGGTTCCTATGGTTGTACAAGGTTTAGCATAACAAAGGGGGTTCCTACTGGCTGTACAAGGTACTAGCATAAAGCAAGGGAGGTTCCTACTGGTTGTACCAAAAAGTACTATCATAAGGAGGGGGTTCGTATGGTTGTACCAAAGGTACTAGCACTTAACCAGCGGGGTTCTACTGGACTATGTACACAAAGGTACTAGCATAACCAGGGGGGTCATACTGTTGTTACCAATAGGTACTTAGCATAACATAGGGAGGTTCCTACCTGTTGTACCAAGGTACTTTCATAAAGGGGTTCCTAATGGTTGTACCCTCGGTTCTCGATAACCAAGGTGGTTCCTACTGGTTTGTACCAAGGCACTAAGCATAACAAGGGGGTGTTCTAACTGGTTGTACCAGTACTAGCATAACAAGGGGGTCCCTACTGGTGTACCAAGGTACATTAGCATAACAAGGGGGGTTCCTACTGGTGTACCATCTTACTAGATAACAAGGGGGTTCCTACTGGTCTGTACAAAGGTACTAGCATATACAAGGGGGTTCCTACTTGTTGTACCAAGGTACTAGCATACCAGGGGCGGTTCCTACTGGTTGTACCAAGGGTATAGATAAACATCGGAGGTTCTGCTGTTGTACTAGGTACTTGCAAACAAGGGAGGTTCCTACTGGTTGTACCAAGGTACTATCATAGGGGCGTTTACTGGTTGTACAAGGTACTAGCATAACAAGGGCGTTCCTACTGGTTTTACCAAGGTTCTAGCATAACAATGGGGGTTCCTACTGGTTGTACCAAGGTTTAGATAACAAGAGGAGGTTCCTAATGTTGTACCAAGGTTCTAGATACAAGGGGGGTTCCCTACTGGTTGTACCACCGTCTAGCATAACAAGGGGGGTCTTCTGGTTGTACCAACGGTCTAGCGATAACAAGGGGGGGGTTCCTACTGGTTGTACAAAGGTATGCATAACAAGGGGGGTACTACTGGTTGTACCAAGGCTACTTGCATAACAAGGGGGGATCCTACTGGATGTACCAAGGTTTATGCATAACAAGGGGGGTTCCTATGGTTGTACCATGGTTATAGCATAACATAGGGGGGTTCCTACGTTTGTACCAAGCTACTAGCATAACTAGGGGGTTCCTATCGATTTTACCAGGTTCCTTGCTATCAAGGGGGGGTCCTATGGTTGTTACAATTGGTATGCATAACAAGGGGGGTTCCTATGTTGTACAAGGTTTAGCATAAACCAAGGGGGGGGTTTCCTATTGTGGTACTCCAAGGTTCTTGCATAACAAGGGGGGATCCTACTGGTTTGATACATGGTGTTAGCATAACAAGGGGGTTCCTACTGGTATCCTGTACCAAGGTTCTAGCATAACAAGGAGGTTCCTACTGGTTGCTACCAAGGTTCTAGCTTAACAAGGGGGGTTCCTACTGGTTGTACAGGTTCTAGCATAACATGGGGGGTCCTATGGTTGTTCCAAGGTTACTGAGCATAACAGGGGGTTCCTATGAGTTGTACCAAGGTTCTAGCATAACAAGGGGGGTTCCTTTTTACTTTTTTTTTGGGGGGGTTTGGTACAAGGTTCTAGCATAACAGGGGGAGGATGCTACTTGTTGTACCAGGTTCTAGCATACAAGGGAGGTTCCTACTGGTATGTACCAAGTTCTAGCATAACTAGGGGGTGCTGCTGGTTGTACCAAGGTACTTGCATAACAAGGGAGGTTGCTGGCTGGTTTGTTTACAAGGTTCTAGCATAACAAGGGGGGGATCCTACTGGTTGTACACAAGGTACTAGATAACAAAGGGGGGGTTCCTACTGGTTGTACCAGGGTTTCTAGCATAACAAAGGGGGGTTCCTATGGTTGTACAAAAGGTACTAGATAACAGGGGGGTTCCTACTGGTTGTACCAAGGTACTAGCATAACAAAGGGGGTTCCTACTGGTTGTACCAAGGTACTAGCATAACAAGGGGGTTCCTACTGGTTGTACCAAGGTACTAGCATAACAAGGGGGTTCCTACTGGTTGTACCAAGGTACTAGCATAACAAGGGGGTTCCTACTGGTTGTTACTCCAAGGTACTTGCATAAGGGGGTTTCCTACTGGTTGTACCAGGTACTAGCAAACAGGGGGTTCCTACTGGTTGTACCAAGGTGTAGCATATCAAGGGGGTTGCTGCTGGTTGTACCAAGGTTACTAGCATAACAAGGGGGGTTCCTTCTGGTTTTACAAGGTTACGAGCATAACAAGGGGGGGGTTCCTATGGTTTTACAATGTACTTGCATAACAAGGGGGGTTCCTACTGGTTGTACCAAGGTACTAGCATAACAAGGGGGGTTCCTACTGGTTGTACCAAGGTTCTAGCATAACAAGGGGGGTTCCTACTGGTTGTACCAAGGTACTAGCATAAAAGGGGGGTTCCTACTGGTTGTACCAAGGTTCTAGCATAACAAGGGGGGTTCCTACTGGTTGTACCAAGGTACTAGCATAACAAGGGGGTTCCTACTGGTTGTACCAAGGTACTAGCATAACAAGGGGGGTTCCTACTGGTTGTACCAAGGTACTAGCATACAAGGGCGGGTTCTATGGTTGTACAAGGTACTAGCATAACAAGGGGGGGTTCCTTCTGGTTTTACCAAGGTATTGCATAAACAAGGGGGGGTCTACCTCGGGGTTTTACCAATGTACTAGCATAACAAGGGGGGTTCCTACTGGTTGTACCAAGGTACTAGCATAACAAGGGGGGGTTCCTTCTGGTTGTACCAAGGTACTAGCATAACAAGGGGGGTTCTACTGGTTGTACCAAGGTACTAGCATAACAAGGGGGGTTCCTACTGGTTGTACCAAGGTACTAGCATAACAAGGGGGGTTCCTACTGGTTGTACCAAGGTTCTAGCATAACAAGGGGGTTCCTACTGGTTGTACCAAGGTACTAGCATAACAAGGGGGTTCCTACTGGTTGTACCAAGGTACTAGCATAACAAGGGGGGTTCCTACTGGTTGAAAATTATTTAAGGAATTTGGAGTAAAACCATGAATGAGAGAGAGAGAGAGAGAGAGAGAGAGAGAGAGAGAGAGAGAGAGAGAGAGAGAATAATTAGAGGCAAGACAAAGCAAACTTTAGTTTTATCTTCAAACTCTCTCTCTCTCTCTCTCTCTCTCTCTCTCTCTCTCTCTCTCTCAACTCTCCAACCTTCAAGACAGTGAGAGAGAAAGCCAGCTCACACTTATAAATTTAATACTCTTGACGTTTATATCAGTTTGCATTATTACTCCCAGGTCTTTCACATATTCCATTCCTTCCACTTCGTAATCCTCTCCAGTTGTGTACACAGTGGGCGTATTTAGTTCTATAATCTGACCATTCCTAAGTTGCTGGAACTTACCACCACTGACAGTCACTGACCACTGTGATGGTACATAACTGTGTCAGGTGTTATTATGTGTCTGCTGTGATGGTACATAACTGTGTCAGGTGTTATTATGTGTCTGCTGTGATGGTACATAACTGTGTCAGGTGTTGTGTGTCTGCTGTGATGGTACATAACTGTGTCAGGTGTTATGTGTCTGCTGTGATGGTACATAACTGTGTCAGGTGTTATGTGTCTGCTGTGATGGTACATAACTGTGTCAGGTGTTAATATGTGTCTGCTGTGATGATACATAACTGTGTCAGGTGTTATTATGTGTCTGCTGTGATGGTACATAAACTGTGTCAGGTGTTATGTGTCTGCTGTGATGGTACAAAAATGTGTCAGGTGTTTATTATGTGTCTGCTGTGATGGTACATAACTGTGTCAGGTTTTTATTATGTGTCTGCTGTGATGATACATAACTGTGTCAGGTGTTATTATGTGTCTGCTGTGATGGTACATAACTGTGTCAGGTGTTATGTGTCTGCTGTGATGGTACATAACTGTGTCAGGTGTTATTATGTGTCTGCTGTGATGGTACATAACTGTGTCAGGTGTTATTATGTGTCTGCTGTGATGGTACATAACTGTGTCAGGTGTTATGTGTCTGCTGTGATGGAAACATAAACTGTGTCAGGTGTTTTTTATGTGTCGCTGTGATGATACATAACTGTGTCAGGTGTTATTATGTGTCTGCTGTGATGGTACATAACTGTGTCAGGTGTTATTATGTGTCTGCTGTGATGGTACATAACTGTGTCAGGTGTTATTATGTGTCTGCTGTGATGGTACAAAAACTGTGTCAGGTGTTTTTTATGTGTTCTGCTGTGATGGTACATAACTGTGTCAGGTTTATTAGGGTGTCTGCTTTTTATGGTACATAACTATGTCGGGTGTTATTATGTGTCTGCTGTGATGGATACATAACTATGTCAGGTGTTATTATGTGTCTGCTGTGATGGTACATAACAGTAGTGTTGTTATCTATGTCTGCTGTGAGGATGAGAAACAGCAGAGGTGCCAGGACGGTGCCTTGTGGCACTGAGCTTCTGACTTCACTGATGCTGGATCCTGCCCTTTTCACTCCTACTTTCTCTGTGTTAGGAACCCGAGAATCCATCTACCTACCTTCCCCGTGATGCCCATGACCGTCATGTTGGGCTCTATCTCCAGGACCACGTTTCGCAAACACCTTCGCAACATCTGTGGAAATCGCAAGTTGGTCCCTTTCGACCCTCCCTAATTTTGGTTGGTAAAGGCCCGACTTTGGGGTTTTCTTGGTTTGTTT
>NC_069489.1:12645240-12715240 GCF_026875155.1 Cherax quadricarinatus | reverse complement strand
GCAGAAGAGAGGATCCGTAGCGATCAGTGAAGAGGGGCGGCCAGGAGCTGAGTCTCGACCCCTGCAACCCAATTGGTGAGTCCACCACAAGCACACACACACAACACACACAACACACACAACACACCACAAACACACACACACACAAATACAAACACACACACACACAAACACACACCACAACACACACACACAAACACACAAACACAAACACACCAACCCCAAACCCACAAACACAAACACACACAACACAAACACACACCCACACACACACAACACAAACGCACACACAAACACAAACCACACACAACCACAAACACAAAACCACACAAACACCACAACACCACAAACACAAACACAACACAAAACCACAAACACAAACCCCACAAACACACAACACACACAAACAACAAAACACACAAAAAACAAACAACCAACACACAAACCCCAAAACACACAAACACAAACACACAAACAAACACAAACACCCCAAACACACAAACACACAAACAACACACAAACACAAACACAAACACCCCCCAAACACACAAACCAAACACAAAACAAAACAAAAACCCAAAAAACAAAAACCCCCACACAAAAAAACCAAAACAAAAAAAACAAACAAACCAACAAACCCAAAAACAAAAACAAACACAACACAAAAAAAAAAACCCCCAAAAAAAAAAAACCACAACCCAAAACCCCCCCCAAAAAAACCCAAAAAACCCCAAAAAACCCCCCAACCCCCCCCCCCCCCCCCCCCCCCCCCCCCCCCCCAAAAAAAAAAAAAACAAAACCAAAAACAACAAACCAAACACCAAACAAAACCAAAAAACCAACACAAAAAACAAACAAAACCCCCCCCCGCTGCGTTTAAATGTTGTTTTGCAAAATTTTGGGTTGGGGGAAACTCTACAAACCGTTTGTTTGTTTGTCTTTGTGGTTTGTCTTTGTTTTATTTTCTTTTTTGTTTTTTTTTGATTCACCCGTCTTCCCCCTTAAAGTTTTTTTTGTCTTGTGTGGTGTGTGTGTGGTGTTGTTTTGGGGGTTGTGTGTTGGGTTTTTGGGGTGTTTTTGGTGTGTTGTGTGTTTTGTGTGTTGGGGTGTTTTTGTGTGTTGTGTTGTTGTGGGGTTTGTTGTTGTGTTGTTTTTTTTTGGGTGTTGTGTGTGTTGTGTGTTGTGGGGTTGTGTGTGTTGTTTGTTGTGTTTGTGGGTGTTGTGTTTTGTGTGTTGTGGTTGTTTTTGTGTTTTGTTGTTGTGTGTTTTTTGTTTTTGTGTGTTGTGTTGTTGTTGTTTTGTTGTGTTTTTTGTGTTGTGTGTTGTGTGTTTTTGGGGTGTTGTGTTTGTGTTTTTGTGTTTGTTGTGTGTGTGTGTTTGGGTGTTGTGTTTGTTGGGTTGTGTGTTGTTGTGTTGTGTGTTTTTGTTTTTGTGTTTTTGTGTGTTGTTTTTGTGTGTGTTGTGTGTTTGTGGTTTGTGTTGTGTTTTGTGTGTTTTGGGTTGTTGTGGGGTTGGGGTTGGTTGTTTTGTGTGTTTTGTGTGTTGTGTGTGTTGTGTGTTTGGGGTGTTTTTGTGTTGTGTGTTGTTTGGGGGTGTTGTGTGTGTGTTGGAAATTGTGTGTGTTGGTGTGTTGAGTGTTGTGTGTGTTGTTTGTTTTTGTGTTGTGTGTGTTTTGTTGTGTGTTTGTTTGTGGTTTGTGTGTTTTGTGTGTTGTGTGTTGTTTTTGGGGTTGTGTGTTGTGTGTTGTTTTTTGTGTTGTGTGTGTTTTTGTGTGTTGTGTGTTGTTTTGTTGTGTGTTTTGTGTGTGTGTGTTTGTGTGTGTTGTTTTTATTGTGTGTGTTGTGTGTTTTTTTGTGTGTTGTGTGTTTTTTTTGTGTATTGTGTGTGTTTTTGGGGTTGGGTATTGGGGTTTTTGTGTGTTGTGTGTGTTTTGTGTGTGGTTTTTGTTTTGGGTTTTGTGTTTGGGGTGTGTTGTGTATTGGGGTTTTGGGTTGGTTGTGTGTGTGTTGTTTTGTGTTGTGGTTTGTGTGGTGTTGTGTGTGTTGTTGTGTTGTGTGTGTTTTGTGTGTGTGTGTGGGTGGTGTGTGTTGTGTGTGTTGTGTTTTGTGTTGTGTGTGTTTGTGTTTGTGGTGGTGTGTTGGTTTTGTGTGTGTGTGGGGGTTGTGGGGTTTGTGTGTTGTTTTTGTTTTTGTTGTTTTGGTGTGTTGTGTGTTTTGTTGTGTATTGTGTGTGTTGTGTTTTTGTGTGTGGTGTGTGTGTTGTGTATTGTGTTTGTTGTGTGTTGTGGGGTGTGTTGTGTGTGTGTTGTTGTATTGTTGTGTTGTGTTTTGTGGGTGTGTGTGTGTTGTGTATTGTGTGTGTAGGGGTTTGTGGGTGTTTGTTGTGTGTGTTTTGTGTATTGTTTTGTGTTGTGTGTTTGTTATGTGTGTGTGTGTGTGTTGGTTTTGTGTGTTTTGGGTGTGTTGTGTGGGTGTTGTGTGTTGTTTGGTATTGTGTGGGGTTGTGTGTTGTGTGTGTGTTGTGTGTGTGTTGTTTTTTTTGTGTTTTGTGTGTTGTGTGTGTGTTTTTTGGTTGGTGGTTGTGTGTGTGTTGTGTTTTGGGTTTTGTGTTGTGTGTTTTGTGTGTGTTGGTGTTGTTTTGTTGTGTTTGTGTGTTTTGTGTTTGTGGTGTGTGTGTTGTGTGTTGTGTGGGGTTTTTGTCTGTTGTGTGTGTGTGTGTTGTGGTGTTGTGTGTGTGTGTGTGTGTGTGTGTTGGGGTTTTGTGGGGTTTTGTGTGTGTGGTGTTGTGTATTGTGTGTTGTTGTGGTGTTGTGTGTTGTGTGTGTTTTTGTGTGGTGTGGTTGGGGGTTTGTTTTTGTGTGTGTGTTGTTGGTGTTGTGTGTTTTTGTGTGTTGTTTTGTGTTTTTTGTGTGTGTGTGTGTTGTGTTTTGTGTGTGTGTTTGTGGTTTTGTGTGGGGGTGTGTGTGTGTTGGTGTGTTGTGTGTGTTTTTGGGGGTTGTGTATTGTGTGTGTTTTTGGTGTGTGTTGTGTGTGTGTGTGTTGTGTTTTGGTGTGTGTTTTGTGTATTGTTTTGTGTTGTGTGTTGGGGTGTGTGTTGGGGGTTTTGGGGTTTTGTGTGTGTGTGTGGTGTGTTGTGTATTGTGTGTTTGTGTGTTGTGTGTTGTGTGTGTTGTGGGGTGGGGTTGTGTTTTTGGTTGTGTGGGGTTGTGTTGTGTGTTTTTGGGTGTTGTGTGTGTGTTTTTGTGTGTGTTGGGGGGTTGGGTTGTGTGTGTTGTGTGTGTGTGTGTGTTGTGTGTTTTGGGGTGTGTGTTTGTGTTGTGTGTGTGTGTTTTGTGTTGTGTGTTTTGTGTTGTTGTGTGAGGGGTTTTTGGGGTGTTGTGTGTGTTTTGTGTGTGTTTGTGATATATATGTTGTGAAGGGGAGTAAAATAGAAAGGTCCCAGCATGCCCAGTGGCTCCGCGTGTCTCTCACCCTTTGGGGTAAATAACATTTTTCAAAAAGGCCCCAACATAAACCCTAACCCGGGGTTTTTTTTTTTTTTCACGTTAAATATATAAGGAATAGTAATATTGTATATACATAGTAAATTAGTGTCCTGGTCCCTTGTTCCCCCTGGCGGGAAAAAGGAATTTTGTTCTTTGCAAGTATAACACAGACATTCTGTATAAAATATGTTCGGTTTTTTAAAAACTTGATCATTTTAAAAGGGCCCCGGGGGCCCGGGGCTAAAGCCCCCTTAACACGGAGGGCCCGGTTCGATTTTCCGGCTGTGGAAAATTCGACACGTTTCTTACCCCTGTTGCCTGTTCACCAGCAGCAATAGGTCCCCTGGGGTTGTGGATGGTGTGGGGGGCATTGGGTGTTAGTGGATGGTGTGGGGGGTCTGGGTTTTAGTGGATGGTGTGGGGGACTGGGGTTTTAGTGGCTGGTGTGGGTTTGGGCATCTGGGGTTGTGGATGGGTGGGTGGCATTGGGTGTTAGGGGGATGGTGGGGGTGGCATCTGGGTTTTAGTGGTGGGTGGGTGGCATTGGGTGTTAGTCTGGTGGGGGGCCCCTGGGTTTTTAGTGGATGGTGTGGGTGGCACCCGGGGTGTTAGGGATGGTTGGGGTGGCATTGGGTTTTTAGTGGATGGTGGGGGTCCATCTGGGTGTTAGTGGGGGTGTGGGTGGCATCGGGGTTTAGGGGGATGGTTGGGTGGCTCCTGGGTGTTAGTGGATGGTGTGGGTGGACCGGGGGTTAGGGACTGGTGTGGGTGGCTTCCGGGTGTTGGGACTGGGTGGGTACATCCTGGGTGTTAGTGGACGGTTGGGGGTGGCACCCTGGGGGACAAGATTAAGGCCAAATGGAAATAAGTTGACAGTCCTCGATACGCATGACTTTTTGGGGTTTATCCTGGGGGCTAACCCCCCGGGGTTAAAAATCCGAACGAAATCTTTTTTTGATCACTGTTAAAATCGCCAGGAACCTCCTGCCCTAGGGCTGCTGTAAACGGCTCTTCAGTCACATTTGAGTGAATTTGGGTTCAGTCAGTTTTGTGGTTTAAACAGAGTTTATGAGGCGCATTAAACCGCCTCTGGAAAATTGGGACTTTCCCCTTTTTTCTGTTTTTTTCTATCCCCATTGTTTTTCCTACGGTAGATGTGTATTTTCTGAGATTTTTTTTAATTTAAAATTATACAGTATGAAGTGAGTGACATTTTTGGTGATAGGTGTCAGGCCCCCGTGTTGTGGGTAGCTATATACTGTACTGTTAATAAAACTGCATTTTCTGGCATTGGCATGGTCAGCGGGTGCCATGACGTTTTTTTGGGCCCCCTGGCACTGGTCAGCTGGGTCCCTGACTGCTAGCTTTCGGGCCCCTGGTTGGCCCGGGAAAGTGCCATGACTGAGCTTTCGGGCCCCCTGACCTGGTCGTGGGTCCCATGACTGTAGTTTTTGGGCCCCCGGGCCCTGGTAGCTGGGTGCCAGAATGCTAGCTTTCGGGCCCCCTTTCATGGTAGCTGGGTGCCATGACTGCTGCTTTTGGCCCCGGGATTGGTCGCTGGTCCCATGCATGCTAGCTTTCTGGCCCCTGGCATGGCAGTGAGTGCCATACTGCTTTTTTTGGGCCCCCGGGCCCATTGTGTGGGGCCATAATGCTGTTTTCGGGCCCCGGGCCCTTGGTCGTGGGTGTATGATATGTAGTTTCGGCCCCCTGGCATGTTCAGCGGGGTCTGACATGCTAGCTTTCTGGCACCTGGCACTGGTTCAGCTGAGTGCCATGACATGCGTTTTCGGCCCTGGCATGGTAGCTGGGTGCCATGACAGCTGTTTTTGGCCCCTGGCATGGTCAGCTGGGTGTCATGATATGCTAGCTTTTGGCCCCTGGCTGATCAGCTGGGTGCCTGACTGCTAGCTTTCTGGCCCCTGGCATGGTCGCTGGGTCCCATGACATGCTGCTTTCTGGCCCCCACCCTGGTCAGCTGAGTGCCATGACTGCTAGCTTTCGGGCCCCCGGGCCCTGTCGGGGTGCCATGACGTAGCTTTCGGCCCCCTGGCATGGTCGCTGAGTGCCATGCATGCTAGCTTTTCTGGCCCTGGCAGGCAGTGGGTGCAAGACATGCTTTTTTTGGGCCCCTGGCCTGGCAGCTGGGTCCCATGACATGTAGTTTTCTAGCCCTGGCACTGGTCAGGGGGGGTCCCATGCTGGTTTTCTGGCCCCTGGCATGGCAGCTGGGTGCCACGACATGTTAGCTTTCTGGCCCTGGCACGGGTCAGCTGGGTCCCCATGCATGTAGTTTTTTGGGCCCCCTGGCATGGTCAGTGGGTGCCTGAATGCTAGCTTTCTGGCCCCCCGGCCCATGTCAGGGGTCCATTTGACATCTGCTTTCTGGCCCTGGCAGGGTCAGTGGGTCCCCGACATGTAGTTTCGGGCCCCCCTGGCACTGGTCACGAGTCCCAACATGTAGCTTTCGGGGCACCTGGCACTGGTCGCTGGGGGCCATGGAATGTAGTTTTCGGGCCCCTGGCATGGTCAGCTGGGTGCCATGCCATGCTGGCTTTCTGGCACCTGGCACTGGTCAGCTGGGTGCCATGACATGCTAGCTTTCTGGCCCCTGGCACTGGTCAGCTGGGTGCCATGACATGCTAGCTTTCTGGCCCCTGGCACTGGTCAGCGGGTGCCATGACATAGCTTTTGGCACCTGGCATGGTCAGCTGGGTCCCATGACATGCTAGTTTCGGGCCCCTGGACTGGTCAGCGGGTGCCATGACATGTGTTTTTTGGCCCTGGCATGGTCAGGGGGGCCCATGACATGTGTTTTCGGCCCCCGGCACGGGTTTCAGCTGAGTGCCATGACATGTAGTTTTTCTGGCCCCTGGACTGGTCAGCTGGGTGCCATGACATGCTAGTTTCTGGCCCCTTGATGGTCAGGGGGGCCCATGACATGCTAGCTTTCGGGCCCCCTGGCAGGGTCAGTGGGTCCCATGAAGGGGCTAGCTTTTGGCCCCTGGCATGGTCGCTGGGGCAGACATGTGTTTTTGGCCCTGGCACTGGTCAGCTGGGTCCCATGAATGCTGCTTCGGCCCCTGGGCATGGTCAGCTGGTGCCATCTCATAGCTAAAGTTTTTCCTTGAAAAGATCTCCCAGGACCCCTACTATTTCTGAACAGTGAACCCCCTGATGACGGTCCAAGTGAAAGGGCCCTTTACTATCACTCAATCCCCGTGGAAATTTTTCAAGGGTGACCCCCCCCTCCCCCCCCCCCCCCCCCCTTTAACATTATTGATTTACCGCGATACTTCCCTAGGCCTGACCTCCCCCCCTCGAGGCCTACATGCTCTTGGGCCCACCAGATGCTGCTCTCGCCCCTCTTACCTAAACCCTTTTTATTCCCTCTCCCCCCTCCTTTTTCTTGTCTTCTTCTCCTTCACATTCAATACAAAGGGATAAAGGGAGGCATTTTAAGAATGGTGAAATTTATCTCTTTCAATTTTCTTCGTTTTTTCTATCCCATTCGCTTTAAATTCCCCCAGTGAATTTTCCATTCCCCTCCTTATGGCAAAGGCCTCCCCCGGGTCACGGGAGTTGGAAATATTTTTTACCCGAATTTAGAATAATGCTAATATTGTACAAAACTATTTAAATATAATCCTCTACAAACCTAATTTTTCCCCCGGGGTTCTCTCCCTCAACCCAAAAAAAACCCAATTTGGGGGAAATAAAAAAAACAACCCCCCCCCCCCCCCCCCCCCCCCCCCCCAAAAAACCCCCCCCCCACCCCCCCACACCACACAAAACCACCCCCCCCCCCCCCCCACCCCCACCCCCACAAACCACCAAACCCCCCCCCCCCCCCACCCCCCCCCCCCCCAACACACACCCCCCAACCCCCAAAACCCCCCCACAACCCCCCCACCCCCCCCCCACCCCCCCCCCCCCCCCCCCCCCACCCCCCCCACACCCACAAACCACACCCCCACAAACCACCCCAAAAAAACCCCCCCCAAACCCCCCCCCCCCCCCCCCCCCCCCCCCCCCCCCCCCCCCCACCCCCAACACCCCCCCCCCCCCCCCCCCAAAAAAACCCCCCCAACCCCCCCCCCACCCCCCCACCCCCCCCCACAACCCCCCACCCCCCAAAAACCCCCCCCCCCCCCCCCCCACCCACCCCCCAAAAACCCCCACCCCACCAACCCCAAAACCCCCCAAACCCCCCCCCCCCACCACACCCCCACCACACACAACCACACCCCCCCCAAAACCCACACAAACACACAACACACACACCACCCCCACACACCAAACCAAACACACAACCCCACCCCCCCACCCCCACACACCACAACACACACAACCCAAAACACACACACCACACACCCAAACACACCCCCCCACACACCACACAAACACAAACACACACAACCACACACACAACACTCCCCCCACACAACACACACCCACACCAAAAAAAACAAAACACACCCACACACAACACAACCCCCAACACACACACCACACACCAAAAAACCACACACCAACACCACAACACACACAACACACACAACACACACACACACACACACAACACACACAACCAACACACACACACACACACACACACACACACACACACCACACACACACACACACACACACACACAACACAAAACACACACACACACACACACACAACACACACAACACAACACACACAACACACACACACACCACAACACAACACACACACACACACACACACACACCACACACAACACACACACACACACACACAACACAAAACCACACACACACACAACACACACACACAACACCCACACACCACAACACACACAACACACACAATACAAAACACACACACACACACACACACACACACACACACACACACACACACACACACACACATATATATATATATATATACATAACACTGCGACTAGCCAAGGACTCGAACCCACATGACGCTCTAACCCACAGGATCACCAAATCCTACAAGAATCACTCACCCAGCAGAGCTAGGTGTCACCGTCATCCCAGGACATACGGTGTTGTGGGTGCCTCTGCTGACTGAGTCCTGTAGGATTTGGTGCTCGTGTGGGTTAGAGCTTCATGTGATCGTCGCTCACCACGAGGCAGGCCCAAAACAACATGGGTTCGAATCCTTGGCTAGTCGCCAGTGTTGTTATTGATCACTACCAATATATTATATATATATATTATATATATATATATATATATATATATATATATATATATTATATATATATATTTACTAACCTAATCTAAGCTAAATTTAACTTAGCGTACAGAAAAAGTAAAGAGAGTAAGAAGAGAGTTAAAGAGAGTAAAGAGAGTAAGAGAGAGTAAAGAGAGTAAGAGAGTAAAGAGAGTAAGAGAGAGTAAAGAGCGTAAAGAGAGTAAGAGAGAGTAAAGAGAGTAAGAGAGTAAAGAGAGTAAGAGAGAGAGTAAAGAGAGTAAGAGAGTAAGAGAGTAAGAGAGAGTAAAGAGAGTAAAGAGAGTAAGAGAGAGTAAAGAGAGTAAGAGAGAGTAAAGAGAGTAAGAGAGAGTAAAGAGAGTAAGAGAGAGAGTAAAGAGAGTAAGAGAGAGTAAGAGAGAGAGTAAAGAGAGTAAGAGAGAGAAAAGAGAGTAAGAGAGAGTAAGAGAGAGTAAAGAAGAGTAAGAGAGAGAGTAAAGAGAGTAAGAGAGAGCAAAGAGAGTAAGAGAGAGTAAAGAGAGTATGAGAGAGTAAGAGAGAGTAAAGAGAGTAAAGAGAGTAAGAGAGAGTAAAGAAAGTAAGAGAGAACAAAGAAAGTAAGAGAGAGCAAAGAGAGTAAGAGAGAGCAAAGAGAGTAAGAGAGAGTAAAGAGAGTAAGGGAGAGTAAAGAGAGTAAGAGAGAGAGTAAAGAGAGTAGAGAGAGCCAAGAGAGTAAGAGAGAGTAAAGAGAGTAAGAGAGAGTAAAGAGAGTAAAGAGAGTAAGAGAGAGTAAAGAGAGTAAAGAGAGTAAGAGAGAGCAAAGAGAGTAAGAGAGAGTAAAGAGAGTAAGAGGAGAGTAAGAGAGTAAAGAGAGTAAGAGAGAGCAAAGAGAGTAAGAGAGAGTAAAGAGAGTAAGAGGAGAGTAAAGAGAGTAAGAGAGAGTAAAGAGAGTAAGAGGAGAGTAAAGAGAGTAAGAGAGAACAAAGAGAGTAAGAGAGAGCAAAGAGAGTAAGAGAGAGTAAAGAGGGTAAGAGAGAGAGTAAAGAGAGTAAGAAAGAGTAAAGAGAGTAAGAGAGGTAAAGAGAGTAAGAGGGGAGTAAGAGAGTAAGAGAGAGTAAAGAGAGTAAGAGAGAGTAAAGAGAGTAAGAGAGAGTAAAGAGAGTAAGAGAGAGTCAAGAGAGTAAGAGAGAGTAAAGAGAGTAAGAGAGAGTAAAGAGAGTAAGAGAGAGTAAAGAGGGTAAGAGAGAGTTAAAGCGAGTAAGAGGGGAGTAAAGAGAGTAAGAGAGAGTCAAGAGAGTAAGAGAGAGTCAAGAGAGTAAGAGAGAGTAAAGAGAGTAAGAGAGAGTAAAGAGAGTAGAGAGAGTAAAGAGAGTAAGAGAGAGTAAAGAGAGATAAGAGGAGAGTAAAGAGAGTAAAGAGAGTATAGAGGAGAGTAAAGAGAGTAAGAGAGAGTAAAGAGTAAGAGGAGAGTAAAGAGAGTAAAGAGAGTAAAGGAGAGTAAAGAGAGTAAAGAGAGTAAGAGAGTAGTAAAGAGAGTAAGAGAGAGTAAGAGAGAGTAAAGGGAGTAAGAGAGAGTAAAGAGAGTAAAGAGAGTAAGAGAGAGTAAAGAGTAAGAGAGAGTAAAGAGAGTAAGAGAGAGTAAAGAGAGTAAGAGAGAGTAAGAGAGAGTAAGAGAGAGAAAGGAGTAAGAGAGAGTAAAGAGAGTAAGAGAGAGTAAAGAGAGTAAGAGAGAGTAAAGAGGTAAGAGAGAGTAAAGAGAGTAAGAGAGAGTAAAGAGAGTAAGAGAGAGTAAGAGAGTAAGAGAGAGTAAGAGAGAGTAAAGAGAGTAAGAGAGAGTAAGAGAGAGTAAGAGAGAGTAAAGAGTGTAAGAGAGAGTAAAGAGAGTAAGAGAGAGTAAAGAGAGAGTAAGAGAGAGTAAAGAGAGTAAGAGGAGAGTAAAGAGGTAAAGAGAGTAAGAGAGAGTAAAGAGAGTAAAGAGAGTAAGAGAGAGTAAAGAGAGTAAGAGAGAGTAAAGAGAGTAAGAGAGAGTAAAGAGAGTAAGAGAGAGTAAAGAGAGTAAGAGAGAGTAAGAGATTAGAGAGAGTAAAGAGAGTAAGAGAGAGTAAAGAGAGTAAGAGAGAGTAAAGAGAGTAAAAGAGAGTAAAGAGAGTAAAGAGAGGTAAAGAGAGTAAAGAGAGTTAAAGAGAGTATAAAGAGAGTAAAGAGAGTAAACAGAGTAAAGAGGGTAAAGAGAGTAAGAGAGAGTAAAGAGAGTAAGAGAGAGTAAAGAGAGTAAAGAGAGTAAAGAGAGTAAGAGAGAGTAAAGAGAGTAAAGAGAGTAAGAGAGAGTAAGAGAGAGTAAAGAGAGTAAGAGAGGTAAAGAGGTAAGAGAGAGTAAGAGAGAGTAAGAGAGAGTAAGAGAGTAAGAGAGAGTAAGAGACAGTAAGAGAGAGTAAAGAGAGTAAGAGAGAGTAAGAGAGTAAAGAGAGTAAGAGAGAGTAAAGAGAGTAAGAGAGAGTAAGAGAGAGTAAAGAGAGTAAGAGAGAGTAAAGAGAGTAAGAGAGAGTAAGAGAGAGTAAAGAGAGTAAGAGAGAGTCGCAGTATTAACAAATCTTTGATCTCCACCTTCCACTGATTCTTAATTGATGTTTGACAATTCTTGGAGCCCTTGAGTGGAGCCCTGGAGTGGAGCCCTGGAGTGGAGCCCTGGAGTGGAGCCCTGGAGTGGAGCCCTTGAGTGGAGCCCTGGAGTGGAGCCCTGGAGTGGAGCCCTGGAGTTGGAGCCCTGGAGGGGACCCTGGAGTGGAGCCCCTGGGAGTGGAGCCCTTGAGTGGGGGCCCTTGAGTGGAGCCTTGAGTGGAGCCCGGGAGTGGACCCTTTGAGTGGAGCCCTTAGTGGAGCCTTGGGAGTGGAGCCCTTGAGTGGACCCCTTGAGTGGAGCCCTGGAGTGGAGCCCTGGAATGGAACCCTTGAGTGGAGCCCTGGAGTGGAGCCCTGCAGTGGAAGCCTTGTGTGGAGCCTTAGTGTGGTATCCTGGAGTGGAGCCCTGGTGTGGAGTCCCAGAGTGGAGCCCTGGTGTGGAACCCTGGAGTGGAACCCTGGTGTGGAGCCCCGGAGTGGAGCCCTGGTGTAGTACCCTGGAGTGGAGCCCTTGAGTGGAGCCCTTGAGTGGAGCCCTGGAGTGGAAACCTTGTGTGGAGCCCTAGTGTGGTACCCTGGAGTGGAGCCCTTGAGTGGAGCCCTGGAGTGGAAACCTTGTGTGGAGCCCAAGTGTGGACCCTGGAAGGGGGGCCTGGAGTGGACCCCCTGGAGGGGAGCCCTGAATTTAAACCCCTGGAACCCTCAAGCCCCATTAAACACACACCATATTAAACTCTAACATCGACCCATCCTTAAAATTAAATCCTCTTTAAACATTACTGCAGTGTGTTTACTGCACATTTTGAGGATCAACGCTTCGCCACACAATAGACCTGTTAACACTGGGAAAATTTGAGTTAAAATTTGAATATATAGGGGGAGATGACCCGTCAGTGTGAGAGCTGCTTTTTAACTCTCGTTCAGCTCTGTTTTAATGTTTCTTAATTGGTTTATGTTTTAATTTATGTTGGTGTAATGGTGGGGAGGGAAGGGGTGTGGGTGGTGTGGGGGGTTGTGGGTTGTGGTGGTGTGGCGTGGGGGTGGGGTAGGTGTGTATTCACCTGTGTGTTTTTGGTTGCAGGGGCGATTCATCCTAGTCGTTCTAAGTCACACTCCCTGTTTATGATTTATCACCTCTTCTTAAACTGTGTGTGGATTCTGCTTCCACTATATTACTCTAGATTTCCTCTACTTCTGACAACTCGTGACGAAGAAATACTTCCTAACATCTGTACCATTTGAGTCTTCAACTTCCAGTTGTGACCCTTGTTGGCTTCGTCCTTTGTTGCTGCGTCCCTTGTTTGCTGTGTCCCTTTTTTGCTGTGTCCCTTGTTGCTGCGTCCCTTGTTGCTGTGTCCCCTTGTTGTTGTGCCCCTTGTTGCTGTGTCCCCTTGTTGTGCGCCCCCTTGTTGCTGCGTCCCTTGTTGCTGCGCCCCCTTGTTGCTGTGTCCCATTGTTGCTGGTCCCTTGTTGCTGTGTCCCCTTGTTGCTGTGTCTCCTTGTGCTGTGCCCCCTTGTTGCAGTGTCCCCTTGTTGCTGTGTCCCCTTGTTGCTGTGTCCCTTGTTGCTGTGTCCCCTTGTTGCTGTGTCCCCTTGTTGCTGTGCCCCCTTTTGTTGCTGTGTCCCTTGTTGCTGTGTCCCTTCTTGCTGCGTCCCCTTGTTGCTGTGTCCCCTTGTTGCTGTGTCCCTTGTTGCTGTGTCCCTTGTTGCTGTGTCCCCTTGTTGCTGTGTCCCTTGTTGCTTGTTCCCCTTGTTGCTGTGTCCCTTGTGCTGTGTCCCCTTCTTGCTGCGTCCCCTTCTTGCTGCGTCCCCTTGTTGCTGTGTCCCCTTGTTGCTGTGTCCCCTTGTTGCTGTGTCCCCTTGTTGCTGTGTCTCATTGTTGCTGTGTCCCCATCTCTGGAATGTCCTGTCATTCTGTTGTCTGGTCCCACAGCCTTTGAGGTATCTGGCTCACTTAGAGGCCTCTTTCCCTCCTCCTCGGTTGTGTGTAGTGTGTCCAGCACTTGCTGGTGCACCATACCATCCTGGATTGCTGGAGTCCTTTCTGTCTCCACTGAAAATACTTCCTTTAATCTCATGATGATCTCATCACATACTTCTCTGAAAAACCATACCCCGGCTGGGATTGAACCCGCAGTCAGAGAGTCTCAGAACTCCAGCCCGTCGCATTAGCCACTAGACCAGATAGCCACAATAAGATTCGTCCAACTAGTTATATTTCTACACCATAGAGTATGGTTTGTTTGCAATCGTGTCATTACGATTTCGTGAGTCATGTTGACGGCAGTGAAGGGACTTGAGCTAGAGTTCGTCACGGCCACGCTAGCTGGAGATTCGTCTGTAAAAACTTGCATTTGTGGTCACAGTGGTGGCCTATGCTAACCTTCCTATGGTGTAGAAATATACCTAGTTGGATGAATCTTATTGTGGCTAGCTGGTCTAGTGGCTAACGCGACGGGCTGGAGTTTTGAGACTCTCTGACCGCGGGTTCAATCCCAGCCGGGGTATGGTTTGGTTGCAATCGTGTCATTACGATTTCGTGAGTCATACTTCTCTGTCATTTTTTGTGACCTCCCTTCCTTCCTTAGCCTGATTACCTGGTCCTTGACTGTTGTTTTCCTCCTGATGTGGCTGTACAACAGCTTTGGGTCAGACTTGGCTTTCGCTGCTATGTCATTCTCGTATTGTCGCTAAACCTCTCTTCTTGCCTATGCATATTCATTATTGGCTCTTTAGCTAATCACATTCTCCTGGGTCCTTTGTGTTCTATACTTTTTCCAGTCTCTAGTGCACTTAGTATTGGCTTCTCTACACCTATGGGTGAACCAAAGGCTCGGTCTTACGATTGTTTCTGTTACCGGTGGATACAAACCTCTCCTCTGCTTCTTTGCATATTGTTGTCACATATTCCATCTCATTTACTGACTTCCCTTCCAGTTCTGTCCCATTGAACCTCATGCAGGAAATTATTCATGCCTGTGTCGTTCCCTTTCTTGCAGTTTGGCTGCTTCTATCCTACTCTTCCTGCGCCCCACTCTACTTGTAACTCTACACGTGATCATTAGCTCCGAGGACTCTTTCATATGTCCTAAATGTCTGAACTACTCAAGGTGAATATGAGGTCCAGTCTTGCTGGTTCATTTTCTCTCTCTGGTAGTGTCCCTAACATGTTGATGCTGGAGGTTTTCAAGTACCACCTCCATCATCTCAGCTCTCCACGTTTCTGGTCCCCTATGTGGCCCCAGGTTTTCCCAGTCTCCTTGTGATTGAAAACACCCACAACTAGCAACTTTGCCCTACCCACATGGGCCCTTCTGGCCATCTCCTGCTATTCTTTAGATCTTGAAAGGGACCAGAGGTGAAGGAGTTCCACTGCTGATCAAGAACCAGTGGAGTTTTGAGGAATTAAAAGTAGAGGACAGAAGGGAAGCAAAAGACTGCGCAGTAGGAACACTTTAGACTGGGAGTCCCAAGGTGGTGATTGCAGTGATGTACAACCCACCACAGAATAGCAGGAGGCCAAGACAAGAATATAATAAGAGTAATAGAGCAATGGTTGACACAATAGCTGAGGTGACCAGAAGGGCCCATGTGGGTGATTTCAATCACAGGGAGATTGGGAAAACCTGGAGCCACATGGGGGACCAGAAACATGGAGAGCTGAGATGATGGAGGTGGTACTGGAAAACCTCCAGCATCAACATGTTAGGAACACTACCAGAGAGAGAAAATGAACCAGCAAGACTAGACCTCATATTCACCTTGAGTAGTTCAGACATTGAGAACATCACATACGTGTGTGTGTGTGAGAAAGAGAGAGAGAGAGAGAGGAAGGGAGGGAGGTAGAGAGATGGAGGACACTCCAACATACTCCTTCATGGAGGAGACAAAGGGACACTCCTCCATCACTCCACTCTCTCATCCTCCATCTTTTGTACCTTCAGCATCGCTGGAATTTTTACCCTTTGTCTCACCTCCTTTATCCATTTTCCCCTTCCACCCCCTTCCCCTCCCCCTCCTTCTCAACCCTCTCTCTCTCTCTCTGTCTCTCTCTCTGTCTCTCTCTCTCTCTGTCTCTCTCTCTCTCTCTCTCTCTCTCTCTCTCTCTCTCTCCTCTCTCTCTCTCTCTCTCTCTCTCTCTCTCTCTCTCTCTCTTCTCACCATCAATATTAACATGGTAGGGAGACATTACTCACCCCAGGATGATCACAGTACTGGCCAACACTCACCTGGGAAAAGAAATTAGTTTGTCACTCTCCAGTGTTAAATATGTGTTAGATATGTGTTAAATATGTGTTAAATATGTGTTAAACGTGTTAAATTTGTTAAACATGTGTTAAAAATGTGTTAAATATGTGTTAAACATGTTTTAAATATGTGTTAAACGTGTGTTAAATGTGTTAAATATGTGTTAAATTTATGCTAAACATGTGCTAATATGTGTTAAACATGTGTTAAATTTATGCTAAACATGTGTTAATATGTGTTAAACATGTGTTAAATTTATGCTAAACATGTGTTAATATGTGTTAAACATGTGTTAAATTTATGCTAAACATGTGTTAATATGTGTTAAACATGTGCTAAATTTAAGCTAAACATGTGCTAATATGTGTTAAACATGTGTTAAATTTATACTAAACATGTGCTAATATGTGTTAAACATGTGTTAAATTTAAGCTAAACATGTGCTAATATGTGTTAAACATGTGTTAAATTTATGCTAAACATGTGCTAATATGTGTTAAACATGTGTTAAATTTATACTAAACATGTGCTAATATGTGTTAAACATGTGTTAAATTTAAGCTAAACATGTGCTAATATGTGTTAAACATGTGTTAAATTTATGCTAAACATGTGCTAATATGTGTTAAACATGTGTTAAATTTATGCTAAACATGTGCTAATATGTGTTAAACATGTGTTAAATTTATGCTAAACATGTGCTAATATGTGTTAAACATGTGTTAAATTTATGCTAAACATGTGCTAATATGTGTTAAACATGTGTTAAATTTATGCTAAACATGTGCTAATATGTGTTAAACATGTGTTAAATTTATGCTAAACATGTGCTATGTTAAACATGTGTTAAATTTATGCTAAACATGTGCTAACATGTGTTAAACATGTGTTATACGTGTGTTAGATGTGTGTTAAACATGTGTACGTTAGGACCTAGCCAAGCACGTGAAGAAACTAGAGAAAGTGCAAAGGTTTGCAACAAGACTAGTCCCAGAGCTAAGAGGTATGTCCTACGAGGAGAGGTTAAGGGAAATCAACCTGACGACACTGGAGGACAGGAGAGATAGGGGGGACATGATAACGACATACAAAATACTGAGAGGAATTGACAAGGTGGACAAAGACAGGATGTTAGAGAGATGGGACACAGCAAGGGGACACAGCAACAAGGGGACACAGCAACAAGGGGACACAGCAACAAGGGGACGACACAGCAACAAGGGGATGCAGCAACAAGGGGACACAGCAACAAGGGGACACAGCAACAAGGGGACACAGCAACAAGGGGACATAGCAACAAGGGGACACAGCAACAAGGGGACGCAGCAACAAGGGGACGCAGCAACAAGGAGACGCAGCAACAAGGGGACGCAGCAACAAGGGGGCGCAGCAACAAGGGGACGCAGCAACAAGGGGACGCAGCAACAAGGGGGCGCAGCAACAAGGGGACACAGCAACAAGGGGACACAGCAACAAGGGGACACAGCAACAAGGGGACACAGCAACAAGGGGACGACACAGCAACAAGGGGACGCAGCAACAAGGGGACACAGCAACAAGGGGACGCAGCAACAAGGGGACACAGCAACGAGGGGACACAGCAACGAGGGGACACAGCAACAAGGGACACAGAAACAAGGGGACACAGCAACAAGGGACACAGCAACAAGGGACGACACAGCAACAAGGGGACCAGCAACAAGGGGACACAGCAACAAGGGGACGCAGCAACAAGGGGACACAGCAACGAGGGGACACAGCAACGAGGGGACACAGCAACAAGGGGACACAGCAACAAGGGACACAGCAACAAGGGGACACAGCAAAAAGGGGGACACAGCAACAAGGGGCCCCCGGGGCCAAAAAAGGGGGACAAAAGCCAAAAAGAGGACGCCAACAAAAAAGGGGGAAACACAAAAAAGGGGGGACACAGCAAACAAGGGGACACGCAAAAAAGGGGACGCAGCAAAAAGGGGGAACGCAGCAAAAAAAAGGGGACGCAGAAAAAGGGGGACAAAAAAAACAAGGGGAGCAGCAAAAAGGGGAAACAGCAAAAAGGGGGACGCAGCAAAAAGGGGGGGGAAGCAGCAACAAGGGGCCAGAAAAAGGGGGACACCCCCAACAAGGGACCAGCAACAAGGGGGGACCAGCAACAAGGGGACCAGAACGGGGGGACACAGAAAAAGGGGGGACCCCAGCAACAGGGGCCCACAGCAAAAAGGGGGAACCAGCAAAAAGGGGGAACAGAAAAAAGGGGACAAAACCAAAAGGGGACACAGCAACAAGGGGAAAAACCACAAAAAAAACCAAAAAAACCCCCAAAAAAGGGGGAACACAACCAACAAGGGGACACAACAACAAGGGGAAAAAGCAACGGGGGGACACAGCAACAAGGGACACACCCAAAAAAAGGGGACACAGCAACAAGGGGACACAGAAAAAGGGGACCAAAAAACCGGGGGACCCCGCAACAAGGGGACACAGCAAAAAGGGGGACACAAAAACCCAAGGGGGGGAACCAGCAAAAAGGGGGGAACACAGAAAAACCAAAGGGGACACAGCAAAAAAGGGGCACATTAAAAAGGGGGAACGCAGCAAAAAAGGGGGGACACAGTAAAAAAAGGGGGGAACACACCCAAAAAGGGGGACCCCAAGTAAAAAAAGGGGGGACACAGCAAAAAGGGGGACACAACAACAAGGGGACCAGAAAACAAGGGGACACAGCAAAAAGGGGACAAAAACAAAAAGGGGGCCCACAGCAAAAGGGGGGACACAACAACAAGGGGACACAGTAAAAAGGGGCCCCAATAAAAAGGGGGGACACAGTAAAAAGGGGGACCATTTGGAACTGAAGACACAGATGAATCACAGTGATTTAGGAAGTTTTCTTCGCCAAAGGTAGTCAGTAATGGAATAGTTTGGGAAGCGATGAGTGGAGCGGGATCCATACATGCTTTAAAAGAGGTATGATAAAGCTCACGGCTCAGGGAGTGACCTATAGCGATCATGAAGAGGCGGGGCCGGGAGCTCGGACTCGACCCCCGCCCCCTCAATAGGTATACAACTGGGTGAGACACATACCACACACATCCCACACACAACAACACACACACAAAACACACCACAAAACACACACAACACACACAACACACACACCACAACACACCAACACACAACACACCACACACACACCACACACAAACACACAAACACACAACAAACACCACACACACAAAACACACACACACCACCACAACACCCCACCACAACACACCAACACACGCAACACACAAAACCACACAAACACACCACACCACACAAAACAAAACACACACACACACAACCACCCCAAAACCACAAAAACCACACAACAACACACAACACCACAACACAACACACACAACACACACACAACCCCAACACACACACACCACAAAACCACACAAACACACACAACACCACAACACAACACACACAACACACACACACACACACAACAACACACACCACACACACACACACACACACACACAGAGTTTCAGAAAGTGGAACATCGGGAAAAGGATGTAGTGGAGGCAGGAACCTACCAGCTTTAAGACGGGTTACAAAACTCATACATCGGGAAGAGGACCCATAGAACCCCTGAAGAGGCAGGCCCAGGAGGTAATCTAAACCCACGACAACCAAAAATAGGCGAGACACCAAGTACATGTACACCCGTAAAACTAGACTCTGGGTTACATTGATCTCACTTATTAAAGCTGACAGCCTCACCAGCGTCTGCTGACCACCACGCTATCTGCTTATAAATAATATATATATATATATATATATATATATATATATATATATATATATATATATATATATATATATATATATAAATATATATATATATCTGTATTTGCTCAGACCACTTCCTGTATATTTCGTGTACGGGAAGTTCACTGTTGTATACTGTATTCTGTTGTATAAATGTTGTATAGATACCTCCTGGTAGTTTGTATGATGCTTAGGACTGGGGTTATACAGTGGTGTGTATAGGCTGGTGTGTATGTCTGTGTATATGCTGAGGTGTGTATTTCTCTCGGTGTATACATACACACAGTGTATACATGTGAACGGTATATCTCTACCGTTAATTAACAGTGACACCGTTGCTGGACGGTTTTAAAACGGGTAACAGGATGGTCTTTAAACCTGTTGGCTGATCCTGTTAAGAGGACAGTCCCGTTTATAAGGACCAGAGTGAGAGAGAGACAGAGAGAGACCTTGTAAGACCCTGTGTAAAAGGAGTGTGTGTGAGAGAGAGAGACAGGGATTGTGAGAGAGAGACAGGGATTGTGAGAGAGAGACAGGGATTGTGAGAGAGACAGGGATTGTGTGTGTGAGAGACAGGGATTGTGTGTGTGAGAGACAGGGATAGTGAGACAGGAATTGTGTGTGTGAGAGTCAGGGACTGTGAGACAGGGATTGCGAGAGACAGAGATTGTAAGAGAGACAGGGATTGGGTGAGAGGAAGAGACAGGAATTGTGAGAGACAGACAGGGATTGTGTAAGAGAGAGAGAGAGACAGGGATTGAGAGAGAGTTAACTTTACATTCGCGTGACAAATCAGGGAACAGTTTAAGATTCAATGTCTTAATTACATCGCTTTACGAGCAAATACCAGAATGTACGTATATCCCTTAAATGCTGGGAATTAGAGGGGGGGGGGAAGCATAAACCTTAAACCTGAGGGAGGACGTAAACCTTGAACTTGGTTTATTGTTTTAGTGGAGATGACATTAATACTGATGTTAATTTTAATAAACCTCAGGGTGCGAAGTCCCCTCTAAAGAGGTTAAAACCCCTTTCAAGGGGGCTCAGACCCCTGTCAAGGGGACTACGACCCCTCTCAAGGGGGATTAGACCCCTCTCAGAGGGGCTAGGGGCCCCTCTCAAAGGGGCTAAGATCCCTCTCAAGGGGCAAAAACCCCTCTGAGAGAGGCTAAGACCCCTCTCAAGGGAGCTAAGACCCCCTCTGTCTCTACATTCCCACCCTGGCAGTTCAGTTGTGGGATAAAGGGGTCATAACCTCCCTATATTTCCATTAGCAGAGATGAAGTAAGATCTGATCTCCTGAATGGCAGCAGCATCACAACATCCATATATCTTAGCATGTGTTCCATACTCTGCAGAATTATACTCCCAGTAAATTGGCAGATCAGAAGCAGATAACATGGACACACAACTTACACATGTACAGCAGATTCTGCTCTCTTGGGGGAAGAATCTACAATACATTCATGTGTTTGAGGATGCTTGTACACCAAAGGATGCTGATGACACCAAAATAGGCCGTCGAATTCATTCTAATGAGGACATTAGACCACTCCAGGATGATTTGAATAGACTGACGCAGTGGTCGGAGAAGTGGCAGATGCAGTTTAACGGCAGACTGAGGCCCTGAATCTGCACTCTCTAGAAAGGCGTAGAATTAGGGGGAATATGATCGAGGTGTATAAATGGAAAACAGGAATAAATAAAGGGAATGTAAATAACGTGCTGAAAATTTCCAGCCAAGACAGGACTCGCAGCAATGGGTTCAAGTTGGAAAAATTCAGATTCAGGAAGGATATAGGAAAGTACTGGTATGGTAATAGAGTTGTGGATGAGTGGAACAAACTCCCAAGTACAGTTATTGAGGCTAAAACGTTGTGTAGTTTTAAAAATAGGGGATAGCCAAGTTAGGTACATGGATAGGGCGTTCTGCTTGAAGGACAGGAGTAGGAGACAGAGGGTTTGTTTTCCTGGGGCTGGGATGGAGGATATTGTTAGCCGTCTGGATGACATCATGAGAGGTAATGGGAGCAATCCTATTATCTGTCTCAGTGCTGGAGGCAACGATGTTGGCAGACGTAGGAGTGAAGACCTGATTAGCAGGTATTGGTCAGCAATAGAAATAATTAGGAGGAAAGGTGGGAACCCTGTAAATTTTGTGGCATTTTGCCAAGGAGAGGATTTGGAATGAATGGTTGTCCAGGGCAATTAGTGTCAGTTGCTGGCTGGACAAATACTGTAAGGAAAATGCGGTAACATTCATTGACAACTGGGACCTTTTTCTATGGCAGAAATGACATGTATGCCAGGGATGGGTTCACTTATCTGGTTTGGGGTGGGAGCACTGGCCACTGCAGTGGAGGGAGCAGTTAGGACTTTAAACTAGGAATAGTTAGTGGCATGGGGTTTTGGCAGGAAAAAAAGTGAAGTCCCAGTGTAGTAATATTATGAGTTCTAGGGGAACTAGTAATAAGCAGAACGAGGTAGATATTGAAAAGCCAGGGACTTTGGGTGATAAGACAGTAATAGGTTAGTAGAAAAACAGAAAAGAGCAGGAAGGGTAAAGAGAAAGGAGAGTCTTTCAATGTTTATTGTGCTAATTGCCGTAGTGCTAGGAATAAAATGGATGAGTTGAAATTAGTTTGCTAGTGCAGGTAACATTGACGTATTTGCCTTAAAATGAGACGTGGTTTAATTCAAAAAGTCGGGACATGCCTGCAGAATATCATATTCAGGGGTTTTTAAAATTTTTCCAAGTAGATAGAAGTATGGGGAAGGGGGTGGGGGGGCATTGTTTTGTCCCAGATCGCTTGAAAATGTTGCATAAAAACGGGTATTAAGTCTGAAGTAACACATACAGAGTCTGTTTGGATAGAATTTTCAGAGGGGCATGAAAAATTAATTTTTGGTGTGATATACCGTCCCCCAAATTTTGATAGGGACCAGGGAGACTCTATGGGAGGAAATTGTTTGGGCCACAAAGCACGATAATGTAGTAATTCTAGGAGACTTTAACTTTAGTCATATTGATTGGAATTTCTTGACTGGGAATTTAAAATCATCGATTTTTAAAAAGTAGTTCAGGATTTTTTTTTAAAGCATTTTTGTGACAGAAACCAAAAGGGGAAAAAATAACCGCTTGACTTAGTTTGGAAAACAATGAACCCCTTTGTTAATAATTAGAAGTTCGAGGAACTGGTGTAGCGACCACAAAAAATTTACATTTAAAATTGAATGGAAGTATGATAGTAGGGATAATCTTTTCAGTCCCAGATTTTCGCTTGCAGATTACGATGGGTTGGAACACTTATATCTGTTGACTGGGTAACGAAAGACTATCAATATGACATTTTTCTGATCACAAACATGCTGCTAAAGAACGTTTTACCCTTTAATAAGGAATTAGATCAAATAGAAATGCCCCCAAAAATGGATGAAAATAGGCTAAATATCTACGGGGCAAAAGAAAGGAATTTATACGTATCAAAAGAGGCGAAAATCAGTATTTTGACTTTAAGAGGGACTTTAAAAAAGGGGATAAGAAAAAAAAAAGGGACTAGAAATTAAAGTTGCTAGGGTTTTTAAAACTAACAAAAATTTTTTTCCGGTTATAAAAAAAAAGTCAGGAAAAGATGGCCCCCCTTAAAAAAACTATGGCATCTTACTGACAAAGAGAATGAAAATGTGCTCGTTTTTAAATAATTATTTTTCTCGGTTTTTAACAGGAAGACACTAATAAATTCCGGGTAATTAATTTTTTATAGTGGGCTAGAAGAAGATAATTATGTAACTCACAGTCACTGTAAATTTTTGTAAAGCAGTTGAAGATAAGCAAAATAACCCAGGGGGTCCTGAGGGGTTTTTTTAAAGGGTTCAAAAGGGAAATGCAAAATGGAAGTCTGTGAACCTTTAAACTAATTTTTTAATTTATCTCTTCAAAACAGGTGTTGTCTGATATGTGGAAAGTGGCTAATTTTAACCCTATTTTTAAAACGGGGGACAAGTCTTTACCGTCAAATTAGCCCAATAAGCCTGCCCTCAATTGTAGAAATTACTGGTCAATTATAGCTGAGATTATAAGAAGCCATCTCGATAAGCATAGCTTGATTAATGATACTCAGCATGGATTCACAAGACCGTCTTGTCTAACTAATTTATTAAATTTCTTTAGTAAAGCTTTTGGCTGTGACCCCCGAAAAAGAATTTGATATTATTTTTTTTGATTTTGTAAGGCTTTTTATGGTTCCGCACCAAAGATGTTGAAGAAAGTGGCAGCTCATGGGTTGGGGGGAAGGGTGCTCTCGGTGGGGAATCATGGCTCACAGACAGGAAGCAAGAGTTTTCCATAAATGGGGGTTAAAAACCCAGTGGGGGTCAGTACAAGTGGCGTTCCACAGGGATCATCGGGCCCGTGTGTTTATAATATATATCAAGATCTTTTTATGAAGGAATTTCTATGATATGGCAAAATTCACCCATGACGAAGAAAAGGGAGGATAATTTATTCAAACGTAGAGTTATGGAACTTCAGGGGATTTAAAAAACTTTTTTCTTGGGCAGAAAAGTGGCAGATCAGTTTAATGTAGTAATGCAAGGTTCTGAACTCGGGAGTGTCCATACCCTAGCCTTATAAATTTAAAAAATGTGGGAAATTTCCCTACAAATTCGAAAAGGGCTTGGGGGTTATGGTAACACAACCTTAACCAAGACAGCAATGCCTAACATATGTAATAGGCAAATGATTACTGGGATTTATATCAAGAAGTGTAAGCAAAAGAAGTCCAAGGTCATACTGCAGTTTTCATCATTAGTAAGGCCTCCCTAGATTATGCACTCAGTTCTGGGCCCATATTTCAGAATGGACATAAAATTTGTTAAAAACATTTCAGCGTAGGATGACAAATTAATACATAGATTAGAAATCTTTCCCTTTTGAAGAAAGATTGAAGACTCTTAATTACATTCACTTGTTAGACGAAGAATGAGGGGGGGGACCCGATCGAAGTGTATAAGTGGAAAATAGGTATTAATAAAAAGGGGTATTAAAAGGTCTTGAGGATATTTCTCCAAAAAGGAAACCCGGATTTAAATTAGATAAATTTAGATTTAGAAAGGCTAGGAAAATATTGGTTTGGAAATGGGTAGTTTATGAGTGGGGAAAATCTCCCATTGGGTTATTGAGGCTGGGCCCTTTGGGGGAGTTTCAAAATTTGGGTTTGGATAAATACATGAGTGGGAGGGGTTTGGGTTTTAGAGGGGCTTTCAATCAGGCTTATTTTTTGGTGGCATTGAAAATTTGGGGTTTGGGAAATGTTTGTTGGGACGAATTGTAAAGGCCTGCCAATATGGGCCCAAAAGGGCCCACTGCAGTGTTCCTCCTTTTTTATGTTCTTATGTTTTATGACTTGGTAAACAATGACGGTCAGTTAGATGACTTGGAAACAGTGCGGTCTGTTAGATGACTTGGTAAACAAAGGGCGGTCTGTCAGGTTCGTTTAACTAGGGCGAGTGCCGCAAAAGTGACGGTCTGTAGGGGGTTTGTTTAATAGGACCGGTCCCGACAAAAAAGTTTAAAGGTATGTCAGGGGTGTTTTTAAATAGGGCCGAGTGCCAGACAAACAAGTGCGGTATGTCAGGTGTCGTTTAAATGGACGAGTGCCAGACAACAAGTGACGGTCATGTCGGTGTCGTTTAATAGGGGCCCAGTGCCCGACAAACATAACGGTCTGTCAGGTGTCGTTTTTAAATGGGGCCCCAGTGCCCGACAAAAAAGTCGGTATGTAGGGTTTAACTAGGGCGAGTGCCAGACAAACAAGTGGGCGGTCATGTCAGGTGTCGTTTTTAAAAGGCCGGTGGCCCGACGAGCCCCAATGACAAGGGTCACATCTCCAATCAAGCCATCGATCCCGGCGTCACATCAGTACGTCACATCAGTACGACACACCCACTTTAGACAGTGGTAACATAAGGAGCACTGCAGCAGGCCTACTGGCCCATGCGAGACAAGTCCAATTCTCCCACTGGCTTAACCCAATGCCTTGACCTACTCAGGTCAGGTCACATTCACTTAAAGGAGTATGGTAATTATGTCGACCAGGTATCTACAATACAATACTCTACCTGGTCAAGCAGGTAGACCCACATCACATGTTTTAAGGTATACTTCATGCGCTTAATAGACATTTGTGTCTAGTCTAACTACTTAGACCTGGTGACATCGCCCAAACCCAGGTACGACTCTTTTGGGCGATGGCCCAAAAACTGCCTTCCCTGATGCCGTACCTGGTACCTGGAGCCGTACCTGGTACCTGGAGCCGTACCTGGTACCTGGTGCCGTACCTGGTACCTGGTGCCGTACCTGGTACCGTACCTGGTACCTGGAGCCGTACCTGGTACCTGGAGCCGTACCTGGTACCTGGTGCCGTACCTGGTACCTGGTGCCGTACCTGGTACCGTACCTGGTACCTGGAGCCGTACCTGGTGCCGTATCTGGTACCTAGAGCCGTACCTGGTACCTGGAGCCGTACCTGGTACCTGGTGCCGTACCTGGTGCCGTACCTGGTACCGTACCTGGTACCTGGTGCCGTACCTGGTACCTGGAGCCGTACCTGGTACCGTACCTGGTACCTGGTGCCGTACCTGATACCGTACCTGGTACCTGGTGCCGTACCTGATGCCGTACCTGGTACCTGGTGCCGTACCTGATACCGTACCTGGTACCTGGTGCCGTACCTGGTACCTGGAGCCGTACCTGGTGCCTGGAGCCGTACCTGGTACCGTACCTGGTACCTGGAGCCGTACCTGGTACCGTACCTGGTACCTGGAGCCGTACCTGGTACCGTACCTGGTACCTGGAGCCGTACCTGGTACCGTACCTGGTGCCTGGAGAATATATATATATTGAAAGCGACTTATAACCCTGGTCATAACGACTAAATTACATCCCAGGGGTCTCTAAGGTGACATCGAAGGTGACCTCCCCCAGGGTCATGAGCTGTCACCTCATGACCCTGGGGGTTCACATGTATAACACCTAGGTGACTTTATTGATAAGACACATAGTAGTAGTAGTAGTGGTGGTAGTAGTAGTAGTAGTGGTAGTAGTAGTGGTGGTAGTAGTGGTAGTAGTAGTAGTGGTGGTAGTGGTGGTAGTGGTGGTAGTAGTAGTAGTGGTGGTAGTAGTGGTGGTAGTAGTAGTAGTGGTAGTAGTGGTAGTAGTGGTGGTAGTAGTGGTAGTAGTAGTAGTGGTGGTAGTAGTGGTAGTAGTAGTAGTGGTAGTAGTGGTGGTAGTAGTGGTGGTAGTGGTGGTAGTAGTAGTAGTGGTAGTAGTGGTAGTAGTAGTAGTGGTAGTAGTAGTGGTGGTAGTAGTGGTGGTAGTAGTAGTAGTGGTAGTAGTGGTGGTAGTAGTAGTGGTGGTAGTAGTGGTGGTAGTAGTAGTAGTGGTAGTAGTGGTGGTAGTAGTGGTAGTGGTGGTAGTAGTAGTAGTGGTAGTAGTAGTGGTGGTAGTAGTGGTGGTAGTAGTAGTAGTGGTGGTAGTAGTAGTGGTAGTAGTAGTGGTAGTAGTGGTAGTAGTAGTAGTAGTGGTAGTAGTGGTAGTAGTAGTAGTGGTAGTAGTGGTAGTAGTAGTGGTAGTAGTGGTGGTAGTAGTAGTAGTGGTAGTAGTAGTGGTGGTAGTAGTGGTGGTAGTAGTAGTAGTGGTAGTAGTGGTAGTAGTGGTGGTAGTAGTGGTGGTAGTAGTAGTAGTGGTAGTAGTGGTGGTAGTAGTAGTGGTAGTAGTAGTGGTGGTAGTAGTAGTGGTAGTAGTAGTGGTGGTAGTAGTAGTAGTGGTAGTAGTGGTAGTAGTAGTGGTGGTAGTAGTAGTGGTAGTAGTAGTGGTGGTAGTAGTAGTAGTGGTAGTAGTGGTAGTAGTAGTAGTGGTAGTAGTAGTGGTGGTAGTGGTAGTAGTGGTGGTAGTAGTAGTGGTGGTAGTAGTAGTGGTAGTAGTGGTGTTAGTAGTAGTGGTAGTAGTAGTAGTGGTAGTAGTGGTGGTAGTAGTGGTAGTAGTAGTGGTGGTAGTAGTAGTAGTGGTAGTAGTGGTGGTAGTAGTGGTGGTGGTTGTAGTGGTGGTGGTAGTAGTGGTGTTAGTAGTAGTGGTGGTGGAAGTAGTGGTGGTAGTAGTAGTGGTAGTAGTAGTGGTGGTAGTAGTAGTGGTGGTAGTAGTAGTGGTAGTAGTAGTGGTGGTAGTAGTAGTAGTAGTAGTGGTGGTCGTAGTCAGTCTCTCTCTCTCTCTCTCTCTCTCTCTCTCTCTCTCTCTCTCTCTCTCTCTCTTTCTCTGTGTATAATCAGTAAGTTTATATAATGAGAGAGACACAGTAAGAGAGAGAGAGTGAGAGAGAGAGAGAACATTCTGCTTAATACATTACCCACATACAGTGTACCTCACTTAATATACCTGGAAGACAGACTTCTCCACAGTACACTCTCTTTAATACGTCCACTATATCCGACGATCGTTGGTTAATGGGGTTTAAAGTCTATCTACTCCCCCAGGCTCATTCGGGCCCTGTTTTTATATAAAATTCTTTCTCTCTCTCTCTCTCTCTGGTCTCTCTCTCTTTATCTCCCTCACTCGTCTATCTCATAATCTCCTCTACGGACGTGTGGTATCTCTCTGGGATCTCTTAAATGGCCCTGCAGATTCTATTATCTCTCTCTCTCTCTCTCTCTCTCTCTCTCACACTCTCTCTCTCTCTCTATCACACTCTCTCTCTCTCTCACTCTCTTGTCATGTAGGGGGGGTAATGATTGAATAGGATATAAGTGGGGAATATGGGAGTAAGGGATTATGTAGCAGGGGAGAGGCAGGCGAGGTGGTAGGAGTGAGATGATTAGCGGAGGTAGGTAGGTAATGACAGGTCAGTGGTGACCACCACGACACTCTCATTAACTCTACACTACTCACTAACATATGCCTCGCCCATTCTTCACTCATATAAACATAATAAAATATAAGAAAAAAGATTAAATAACGGTGGCAGTGAATATTGCTATTCTATCAAACACGTTTTTTTATTAAGTCTTTGTACAAAAATATATTTGGGAACAGGAAGTACATCATTGGAGTTCAGATAAAATTGGGATGGTACACATAAGCAGTGAGGACAGGGAAATACAATCAACTTGACCAAAATGAATGTAACTTACAATTTTAGTTCAGAGGGCATTTCACTCAGAAACTAAGCCACAGGTCCCAAGACCTACACAGCACGAGTACTGCGCCAAGCCAGTACTCTGCCAACGCCCCCAAAACAGTCTCCTCCGGGACTTCAGCAGCCTTCTCCCGAGCCCTGCACCCCAGCAGCAGCTCCGCTGAAGTCTCTGTTCAGGAGTCTGCACCCCAGCAGCAGCTCCGCTCGAAGTCTCTGCTCAGGAGCTCTGCACCCAGCAGCAGCTCCGCTCGAAGTCTCTGCTCAGGAAGCCCTGCACCCCAGCAGCAGCTCCGCTCGAAGTCTCTGCTCAGGAGTCTGCACCCAGCACCCAGCTCCGCTTCGAATCTCCTGATCATGCTCTTCCTTGGGCTTTTATGGTGGTCCAAGCACCCTCCACAACCACATGTACGACCTGACGCCTAGGTCTGAGGCGTCAAGAACAAAAGACCTCAGACGTGGGCTGGCTACAGACGTTTGCCAAGGCAAGGTGTGACCATATAATTGGTTAACTTAGGTCTCCCCAGAGACCTCAAAACCCCAGTGGACTACATCACATCCCCCTTTCTCCCCCAATTTAAAATTATCTGAGAACTAGGACAATTTGTCCTAGTTATTAGACTATTTTAATCCTAACCCCTTAAATCTATTACAATACAAAGACAAAATTATACATAATACAATTATATTTCCCCCAACCTCCTCACTACCACAAGGCAGCATAATCAGTACCTTGGCAGTTGGCCAGCATAATAGTCGCTCTCTGGTGAAAAGGGCCTCCTTACCCGTTATTTCTCCTTAAACCTAAATATCGGGCTCCAGTGCCTTCCCTACTTCTACTGAAGCACTAGCCAATGCTAGTCATCCTCGCACGTTAACCATTGGGCCAAACCTCTCTAGGCTTCTTATGGCGTGGAAAACTGCTCCAACGGGTTGCATTCTTTAAAGTAAACTGCAATGGACCACTTCACGACCACCAAGGTCGCATTTTCGGCACATTCACATGCACACTAAAACATCTAAAAATCGAGACAGGGCAGGCATCGCAGCTAAGACCCTCCATTATCTATGCCACTACTAGGATTCACTGGCCTCATAAAACAAGGCGGCCATAATCACTGGACCGTTTTCAAGGTACCTTATTCCACACAGGTAACACTAACATTTTGGCAAGTCAAAGTAGGCTGGGGACATCTCACACTCTTATTGTCTCTCATGGCTGGCAGGGCATCCCCGCAAAACCTGTCGCACAGGTCGACCAGCAAGGCAGGACACACCTCCATTACTGCCCTTGAAAGCAGGCTTGGTCCCAGCAGTGGAGTCCATTTCGCAGCTCACTTCCTTCCACATCTCCGAGGATGGCAACTCCTTCATAGTAGATTCTCCTGGGCCTGGACACCAACCAGATCCCTCACACACCACTGCAGCATCACCGCCATCTCCTCCTCTTGAGTAGGCAGCATCTCAGATCACAGCACGGCCGTATCACAGCAGCACACGGCACGGCCACAGATCGCAGCACGGTCCAGCATCACAGCACGGCCGCAGCATCTCAACTTTATCGCACGACCGCAGCATCTCAACATCACAGCACGGCCGCATCACAGCAGCACACAGCACGGCCACAGCATCGCGGGACGGTCCCAGCATCACAGCACGGCCGCAGCATCTCAACATCATTGCAAGGCCGCAGCATAGACAGCCCTCACAGCAGCCGACATCAGCTTAGCAGGCAATGGTCAGTTGCTCGGGGTGAGGTGAGGGTCACTTCAGGTCATCAACAGCAGGTGCGGTCACCCATCCCTGGCAACTGCGGGTAACTGGCGGTCCGTGGGTGATGGTCACAGGGCTGGGTGACGCAGACAGACACCACTACACTGGATACAGACCCGGGCAGCAATTCATCTACTGGGGCACATCAGCTGGGTGACTGGGCATATCAGCTGGGTGACTGGGAACATCAGGTGGACAGCAATATAGGCAACTCTTCAATGGGTGGGCAGTTGTGGGTAAGTTTCCAAGGCGGGCTGGGGTGACTTCTCATTCCTCTGTAAATATTCAATTTCGGCCAGTAATTGCTTCCCCAAAAGTCTCACCCAAATATGATATTCTCCACCATTTATCTCAAACAACAACCAACTCCACCAAATATAATAATACAACCAAGCAATTATTCAGATCCACTGTCAAGAAAAGGTCAGTTAAGGTCACTAGGATTATAATATTATAATAACACACAAAATCAAATGGTAGCAAATGGTAACATAAGTATAACCGAGCAGTCAAAAATAAGGCACATGGGACTGGTTCCTACTATAAAAATAAGAAGAACCACCACCGCTTAGACACCATGTCATGTAGGGGGGTAATGATTGAATGGGATATAAGGGGAATATGGGAGTAAGCGGGGGAGTCAGTAGGTAGGGGACAGGCGAGGTGGTAGGAGTGAGGTATGCGGAGGTTGGTAGGTAATGTGAGGTCACTGGTGACTACATCTTCACCTCTCATTACTCTACACTCCACTCCACACTGCTCACCCTCTCACTACTTTAACTAAACATAAATAAATGGAGAAAATAACGGGGACAGTGAATATTACTATTCTACTCAAACACAGTTTATTATTAAGTCTTTGTACAATAATATATTTGGGAACAGAGCATTATTGTGGTTTAGATAAATGGGGTGGTACACATAAGCAGTGAGACAGGGAAATACAATCAACTTGACGAAACAGAATATAACTTACAATGTAGCACAGAGGACAGTTCACTACAGAAACTAAGCCACAGGTCCCAAGACCTACACGCACGAGTACTGCGCCAAGCAGTACTCTGCCAATGCCTCCAAAAGTCTCCTCCAGACTTCAGCAGCTTCTCCCGAGCCCGCACCCCAGCAGCAGCTCCCCTCGAAGTCTCTGCTCAGGAGCTCTGCACCCCAGCAGCAGCTCCGCTCGAATCTCCTGATCATGCTCTTCCTTGGGCTTTTATGGTGGTCCAAGCACCCTCCACAACCACGTGTACGACCTGACGCCTAGGTCTGAGGCGTCAAGAACAAAAGACCTCAGACGTGGGCATGGCTACAGACGTTTGCCAAGGCAAGGTGTGACCATATAATTGGTTAACTTAGGTCTCCCCAGAGACCTCACAAGCCCAGCTGGACTACATCACACACACACACTCTCTCTCTCTCTCTCTCTCTATCTCTCTCTCTCTCTCTCTCTCTCTCTCTCTCTCTCTCTCTCTCTCTCTCTCTCTCTCTCTCTCTCTCTTGTTTACAACAATGATAAACAAGAAATTAACAAACGTTGGTAATGATTTGCAAATATTGTCTTGATAAGCCATAGATTTTTGTGGGGGAGGGGGTTTGTGGGGGAGGGGGGTTTGTGGGGGAGGGGGTTTGTGGGGGAGGGGGTTTTGTGGGGGAGGGGGTTTTGTGGGGGAGGGGGTTTGTGGGGGAGGGGGTTTGTAGGGGAGGGGGTTTGTGGGGGGAGGGGGTTTGGTTGGGGGAGGGGGTTTGTGGGGGGGGGGTTGTAGGGGAGGGGGGTTTGTGGGGGAGGGGGTTTGTGTGGGAGGGGGTTTGTGGGGGAGGGGGTTTTTGTGGGGAGGGGGGGTTTGTGGGGGGAGGGGGGTTTGTGGAGGGAGGGGGTTTGTGGGGGGAGGGGGTTTGTGGGGGAGGGGGTTTGTGGAGGAGGGGGTTTGTGGGGAGGGGGTTTGTGGGGGGGGGGGGTTTGTGGGGGGAGGGGGTTTGTGGGGGAGGAGGTTTGTGGAGGAGGGGGGGGTTTTTGGGGAGGGGGTTTGTGGGGGAGGGGGTTTGTGGGGGGAGGGGGTTTGTGGGGGGGGGGTGGTTGTTGGGGGAGGGGGTTTGTGGGGGAGGGGGTTTGTGGGGGGAGGGGGTTTGTGGGGGAGGGGGTTTGTGGGGGGAGGGGGTTTGTGGGTTGAGGGTTTGTAGGGGGAGGGGGTTTGTGGGGGAGGGGGTTTGTGGGGGAGAGGGTTTGTGGGGGAGGGGGTTTGTGGAGGAGGGGGTTTGTGGGGAGGGGGTTTGTGGGGGAGGGGGTTTTTTGGGGGGAGGGGGTTTTGTGGGGGGAGGGGGTTTGTAGGGGGGTGAGGGGTTTGTGGGGGGGGGGTTTGTGGGGGGAGGGGGTTTGTGGGGGAGAGGGTTTGTGGGGGAGGGGGTTTGTGGGGGGGAGGGGGTTTGTGGGGGGGGTTTGTGGGGGAGTGGGTTTGTGAGGAGGGGGTTTGTGGGGGGAGGGGGTTTGTGGGGGAGGGGGTTTGTGGGGGGAGGGGGTTTGTGGGGGAGGGGGTTTGTGGGGGGGGGGGGGTTTGTGGGGGAGGGGGGGTTTTGGGGGAGGGGGTTTTTGGGGGGGGGGGTTTTTTGGGGGAGGGGGTTTTTGGGGGAGGGGGTTTGTGGGGGGGGGGGTTTGTGGGGGAGGGGGTTTGTGGGGGGAGGGGGTGGGGGGGGGGGTTTGTGGGGGGGGGGGGGTTTGTGGGGGGGGGGGTTTGTGGGGGGGGGGGGGTTTGTGGGGGAGGGGGTTTTTTGGGGGGGGGGGGGCTTGTGGGGGGAGGGGGGGTTTGTGGGGGGGGGGGTTTTGTGGGGGGGGGGGGTTTGTGGGGAGGGGGTTTGTGGGGGGGGGGGGGGTTTGTGGGGGGGGGGGGTTTTTGTGGTGGGAGGGGGTTTGTGGTGGGGGGGGTTTTTTGGGGTAAAAGGGGGGTTTTGAGGGGGGGGGGGGGGGTTTGGGGGGGAAAAGGGGGATGTGGGGGGGGGGGGTTTTGGGTGTTTGGAAAAGGGGGGGGTTGGGGGGGGGGGTTTGGGGGGGAAAGGGGGGGAAGGGGAGGGGATTGAGGGGAGGGGGTTTGGAGGGGGGGGGGGGGTTGAGGGTACGGGGGGTTGAGGGAGGGACTTTTTAGGGGGGGGAAGGAGGTTTAGAGGGGGGGGGGTTTAGGGGGGGGGAAGGGGTTTAAAAGGGAAAAGGGGAGAGGTTTGAGGGGGAGGGGGTGTATTGACGTGGGGGGGGGGGGGGTTAATACACTGCTAGGCGGGGTTTGTGTGGTGTGTGTCTGTGTGTGTGTGTTTGTTGTTGTGTTTTGTGCGTGTGGTTGTGTGGTTTTTGTGTTGTGGGGTTGTGTGTTGTGTGTTGTGTGTGTTTGTGTGTTTTTGTGTTGTGTGTGTGTGTGTTTTTGTGTGTTGTGGGGGCGTTACACCCTGCGAAAAAAACCTTCGTTTTTGAAAACAAAAAACATTTGCTGAGGGAAATTTTCTGTTGAAATTTAGTTGCAACGAAAATTTTTTGAAAAAACCCCCCAAAAAAAACCCAAACACACACAAAACAAAAAACAAAACACACACACCACAAACAAAAACACAAACAAAAAACAAAACCACAAAACACACACACAAAAACCAAAACACACAAAAAAAACAACACACACACACAAAAAACACAAAAAACCCCCCAAAACACAACCCCACCCCAAAACACAAAACAAAAACCCCCCCAAAAAACCCCAACCAAAAACACAAAAAACACCCCAAAAAACCCAAAAACACAACCCACCACACAAAAACACAAAAACACACCACACCCCAAAACAAACACACACACACACACAAAAAAAAACCCAAACCCCCACCCACACACACAAAAACCCCAACACACACACCACACACACACACAACAACAAAAACAAACACACACAAAAACACAACACCCACACACACACACAAAAACCCCAACACCCCACACACACACAACACACCCCAAAAACAACACACCCCACACACCCCAACACCACACACAAAACACACACACACCCCAACAAACCCCACACAAACACACACACAACACAAAACCCCACACACCCCAACACACAACAAAAAACCCACAACACAAAAACCCACCAACCCCACCACAAAACCCCACACACCCCACAACACACACACACAACACAAACACACCAAAACACACCCCACACACAACACACAAACCCCACACACACAAAACACACACCCCACAAACCACCCCAAACCCCCAACACACAAACACCCCACAAAAACCCCACAAACAAACAAAAACCCCCCCCACACACACACACCCCAAAACACACACACACACAAAACACCCCACACACACAACACACCACACACACACAACACAAACAAAAAAAAAACACAACACCACACACAAAACCCCACACACACCCCACACAACACACAAAAACACACACCCACCCCACCCCACACACACCACACACAAAACACACAAAACCCACACCACACAACACACACACACAACACACACACAAAAACACACACACACACACCCCCCCACACACACCAAACACACAACCACACCAAAACACCACACAAAACACACAAAACACCACAACCACACACACACAAAACACCCCCACACACACACACACACCAAAACACACACCCACACACCAACCCCCACACACAACACACAACACAACACAAACAAAACCCACCCACACACAAAACACACACCCCACACAAACCCCCACACAACACCACACACACAACACACACAACACACCCCACACACACAAACACAAACACAAAAACCACAACAACACACACACACCCCAAACACACACCACACAAAAACACACAAAAACACAACACCCACAAAACACACACCATCTACGTGGGCCCCATACTGGAGTTTTGCAGCACCAGTTTGGAACCAAAACATAGTCAACCCACGCCCAAAAAAATTAGGGGAAAGTGAAAAGGTTTTCCCAACAAGACTAGTCCCAGAGCTACGGGGATTGTCCTATAAAGGGAAAGGGTTTTTGAGGGGAAATGGGCCCCCTGACGACACTGGAGGCCAGGAGGGGTTAGGGGAGCATGATAACGGGGGGGGGGCATATAAAATACTGCGCGGAAAAAGAGAGGTGGGCAAAGACGGGATGTTCCAGAGATGGGACACCGACACAAAAGGTCACAATTTGGGAAATTGAAGACTCAGATGAATCAAAAAGGGTGTTAGGAAAATATTTTTTCAGCATTGAGTTGTCAGGGCCCTTTTGGGAAAAGCCCAGAAAGGGATGTGGTGGAGGCAGGAAAACCCTACATAGTTTTAAGGCGAGGTATGTAGAAACTCATGGGGGCAAGGGGGAGAGAGGACCTAGTAGCAAACAGCGAAGAAAAGGGGGGGCCCGGAAGCTGTGATCGACCCCCGCAACCAAAATAGGTGAGTACAAATAGGTGGAAATACACACACACCACAACACACACAAAACACACACACACCAAAACCCACAACACACACAAAACACACCCCACACAAAACCACCCCACACACCAAAAAACCCCCACCCCACACACACACCACACAACACACACAACACCCCCAAAACACACACACACACACACACACACACACCACACAAAAACAAAACACAACCCCCACCCAAAAACATACCCCACAACAACACACAAAACACACACACACACCCAAAACACACAAACACACACACCACACCACACACACACACACACACACCAACACATACACACACACAACACAAAACAACAAAAACCCCCCAAAGCGACCACACCACACACCCCACACAACCACAAAACCCCCAAAATCCCAGGACTATTACACACCACCCCAGGCATGCCACTACTGCATTCTACACACTTCCACTGAATATTGATTTGAAACAACCCCCTTACCCAAAATTTTATACTACATGGGAGCCCCCCTACACTCCCACACCCTTTTAAAGGGTTTTTCTACCCATTATCAAAAGTGCATTGTAGTGGACGGTTGGTTACTGGTTCACTTAACGTGTTTTGACGTTATCGAGCCGCTTAAACGCGTTAATGTTCAAGGTAATGTAGGTAGACTATGTTGTGGTGTTGAGTCCAAAGAGACCTCAGTGGAGCGTTTACTGGGTCATAGAGTGGAAAATAAAAGAAGAAAAAGAGGCAAAGAGCAAAAAAACACAAAAGCACTATGAGTACACAATACACACGAACATATGAAGAAACACACACTATACACACAATGACACTACATGAGAGACCCCACCAAACACCCCACACCTCAATGAGACCATATCACGTGCAGATGACGATATAGAGACTGAGTACTTAACGAGTTGACCGATAATCAGCCCTTACGATCGTAATGGAGAGATAACTGAGAGACTATGTATGTGAGTATATGGAGTACGTAAGAGGATAAGTTGGACGGTGTTACTGGGCATAGAGTGATAATGAAAAGAGATAATGAGAGACGAGAGATAATAAGAGAGATAACGAGAGATAATAAGAGATAACGAGAGATAATGAGAGAGATAACGAGAGATAATGAGAGAATACGAGAGATAATGAGAGAGAGAATGAGAGATAATAGAGAGATAACGAGAGATAATGAGAGATAAGAGAGAATAGATAAATAACAAAGATCGAGAATAATAAGAAAAGATAACGAGAGAAGAGAGAGACAAATACGAATTAAGAGAGATAACGAGAAGATATTAGAGTAACGAGAATACAAATCCAGGATAAAGGAGATCATAGAGATACGAGAGTAATAAAGTATACAGGAGTATGAGATAACGAGAGATACATACGAGAGTATAACCGAGGTATAAAGAGATAATCGGATAGAGAGATCAGAGAGATACGAGAGATAATAAGAGAGTAACAGAGATAATAACAGAGTATACAATAATAATAACAATTATAACAATATAATAATAATTAAGTAATAAATAATCCAATACAATAACAAGCTCGTATCCTGTACCATCTACCCGGGTATTTAGCGCTCTCATCCCTTAAAACAGGGTAATTAATTACAGGTAAAAGGTCCATAAACAGAGAAGGGGAGACAATATTACCTTAATTAACCGAGTATGGAAGAGGGTAATATATCAGGTATAAACGAGTATCCCTATTACCAGGTATACCAGAGAGTATCCCTATTACCAGGTATACCAGAGAGTATCCCTATTACCAGGTATACCAAAGAGTATCCCTATTACCAGGTATACCAGAGAGTATCCCTATTACCAGGTATACCAGAGAGTATCCCTATTACCAGGTATACCAAAGAGTATCCCTATTACCAGGTATACCAGAGAGTATCCCTATTACCAGGTATACCAGAAGAGTATCCTATTACACAGGTATACCAGAGAGTATCCCTATTACCAGGTATACCAAGAGTATCCCTATTACCAGGTATACCAAGAGTATCCTATTACCAGGTATACCAGAGAGTATCCCTATTACCAGGTTTTACCCAAGAGTATCCCTATTACCAGGTATACAAAGAGTATCCCTATTACCAGGTATACCAAAGAGTATCCCTATTACCAGGTATACCAGAGAGTATCCCTATTACCAGGTATACCAGAGAGTATCCCTATTACCAGGTATACCAAGAGTATCCCTATTAAACCAGGTATACCAAAGAGTATCCCTATTACCAGGTATACCAGAGAGTATCCCTATTACCAGGTATACCAAAGAGTATCCCTATTACCAGGTATACCAGAGAGTATCCCTATTACCAGGTATACCAGAGAGTATCCCTATTACAGGTAACCCAGAGTATCCCTATTACCAGGTATACCAAAGAGTATCCCTATTACCAGGTATACCCAAGAGTATCCCTATTACCAGGTATACCAGAGAGTGTCCCTATTACCAGGTATACCAGAGAGTATCCCTATTACCAGGTATACCAAAGAGTATCCTTATTACCAGGTATACCCAAGAGTATCCCAATTACCAGGTATACCAGAGAGTATCCCTATTACCAGGTATACCAAAGAGTATTCCTATTACCAGGTATACCAGAGAGTATCCCTATTACCAGGTATACCCAAGAGTATCCCTATTACCAGGTATACCCAAGAGTATCCCTATTACCAGGTATACCAGAGAGTATTCCTATTACCAGGTATACCGAAGAGTATCCCTATTACCAGGTATACCAAAGAGTATCCCTATTACCAGGTATACCCAAGAGTATCCCTATTACAAGGTATACCAAAGAGTATCCCTATTACCAGGTATACCAGAGAGTATCCCTATTACCAGGTATACCCAAGAGTATCCCTATTACCAGGTATACCCAAGAGTATCCCTATTACCAGGTATACCAAAGAGTATCCCTATTACCAGGTATACCAGAGAGTATCCCTATTACCAGGTATACCCAAGAGTATCCCAATTACCAGGTATACCAGAGAGTGTCCCTATTACCAGGTATACCAAAGAGTATCCCTATTACCAGGTATACCAAAGAGTATCCCTATTACCAGGTATACCCAAGAGTATCCCTATTACCAGGTATACCAAAGAGTATCCCTATTACCAGGTATACCAAAGAATATCCCTATTACAAGGTATACCCAAGAGTATCCCTATTACCAGGTATACCCAAGAGTAATCCCTATTACCAGGTATACCAAGAGTATCCCTATTACCAGGTATACCCAAGAGTATCCCTATTACCAGGTATACCAAAGAGTATCCCTATTACCAGGTATACCAAAGAATATCCCTATTACAAGGTATACCAAAGAGTATCCCTATTACCAGGTATACCCAAGAGTATCCCTATTACCAGGTATACCAAAGAGTATCCCTATTACCAGGTATACCAAAGAGTATCCCTATTACCAGGTATACCCAAGAGTATCCCTATTACCAGGTATACCAAAGAGTATCCCTATTACCAGGTATAACAAAGAGTATCCCTATTACCAGGTATAACAAAGAGTATCCCTATTACCAGGTATACCAAAGAGTATCCGTATTACCAGGTATACCAAAGAGTATCCCTATTACCACGTATACCAAAGAGTATCCCTATTACCAGGTATACCAAAGAGTATCCATATTACCAGGTATACCAAAGATTATCCCTATTACCAGGTATACCAAAAATATACCTATTACCAGGTATACCAAAGAGTATCCCTATTACCAGGTATACCAAAGAGTATCCCTATTACAAAGGTATACGAAGGAGTATGCCTATTACAAGGTATATCAAAGAGTATCCCTATTACAAGGTATACCAAGGAGTATCCCTATTACAAGGTATACCAAAGGGTATCCCTATTACCAGGCATACCAAAGGGTATCCCTATTACAACGTATACCAAAGAGTATCTCTATTACAAGGTATACCAAAGGGTATCTATTTTACAAGGTATACCAGAGAGTATCCCTATTACAATGCATACCAAAGAGTATTCCTATTACAAGGTATACCAAAGGGTATTCCAATTTCCAGGTATACCAAAGGGTATCCCTATTACCAGGTATAACAAAGAGTATCCCTATTTCCAGGTATACCAAAGAGTATCCTTATTTTCAGGTATACAAAAGGGTATCCCTATTACCAGGTATACCGAAGGGTATCCCTATTACAAGGTATACCAAAGAGAATCCCTATTTCCAGATATACCAAAAAGTATCCCTATTTCCAGGTATACCAAAGAGTATCCCTTTTTTCAGGAATACAAAAGGGTATCTCTATTTCCAGGTATACCAAAGGGTATCCATATTACCAGGTATACCAAAGGGTATCCATATTACCAGGTATACCAAAGGGTATCCCTATTACCAGGTATACCAAAGGTTATCCCTATTACAAGTTATACCAAAGGGTATCCCTATTTCCAGGTATACCAAAGAGAATCCCTCTTTCCAGGTATATCAAAGAGTATCTCTATTTTCAGGTATATCAAAGGGTATCCCTATTTCCAGGTATGCCAAAGGGTATCCCTATTTCCAGGTATACCGAAGGGTATCCCTAGTTCCAGGTATACCAAAGGGCACCTCTATTACCAGGTATACCAAAGAGTATCCCTATTATCAGGCATACCAAAGGGTATCCCTATTACCAGGTATACCAGAGGGTATTCCAATTACCAGGTATACCAGAGGGTATTCCTATTACACAACAGACACATATCACACACACACATCACAACCACACACACACCACACACACACACACACCACACACACACACACAACAACACACACAAACACCAAACACACACACACACACACACACAACACACACACACACACACACACACAACACACACAAACACACAAACACACACTACCACACACACACACACACACACACAATACACACACAACACACACACACACACACACAAACACACAAACACTCACACAACACACAACACCACACACACCACACACACACAACCACACACAACAAAAAACCCACACACACAACAAACACACAAAACACACACACAAACCACACACAAAACACACCCCACAACACCACACACACACACACACACACACAAGCACACAACACAAAACAAACACACTCACAACACACACCACCACCACACACACACCACACACACACACACACACACACACACAAAACCCAAACACTGGAGGGATAGTGTGATGGAGGGATAGTGTGAATGTGGGATAGTGTGATGGTGTGATAGTGTGATATAAGACGAGTGATGGAAGGCTGCTGTGATGGATTAACAGTGCTGGCACTGTACTTCCTTTTCTCCCACTCCAGACTCAAGTCCGGCCTACCGGTTTCCCTGAATCCCTTCATAAATGTTACTTTGTGTCCACACTCCAACAGCACGTCAAGTATTAAAAAACACATTTGTCTCCATTCACTCACTAACACGCTTACCCACACTTGCTGAAATCCAAGCACACTTGCACACAAAAACCTCCTTTACCTACCCTTCACCTCTATCCTTTCTAGGCCGAATCCCCTACCCCGCCTTCCCTCCTCTACAGATATATACACTCTCGAAGTCATTCTGTTGTTTCCAATCCTCTACTGTCCGATCCCACCTCCAACAACCCATTCTCAGCTCTGGACGAAACATTTTTGGTAATCCCCGCACCTCCTCCTAACTTCTCAAACTACGAATCTCTGCATTATATTCACACCACACATTGCCCCTCAGACATGACATCTCCACTGCCTCCAGCCTTCTCCTCGCTGCAACATTCATAGCAAGCCATGAGCTTCACAACCCATATAAGAGCGTTGGTAAAACTATACTCTCATACCAGTTCCCCTCTTTGCCTCCAAGGAACAAACGTTTCTTTGTCACCACAGACTCCTAAGTGCACACCACTCACTCGTTTTTCCCTCATCAATTCTAAGATACACCTCATCTTTCAAAGACCATCCCGCTGACTACGTCCACTCCCAAATATCTGAATACATTCACCTCCTCCATATTCCTCTCCTCAATCTGATATCCCAATCTTTCATCACCTATCTTTTGTTATCCTCATAACCTTACTCTTTCCCTGTATTCACTTTTAATTTCTTCTTTTATATAACACTACCACACTTCATCCACCAACCTCTGCAACTTCTCTTCAGAATTCCCCAGAGCACAGTGACATCTATTCAGGCAAAGAGCAACTGTGACAATTCCTACTTATGTGTTATGATCTCTTTATCTTTAACTCCAGCGCCTCTTGCCAAGACCTCGCATTTACTTCTCTTACAACCCCATCAATAAATATATAACAACCCACGGAGACACACACATCCTTGTCTAAGGCCTACTTTTACTGGTAAATAATATCCTTTTCCTACATACTCTAACTTGAGCCTCACTAGTCCTCGAAAAACTCCTTCACTGTTTCAGTAACACTACCTCCTACAACCATTCACCGTCAACATCTGCCACATTGCCCCCCATTCCACCCCGTCAATGCTCCTTTACTAACTCCATAAATGCCACAAAAACCTCTTTAGCGCTTATCTAAATACAGGTTCACTTACATGTATTCAACTGTAAAACACCTGGTCTACACCACCACCTACCTTCCTAAAGCCTCTTGTTCCATCTGGTTCACAATAAAAACATGTCCACAACACCCCTACCTTTTCCATAAAGCCGCTTGTTCATCTGGTTTCATTCACACAATAAACACATGTGTCCAACACCAACCCCCTACCTTCTAAAGCCTCCTTGTTTCATCTGGCCACAAAAACACCTGTCCCACACACCCCCTACCATACCCTCAGCCTCCCTGTCATCTGTTCACAATATAAACACCTGGTCTAACACACCCCCTACCTTTACCTACAAGCCCCCTTTTCATCTTGGTTCCACAATAAACACCTGGTCCACACAAGTGACCCCTACCTTACTTATAGCCTCCCTTTCATCCTGGTTCACAATACACCACCTGGTCACACACCCCCTACCTTTCCTAAACCTCCCTGTTCATTTCATCTGGTTCACAATATACACAATGGTCCACACACACCCCTACACGTGCCGATAGGGGCCGCCGGCACTACTGGTTTCACAATTAAACACCTGTTCCCCCCACACCCCCTTAACCTTTCCAAAGCCTCCCTGTTCATCTGTTTTCACAATAAACACCAGTCCACACAACAAAACCCCCTACCTTCTTCCTAAAGCCCTCACCTGTTCATCTGGTTCCCCAATAAAGCACATGGTCCACACACCCCCTACCTTTCCTAAAGGCCCTCCCTGTTCATGCTGGTTCATAATAACACATGGTCCACACACCCCCTAAACCTTTCCTAAAGCCTTCCTGTTCATCTGGTTCACAATAAAACAAATGGTCCCACACACCCCCTACCTTTCTTAAAATCCTCCCGTTCATACTGGTTCACAATAAACACCCAGGTCACACACCCCTACCTTCTTAAAAAGCTCCGTTCATCTGGTTTCACATAAACACCTGTTCCACACCCGCCCTACCTTTCCTTTTCCTAAAGCTCCCTGTTCATCTGCTATCATCCCTATTCTCCGTCTTAGTTTCCTGCGTTAAATTCTTCTTCAGATTATAACTCTACCAAACACTTTACCAGGTACACTCAACAGACTTAACCCCCTAAATATTTTGCCTCTGCATCTATACACCCTTTGCCCTTTTAAACCTAAGGAACTATGCATGCTCCTCTGCCAATCCCTAGTACCTTCACCCTCTTCCAACATTTATTAAATAATACCACCAACTACTCCAGGACTATATCTCCACCTCTTTTAACATTTCTATCTTTACTATTATTAATTAATACTTCATTATTATTATTACATTATTATTATATTATTATATTATATTATTATTATGGGAAACAATTATGAGTAAAATTTTATTGGTTATGTCGTTCTCAAGTGACGTCACCTAATTACAACGCTTATTAAGTAATAAATAACCTGATCATCATAGACACGCACTACACACACACACACATTCACACAAAATCACTCACAACACACACACATAAACACCACAGCACCGACACACACACACACACACACACACCCACACACCCACTACGCCACAAACACACACACAGAACAACAAACACACACACACACACACACACACACACACACACCAGACACAACAACACACACACACACAACACACACACACACACACACACACACAACACACACACACACAACACACACATCACACACACACACACAACACACCACACAACAACACACAAACACACACACACACAACACACACACACACATCACACACAACACACACACACACAACACACACACACACAACACACACCCACAACAACACACACAGTTAACACACACACACACACACACTAGTCAACACCCACACACACAACACACACACATAGCCACACACACACAAAACACACTACACACACACACACACACACACTCACACACACACAACACACACACACACAACCCCACACACACACACGACACAAACACACACACACACACACACACACAACACACACACACACACACACACATCACACACACACAACACACACACACACACAACACACACACAACAACGCACACAACACACACGACCACAGACAAACACCACAGCACACACATCACACACACACACACACAACACACACACACACAACAACACACACACACACACACACACACACACCACACACACACACACACAACACACACACACACAACAACACACACACACAAACACACACACAACACACACACACACACACACACACCACACACGACACGACGAACAACACACAAGGCACACACACAACCAACACACACACACACAAACACAACACACTACACACACAACACAACACACGCAACACACAACACACACACACACACACACGACCATACACGGTTAGACTCAGAAGTTGGACCCTGTTTGCATATGATGTGAAGTTAAGGAGGGGAGAATTAAAATCTGATGAGTACATTCAGGAATTCAAAGAGACCTGGACAGACTGGACACCTGGTCCAGCAATGGCTTTCTCCGAGATTTAATCCTGCCAAAAGCAAAGTCATAAGATAGTGGAAGGGCACAGAAGATCCACAGACAGAGTTTGGCTTATGTGGCCAACATACTTGCAAACCTCACTCAAAGGAGAACGATCTACTTGGGTGAGTATAAACAACCGAGCATGGACTCCGGAAGCACACATCAATCAGATTACCTGTCTGGCAGCTAATATGGGGCGCCTGGCAAATCCTGAGAACAGCATTCCGGACACCTTAGTAAGGAATCATTCAAGACACTGTACACCGTGTAATGGTCAGGGCCCATACTGGTAAGTAAACCAGCACCTGTTTGGAACCGCACTTAGATAAAGCACGATCAAGAAACTAGAGAAAGTACAAAGTTTTGCAACAAGGTTAGTTTCCAGAGCATGGGGAATGACCTATGAAGAAAGATTAAGGAAATCCGGCCTGACCACACTGTAGGACAGGAGGGTCCAGGGAAGACATGATTAACGACATATAAAATACTGAGCGTCGGAATATAGAAAAGGTGGACAAAGACAGGATGTCCAGGGAGGGGAACACAGAAACAAGAGGCCACAATTTGTGAAGATGAAGACACAATGGAGTCCAGAGAGATAGTATGGAATTATTTCTTCATCATAGAGTTTGTACTGGCATGGAATAGCCTAGAAAATGACGTAGTGGAGGGCAGGAACATACCAGTTTTAAGACGAGGTTATGATAAAGCTCAATAGAGCGGTGGAAAGAGAGAGTCTAGTGAGGCAACCGGTGAAAGAGACGGGCCAGGAGCTAGAGAGACTCGACCCTGCAACCACAAATAGGTTAGTACAAACACACACACACACACACACACAACACACAGCAACACACCACAACACAGCACACACACACACACAACACACACAACAAAACACAAGCATCCACAACACTACTACAACACACACACACCACTACACACACACACACACACACACACAACACAACACACAGCACACACACAACACACACAACTACATCACACTCACACACACAACACACACACACCAGCACACACACAACCCACAAACACACACACACACACACCCACACACACACACACACAAGGGATTTGAGGAAGAGTATTTCTCAGTCACAGAGATAGTCAGTAAGTGGTAATAGTTTGGGGAAGCTATGTAAGTGGAGGCAGGACCGTACATAGCTTTAAGCAGAGTCTGATTAAGCTCACGGCTCAGGGAGAAGTGACCTAGTAGCGAACAGTGAAAGAGCGGGCCAGGAGCTCGGTACTCGACCCCCCAACCTCAACTAGGCTAGTAACACACACACACCACTACACCACAACACATCACACAACACACACACAACACACACACACACACACACAACAACACACCCATACACACAACACCCACACACACACAACACACACACAAACACACACACTACACACACTAACAACAACACACACACACACATCACCACACACACAGCAACGACACACACCAACACACACACACACACACAATTAACACAACACACACACACAACAAACAACACACACACACACAAACACACACACAAACACACACAACACACAACACAGCACACCTACACAAACACACACACTACCACAACCACACAACAGTATAAAAATTGTGTGTGTGTGTGTGTCGTGTATACTGATCCAAACACCATGTGATGTATGAAAAACCAAACACCCAGTCTCCAAGATTCAGGCGTATGTCAGGCAAGTTTGGTCTCGATTGGTGTGTGTGTTTTGGGGGGGGGGGGGGGGGGGGGGGGATATTCAGTAGAGTTGCGGTATGCCAGCATCTGCCTGTGTTTTGAATGAGAGATGTGTGTGAGACGTGAGAGAAAAGTGAGTGAGAGAGAGAGAGGAAGAGAGAGAGAGAGAGAGAGAGAGAGAGAGAGAGAGAGAGAGAGAGAGAGAGAGACTTAGCTTGTGTAGGGGGGGGGATGGCTGGGAAGTTCCTAGATTTTTGTCAACGCAATTCTCAGGTGTTTTAAAGTCTGTAGTCATAACAAGTAACAACAGCAGCACCACAACAGTAAACACAGCAGCACCAGCAACAGTAACAACAGCAGCACCAGCCAACAGAAACAACAGCAGCAACCAGCACAGTAACACAGCAGCACCAGAAACAGTAACAACAGCAGCACCAGCAACAGTAACACAACAGCAGCACCAGCAACAGTAACAACGCAGCACCAGCAACAGGTAACAACAGCAGCACCAGCAACAGTAACAACGGCAGCACCAGCAACAGTAACAACTCAGCACACCAGCAACAGTAACAAACAGCAGCACCAGCAACAGTAACAACAGCAGCACCAGCAACAGTAACACGAAACAGCACAGCACCAGCAACAGTAACAACAGCAGCACCAGCAACAGAACAACAGCATAGGCACCAGAAAACAGTAACAACAGCAAGCACCAGCAACAGTAACAACAGCAGCCACCAAGCAAACAGTATACAACAGCAGCACAATGAGGAGGCATCTAATTGTGGGGTAAGAGAGATAGTTGTGATGAGAGATAGTGGAGGGAGATAATAGTGATGGTGAGATATGGATGGAGAGATTGTGTATGAGGAGATTGTGTATGGATGGACGCGTAGTGTGATGGAGAGATAGTGTGATGGAGAGATAGTGGGTGATTGGAGGATAGTGGTGATGAGAGATAGTGTGGATGGAGGATAGTGTGATGGAGGGATAGTGTGTTGGAGAGATTAGTGTGATGGAGGGATAGTGTGAATGAGAGAATTAGTGTGATGGAGAGACAAGTGTGATGGAGGATGTGTATGGAGAGATAGTGTGATGGAGAGATAGTGTGATGGAGAGATAGTGTGATGGAGAGATAGTGTGATGGAGGGATAGTGTGATGGAGAGATAGTGTGACAGCGAAGTGATAGTGAGATGGAGGGATAGTGTCTGATGGAGACGATAGTGTTGATGGAGGGATAGTGTGATGGAGAGATAGTGGTGATGGAGGATAGTGTGATGGAGAGATAGTGTGATTGGAAGATAGTGAGTTGGAGAGATAGTTTTGATGAGAGATAGTGTGATGAGGGATAGTGTGATGGAGAATTAGTGTGGATGGATAGATAGTGTGGATGGAGGGATTAGTGTGATGGACAGAAGAATAGTGTGGATGGAGAGATAGTGTGATGGAGGGTTAGATGTGATGGAGATATAGTGATGAAATGGAAGGATAGTGGTGATGAAGATAGTGTGGATGAGAGATAGTGTATGGAGGGATAGGTGATGTGAGGGATAATGTGGTGGAGATAGTGTGATGGTTTGTGTGTGAGGAGGGATTATGTGGTTGAGAGAAAGTGAGAGGGTTGCACACTTGTGTGATGGTGAGATATTGATGGAGGGATAGTGTGATGGAGAGATAGTGTGATGAGGGTTAGTGTGATGGTGACATAGTGTGATGGTGACAATTGTGTGATGGAGGTATAGTGTGGATGAGAGATAGTGTGTATGGAGGGATAGTGGATGGTGGATTAATGTGTAGAGAGATTAGTGTGATGGAGAGATAGTGTGATGGAGAGATTAGAGTGACAATGGAGAGATAGTGTGATGGAGAGATAGTGTGATGGAGAGATTATGGATGGAGGATAGTGTGAATGGAGGGATTAGTGTGATGGAGAGATATGTGATGGGAGCGATATGGTGATGGAGACATAGTGTGATGGGAGAGATGTGTGATGGAAGAGATAGTGGTGATGGTGGGATAGTGTGAATGGAGAGAGTCAGACAGTGTGATAGGAGGGATAGTGGATGGAGGAGATAGTGTATGGAGGGATAGTGTTTGATGAGAGATAGTGTGATGGAGGGACATGGTGATGGAGAGTTAGAGTGTGAAGAACATAGTTGATGGAGAGATTGTGTGATGGTAGAGAGTGTGAGGGAGGGATAGTGTGATGGAGAGATAGTGTGATGGAGGATAGTGTGGATGAGATATAGTGTGATGGAGAGATAGTATGATGGAAATAGTGTGATGGAGAATAGTGTGATGGAGAGATAGAGTGCATGGGGGATTGTGGGATGAGGGATAGTGTGATGGAGAAGATAGTTGGATGAGAGGGATAGTTGAGGGAGAGATAGTGTATAGGAGAGATAGTGTAGATGGAGGATAGTGTGATGGAGAGATAGTTTGCGATGGAGGTGATAGCGTGCACGATGAGTGATAGTGTGATGAGATTAGTGTGCATGGGAGAGATAAACGTGTGATGGAGAAAGTGTGTTGAAGATAGTGTGGATGAGAGATAGTGTGGATGGAGGAAGGTGAGTGGAGAGATAGTGTATGGAGGATAGTGTGATTAGATTAGTGTATGGAGAGAGATAGTGTGATGGAGGAGGCATATAGTGTGTGATGGAGCGAGATATGTGATGGAGGATAGTGTGATGGAGAATAGTGTAGATGGCGAGATATGTGATGGAGAGATAGTGTGAATGGCGAGATAGTGTGATGGAGAGAATAGTGTAATGGAGAGTGGATAGTGTGATGGAGAGATATTGTGATGGGAGAGATAGTGTGATGGAGAGATAGTGTGATGGAGAGATAGTGTGTGGGAGGGATAGTTGATCGAGAAGATAGTGTTGATGAGGATAGTGTTTGAGGGATAATGGGTAGAGAAGATAGTGTGAATGAGAGATAGTGTGATGGAGGGATAGTGGATGGAGGATAGTTGTTAGATGGAGGGATATTGTGGTAGAGAATAGTGGATGGAACACAAGGGAGATAGTGTGATGGACATAGCAATAGTGTATAGAGAGATATGTGAATGGAGGATAGTGGTTTACGACTGGAGGATAGTGTTGAGGAGGGATAATGTGGTAAGAGAATAGTCGCTGATGGGAGAGATAGAGTTTGATGGAGAGCTAGTGTGATGGAGAGATAGTGGTGATGGAAGAGATAGTGTGATGAGAGATAGTGTGATGGAGCGATAGTGTGATGGAGAGAGATATAGTGTATGAGGATAGATGTGGTAGAGAGATAGGGTGATGGAAGAGATAGTGTGATGAGAGATAGTGTGATGGAGAGATAGTGTATGGAGCGATAGTGTGAGTTGAGACAGATAGTGTATGGAGGGATATGTGATGGAGTCGATAGTCTGACGGTGAGATAGTGTGAATGGAGTGGATTAGGTGGTAGAGAGATAGTGTGATGTGAGAGATACGATGTTGATGAGATATAGTGTGATGGAGCGATGTGTGATGGAGAGATAGTGTGATGGAGAGATAGAGCGTGTGATGGAGCGATAGGTGTATGGAGAGATAGTGGTGATGGAGGGATAATTGGTAGAGAGATAGTGTGATGGGGAGAAGATAGTTTGATTGGAGAGATAGTGTGATTGCGGGATTAGTGTGATGGAGGGATAATGGATGGAAGATTAGTGTGGATGGAGAGATATTGATGGAAGATAGTGTGGATGGAGAGATAGTGTGAGGAGAGATAGTGTGATGTGAGAGATAGTGTGATGGGGGTTAATGTGTAGAGAGATAGTGTGATGGAGAGATAGTTTGTTGGTGAGATGGGTGATGGGAGGATGTGGGGGTGGGGAGTGATAGTGTGATGGAGTGGATAGTGTGATGGAGAGTTAGTGGATTGGAGCGATAGTTTGATGAGAGATTGTGTTATGGAGAGATAGTGTAAGAGGGAGAAGTGTGAATGAGCGATAGTTTGATGAGAGATAGTGTGATTGTGAGTTTAGGGGGTTTGTGTGTTTGAGTGTATGAGAGTTAGGTGTTGGTGTGTTAGGGTGATGGTGGGTTTAGTGTGATGGAGGGATAGTGTGATGGAGGGATAATGTGGTAGAGAGATAGTGTGATGGAGAGATAGTGTGATGGAGAGATAGTGTGATAGAGAGATAGTGTGATGGAGGGATAGTGTGATGGAGGGATTTGGGGGGTGTGTGTGTGGGGGTGGGTTTGTGGTGGGGTGTTGTGGGGTATTGGTGTGTGTGGGGTGGGTGGTTTGGGGGTTGAGGGTTTTGGGGGGTGTTTGTGGGGTGGTGTTTTGTGTGTGGTGAGTTGTGTGTTTGTGTGTGTGTGTGAGGGTGGGTGTGGGTGTTGGTGGTGTTGGGGGGGGGGTGTGGTGTGTGGGGTTTGTGTGTGTGTGTGTTGGTGGGTTTTGGGTGGGTTAGTTTGGGGGTTGGTGTGTGTGGAGTTGGTGGGTTTGGGTGTGGGTTGTTTGAGGGGTGGGTTTGTGGGGGTGGGTGTATTGTGTGATGGAGGGATTGTGTGGAGGGATAATGTGGGTGTGTGTTATGGTGATGGAGTGAGTGTGGTGTTGGTGGGATTGGGTGAGGAGAGATAGGGTGATGAGAGATTAGTGTGAGAGAGAGTATAGGGTGTTGGAGGGTTAGTGTGAGAGGGATAATGTGGGTAGATGAGATAGTGTATAGAGGATAGTGTGATGGAGGGTTAATGGTGGGGTGTGTTGTGGGGGGGTTGGTAGTGTGATGGTGATGGTGATGGTGTGGGTGTGTTGTGTGAGGGAGAGATAGTGGATGTGGTGTGGGGGGGTGTGATGGTGTTGTGTGTTTTGGGTTGGTGTTGTGGGTGTGGGTGGGTTGTATTGTGGGTGTGTGTGTGTGGGTTGAGTGATTGGGTATGTTGTGTAGTATGTACGTTGAGATTAGTGTGTATGAGTGTTAGGGAGGGTTGTGGGTTAGTGTGATGGTGAGATTGGGTGTTTAGTGTGTTTTGTGTGGGTGGGTGTGGGTGGTGTTTGGGTGTTGTGTGGGTGTTGTGTGGGTGTTGGTGGTTTGGGGGGTGGTTTTGGGGGGTTATAAGTAGTGTGTGGTGTTTTTGGGGTGGGTGGGTTTGGGTGGGTGTGGTGTGGGTGTGTGTGGGGGTGGTGTGTGTGGGGTGGTGTTTTGGGGGTGTGTTAGTTGTGATGACTGTTTGGGTTGTGTTTGTGGGTTGGAGTGTGTATTGAGTGTGTGTTTGTGTGTTGGTGGTTTGTGGTGAGGGTGAGTGTGGGTGTTTGTGTGTTTGGGGGTGTTGTGGGGGTGTGTTGGTGGGTGATGAGTGTGTGGTGTTGTGTTTTGTGTGATGGAGGGTTAGTGTGGAGGGTTTTTGTGGTTGAGTGTTTGTGGGGTTGGTGTGTTTGTGGGTGGGTGGGTAAGGGGGGTGTTGTATGTGTTGGTTGATTGGGTGGAGTGTTGTTTGTGTGATGGGTGTTTGGGTATTGGGTACTAGTAGAGTGATGGAGGGAATTTTGTGATGGTTGATGGGTGTGTTGTGTGGGTGGGTAGTGTGGGTGTTGGTGTGAGTGTTGTGTGTTGTTAGGGGGGTGGGGGTTTGTGTGGGTGGTTATTTGGTTTTTGTGGGGGTGGGTGTGTGTTGTGTGGGTGGTGTGTGTGGGTGTGTGTGTGTGGGGGTTGGTGGTTTTGGTGGGTGGGATAATGGGTTGTGAGTTTGTTGTGATGGTGTTGTGTTTGGTAGTTAGTTGTTAGTGATGTTGAGGTGTTGGTGGGTTGTTGGTTGAGGGTTTTGGGGGTTTGTTTGTGTTTTTTGGGGTGGGTGTGTAGTTTGGTGTTGTGTGTTTGGGTGAGGTGTGTTTGTGGGTGGTGTTGGGTGGGTGTTGTGGGGGTTGTGTGTTTGTTTTGGAGAGCTTGTGTGTATAGGTGGGAGTGTGTGGTGGATTATGTGGTTGTGAGTTTTTGTTTGGAGAGATTGTGTGATGGAGGATAGTTGATGGTGAGAATAGTTGTGATGGAGAGAGAGTGTGATAGAGAATAGGGTGATGGAGGGATAGTGTGGAGATAATGTGGTAGAGAGATAGTGTGATGGAGAGATATTGTGATGGGAGGATAATGTGGTACACAGAGATTTTAGGCATGATGGAGAGATAGTGTGATGGAGAATAGTGGTGATGGAGTAGATAGTGTGATGGAAGATAGTGTGATGGAGGGATAGTGTTGATGGAGAGATAGTTGATGAGAGATAGTGTGATGGAGAGATAGTTGGCGTGATGGTGAGATAGTGTGATGGAGCGATAGGGGAGGGAGAATAGTGTGTTGGAGGGATCAGTGTGATGGAGGATAGTGTGATGGAAGATAGTGTGATTGGAGCGATAGTGTGATGGGAGATAGTGTGATGGGAGGGATAGTGTGATGGAGCGTTAAGTGTGAGAGGATAGGGGGGATGAGAGATAGTGGTGGAATGGAGCGTATAGTGTGAATGGAGAGATAGTGTGATGGAGGGATAGTGTGATGGAGAGATAAGTGTGATGGAGGATAATGTGGTAGAGAAGCACAGTCTGTGATGAGGGATAGTGTATGAGGGATAGATGTGATGAAGAAGATAGTGTGATGGAGAGATAGTGTGATGGAGGGATAGTGTGATGGAGAGATAGTGTGATGGAGCGATAGTGTGATGGAGAGATAGTGTGATGGAGGGATAGTGTGATGGAGCGATAGTGTGATGGAGAGATAGTGTGATGGAGAGATAGTGTGATGGAAGGGATAATGCTGGTAGAGAATAGTGTGTATGGAGGAGATATGTGTGATGGATAGATAGTGTGGATGGAGAGATAGTGTGATGGAGAGATAGAGTGTGATGCGGAGAGATAGTGTTATGGAGAGATAGTGTGATGGAGAGATAGTGTGATGGAGAGGATAGTGTGATGGAGGGATAATGTGGTAGAGAGATAGTGTGATGGAGGGATAGTGTGATGGAGGGATAGTGTATGGAGAGAATAGTGTGAAGGAGCTGATAGTGGTGATGGTAGGATAGTGTGATGGAGAGATAGTGTGAGTGGAGCGATAGTGTGATGAAGATAGTGTGATGAGGGATAGTGTGATGGAGCGATAGTGTATGGGAGAATATGTGTGAATGGAGAGATAGTGTGATGGAGGATAATGTGGCCAGAGCAGATATGGAGATGTGGATAGTGTGATGGAGAGCTAGGTGATGGAGAGAAGAGTGTGATGGAGAGATAGTGTGATGAGAGCTTGGTGTGGAGCGATAAGTGTATGGATAGAGATAGTGTGATGGAGAGATAGTGTGATGGAGGGATAATGTGGTAGAGAGATAGTGTGATGGAGGGATAGTGTGATGGAGAGATAGTGTGATGGAGAGATAGTGTGATGGAGAGATAGTGTGATGGAGAGATAGTGTGATGGAGAGATAGTGTGATGGAGGGATAGTGGTGATGACACAAGACTAGTGAGTGATGGAGTGATAAATGTGGTAGAGAATAGTGTGATGGAGGAGAAGTTTTGATTGGAGAGATAGTAGTGATGGAGTGAGATAGTGTGATGAGAAGAATAGTGTGATGGGTGAGAAGTATGTGATGAGAGATTAGTGTGAGGGAGGGAATGTGTAGAGAGATAGTGTGATGGAGAGGGATAGTGTGAATGGAGGGATAAGGGGGTTGGTTTGGTGGGGGGTAGTATAGTATACGAGGGAGCGATTTGGGGATGTGAGTTAGTGTTTGGAGAGATTGTGTGGTGGTGTATGGGGTGATGTATTGTGGGATGGAGGGATAGTGTGATTGAGGGAGAATCGAGGGGTTAGAGATATGTGTGATGGAGAAATGGATGGAGCGATAGTGTGATATGGAAAGATTAGTGTGATGGTAGGGATAGTGTGATGAGAGATAGTGTGATGGATGGATAATGTGGTAAGAGATAGTGTGATGGAGAGGATAGTTTGATGGAGAGAAAGTGTGATGAGAGATAGAGTGTGATGGAGAGAAAAGTGTGATGGATGAGATAGTGTATGGAGCGATAGTGTGATGGAGAGATATGGTGATTTGAGAGATAGTGTGGATGGAGGGATAGTGTGATGGAGGAGATGTGATGGAAGATAGTGTGATGGTAGGGATAATGTGGAAGAGAGATAGTGTGATAGAGATAGTTTTGATGGAGAGAATTGTGATGGAGAGATAGTGTGATGGAGAGAAAGTGTGATGGAGAGATAGTGTGATGGAGAGATAGTGTGATGGAGAGATAGTGTGATGGAGGATAGTGTGATGAGGGTTAGTGTGATGGAGAGATGTGTGATGGAGGGATAGTGTGATTGGAGGGTGATATGTGGTAGGAGAGATTGTGGGTTTGGAGTGATAGTTTGGATGAGAGATAGTGTGATGGTGAGATTGTGTGTGGGTGAAAAGTGTGATGGAAGATATGTATGGAGAGATAGTGTGATGGAGGGTAATGTGGTAGAGAGATTACACATGTATGGAGGGATAGTGTATGGTGTGATAATGTGGTAAGAATAGTTGTGATGCGAGAGATAGTTGATGGAGCGATAGTGTGATGGAGAGATAGTGTGATGGAGAGATAGTGTGATGGAGGGATAATGTGGTAGAGAGATAGTGTGATGGAGGATAGTGTGATGGAGGGATAATGTGGTAGAGATAGTGTGATGGAGAGATAGTGTGATGGAGCGATAGTGTGATGGAGAGATAGTGTGATGGAGGGATATTGGGATGGGAGAGAGATAGTGGGATGGAGGGATTAATGTGGTAGAGAGCGATAGTGTGAATGGATGACAATCAGTTTGATGGAAGATAGTGTGATGGAGAGATAGTGTGATGGAGAGAAAGTTGATGGAGAGATAGTGTGAGGGTGAGTGTGGTGTGGGAGAGATATGTGATGGAGAGATAGTGGTGGATTGGAGGATAGTTGATGGAGGGTTAGTGTGATGGTGAGAGTGGGGGTTGTGGGATAATGTGGTAGAAGAGATAGTGGGTATGAGAGATAGTTTGGATGGTGAGAGAGGGTGATGGTGTGTTAGTGTGAGGGTAGAATAGTTGTGGTGTTTTGTGTGATGGAGCGATAGTGTGATGGAGAGATAGGGTGATGGAGAGTTAGTGTGAAGGAGGGATAGTGTGATGGTGAATAGTGTGATGGAGAGGATCACATGTTTGGTAGGTGTTGTGGTTGAGAGATAGTGTGATGGTGAGATTGTTTATGGAGAGAGTGGGTGTTGGAGAATTGTGTGATGGAGGGCTAGTGTGATGGAGAGATATGGTGATGGAGGGATAAATGCTGCTAAGAGATAAGTGTGATGGAGAGATAGTTTTTGATGGAGAGATAGACTGATGGAGAGTAGTGTGTTGGAGAGAACGTTGATGGGAAGAGAGTGGGTGATGTGAGCGATAGTGTGGAATGGAGAGATAGTGTGATGGAGAGATAGTGTGATGGCGGATAGTGTGATGGAGAGAATAGTGTGATGGAGTGGATAGTGTGAGGAGGGATAAATGTGGTAGAGAATAGTGTAGAGGGAGAGATAGTTGATGGAGAGATTAGTGTGTTGGAGAGATATGTGATTGAGATGATAGTGTTATGGAGGAATAGTGTGATGGAGGATAATGTTGGTTGAGAGATAGTGTGATGGAAGAGATAGTTTGATTGAAATAGTGTGATGGAGAGATAGTGTATGGAGAGGATAGTGTGATGGAGAGATAGTGTGATCAGAATGATAGTGTGATGGAGAGATAGTGGAGGAGAGATAGTGTGATAGAGAGATAGTTTGATGAGAACTAGTGTGATAGAGAGATAGTGTGATGGAGAGATCAGCGTCATGGTAGAGAGATATGTGTTGGAAATTGTGTGATGGAGAAGATATGTGTGATGGAGGGATTTGGTGATGGAGTAGATACACATGATGGAGGGATAGTGTGAGGAGGGATAATGTGGTAGCACAGAGACATAGTGTGAAGGAGAGATAGTGTGATGGAGAGATAGTGTATGGAGAGATAGTGTGATGGAGGGATAGTGTGATGGAGGGATAGTGTGATGGAGGGATAATGTGGTAGAGAGATAGTGTGATGGAGAGATAGTGTGATGGAGAGATAGTGTGATGGAGAGATAGTGTGATGGAGCGTTAGTGTATGAGAGATAGTGTGATGGAGAGATAGTGTGATGGAGGATAATGTGGTAGAGAGATAGTGTGATGGAGGGATAGTGTGATGGAGGGATAATGTGGTAGAGAGATAGTGTGATGAGAGTAGTGTGATTTGGGAAAAAAAAAAAAAAAAGAGAATAGTGTTATGGATAGAGAGCGTGATGGAGCGATAGTGTGATGGAGAAGTAGTTGATGGCGAGGATATGTGATGAGGGATAAGGTGGTAGAGAATATAGTGTGATGGAGAGAGACAGTTTGGGATGGAGAGAATTAGGTGTGATGGAGAGATAGTTTGATGGAAGATAGTTGTGATTGAGGGAATTAGTGTATGGAGGGATAATGTGGTAGAGATGATAGTGTGATGGGAGCGATAGTTTGATGGAGAGATAGTAGTGATGAGCAGCGTGTCGATGGAGAGATAGTGAGATTGGATAGATAGTGTGATGGATTGATAGTGGTGTTGGAGAGATAGTGTGATGGAGAATAGTGTGATGATTGGATAGTGTGATGGAGAGATATGTGATAAGAAATAGTGTGATGGAATGTTAGTGGGATGAGAGAGATAGTGTGGTAGAGAGATAGTGTGATGGAGAGATAGTGTGATGGAGGGATAGTGTGATGGAGGGATAGTGTGATGGAGGGATAGTGTGATGGAGTGATAGTGTGATATAAGGACAGAGTGATGGAAGGCTGCTGTGATGGATTATACAGTGCAGGCACTGTACTTCCTTTTCTCCCACTCCAGACTCAAGTCCGGCCTACCGGTTTCCCTGAATCCCTTCATAAATGTTACTTTGGTCACACTCCAACAGCACGTCAAGTATTAAAAACCATTTGTCTCCATTCACTCCTAACACGCTTACCCACACTTGCTGGAAATCCAAGCCCCTTGCACACAAAACCTCCTTTACCCCCTTCACCTCTATCCTTTCCTAGGCCGATCCCCTACCCCGCCTTCCCTCCACTACAGATATATACACTCTCGAAGTCATTCTGTTTTTTCCAATCCTCTACTGTCCGATCCCACCTCCAACAACCCATTCTCAGCTCTGGACGAAACATTTTTGGTAATCCCCGCACCTCCTCCTAACTTCTCAAACTACGAATCTCTGCATTATATTCACACCACACATTGCCCCTCAGACATGACATCTCCACTGCCTCCAGCCTTCTCCTCGCTGCAACATTCATAGCAAGCCATGAGCTTCACAACCCATATAAGAGCGTTGGTAAAACTATACTCTCATACCAGTTCCCCTCTTTGCCTCCAAGGAACAAACGTTTCTTTGTCACCACAGACTCCTAAGTGCACACCACTCACTCGTTTTTCCCTCATCAATTCTAAGATACACCTCATCTTTCAAAGACCATCCCGCTGACTACGTCCACTCCCAAATATCTGAATACATTCACCTCCTCCATATTCCTCTCCTCAATCTGATATCCCAATCTTTCATCACCTATCTTTTGTTATCCTCATAACCTTACTCTTTCCCTGTATTCACTTTTAATTTCTTCTTTTATATAACACTACCACACTTCATCCACCAACCTCTGCAACTTCTCTTCAGAATTCCCCAGAGCACAGTGACATCTATTCAGGCAAAGAGCAACTGTGACAATTCCTACTTATGTGTTATGATCTCTTTATCTTTAACTCCAGCGCCTCTTGCCAAGACCTCGCATTTACTTCTCTTACAACCCCATCAATAAATATATAACAACCCACGGAGACACACACATCCTTGTCTAAGGCCTACTTTTACTGGTAAATAATATCCTTTTCCTACATACTCTAACTTGAGCCTCACTAGTCCTCGAAAAACTCCTTCACTGTTTCAGTAACACTACCTCCTACAACCATTCACCGTCAACATCTGCCACATTGCCCCCCATTCCACCCCGTCAATGCTCCTTTACTAACTCCATAAATGCCACAAAAACCTCTTTAGCGCTTATCTAAATACAGGTTCACTTACATGTATTCAACTGTAAAACACCTGGTCTACACCACCACCTACCTTCCTAAAGCCTCTTGTTCCATCTGGTTCACAATAAAAACATGTCCACAACACCCCTACCTTTTCCATAAAGCCGCTTGTTCATCTGGTTTCATTCACACAATAAACACATGTGTCCAACACCAACCCCCTACCTTCTAAAGCCTCCTTGTTTCATCTGGCCACAAAAACACCTGTCCCACACACCCCCTACCATACCCTCAGCCTCCCTGTCATCTGTTCACAATATAAACACCTGGTCTAACACACCCCCTACCTTTACCTACAAGCCCCCTTTTCATCTTGGTTCCACAATAAACACCTGGTCCACACAAGTGACCCCTACCTTACTTATAGCCTCCCTTTCATCCTGGTTCACAATACACCACCTGGTCACACACCCCCTACCTTTCCTAAACCTCCCTGTTCATTTCATCTGGTTCACAATATACACAATGGTCCACACACACCCCTACACGTGCCGATAGGGGCCGCCGGCACTACTGGTTTCACAATTAAACACCTGTTCCCCCCACACCCCCTTAACCTTTCCAAAGCCTCCCTGTTCATCTGTTTTCACAATAAACACCAGTCCACACAACAAAACCCCCTACCTTCTTCCTAAAGCCCTCACCTGTTCATCTGGTTCCCCAATAAAGCACATGGTCCACACACCCCCTACCTTTCCTAAAGGCCCTCCCTGTTCATGCTGGTTCATAATAACACATGGTCCACACACCCCCTAAACCTTTCCTAAAGCCTTCCTGTTCATCTGGTTCACAATAAAACAAATGGTCCCACACACCCCCTACCTTTCTTAAAATCCTCCCGTTCATACTGGTTCACAATAAACACCCAGGTCACACACCCCTACCTTCTTAAAAAGCTCCGTTCATCTGGTTTCACATAAACACCTGTTCCACACCCGCCCTACCTTTCCTTTTCCTAAAGCTCCCTGTTCATCTGCTATCATCCCTATTCTCCGTCTTAGTTTCCTGCGTTAAATTCTTCTTCAGATTATAACTCTACCAAACACTTTACCAGGTACACTCAACAGACTTAACCCCCTAAATATTTTGCCTCTGCATCTATACACCCTTTGCCCTTTTAAACCTAAGGAACTATGCATGCTCCTCTGCCAATCCCTAGTACCTTCACCCTCTTCCAACATTTATTAAATAATACCACCAACTACTCCAGGACTATATCTCCACCTCTTTTAACATTTCTATCTTTACTATTATTAATTAATACTTCATTATTATTATTACATTATTATTATATTATTATATTATATTATTATTATGGGAAACAATTATGAGTAAAATTTTATTGGTTATGTCGTTCTCAAGTGACGTCACCTAATTACAACGCTTATTAAGTAATAAATAACCTGATCATCATAGACACGCACTACACACACACACACATTCACACAAAATCACTCACAACACACACACATAAACACCACAGCACCGACACACACACACACACACACACACCCACACACCCACTACGCCACAAACACACACACAGAACAACAAACACACACACACACACACACACACACACACACACCAGACACAACAACACACACACACACAACACACACACACACACACACACACACAACACACACACACACAACACACACATCACACACACACACACAACACACCACACAACAACACACAAACACACACACACACAACACACACACACACATCACACACAACACACACACACACAACACACACACACACAACACACACCCACAACAACACACACAGTTAACACACACACACACACACACTAGTCAACACCCACACACACAACACACACACATAGCCACACACACACAAAACACACTACACACACACACACACACACACTCACACACACACAACACACACACACACAACCCCACACACACACACGACACAAACACACACACACACACACACACACAACACACACACACACACACACACATCACACACACACAACACACACACACACACAACACACACACAACAACGCACACAACACACACGACCACAGACAAACACCACAGCACACACATCACACACACACACACACAACACACACACACACAACAACACACACACACACACACACACACACACCACACACACACACACACAACACACACACACACAACAACACACACACACAAACACACACACAACACACACACACACACACACACACCACACACGACACGACGAACAACACACAAGGCACACACACAACCAACACACACACACACAAACACAACACACTACACACACAACACAACACACGCAACACACAACACACACACACACACACACGACCATACACGGTTAGACTCAGAAGTTGGACCCTGTTTGCATATGATGTGAAGTTAAGGAGGGGAGAATTAAAATCTGATGAGTACATTCAGGAATTCAAAGAGACCTGGACAGACTGGACACCTGGTCCAGCAATGGCTTTCTCCGAGATTTAATCCTGCCAAAAGCAAAGTCATAAGATAGTGGAAGGGCACAGAAGATCCACAGACAGAGTTTGGCTTATGTGGCCAACATACTTGCAAACCTCACTCAAAGGAGAACGATCTACTTGGGTGAGTATAAACAACCGAGCATGGACTCCGGAAGCACACATCAATCAGATTACCTGTCTGGCAGCTAATATGGGGCGCCTGGCAAATCCTGAGAACAGCATTCCGGACACCTTAGTAAGGAATCATTCAAGACACTGTACACCGTGTAATGGTCAGGGCCCATACTGGTAAGTAAACCAGCACCTGTTTGGAACCGCACTTAGATAAAGCACGATCAAGAAACTAGAGAAAGTACAAAGTTTTGCAACAAGGTTAGTTTCCAGAGCATGGGGAATGACCTATGAAGAAAGATTAAGGAAATCCGGCCTGACCACACTGTAGGACAGGAGGGTCCAGGGAAGACATGATTAACGACATATAAAATACTGAGCGTCGGAATATAGAAAAGGTGGACAAAGACAGGATGTCCAGGGAGGGGAACACAGAAACAAGAGGCCACAATTTGTGAAGATGAAGACACAATGGAGTCCAGAGAGATAGTATGGAATTATTTCTTCATCATAGAGTTTGTACTGGCATGGAATAGCCTAGAAAATGACGTAGTGGAGGGCAGGAACATACCAGTTTTAAGACGAGGTTATGATAAAGCTCAATAGAGCGGTGGAAAGAGAGAGTCTAGTGAGGCAACCGGTGAAAGAGACGGGCCAGGAGCTAGAGAGACTCGACCCTGCAACCACAAATAGGTTAGTACAAACACACACACACACACACACACAACACACAGCAACACACCACAACACAGCACACACACACACACAACACACACAACAAAACACAAGCATCCACAACACTACTACAACACACACACACCACTACACACACACACACACACACACACAACACAACACACAGCACACACACAACACACACAACTACATCACACTCACACACACAACACACACACACCAGCACACACACAACCCACAAACACACACACACACACACCCACACACACACACACACAAGGGATTTGAGGAAGAGTATTTCTCAGTCACAGAGATAGTCAGTAAGTGGTAATAGTTTGGGGAAGCTATGTAAGTGGAGGCAGGACCGTACATAGCTTTAAGCAGAGTCTGATTAAGCTCACGGCTCAGGGAGAAGTGACCTAGTAGCGAACAGTGAAAGAGCGGGCCAGGAGCTCGGTACTCGACCCCCCAACCTCAACTAGGCTAGTAACACACACACACCACTACACCACAACACATCACACAACACACACACAACACACACACACACACACACAACAACACACCCATACACACAACACCCACACACACACAACACACACACAAACACACACACTACACACACTAACAACAACACACACACACACATCACCACACACACAGCAACGACACACACCAACACACACACACACACACAATTAACACAACACACACACACAACAAACAACACACACACACACAAACACACACACAAACACACACAACACACAACACAGCACACCTACACAAACACACACACTACCACAACCACACAACAGTATAAAAATTGTGTGTGTGTGTGTGTCGTGTATACTGATCCAAACACCATGTGATGTATGAAAAACCAAACACCCAGTCTCCAAGATTCAGGCGTATGTCAGGCAAGTTTGGTCTCGATTGGTGTGTGTGTTTTGGGGGGGGGGGGGGGGGGGGGGGGATATTCAGTAGAGTTGCGGTATGCCAGCATCTGCCTGTGTTTTGAATGAGAGATGTGTGTGAGACGTGAGAGAAAAGTGAGTGAGAGAGAGAGAGGAAGAGAGAGAGAGAGAGAGAGAGAGAGAGAGAGAGAGAGAGAGAGAGAGAGAGAGACTTAGCTTGTGTAGGGGGGGGGATGGCTGGGAAGTTCCTAGATTTTTGTCAACGCAATTCTCAGGTGTTTTAAAGTCTGTAGTCATAACAAGTAACAACAGCAGCACCACAACAGTAAACACAGCAGCACCAGCAACAGTAACAACAGCAGCACCAGCCAACAGAAACAACAGCAGCAACCAGCACAGTAACACAGCAGCACCAGAAACAGTAACAACAGCAGCACCAGCAACAGTAACACAACAGCAGCACCAGCAACAGTAACAACGCAGCACCAGCAACAGGTAACAACAGCAGCACCAGCAACAGTAACAACGGCAGCACCAGCAACAGTAACAACTCAGCACACCAGCAACAGTAACAAACAGCAGCACCAGCAACAGTAACAACAGCAGCACCAGCAACAGTAACACGAAACAGCACAGCACCAGCAACAGTAACAACAGCAGCACCAGCAACAGAACAACAGCATAGGCACCAGAAAACAGTAACAACAGCAAGCACCAGCAACAGTAACAACAGCAGCCACCAAGCAAACAGTATACAACAGCAGCACAAGGGGGTGGGAGGAAGTTTGATTGGAGAGATAGTGTGATGGGGATAGTGTAAATGGAAGATATGTTGTGAGCAATATGTAGGGTAGGTATAAGTCAGGAAGGGATAGGGAAATGAGAGAATTGTATGGAGATAGTGTGTTGAGAAAAGGGTTATGAAGATAGTTGTGATGGAGGGATCTTCTGAATGAGGTAGATATCAGTGCTCAATTCATGCGTCACATACATTCTCCACTAAGCATTCTTTCACCATATATTCTCACGAGATATGCTCACTATAGCATCTTTCACCATAAACCTCTCACTATATCATTCTCCACTAATCAGCTTTCACCTATTAACCCTAATTATTCCGACAAATCCAGAAATTCTTAAGCACTACTAATCATTCTTTCACTATATATCATTCTCCCACATATCATTTCGCAAATAGACATTCTTTCACTATATCATTCTCGATATACATTCTGTCACTAATCATTCGTCACAGTATTACTCTCTCACTATAGTCATTCTTCACTAAATCATTCTCCACTTACTTTCCCTTTTCACTATATCATTCTCTCACATATCATTCTCCACTAAGCATTCTTTACTATACATCTTTCACTATATCAGTCCTCAGAGATCATTTTCCACTATACATTCCCACTATATCATCCTCAATATATCATTCTCTCAACATATCATTCTTTCATATATCATTCTCCATATAATCATTCTTTCACAAAGATCATTCTCCACTATACATTCTTTCACAATATATCTCACTATATAAATTTGTCCCTATATCAGTCTCAAATATATCATCTCCCACATAGCATTCTCTAAATAATCATTCTCCACTATATCATTCTTTCACTAAATCATTCCTCACTATATCATCTTTCACAACATCTCCACTAACATTCTCTCACAATCATTCTCTCACATACACTTCACTATTCATTCTCTCATTTATAATCATCTCTACTATATCATCTTTCACATATCATCTCTCACTATATCATTCTTTCATATATCATTCTCCACAATCATTCTCTCACTATAGCATTTTCACTATATCATTCCATAGATCATTCTTCACTGATATTCCTCACATATCATCCCATTTAACATTCTCCACTATACATTCTCTCACTAATCATTCCTCACTATATCATTCTCTCACTATATCATTCTTCACATATCTTTCGCTACTATATCACTTTCACTATACATTCTCAACTAAAATATTTCTCACATACATTCTTCACTATACATTCTCCACTATATCTTTCTTCACTATATCATTCTCTCACTATATCATCCACTATATCATTCTCTCACTATACATCTCTCACATATCATTCTCTCACTATATCATTCTTTCACTATATCATTCTCTCATATACATTCTCTCACATACTTCTCTCATAAAATTCTTACAACATCTCTCACTATATCATTCTCGACTAATCATTCCCACATATCATTTTTTCACCATATTCCTCCACTAATCTTTCTTTCCTATACATTCTCCACTATTAAACTCCACTATATCATTCCTCACTATATCATTCTCTCATATATCATTCTCTCACTAACCCATCTTTCACAATCATTCCCACTAATCATTTTTTTCACCATATTACCCCTCACAATCACTTCACTAATCTTTCTTCACTTTTTATCTTCCCACTATATCATTCCCCCCATACATCTTCACAAACACCCTTCACTATACCTTTTTTCCCCCATTTTATCCTCACATATCTTTTTTCACTAACATTCCACCATATTCCTCACATATCATTCTCCACTATATCTTTTCTTCCACAATATCCTCAAAACATTTTCCCACTATACATTCTTCCCCAATTTCCTCCCACATATCATTTTTTTCACTTACACTTTCACAATTACTCTCACTAACATTCCCACATACATCTCCACATACATTCTCCCATATATTTTTTCACGAATCATTCTTCACTATCATTCTTTCACCTTTTATCCTCACTATATTTTCTCTCACAAAAATCATCTCCACATACATTCTCTCACTATATCATTCTTCCCTATACACCCACATATCATTCTTACAAATTCTCTCACTAATCATTCTCCACTAACATTTTTTCACTAATCATCCCAACATTCCTCCATATCATTTTTTCCCCCAATATCTCCACTATATCATTTTTTCCACAAATACTCCACATATATTTTTCCACTATATCTTTTTCTTTTCACCCAATACTTCGCCAATATCATTCCCCCTATATCATTCTCTCACTTACACCCATATCATTCTCCACTATATCACTTTCACAATACTTCTTCCCCATAATTTTCCACTAATATTTTTTTCAAAAAAATACTCCATATACTTTCCCACAACATTCCTCCCAATATTCTCCACAACACTCCCCATTTACCTCTCACTATACACCCTCACCACCAATTACCCCCACTATATCATCCCAACTAATCACTCCACTATACATCCCACAAATCATTCTCTCCTTATCATTTTTCACCATACTTCCCTATATCATCTTTCACTTTTCTTCCCAATTTCCTCATAACATTCTCCACTAATCATTCTCACTATATTTTTCTCCCTATATTTTTCACAAATACCCATTCCTTTTTCACCAAACCTCCACATACCCCCCACAAATCATCTCTCCAATCATTCTCTCACTAACTTTCCTCCCTAACATTCTCCACTAAAAACCCCATTTCCTCTCACTATATCATTCTTCACTATATCATTTTTCACAATCTTCTTCACTTATAAACCCCCATTCTTTCCCCAAATTTTACTCCTCACTTTCATTCCTCACAAAATCTTCCAACAACACTCCCTAACACTCTCCCAACATTCCCCTTTTCCCCCCAATATCATTCTCTCACTATATCATTCTTTCACTTATTATCTTCTCCCTAACATCTTTCACTATATATTCTTTCACCAATTACTCCCCACTAATCATTCCCACAAAAATCTTTCTCTCACTATATGCCCTTTTTCCCTTTTTCACATATCATTCTCTCACTAAAATTTTTTTTTCACCATATTACCTCCACTATTCATTCTTCACTAAATCTTTCTTCACATAATTCTCTCACTATATCACCTCCATAATTCTCCACTATATCATCTCCACATATCTTTCTTCACTTTACACCCACAACTTTCTTCACTTTTTCTCTCTCACTATATCATTCTTCCCAAAAATTCATTTTTTCCCCATATTATCTCTCACTTATCATTCTCCCAAAAATCTTTCTCTCCTAACATTCCTCACAACTTTCCCCTCCTATATCTTTCTTCATATATCATTTTTTCAAAAATTAATCTTCACTAGATCTTTTCCCACTAAACATTTTTTCCCTAAAAATTTTTCCCTTTTACATTCCCCCACAATCATTCCCCCCACTAATCCAACCCTTTCCCCAATCATTCTCCCATACATCTCCAAACATTCCTCCTATATCATCTCTACATATCATTTCCACAAAATTTCCCCTTTCACTATACACCTCACTATATCTTCTTCACAAATTCATTCTTTCACATATAATTCTCTCACTATATCATTCTTCACTAAAAATTTTTTTCCCCGTTTGCACAACTTTTCCCCGCATTTTTAAAACACTTCACATATCATTCTCCACTTTTTCATTCTTTCACCTTTTTACTCTCTCACATATCATTCTCCAAAAAATCACTCCATAACATTCTCCACTATATCATTCTCTCCCTATTCATTCTCCTATATCACCTACTATACATTTCCCCACTAACTTTCTCGCACAAAAGGCCACAATCTTCCTCACTATATCTTTCTTCACTATCATTCTTTCCCCATATTACTCTCCACTATCATTCTCTCCTAAACTTTCCTCACTTATCTTTCCTCACATACATTCCCACAATATCACCCTATATCTTTTTTTCCCAAGAAAACCCACATACATCCTACAAACATCCTCACAATCTTCTCCACTATATCATTCCCACATATCATTCTCCATATATCATTCAATCCTATCGTCTCTCACTAAAATCATTCTCCATTTAATTCACTCTCTCACTTTTAAAAATTCTCCCCACTTACACTCTCTCCTTTTCATTTCTCACTATTTTACCTCTCACTATACATTCTCACTATATCTTCCCTTCCTATATCTTCTTTACATATCTTCTCTCACATATCATTCTTTCACTATATCTTTCTTTCACCAAATTTTACTCTCTCAATACATTCTCCACTATATCATTCCCACAACTTTCTCACATACTTTCTTTCACTATATCTTTCTTTCACTTACATTTTACCTATTACCTTCACTATATCTTTTCTCTCACTATATCATTCCTCACATATCATTCTCTCACATTATTTCCTCACTATATCACCTCACATATCATTTCTAAATATATCATTCTTTCCCCAAATTTTACCTCTCACCTTTATACTTCACATATCATTTTTTTCACCAAATTACTCCTCCATACATTCTCCCTATCATTCTCCCTAAACATCCCCACTATATCATTCCTAATTTTCATTTCCACTAATCTTTCTTTCACTATATCTTTTTCACCAAGACCCTCACAATCACTCTCCCTAAATCATTCTCCACTTATCTTTTCTCACAAATTTTCCCACTATACATTTTTTTCACATATCACTTTCACCAATTACTCCTCACTATTCATTCTCTCACTATATCATTCCTCACAATATCATTCTCTCACTATATCATTCTCTCACTATATCATTCAATCACTATATAATTCCTCACTATACATTCCTCACAATCATCTTTCACTATACATTCTCTCACTATATCATTCTCTCACATATCATTCTCTCACTATATCATTCTTTTCACTTATTCCCTCTCCACTATATCATTCTCTCACTATATCATCTTTCACTATATCATTTTTTCACTATATCATTCTTTCACTATATCATTCTATCACTATATCACCCCTTTCCCTCTATCATTCCTTCATCATACATTCAACACCCTATCCTTCCCATACCAACCCCACACCCTTCCACCCACCGCCACCCTTAAAACCCATCCACCCAACCCAAACCATAAACCAAGGTCCCCATCCCCCCCCTATACCCACCCAATGACTCCCAATCCCCCACACGCTAACCCCCCTTCAGAATCCAAGCCCCCCCAATTTGCCCCACACCCCCCTTTATTACCCCCTTCCCCCCCTTTCCAGCCGTCCCCAACCCCGCCTTCCCTCCACTACAGATATATACACTCTCGAAGTCATTCTGTTTTGTTCCAATCACTCTACCTGTCCGAACCACCTCAACAACCCTTTCTCAGCCCTCTGGACAACAGTTTTGGTAATCCCGCACCTCCCCTAAATTTCCCAAACTACGATTCTCTGCATTATATTCACACCACACTTTCCCCCTCAGACATGACATCTCCACTGCCTCCACCTCTCCTCGCTGCAACATTCATCACCCATGCTTCACACCCATATAAGAGCGTTGGTAAAACTATACTCTCATACATTCCCCTCTTTGCCTCCAAGGACAAAGTTCTTTGTCTCCACAGACTCCTAAGTGCACCACTCCACTCTTTTTCCCCCCATCAATTCTATGATTCACCTCATCTTTCATAGACCCATCCGCTGACACTCCACTCCCAAATATCTGAATACATCACCTCCTCCATATTCTCTCCCTCCAATCTGATATCCAATCTTTCATCACCTAACTTTTTGTATCCTCATAACCTTACCTTTCCTGTATTCACTTTTAATTTTCTTCTTTTACATACACTACCAAATTCATCCACCAACCTCTGCAACTTCTCTTCAGAATCTCCCAAGAGCACAGTGTCACAGCAAAGAGCAACTGTGACAATTCCCACTTTGTGTTAATTCTTTATCTTTTAACTCCACGCCTCTTCCCAAAAACCCTCGCATTTACTTCTCTTACAACCCCATCTATAAATAATTAAACAAACGGGACATCACACATCCTTGTCAAAGGCCTACTTTTACGGGAAAAAATTTTCCCTTTTTTCCTAATACTCTAACTTGAGCCTCATATCCTCTAAAAAACTCTCACTGTTTTCAGTAACCTACCCCTAAAAACCATACACCGAAACTCGCCACATTCCCCCCCCTATCCACCCGTCATGCGCCTTTTCAAACTCCAAAAATGCCAC
>NC_069489.1:12632740-12637740 GCF_026875155.1 Cherax quadricarinatus | reverse complement strand
TGTCCTCCAGTGTGGTCATGCCGATTTCCCTTAATCTTTCCTCATAGGACATTCCCCTTAGCTCCGGAACTAACCTTGTCGCAAACCTTTGTACTTTCTCTAGTTTCTTGACGTGCTTTATCAAGCCCGGGGTTCCAAACAGGTGCTGCATACTCCAGTATGGGCCTGACATACACGGTGTACAGTGTCTTGAATGATTCCTTACTAAGGTATCGGAATGCTGTTCTCAGGTTTGCCAGGCGCCCATATGCTGCAGCAGTTATCTGATTGATGTGTGCTTCCGGAGACATGCTCGGTGTTATACTCACCCCAAGATCTTTCTCCTTGAGTGAGGTTTGCAGTCTTTGGCCACCTAGCCTATACTCTGTCTGTGGTCTTCTGTGCCCCTCCCCCATCTTCATGACTTTGCATTTGGCAGGATTAAATTCGAGAAGCCATTTGCTGGACCAGGTGTCCAGTCTGTCCAGGTCTCTTTGAAGTCCTGCCTGGTCCTCATCAGATTTAATTCTCCTCATTAACTTCACATCATCTGCAAACAGGGACACTTCTGAGTCTAACCCTTCCGTCATGTCGTTCACATATACCAAAAATAGCACTGGTCCTAGGACCGACCCCTGTGGGACCCCGCTCGTCACAGGTGCCCACTGTGATACATCATTACGTATCATGACTCATTGTTGCCTCCCTGTCAGGTATTCTCTGATTCATTGCAGTGCCCTTCCTGTTATATGCGCCTGATGCTCTAGCTTCTGCACTAATCTCTTGTGAGGAACTGTGTCAAAGGCCTTCTTGCAGTCCAAGAAGATGCAATCAACCCACCCCTCTCTCTCTTGTCTTACTTCTGTTATTTTATCATAAAACTCCAGAAGGTTTGTGACAGGATTTGCCTTCCGTGAATCCGTGCTGGTTGGCATTTATACTCCTGTTCCGTTCCAGGTGCTCCACCACTCTCCTCCTGATAATCTTCTCCATAATTTTGCATACTATACACGTCAATGACACAGGTCTATAGTTTAGTGCCTCTTTTCTGTCTCCTTTTTTAAAAATGGGAACTACATTTGCCGTCTTCCATACCTCAGGTAGTTGCCCAGTTTCCAGGGATGTGTTGAAGATTGTGGTAAGTGGCACGCACACATATCTGCTCCCTCTCTAAGGACCCACGGGAGATGTTGTCTGGTCCCATTGCCTTTGAGGTATCGATGTCCCTTAGCAGTTTCTTCACCTCCTCCTCATCTGTATGTATGTCGTCCAACACTTGTTGGTGTATTCCATGCTGGTGTCCCCGTCTGGTCTGTCCCCCCAGAGTCCTTCCTGTCTCTACTGTAAATACTTCCTTAAATCTCTTGTTTAGCTCCTCACATACCTCTTGATCGTTTCTTGTGAGTTCTCCACCTTCTTTCCTCAGCCTTATCACCTGGTCCTTGACTGTTGTCTTCCTCCTAATGTGGCTATACAGCAGTTTCGGGTCAGATTTGACTTTCGATGCTATGTCGTTTTCATACTGTCGCTGGCCTCCCTCCTTATCTGTGCATACTCGTTTCTGGCTCTTCTACTAATCTCCTTGTTTTCCTGGGTCCTATGCCTCCTGTACCTTTTCCCATTCTCTGTTGCACTTAGTTTTTGCCTCCCTACACCTTCGGGTAAACCAAGGACTCTTTTGGTCTTCCTATTATTTCTGTTTCCCTTGGGAACAAACCTTTCCTCTGCCTCCTTGCACTTTGTTGCCACATATTCCATCATCTCGTTTACTGATTTTCCTACCATTTCTCTGTCCCACTGAACCTCCTACAGGAAGTTTCTCCATACCTGTGTAGTCCCCCCCTTTTATAGTTTGGCCTGTCCCCTTCAGTTCCTGTACCTTCTCCACTTGTAACTCTACTATATAGTCAAAACTCAGAACCACATGAGGGTGTGTGTGTGTGTGTGTGTGTGTTGTGTGTGTGTGTGTGTGTGTGTGTGTGTGTGTGTGTGTGTGTGGTGTGTGTGTGTGTGTGTGTGTGTGTGTGTGTGTGTGTGTGTTGTGTGTGTGTGTGTGTGTTGTGTGTGTGTGTGTGTGTGTGTGTGTGTGTTGTGTGTGTTGTGTGTGTGTGTGTGTGTGTGTGTGTGTGTGTGTGTTGTGTACTCACCTAATTGTACTCACCTAATTGTGGTTGCAGGGGGTCGAGACTCAGCTCCTGGCCCGCGCTCTTCACTGATCGCTACTGGGTCCTCTCTCTCTCTGCTTCCTGAGCTTTGTCATACCTCTTCTTAAAACTATGTATGGTTCCTGCCTCCACTACTTCACTTGCTAGGCTATTCCACTTGCTGACAACTCTATGACTGAAGAAATATTTCCCTAACGTCCCTGTGACTCGTCTGAGTCTTCAGCTTCCAGTTGTGACTCCTTGTCCCTGTGTCCCCTCTCTGGAACATCCTATCTCTGTCCACCCTGTCTATTCCACACGCAGTATCTTGTATGTCGTTATCATGTCTCCCCTGACCCTTCTGTCCTCCAGTGTCGTCAGTCCGATTTCCCTTAACCTTTCCTCGTACTACTTTCCCTTGAGCTCGGGGACTAGCCTTGTTGCAAACCTTTGTACTTTCTCTAACTTCCTGACGTGCTTGACCAGGTGTGGGTTCCAGACTGGTGCTGCATACTCCAGTATGGCCTAACATACACAGTGTAACAGTGTCTTGAACGATTCCTTATTAAGGTATCGGAACGCTATTCTCAGGTTTGCCAGGCGCCCGTATGCGCAGCGGTTATTTGGTTGATGTGTGTCTCCGGTGATGTGCTCGGTGTTTTTGGTCACCCCAAGGTCTTTCTCCCTGAGTGAGGTCTGTAGTCTTTGTCCACCTAGCCTATACTCTGCGGTCTTCTTTGCCCCTCCCCAATCTTCATGACTTTGCATTTGGCTGGATTGAATTCGAGAAGCCAGTTACTGGACCACATGTCCAGCCTGTCCAGGTCTCTTTGCAGTCCTGCCTCGTCCTCATCCGATTTAATTCTTCTCATCAACTTCACGTCATCTGCGAACAGGGACACTTCAGAGTCTATTCCTTCCATCATGTCGTTCACATATATCAAAAATAGCACTGGTCCTAGAACTGACCCCTGTGGGACCCCGCTCGTAACAGGCGCCCCGCCCACTGTGATACCTCTTCACGTACCATGACTCGTTGCTGCCTCCCTGTCAGGTATTCCCTTATCCATTGCAGTGCCCTCCCTTTTACATGCGCCTGATCCTCCACCTTCTGCTCTAATCTCTTGTGGGGAACTGTGTCAAAGGCCTTCCTGCAGTCTAGGAAAACGCAATCTACCCACCCCTCTCTCTCGTGTCTTACTTCTGTTACCTTGTCATAAAACTCCAGGAGGTTTGTGATACAAGATTTGCCTTCCATGAACCCATGCTGGTTTTCATTTATAATCTTGTTCCTTTCCAGGTGTTCGACCACTCTGCTCCTGATAATCTTCTCCATGACTTTGCACACAATACAGTTCAGAGACACAGGTCTGTAGTTTAGTGCCTCGTTTCTGTTTCCTTTCTTAATATGGGGACTACACTACTGTCTTCCATTTCTCAGGTAGTTGCCCAGTTTCAAGGGATGTGTTGAAGATTGTGGTTAGAGTCACGCACAAGCATCATCTCTGCTCCTTCTCTAAGGACCCATGGGAGATGTTGTTCGGTCGCCATCGCCTTTGAGGTGTCAAGGTCACTTAAGAGCTTCTTCACCTCCTCAGTTGTTCGTATGTCATCCAACACTTGTTGGTATATTCCCTCTTGATGTTACCTCTGTGCTGTCTTCCCACAGCCCTTCCTGTCTCTACTGTAAAAACTTCCTTAAATCTCCTGTTCAGCTCCTCACATACCTCCTGATCATTTCTTGTGAGTTCTCCACCTTCTGTCCTTAATCTGATCACCTGGTCTTTGACTGTTGTCTCCTCCTGATGTGGCTATACAACAGTTTCGGGTCAGTCTTGATTCTCGATGCTATGTCATTTTCATACTTTCGCTGGGCCTCCCTCCTTACTTGTGCATACTCATTCCTGCTCTGCGACTGATCTCCCTATTTTCGTGTGTTCTCTGCCTTCTGTACTTTTTCCATTCTCTATTGCACTTTGTTTTTGCCTCCTTACACCGTCGGTAAACCAGGGCTCGTTCTGGTCTTCCCCGTTGTTACTGTTGTCCTTAGGAATAAACCTTCCACTGCCTCCTTGCATTTTGTTGTTACGTATTCCATCATTTCATTTACTGGCTTTCCTGCCAGTTCTCTGTCCCACTGGACCTCCCGCAGGAAGTTCTTCAACCCTATGTAGTCCCCCTCTTTTATAGTCAGGCTTTTCCCATTCAACTCCTGTTATTCTCCTCCACTTGCAGCTCTACTATGTATTCAAAGCACAGAACCACGTGTCGCTAGCTCCTAGGGGACTCTCATACTTGATGTCCTCAATGTCTGAGCTGCCCAGGGTGAACACAAGGTCCAAATCTTGCTGGTTCATCCTCCCCTCTCACTCTGGTAGTGTCCTTAACATTTGGTGCATGAGGTTTTCCAGCACCACGTCCAACATCCTGGCTCTCCATGTTTTGGGACCCCCATGTGGCTCCAGGTTTTCCCAGTCAATCTCCCTGTGGTTGAAATCCCCCATAACAAGCAACTTTGCTCTGCTGGAGTGAGCTCTTCTTGACACCTCAGCAAGTGTGTCCACCATTGCTCTGTTGCTCTCTTCATATTCCTCTCTTGGCGTCCTGCAGTTCTGTGGTGGATTATACATCACTGCAATGACCACTTTGTGTTCCCCAGACTGAAGTGTACCTGCTATGTAGTCTCTTTCTCCCGTCTCATCTATGCCTTCCATTTTCTCGAATTTCCATCTGTTTTTTACGAGCAGAGCAACCCCACCTCCCCCGCTGCCCCTTCTATCTTTCCTCATGATCTGGTATCCTGGTGGGAAGATTGCATCTGTTATTGTCTCCGTGAGTTTTGTTTCTGTAACTGCTATGATGTCTGGGGACTTCTCA
>NC_069489.1:12625240-12630240 GCF_026875155.1 Cherax quadricarinatus | reverse complement strand
AGGAACTGACATGGTTGAAGATAACATTGAACTCCTGGTCAGTCCTGAGTACTGATGTTGTGCTACTCTTGCATCTAGAGGTTTACCTGTTTGTCCAATATATGGAGGATAGCAAAGGATACATGGGATCTTGTAAATAACACTACCAGATAGTGAGTTCTTAATCTGTTACACTGTGTTAGTGTTTCGGAAATCAATGCTTACATTTACCTTTCTTAATGCCTGATGCAGGATAACCAAATTCTCATGGTAGAGTAATACCAGTACATTTCTCATGGCAGGCATTACTTTAGGTAGACAGTCTTCCTAGCTGACAGTAGGACCTTCTCAACAGAGTTCCTGGGATATCCTAGTTTCCTGGCTATGTTTAATATCTTAATAATTTCGTCTCCTAAATACTCCTGGCTGCAGACACACAAACATTGTAAGACAAACACTCACTTTAACCCGGTAGATACATGACTGGAATAACAGTGACTGTGTGACGACACTGCTGGACACTCCTCTACACTGTGAGTTTAAATCTCCCATCAACAAGACAGACCAAAACATCTAGGAAAGATAGATTGTTGTCTATTTCCTGATCTATTGTGAACTTAATAGAAGGTATAAGACCATTGAGTCTAGGTAGGAACTCATCAATGTTCTGATCTCAAGGACAGAGGCAGACAACATCTACAAATCTGACCCACCTAGTTTTATTTGGGAGAATATTTTGAAGGAACCTAATCTGAGAGGGTTTCCCATGGCCATGCCTTAACTTACCTAGCATTGTTAAGATCACCCGTCTGAGACTGAATCACAGACATATACACATACATACATAAAGACATACACAAATACACATTTCAGCTGAGTGTTGTGAAAGGTGGTGATGGTGTTACACACACACAATATACATCGTCCTCCTGGGTAAGAATTTGCTGGCTATTAATGTTGAATGTATTCTCGATATTTCTTTGTTATAAAGGCGAATATACTGAGGGGAGGGGGAGGAGGAGGGGGTGTGGCACTTACCATGATATTAACGTATTGAGTGCCAGCCTGGTATGTACTGGTGTTAGTACTGTAACTGCAGCAGGTGTTAGTACTCTCTCTCTGCAGCAGGTGTTTGTACTCTCACTGCAGCAGATGCTGGTACTGAGGTACTAGGGAAGAAGGATGTAAATACTGAACAATTTAGGGAGATATATGGTGGGTTGGTAACTAGGGAAGTCGTGTATAATGGTGATACAATTTTAGCTGTGACAGTTCTATCAATACCCAAAGTTATGTGACTTAGTAAGTTGTTGGTGCTGGCAATATACTCTCTCTTAGGCGAGATTAAAATGTGTTGTGTGTGTGGGGGTGTGGGTTGTGTGGGTGTATGTGTGTGTGTGTGTGTGTGTGTGTGTGTGGGTTGTGTGTGTGTGTTTCCCACAAACTCACCTCTCTACCACCTCTCTACCACCTCTCTACCCCTGTCTCCCATACCTCACCACCATCTCTCCCACCCCTCAAACCACCCCTCTACCCCCCCCCCCTAACCCCCCCCCCACTACCTCTCTACCACCTCTCTCCCCCCCCCCCTTTAAACCCCCTTTTCAACCACCCCTCCCCCCCTTTAAACCACCTCTCTACCCACACCCTCTCCCACCTCTCAAACCCCTCTCAAACCACCCCTCAAACACCCCTCTCCACCCTCTCAAACCCCCTTTCTCTACCACCTTTTTTTACCCCCCCCTCTACCACCTCTCTACCACCCCCTTTACCACCTTTTCTACCACCCCTTAGTCCCCTTCTACCCCCTTTTCTACCCCCCTTTTCCACCACCTCTCTACCACCTCCAACCACCTCCTACCACGTCCTACCCCCCTCAAACCACCCCCCTCTCCCACCTCTCTACCCCCCTCTTTTCCCACCTCTTTTCCACCCCCTCAAACCACCTCAAACCACCTCTCACCACCTCTCCCCACCCTCAAACCCACCTCTACCACCTCCCTTTAACCACCTTTACCCCACCTCCCCAAACCTCTCAAAACCAAACACCCAAACCACCTCTCTACCCACCTCTCTACCACCCTCTACCAAACCTCTCAAAACCCCCTCTACCACCTCTCTATACCACCTCTCTACCACCTCTCTACTCCCCCACCCTCAAACCACCTCTACCACCTCTCAAACCAACCCCTTACCCCTCTCTCCACACCCTCCCCACCCTCTACTCCCCCTCAAACCACCTCTCCCACCTCTACCACCTCCCCTCCCCACCTCTACCACCTCTCAAAACCACCTCTACCACCTCTCTACCACACGCCCTCCCCACCTCCTACCCCCTCTCAAACCAAACCTCTACCACCTCTTCTACCCCTCTACCCCCCCTCTCTACCACCCCTTTCTACCACCTCTCTAGCACCTCTCACCACCTCTACCCCCTCTCTACCACCAAAAACCCACCTCCTCAAAAACCCCCAACCCCCCCTCTCCCTACCCCCCTCCTACCACCCTACCACCTCTCTCCCACCTCTCCCCACCTCTTTTACCACCTCTACCCCCCTCTCTACCCTCCCTACCACCCAAACCACCTCCTACCAACCTCTCCACCCTTCTCTCCCAAACCCTACCACCTCTCTACCACACCTCAAAACCACCTCTCTAACCACCCTCTACCCCCTTTCAAACCCACCTCTCTACCACCCAAACCACCTCCAAACCACCTCTCTACCCACCTCACCACCTCTCTACCACCTTCCACCCTCTCTATCACACCTCTCCCACCTCCTACCACCTCTCTACCCACCCCAAAACCCAACCCCCCTTCTCCCACCTCTACCACCTCTCTACCACCTCTCTCCCCAACCTCTCTACCCCCCCTCAAACCACCTCTACCACCTCTCCCCCTACCTCTCTACCACCTCTCCCACCCTCTACCCCCCTCTCCCACCTTTTCTACCACAAACCTCAACCACCTTTTAAATCACCTCTCTCCCACCTCTACCCCCTTTTCTCCCCCAACCTCAACCACCTCTACCACCTCTCAAACCACCTCTACCACCTCTCTACCACCCTACCACCTCTCAAACCAAACACCCTCTACCACCTCTCTACCACCCCAACCCCCCTCTCTACCACCTCTCTACCACCCCCTCTACCACCTCTCTACCACCCTCTACCACACCTCTCCCACCTCTCTCCCACCTCTCTACCCACCTCTCCCACCTCTTAACCACCTCAAACCAAAACCCCCTCCACCTCTCTAACCACCTCTCTACCACCTTTTCTCCCAAACCTCAAAAACCACCCTCTACCCCCCCCTCTACCACCCCTCAAAACCACCTCTACCACCTCTCAACCACCTCTTAACCACCTCTTCAAACCCCCCTCCCCACCTCTCAAACCAAACCTCTCTACCACCTCCAAAACCACCTCTCAACCAAACCTCTCTCCCAAACCCCCCACCACCCCTCTACCACCCCTCAAACCACCTCTACCACCCCCTCTACCACCCTCTTTACCCCCTCTTTTACCACCTCTCTACCACCCTACCCCCTCTACCCCTCTCAAACCCCTGCTCAAAACCCCCCTTTCCAAACCCCCATCTCTACCACCTCTTTTCCAACCCTCTCTACCCTCCCCTACCACCTCTCTACCACACCCTCCCACCTCTCAAAACCACCCCCACCACCTCTCTCCACCTCTTTTACCACCCCTTAATACCACCTCTCTACCACCCCCTCTACCACCCCTCCAAACCCCCCCCTCTACCACCTCTACCACCTCTCTACCACCTCTCTACCACCCTCCCCAACCACCTCTCAAACCACCTCTCTACCACCTCTCTACCCCCCCTTTACCACCCCTCTCCCAACCCTCTACCACCTCTTTTACCACCTCTCTACCCCCTTTCTCTACCACCTCTCAAACCACCTCCAAACCCACCTCTCAAACCCACCCCCCCTCCCACCCCCCTCTACCACCTCAAAACCACCTTTTACCACCTCTCCCCCCCCCAACCCCCTCTCTAAAAACCTCAAACCACCTCTCTACCACCTCCCCTTACCACCTTTTACCCCCTCTCTACCACCTCCTACCACCTCTACCACCTCTCAAACCCCCTCCAAACCACCCCTCTATTACCTCCTACCACCTCATCTACCACCCCCCGGAACCCCCCCTTTCTAAAACCTTTTCACCACCCCTCTACCACCTCTACCACCTCTCTACCACCTCAAACCACCTCTCTACCCCTTTTCAAAACCACCTCTACCACCTCTACCCCCTTTCTCTACCACCTCTCAACCACCCTCAAACCCCCCTCTACCACCTTTCAAACCACCCTCTCCCCAACCCCCCTACCACCTCTACCACCTCCTACCACCTCTCTCCCCCCTCAACCACCCTTTTACCACCTCTCTACCACCCCTCAACCACCTTACCCCTCTAACCCAAACACCTCTACCACCTCTCAAACCCCCTTCCTTCCCCACCTCTCAAACCACCTCTCCCACCTCTCTACCCCCCCTCAACCCCACCTCTCTACCACACCTCAAACCACCTCTCACCACCTGTACCACCCCAAACCACCCACCACCTCTCTCCCACACCTTTTTCCCTTTCCCCTCACCCCAAACTACCCCCCCTTTTCCCTTTTTCCCCCCTTCTCTACTTTTTCCTCCCCTTTTCCCCGGGAAAATCGTAAGGGGTGCAAAGGTAACGGGGGGGGCGGGAGGAATACCGTTTTACCCTAGCACAAAGGGGCCTAGCACCTTTCATATTTTGGGTAGTTGTGGAGCTTTTTTGAAAAAAAAAAAAAAGTGGGGGTAGTTTTTTTGGTTTAAAATTGTTGAAGGGTGGTATTTTTGGGTATTTGTAAAAGCTTTTGGGGCAGGGGTTGGAATTTTGTGGAAAATTTGGGTAAAAATTTGGTTTTAAATTTTGGGGTTTTAAGGGGGGTATTTTGGGATAATGGTGGAAAATGGGGGTAGTTGTGGTAGGGGTGGTAGTGGTGGTAGGGGTTTGGG
>NC_069489.1:12613602-12624740 GCF_026875155.1 Cherax quadricarinatus | reverse complement strand
TCCTCAGCCCCAGGCCCCAGACCTCATGGAACTCCGGTTCATCAAGAACTGCAAGAAGCCCCTATCACAAGCTTTTACCATCCTATGTAGAGGGACATGGACACGGGGGTCGTCCCACAGTTACTAAAAAACAACGACATAGCCCCACTCCACAAAGGGGGCAGTAAAGCAATAGCTAAAAAACTACAGACTGATGGCACTAACATCCCATATCATAAAAATCTTTGAAAGGGTCCTAAGAAGCAAGATCGCCACATATCTAGAAACCCATCAATTACAAAATCCAGGGCAACTGGGTTTGACAGGTCGCTCCTGTCTGTCTCAACTATTGGATCACTACGACAAGGTTCTAGATGCATTTAGAAGACAAAAAGAATGCAAATGAAAATATATTCAGAATTTGCAAAAGCTTTCGAGAAATTTGGCCATGGCGTAATAGCGCACAAAATGCGTGCTAAAGGAATAACAGGAAAAGTTGGTAGATGGATCTATAATTTCCTCACAAACAGAACACAAAGAGTAGTAGTCAACAGAGTAAAGTCCCGAGGCAGATACAGTGAAAAGCTGTGTTCCACAAGGCACAGCACTCGCTCCCATCTTGTTTCTCATCCTCATATCTGACATAGACAAGGATGTCAGCCACAGCACCGTGTCTTCCTTTGCAGATGACACCCAAATCTGCATGCAGTGTCTTCCATTGCAGACACTGCAAGGCCCAGGTGGACATCAACCAAATCTTTCAATGGGCTGCAGAAAAACAATATGAAGTTCAACGATGAGAATTTTCAATTACTCATATATGGTAAAAGGGGAAAATTAAAGCTTTCATCAGAGCACAAAACAAATTTGGCCACAAAATAGAGCGAGATACCCCCGTCAAAGACCTTGGAGTAATCATGCGGAGGATCTCACCTTCAAGGACCAAAAACATTGTATCAATTGCAGCTGCTAGAAAAATGCAGGATGGATAATAAGAACCTTCAAAACTAGGAGATGCCAAGCCCATGATGACACTCTTTAGGTCACTTGTTCTATCTAGGCTGGAATATTGCTGTGCACTAAAAAGCACCTTTCAAGGCAGGTGAAATTGTAGACCTAGAAAATGTACAGAGAACCTTCACAGCACGCATAAAGGAGATAAAAACACCTTAATTACTGGGAGCGCTTCAAGTTCTGAACCTGTATTCCCTGGAATGCAGGTGGGAGATATACATGGTTTTTTCACCTGGAAAATCCCTAGAGGGACTAGTATCAAACTTGCACACGAAAATCCCCTCACAATGAAAGCAAAAGACTTGGCAGAAAGATGCATCATCCCCCAATGAAAAAACAGGGGTGTCACTAGCACGTTAAGAGACCATACAATAAGTGTCAAGGGCCCAAGACTGCTCAACTGCTTCCCAGCATACACAAGGGGGACTTTCCAATAGACCCCTTGGCAGTCTTCAAGCTGGGCACTGGTAAGCATCTTAAAGTTGTACCTGACAAGCTGGGCCTGTGCTCGTACATTTGGTTTGCGTGCAGTCAGCAGTAAACAGCCTGTTGATCAGCTCTGATCACCAGAGAGGGGGTCCTTCGGTCTCAGGACCGCGTGCGGGGGCGTTGTTCCCCGGAACTCTATCCATGTAACAAAATACAATGGTTTATTATGGAATGTTTTGTCTGAACCCGCCGGTGTGATGGTCAATCCTGGGTAAACAATGGCACACTGTGTGATGATGCGTCGCGAGAGACTGTCTTTGTGTGCGTGGTGTTGGGATAGGTCGGGTACCTGACGGTCGCCGAAATCACAAAGTCCAATCTCAAACCGCAAGGCAATATCTTTTGCCATAATAATAGCCGGAAGTCGGATTTCATGAAAACTGGTGCAGATGAATACTCGGGGCGGCTCTCTACTGTAATATTCTTCTTTCTTTCACCATGCAGCCGTATCCCACCAAGGCAGAGTGGCCAAAAGGAAAACGAAAGTCTCTTTTTTTTTAAAATTTGTACTTATATACAGAAGAAGGGGTTACTAGCTCACATTGCTCCGGCCTTTTTAGTAGTCTTTTACAAATGAATGCTCCACTGCTGGAGGATGATTTCTGTTACACATTCCCATGGAGATAAGAGGAATTAACAAGAACAAGAGACTAGTAGTAAATAGAAGAAAAAACCCAGAGGGAGTGTGTGTGGTGTGTATAGATATGGTTGTAATTGTATGTGTAGTGTGACCTTATGTGTAAGTAGAAGTTGCAATGATGTTACATGAATATTGCATGTTGTGGTGGCAGATTAAATATGTTACTCCTGAAATCATGTACTTCTAGGGTATTATTATCTTCATGCGTCTGTGTGTAGCCTTCGGCCTAAAAAAAACAATAATACCACACAAACCCACAACTAACCACAAAATACCCCTCACCACCATCAACTCACACCATACCACTCACTTTTGCAGCGACGGTAAGTAACCTCCCTGGACTGGTTGCTGTCTACCAACCTACTACCTATAATTGCATATACAGTGGGACCCCTGGATTCGATATTTCCGTTCCTGAGAGCTCATCGAATACGAAATATCAAAAAGCGAATCAATTTTCCCATTAAGAAAATATTAGAAATCAAATAATCCCGTGAAAGTCACTCCAAAAGTGATTGAATTTTTTTTTACCATATTACAGTTTATGCAATAAGAATAATACCAATAACAATAGGAATATAACATAGAATATTTGACACTTAGCTTTCATGAAGATCTGGTGATGATTGATGGGATGGGAGGAGGGGGAGTGTGTAGAAGTCTGTTACTGTTTAGAAGGGGAATCCCTTCCATTAGGACTTTAGGTAGCAATTCCTTTTCTGGGGTTACTTCCCTTCTTCTTTTATTGCCACTAGGACAGCTGAGAGCCACTGGACTTCTGTCGCACAAACATATCTGTCTATTAGAGGCCTTGATACCTCTCGTTCCTTTATGTTTTACCTAAGTGAGTCACAACATTGTCATTGTACGGTTTGCCAACAATGTTTGCAGTAGCACTGTGTCAGGGTGATTTTCCATCAAACAATTGTTTGCACTTTAAGCCACATTGCACAGATTTCCTTAATCTTTGAAGTAGGCAACTTCCTCAATTTCTCTCATCCACTCCTCGAAGCAGTGGTCCTCAGGTATGGCTCTTGTCTGTTGTTGAAGATGATCTAGCAGCTTTCGTTGTATGATCATATTGTCCTCCTCCACCAATTCTTCCATATACTCTCCACTAAACCTCCAACCCAAGGACTTCCCCAATGCCACAATGGATTACATCAACTGGCAAACACTCTCAGGCGTTAGCCTCCAAAAAACCTTTTGTCTACACATTCATGGATACAGTTTTTTCCAAGCAGAGTTCAAGGTCCTCTTAGTCACTCCTCCAAGCCTTACCTATAAGGTTTATAGAGTTAGGATATTAAGTTGATCTTTCCAAAACTCTTTCTTAGAGTCAATTGAGTTTCTGTGGTCACTACTAGCACTTTTAAACATAGCTTTTGTGTACAGAGTTTGTTGAAGTTGGTAATGTCCCTGCTGGTCCATGGGCTGCAGGAGAGGAGTGGTTTTAGGAGGTCAAAAACTTGTGCTTAATGAAGATCGGTCGGCAGAAAGTCGCTCTGCCATGTCTGAAAGGTTGACCAGGAGCATTGCCTAATTACCAGGAGGCACTTAAGGGTCCTCAATTCATTTTCCAGGAGGTAATTTTTCACAGTAGGGCAAATGCAGGGTGTAACCAGTCATAGAAAAGTCCCTATTGACCCCAGCCTTACTGTTTCCTCCACAGCACACAAAAATTAGCCTTGAGGACTTGGTTTTTTCTGAACGCACTGGGAGTTTCAGAGTGATACACCATTAAAGGCTTCCTTTGCAATCACCACTAGCATTGGCACAAATCAACAGAGTAAAGTCTGTCTTTCATGGCTAGTGTCCTGGGAGTGCTTTTCCTACTGAGTAATGTTAGGTCCTGCTTTGCATTTTCTTCCAAAACAGGCCTGGTTTTGTCGCAATTAAACACTTGTTCAGGTTTCAGTTCTTCATTGTCTAGTACTCCTTGAATTCCTTCACTTTTTTATCAGCTGTTTTTGGTTCGAACTTGGCAGCCTCACAATGCCTAATCACACTATGTATGCCACTACAATTCTTAATCTTTCAAACCAACCTTTGACTCACCTTAAATTCATTCGCATCACACACTAGTTGCAGTTATTTCTTTACCATTTTATCATGCCAACTGCCTTTGCGCTTTTTCACAAATGATCACTTGAGAGATACTATTTACGCTATATGTTTTTATTTTATCCACACAAATAACAGGTCTTCTCAACATCTTTCTAACACTTTGCGGTTGCTCTTTCATAATCACTCGCTTCACTTTTGCAAAAAACAGCTTCCTTGATTGCCGTTTTCCTGGTCACTACAGTAGAGATGGTGATTGGGTTTACTCTACTACCTGGCCAGCTCCGACACACACACACTCCACTTTTTGTACTTTGCAATTATCTCTTCTCTTCATTTCAATAGTCTTAGCACCTTTTTTCTCGAAGGGTTGGCACTAGAAGCTTTTTGGGGCCCATGGTGACTTATTTTGCATAATTATTATTATAATCAAAAAAAAGAAGCGCTAAGCCACAAGGGGACTATACAGCGACTTATTTTGCATGAATCAAGCACAAAAACAGTGATAATATGGAATGTACTGAATGTATCCTTTGATGCGTGAACATTCCTGGCTTGGAAATATGCACACACGGGGCAGTTCAGGTCACCACGTGGACACATGTCTCGTATGAATGGCATCGACTACGGGTTTATCGGATGTGTGCCATCGTATAACGGAGCGTCCAATGTTATACTTATATATTACTATATCTATATATATATATGATATATATATATATATATATATATAGATATTTATATATATGTACTGCTGGTCCCTCGCTTTTCGTAGTTCTTTGGGCAATTATAAATTTCGCCAATCATTGGGTATTTTCATATAAACATGGACCTGCTTTTCATAGGTTTTCTCTTCGAATATGTAGTTCATCCCTGATGCGTACGCACTGTGTGAGCCGGGGCGGCCTCCCTACCCAGCAGTCTGGCATTGTTTACTAGTGAGTGAAGGTCCCGCAAGTGCTCCTACGAAATAATTTCATAATATTCCTCTCATTTAGTGTTGTAAGTATAAGGAAGCTACCATAGGAACTCCTCATCTCAAGAAAGCTCCTAGTGCCAAGCCCTGTGGTAAAGAAGGTGAGATATATGTTACAGTGGACAAAGTCTTGGGCCACTTTTAGGGAAGTGTTAAAGAGACGCCAGAATAACCAGAGCTCTCTCCACAGTTACTTGGCGAGACAGGACTAGAGTGAATCTCAAGGTGGTCCTAGTGGCAATTAAGAAACAGAGAAAGAGAGCAACCCAAGAGAAGCAAAATGGTACTGAGGTGTTTGCTGGATCGGGGATTACCTTCCAAAACTGTAAACATCCATCTCTCTCATCTCCAGTCTCCTATACACTAAGAAGAATTCTAGTAAAGGTAAGTGTTTTGCTCGTTAATGTTTCATTCTTCATTTCCCATTGTTTTGTTTATGTTACTACATGTATATTTCATGCTAAAAAAATTTTTTTCTTTAATACTTTGGTTGTCAGGAATGGATTAATTGTATTTATCATTATTTCTTATGGGGAAAATTTATTCGCCAATCGTAATTTCGTTTATAGTAGCTCTCCAGGAATGGATAATTACGGAAAACGGAGGCCCACTGTATATATGTTTGCATATATATGTGTGTATTATATATATATATATAAATATTATATCATATATTAATATATATATATAATATATATATATATATATCTATATCATGATATATATATATATATATATGTGTGTAAAACAACACTTTGTTATAATAGAGAAATTCCAGCGCTTCGTGTCTACTCACATTATCAAGGATAACTAGAAAGTAAGCATCAAGGAAGTATATAAGGGGTCTGGGCCAGTACCTCACTATCAGATCCACAAACCGGTTAAACACGTGACGCACGCCGACCCAACTTGGTTAGGTCCTTCGCACAACTCACCACAAAACTATTCTACCAAGGAAAATTTAAAAATTATTTATTTGTCCAGTGTATTATTTAATTCTTACCCAAATTTTATTAATTATAAATGGATCTAATTTATATAAACAAAGTAGAAATATTCATATTATTGTCAAAAACTGCCTTTTATATGAATTGTCAAAACTGCTTTTTATGACAACAAGATTCAATCTATATCTCCAGTCCACGATGTGTTAGTGTGGTGCTGATAGTGAGGTGCTGGCCAGACCCTCTTATATAGATTCCTTGGATGCTTTAACTGTCATTAGTTCCTTAGCTATGGTGAGTGGTAACGAAAGCACTTGAATTCTTATTCTTTCAAGTGGTTGTTTGCATATTTTGAATATCACCTGTTTCTGTGATCTTATTGCACTATATATATGTGCAATACAGATCACAGTAAACAGGTGAATTTCCGAATATGCAAAACACACTCTCTGAATGAATAGAGAAATTCCAAGATCTTTCATGACTTTCAATTAACAAGGAACTGTGAAAGTAAGCATCATAAGGAGGTATATAAGGGGGTATAGCCAACACCTCAACTTTGCAGATCCCACAAACAGTAATCACCTGACGTGCGCTGGCCCAACTAGACAAGGTCCTTCGTACACCCACCCAAACAAACTATTCTTCCCAAGATTAAAAGAAATATTAAAAATTATTATTTGTCCTGTGTATTATTAAATCTTCCCAAATTCTATTAATTATAAATGGATCTATTTAATATAAACTCAAAGGAAATAATTCATATTATTGTCAAAACTGCTTTTTATGAAACAAGATTCAACTTACATTCCTCCGGAGACATGGACTTGCTTGATACTACTTTCTCACTTTTTGAAAATCCCAAATGGAATGGTTAAATCTCTTACATGAATAAATAGCAGCATTGGAATCTTGTCCAGTTATAATGCTATATTTATGTTGTGTTAATCTTAGTTCGAGATTTTTACCAGTTTGACCGTAATGAACTTATCGCAAATTTTACATGGAATCTTATTAGGACACATCCATCCGCATTTTGGGGGGAATTCTTATTAAAAGCTTTTTTACTGTATCAAGATTTTGAATACAACTATAATATTACAAGTCTTAAGAGGAGAAGGCATATCAACCAAGTTTTATGGTAAAGAGAGACCAACATTTTTTTAGGATTGTATGATGGCTGGTTGTCCCTTTTCGATTGTAAAAAGTATTTCCTAGGCAACTTTAAATTTTATCAATTTCATTTCTTGGTATTTTAAATCATTACCTTTTCATAATTTTTGGTTCTTCCTCATCTATGATACCTCTAGGACTACAAATTGTAAAGCTCTCATAAAAACTTGATGAGAAAACGGACAGTTTGGACTCTCTCTTCATGGCAGACTAATAGTGGAACATAGGAACAGATATTTGTAGGTTTCTGTAAATTTAAATGTGATACTTTTATTACCCTTAATAATTAAAACTATCTTGAAAAGGCAATGAGTTATGTTCTTCGACTCAACAGTAAAAGGTTGATAGGATGGGACTAAGTATTTAATTTTCCAAGGGAAATGGTGTATATCTACATTTTTGGGCATAAGACACAAAATATCATCAACATATCTGTAACCATTTGCTACATTAGGGAGGTTTGTGTTAAGCAGCCTTTTTTCAAAAAATTCCCATGTATAGGTTACTAAGAACAGTTTTTGAAAGAGGATTTACCATTGCAATACCATAACCTTCTGAGTGTAAAACTTACCCATTAAATTCAAATTTTGCATCAACAATGCAAAGTCTAATAAGTTTAATATTAGTCGGAACCTGGCAAATGGTAAATCATAGGTAACGAGTTCTTCAGTAAAAAACTTAATACATCTTCAACAGGAACTTTTGTAAACATGGAAGTAACTTCAAAACATAACCATGTTAAAATAATTTACGTCAGTAGGTGGCTTAATTTATCAACTAAGTCTATGTTGTTTTTAAAAATTAAGTTAGAAATTTTTAGCCAACAATAGGGGCTCAAAATTATCACCAAGCCAGTTGGGATAATTTATATGAATATAATTGATATCTTGTTTCATAAAAAAAGCAGTTTGGACAATAATATGAATATTTCACTTTGGTTTTATAAATTAGATCCATTTATAATTAATATAATTTGGGAAGAATTAATAATACACGGGACAAATATTAATTTTTAAATATTTCTTATTTCTTGGGTAGAATAGCTTGTTGGTGGGTTGTATGAAGGACCTGTCTAGTTGGGCCGGCGCCACGTCAGAGTGTTTAACTGTTGTGGGATCTGATAGTGAGGTGTTGGCAGACCCCTTATATACTTCCTTGATAATGTGAGTAGTCACGGAAGCATTGAATTTTCCTATATTTAACCCCCCAGTGTGTATCTAATTTATGCATATATATATGAGACTATATATATATTATATATATTTATATATATATATAGATATATATATTATAATATAATTATATATATATATATATACAGGGGAACTCAAAAATCGAATTAATCTGTTCCAGAAACCAAAAATATTCACACAAAATTTCTTTTTATAGAAAATAATTACAGTTTTACATACATATAAATAAACACAAAATATAAAATATACATACATATAATATAAATCTAAACATAACATTTTTGCTACCTTTTGAAGATTGCTGATGGCATCTGGAAGATAGGGAGGAGTAGAGAGGGGAGTTGGGGGTTAGTGTTGAAGGAGAATCCCCTCTATGAGGACTATCAGGTAAGCCCTCTCTGGGGGTTTCTTCCCTTATCTGCCTTTAATGCCACTAGGACCAAGCTTGCCTTGATAGTCCACTGAGACCCCTGTCTCACAAATAACAGTCCACAGTCCTCGTTTCTAGGCACCTCTTTAACATTTCCCTAAAAAGGAAAACTGGCTTCTGTCACTAACTTGTGGCAAAAGATGGCTTGTTTCAGTTGTCGGGTTAGGTACTCTGCACAACATTTAGACATCATTCCACTTGGCACAAATCTCCTTAATCTTCTTTGAAGAAGGCACCTCATGCAACACCCTCTTCCTCCTCCCTGAAGCAAGTTCCTCAGCTGTGGTCTGATACTGACTCCAGGAGAAGCTATTGGCACTCTTCAGTGGTTAGCTCTTCCCTGTGGTCCTCCAATAACTCTTCCACATCCTCACCACTCACCTCCCAACCCCAGGGTGGTCCCCAATGCCACAGTAGAGTCCCCACAACAGGCAGAGGGTGAGCTGGGTCAGGGTCAGTGGTCCAGCTCAAACCTTCAAAATCCCTCTTTTGGATACAAATTGGCCACAATTGTCTCCAAGCAGAGTTAAAAGTCTATAGAAATAATCACCTCCCAAGCCTTACCTATAAGCTTATGGGTTGTAGATGTTGAGTGATTCACTCCATAACCTCTTTGGGTCAACTTAGTGTCTTGTGGTCACTTCAAAAGCACTTTTCAACACTGCTTTTGTGTAGAGTTTTTGAAGTTAGAAATGAACCTGCTGGTCATGGGCTGGAGGAGAGGAAGGGTGTTAGGAGGCTGAATTCACTTTTATAAAACTGAAGTCCTTAGACAAGAGGTATAATAAGTGTGGAGGTCATGGGAAGCAGGAGCATTGTCCATTAAAGGAGGCACTTGAGTGGAATTTCTTTTCCTGTCGGTATTTTTTCACACTGGGGCCAAACACTTCACTGGACCACTCTTTGAAAATTTGTCTTGTGACCCATGCTTATGATTAGCTTTCCACAAGACACATAACTTGTTCTTTAAGACATTGTTTTTCTTAAACACTCTGGGATTTTCTGAATGATACAAAGTTAAGGCTTTCACTTTAAATCACATGCATTAGCACATGAACAAAAGAGTAAGCGTCCTTCATAGGCTTGTGTCCTGGCAGTGCCCTTATTTTTTCCTCCTTGGGGGTTGATGAGGTCCTTGATTGGCCATTTCTTCTAAAACAAGCCTGTTTCGTCACAATTAAACACTTGTTCAGGTTTAAATTCTTCACTGTCTATGTAACCCTAAACTCCTTGTAACAAACCTCTCAGCCGCACGATGTCTGAACTGGCTGCCTCACGTGTATTACAAACATAGTGTATCTCCACTATGCTTTCTTAAATTCTCTCAAACCAGCCTCTGCTTGGCTTTAAATTCACTATCAGCAATGGTTCAGGGTTCTGTACCAGATCAGACATGCAGCTGCCTTGCCCTTTTTGCAAATAATCATCTCTGAAACACTATCACCTGCAAATCTCTTTTTCTTTGATCCACACCAGCAACAACTTGTTTTTCCCATACATCATGGCAAGATCAGCAAGTCTCACACCACTTTCTACTTCTGTTTGTGTCATTCTTTACATCTATGGTGTTTCTCACTTTCTTTACCACAGGGTACCATAGCAGTTTTCTTTGGGCCCATGGGCAGTTATTTACAGTCCAAACAAGCACTAAACACAAACGAAATAATCGTAAAAATGTGATGAATGGACGAGTGCATAAACAAAGCTAGACTGCTCACAGCGCCTGCACAGGACGTGCAGAGTGGCAGTGGACAGTTCCCATACCCGGTGGTCCAAAATTTGAATGCTTCGATTTTGGTACACAGTTTTTCCGAAAAAAATGGTCTATTTTCGAATCGTTCGATATTTGGTAGTTAGATTTCAATGTTCCCATGTTTATATTTATATATATATATATTATATATATATATATATAGTATATATATATATATATATATATTTTTATATATATATATATTTATTTATTATACATACATATTCACACACACTACCTCCCACTTACGACCTGCTCGGACTTACGACATTTTTATTTTATGCCAAATTTCTGGGAAAATAAACAACTATTTGTGTTGTACATAGTGTTTTTCTTAACTTTACAGTTTAAAATTACAGTTACTAACAAACATAAAAAGTAAAGTAAAAACATGAAATCCAAAATAAAACAATAAAATAAAATTCATCTACAAAAATGTTTGTTGATATAACAGTAGTAATAAAGGTTTCGACCTTACGACCA
>NC_069489.1:12606102-12608602 GCF_026875155.1 Cherax quadricarinatus | reverse complement strand
TGACGACTACTCTCTGTGTTCTGTTAGTGAGGAAATTATAGATCCATCGACCGACTTTCCTGTTATTCCTTTAGCACGCATTTTGTGCACTATTACGCCATGGTCACACTTGTCGAAGGCTTTTGCAAAGTCTGTATATATTACATCTGCATTCTTTTTGTCTTCTAGTGCATTTAGGACCTTGTCGTAGTGGTCCAATAGTTGAGACAGACAGGAGCGACCTGTTCTAAACCCATGTTGCCCTGGTTGTGTAACTGATGGGTTTCTAGATGCGTGGTGATCTTGCTTCTTAGGACCCTTTCAAAGATTTTTATGATATGGGATGTTAGTGCTATTGGTCTGTATTCTTTGCTGTTGCTTTACTGCCCCCTTTGGTGGAGTGGGGCTATGTCTGTTGTTTTTAGTAACTGTGGGACGACCCCCGTGTCCATGCTCCCTCTCCATAGGATGGAAAAGGCTCGTGATAGGGGCTTCTTGCAGTTCTTGATGAACACAGAGTTCCATGAGTCTGGCCCTGGGGCAGAGTGCATGGGCATGTCATTTATCGCCTGTTCGAAGTCATTTGGCGTCAGGATAACATCGGATAGGCTTGTGTTAATCAAATTTTGTGGCTCTCTCATAAAAAATTCATTTTGATCTTCGACTCTCAGTCTGGTTAGCGGCTTGCTAAAAACTGAGTCATATTGGGACTTGAGTAGCTCACTCATTTCCTTGTTGTCATCTGTGTAGGACCCATCTTGTTTAAGTAGGGGCCCAATACTGGACGTTGTTCTCGATTTTGATTTGGCATAGGAGAAGAAATACTTTGGGTTTCTTTCGATTTCATTTATGGCTTTTAGTTCTTCCCGCGATTCCTGACTCCTAAAGGATTCTTTTAGCTTAAGTTCGATGCTTGCTATTTCTCTGACCAGTGTCTCCCTACGCATTTCAGATATATTGACCTCTTTTAGCCGCTCTGTTATTCTTTTCCGTCGCCTGTAAAGGGAGCGCCTGTCTCTTTCTGTTTTACATCTACTCCTCCTTTTTCTTAGAGGAATAAGCCTTGTGCATACATCGAGTGCTACCGAGTTAATCTGTTCTAGGCATAAGTTGGGGTCTGTGTTGCTTAGTATATCTTCCCAGCTTATATCGGTTAGAAAAAGAGGATAAATAAGTATACAAGATATGATGTAGGGCGAAATGACAGTAGTTTGTTGGATTATGTATTGGTAGATAAAAGACTGTTGAGTAGACTTCAGGATGTACATGTTTATAGAGGGGCCACAGATATATCAGATCACTTTCTAGTTGTAGCTACACTGAGAGTAAAAGGTAGATGGGATACAAGGAGAATAGAAGCATCAGGGAAGAGAGAGGTGAAGGTTTATAAACTAAAAGAGGAGGCAGTTAGGGTAAGATATAAACAGCTATTGGAGGATAGATGGGCTAATGAGAGCATAGGTAATGGGGTCGAAGAGGTATGGGGTAGGTTTAAAAATGTAGTGTTACAGTGTTCAGCAGAAGTTTGTGGTTACAGAAAAGTGGGTGCGGGAGGGAAGAGGAGCGATTGGTGGAATGATGATGTAAAGAGAGTAGTAAGGGAGAAAAAGTTAGCATATGAGAAGTTTTTACAAAGTAGAAGTGATGCAAGGAGGGAAGAGTATATGGAGAAAAAGAGAGAGGTTAAGAGAGTGGTGAAGCAATGTAAAAAGAGAGCAAATGAGAGAGTGGGTGAGATGTTATCAACAAATTTTGTTGAAAATAAGAAAAAGTTTTGGAGTGAGATTAACAAGTTAAGAAAGCCTAGAGAACAAATGGATTTGTCAGTTAAAAATAGGAGAGGAGAGTTATTAAATGGAGAGTTAGAGGTATTGGGAAGATGGAGGGAATATTTTGAGGAATTGTTAAATGTTGATGAAGATAGGGAAGCAGTGATTTCGTGTATAGGACAAGGAGGAATAACATCTTGTAGGAGTGAGGAAGAGCCAGTTGAGAGTGTGGGGGAAGTTCGTGAGGCAGTAGGTAAAATGAAAGGAGGTAAGGCAGCCGGGATTGATGGGATAAAGATAGAAATGTTAAAAGCAGGTGGGGATATAGTTTTGGAGTGGTTGGTGCAATTATTTAATAAATGTATGGAAGAGGGTAAGGTACCTAGGGATTGGCAGAGAGCATGCATAGTTCCTTTGTATAAAGGCAAAGGGGATAAAAGAGAGTGCAAAAATTATAGGGGGATAAGTCTGCTGAGTATACCTGGTAAAGTGTATGGTAGAGTTATTATTGAAAGAATTAAGAGTAAGACGGAGAATAGGATAGCAGATGAACAAGGAGGCTTTAGGAAAGGTAGGGGGTTTGTGGACCAGGTGTTTACAGTGAAACATATAAGTGAACAGTATTTAGATAAGGCTAAAGAGGTCTTTGTGGCATTTATGGATTTGGAAAAGGCGTATGACAGGGTGGATAGGGGGGCAATGTGGCAGATGTTGCAAGTGTATGTGTAGGAGGTAGGTTACTAAGCAGTGAA
>NC_069489.1:12569058-12605602 GCF_026875155.1 Cherax quadricarinatus | reverse complement strand
TTGAACTCCAGGAGCCAATTGCTGGACCAGGTCTGCAGCCTGTCCAGATCCCTTTGTAGTTCTTCCTGGTCTTCGATCGAGTGAATTCTTCTCATCAACTTCACGTCATCTGCAAACAGGGACACCTCAGAGTCTATTCCTTCCGTCATGTCGTTCATAAATACCAGAAACAGCACTGGTCCTAGGACTGACCCCTGTGGGACCCCGCTGGTCACAGGTGCCCACTCTGACACCTCGCCACGTACCATGACTCGCTGCTGTCTTCCTGACAAGTATTCCCTGATTCATTGTAGTGCTTTCCCTGTTAACTCTGCTTGGTCCTCCAGTTTTTGCACCAATCTCTTGTGTGGAACTGTGTCAAACGCCTTCTTGCAGTCCAAGAATATGCAATCCACCCACCCCTCTCTCTCTTGTCTTACTGCTGTCACCTTGTCATAGAACTCCAGTAGGTTTGTGACACAGGATTTCCCGTCCCTGAAACCATGATGGCTGCTGTTGATGAGATCATTCCTTTCTAGGTGTTCCACCACTCTTCTCCTGATAATCTTCTCCATGATTTTGCATACTATACATGTCAGTGACACTGGTCTGTAGTTTAATGCTTCATGTCTGTCTCCTTTTTTAAAGATTGGGACTACATTTGCTGTCTTCCATGCCTCAGGCAATCTCCCTGTTTTGATAGATGTATTGAATATTGTTGTTAGGGGTACACATAGCGCCTCTGCTCCCTCTCTCAATACCCATGGGGAGATGTTATCTGGCCCCATTGCCTTTGAGGTATCTAGCTCACTCAGAAGCCTCTTCACTTCTTCCTCGGTTGTGTGCACTGTGTCCATCACATGGTGGTGTGCCCCACCTCTCCGTCTTTCTGGGGCCCCTTCTGTCTCCTCTGTGAACACTTCTTTGAATCTCTTGTTGAGTTCCTCACATACTTCACTGTCATTTCTTGTTGTCTCTCCTCCTTCCTTTCTTAGCCTGATTACTTGGTCCTTGACTGTTGTTTTCCTCCTGATGTGGCTGTACAACAGTTTCGGGTCATATTTGGCTTTCGCTGCTATTTCATTTTCATATTGTCTTTGGGCCTCCCATCTTATCTGTGCATATTCGTTTCTGGCTCTACGACTGCTCTCCTTATTCTCCTGGGTCCTTTGCCTTCTATATTTCTTCCATTCCCTAGCACACTTGGTTTTTGCCTCACTGCACCTTTGGGTAAACCATGGGCTCATCCTGGCTTTTTCATTATTCCTGTTACCCTTGGGTACAAACCTCTTCTCAGCCTCCTTGCATTTTGTTGCTACATATTCCATCATCTCATTAACTGGCTTCCCTGCCAGTTCTCTGTCCCACTGAACCCCGTTCAGGAAGTTCCTCATTCCTGTGTAGTCCCCTTTCTTGTAGTTTGGCTTCATTCGTCCTGGCCTTCCTGCTTCTCCCTCCACTTGTAGCTCTACTGTGTATTCGAAGCTTAAAACCACATGGTCACTGGCCCCAAGGGGTCTTTCATATGTGATGTCCTCGAAATCTGCACTACACAAGGTGAATACTAAGTCCAGCATTGCTGGTTCATCCTCTCCTCTCTCTCTTGTAGTGTCCCTTACGTGTTGGTACATGAAGTTTTCCAGTACCACCTCCATCATCTTAGCCCTCCATGTATCTTGGCCCCCATGCGGGTCCAAGTTCTCCCAATCGATCTCCTTGTGGTTAAAGTCACCCATCATCAGGAGCTTTGCCCTGCATGCATGAGCTCTTCTGGCCACTCTAGTCAGTGTGTCAACCATCGCTCTATTGCTCTCGTCGTACTCTTGCCTTGGCCTCCTGCTGTTCTGTGGTGGGTTATACATCACTGCTATTACCACCTTGGGACCTCCAGAGTGAAGCGTTCCCGCTATGTAATCACTTTCTTCTCCACTGTCTCCTCTCTCCAGCTCATCAAAATTCCAGTGATTTTTGATCAGCAATGCCACTCCTCCACCCCCTCCTGTTCCCTCTGTCTTTCCTCAGGATTTGGTATCCCATTGGAAAGATGGCATCTGTTATCATACCTGTAAGCTTGGTTTCTGTGAGAGCTATGATGTCCGGTGACGCCTCTTTGGCTCTTTCATGCCACTCCTCCCACTTATTTGTTATTCCATCAGCGTTTGTGTACCATACCTTCAGTTTCCTTTCCAACACTGTGGTTTGGGGGGCATGTGAGGGTGGGAGACCTGGTAGCATACTGTGGGATTCTATAGCTCGGTGTTGGGTGGAGGCTGTGGGTATGGATTGTAGTGTGTGTTGGGATGGTGTGATAGGTTGTATGGTTCTGAGAATAGTTGTGTGTGTGCTTGCGCTTGCTGTTCTGTTCTGCTCTGACTGACCTCTGTTGGTTCCATCCTTGTCTCTTTTCCTAGCTCCTTTCGCTTTTTTGTCCTCTCCCTCAGCGCTTGTTTTTTTTTCTGTCTTGTTGGGAATTCTCTTGTACTTTTCCCGAGTATATCAATGTGGTTCCTTGGGGGACCCTGTTCCCCCACTGTTTCCGTCCTAGAATCAGCTTGATTGGTCGGTTTCTCCCCTTCAGTACCCCCTTTTCTCTGAAAATTTAAATCTCGTCCACCCTCTTCACCTTTTTCCCGTGATGATTTTCTCAATCCCCTTTTCTTTTTTTCCTGTCCCTTCAGTGTGTGTCCTTTATCTCTTTTTTCCCTAAAGCCAGGGATAAACCTGATTTTCCCCTTCCTCCCCCATTGCCTCCCCCCCCTTTTTGACTCTGGATCCCCCTGTATGGGGTCAGTTTCTCCCTTGTTTTTTTCCAGGGGGCTTTGATTGCATGGTTGTGCCTCGCATTCGACCTATCACCCTCTCCATCTGAAACCCAGCTGTTCTTCCCTTTTTCACCCCTTGGCCTTTTTGGCAGGTTGATATGCCCTTACATAATTCTTTAATTCCTTCCTTCCTGTTCGGCCTCGCAGTTCATAGCTGTTCTTCTTGGTCACTCCCCCTGTAATCCCTTCAGCTATTTACCAACTTTTGGACCCTTATTTTTGGCTACGCTTTCGATTGTGCCTCCCAATTCTTTGTCTCCTTCTCCAACCTCTTTCCAATTTACGGAGTCTTTCCCATTTTTTCAAAAAGTCTCTAATTTTTCTCTCCACCTTGTTCCATCCTTTTCCACTGTCCCCCATCCATCCTCCTCCAGAACCATTCCCCTTGACCTTGGTTCCTGCAGTCCCCCCTTTTTTTTTTTTTTTTTTTTTAAAAGAATAGAAAAGGGGAAAAGGGTAAAGGAGAGAGAGAGGGGAAAAGAGTGAGAAGGAAAGGGGAAAAGTGGGAGAGGGGGAAAGAGAGGGAGAAGGGAAGGGAAGGAGGGGGAATGAAAAAGGGGGGAAGGGAGAAGGAAAAAAAAGGGGGAAGGGGAAAAAAGGAGGGGGGGAAAGTGGAAAAAAAAGGGGAAGAGAAGTAAAGGGGAAAGGGGAGGAGAGGGGGGAGAGAAGGAAGGGAAGGGAGAGAGGGGGTGAGGGGAAGGAAAAGGGAAAGAGGGGAGAATGAGAGAGAGAGAGAGAGAGAGAGAGAGAGAGAGAGAAAAAGAGAGAAGAGAGAGAGGAGAAGAGAGAGAGAGAGAGAGGGGAGGGGGAGAGAGAGGGAGAGGGGGAGAGATGGAGAGAGGGAAGAGGGAAGAGAGAGGGGAGAGGGGAGAGGGGAGAGAGGGGAGGGGGAGAGGGGAGAGAGGGAAAGGGGGGGGAGATGAGAGGGAGAGGGGAGGGAGAGAGAAGGGGCAAAGAGAGGGGGAGAGAGAAGGGGAGAAAGGGGGAAAGGGGGAAAGAGGGGGGATGGAAGAGCGAGGGGGGGAGAGAGCTAGGGGAGAAGAGGCTAGGGGGGGGGAGAGGGGGGAAGGGGGGGAGAGATGGGAAAAGGGGAGGGGGGAGAGAGGGGAAAAAGGGGAGGGGAGACAAAAAGGGAGGGAGAGAGTTAGGGGGGAAGATGTTGGGGAGGGAGGGGGTTGTTGGGGAAAAGAGATGTTAGAGGGGAGATGGGGAGGGAAGAGGAGACGAGATGGGTAGAGAGTTGAAAGGAGAGAGAGTTATGGGTAAAGATGAGATAGGTAAAGAGATGGGTCTCTACCTAGGTTTGAAGAAGGGAAGAGGAGAAGACGGGTTCAGTCGCAGTTCACAGGACGGGTAAATCTGGTATTGTGTGTTTGCGTTTTTTACTACGGCTTACAAGTGTTGTTCCTTTTGGGTGTGTACTCCCCCTGTTGAGGTTGGGGGGGTCGAGTCGAGGTCCGGCTCGGTGTGTGACTCACCTAATTGTATCACCAAATTGTGGTTGCGGGGGTCGAGACTCACTCCTAGCCCCGCCTCTTCACTGTCACTACGGACCCTTTCCCTCCGTTCCCTGAGCTTTGTCATATTTCTTTTAAAAACTAGTATTTTTTCCTGCCTCCACTACTTCACTTGTAGGCTTTTCCCATTCCCTTTACAACTCTATGATGAAGAATATTCCCAAAGCCCCTGTGATGTCGAGTTTTCAGCTTCCGTTGTGACCCCTTGTCCCTTTTCCCCCTTTTGGAACACCCTATCTTGTCCCCCTTGTCTATTCCCCCGGTTTTGTATGTCCTTTTTCATTCTCCCTGCCCCTTCGCCCCCTGTCGTCATCCTTTTCCCTTAACCTTTCCTCGTACGACTTTCCCGAAATGGGGGACAGTTGTTGCAAACCTTTGTCCCTTTCTTAATTCTTGACGTGCTTACCGGTGGGGTTCCAAGGGTGTGCTACCCCCATAGGGGCCCAAACATACACATTACATGTCTTGAACGATTCCTTATTTAAGGGATGGGAAAGCTTTTTTAGGTTTGCCAGGCGCCCGTGCTGCAGCGGTTTTTGGGTTTATGTGTGCCTCGGTGATGTCTCGGTGTTTGGGCACCCAAGGTCTTTCTCCCTGGGGAGGTTGTAGTCTTTTTTCCACCAGCCTTTACTCTTCTGCTTTCTTTGCCCCTCCCCCAAACTTTATGACTTTGCATTTGGCTGGTTGAAATTCGGAAGCATTCTGGGGCCACATGTCCCGCCTCTCCCGGGTTTTTTGCGCCTGCCCTCCTCGTCCGATTAATTCTTTTCACAAAATTCACGGTCTGCGCAGGGAACTTCAGGTCTATTCCTTCCAAATGTGTTCACTATATCTAAAATACCCCTGGTCTTAGTTGACCCCCGTGGGGGCCCCCTCGTAACAGGGGCCCCTGGAACCTTTCACGTACCCTGACTCGTTGCTGCCCCCCTGTAGGTATTCCCTTACCCTTTCAGTGCCCTTCCTTTTTCGGTGCCTATCCTCCGCTTCTGACTAATTCTTGGGGGAACGTGTCAAAGGCCTTCTGCAGTCTAGGAAAACCAAATTACCCCCCCCTCTTCTGTGTCTTACTTCTGTTACCTTGTCATAAAACTCCAGGGGGTTTGGGAACAAAATTTCCTCTGAACCCCTGGGTTTTTCATTTATAAATTTTTTCCTTTTCCCGGTGTTTGACCCCTTTCCCCCGATATTTTCTCATGACTTTTCACACAAAATTCAGGACCAGTCTGTAGTTTAAAGCCTCGTTTCTGTTTCTTTCTTAAATATAGGGACTACATTAGCTGTCTTCCATTTCTCAGGTAGTTGCCCCGTTTCAAGGGTGTGTTGAGATTTTGGTTAGAGGCACACAAGATCTCTGTCCTTTTCAAGGGGCCCATGGGGAATGTTTTCGGTCCATCGCCCTTGAGGGTTTTAAGGTCATTTAAGAGTTCTTCACCTCCTCCTCATTGTTCGTATGTCACCAAACACTTGTTGTATATTCCCTCTTGAGTTTCCCTTCTGTCTGTCTTCCACAGCCCTTCCGTCTCTCTTAAAAAAAATTCCTTAATCCCTGTTTAGCTCCTACATACCTCCGCATTTCTTGGAGTTCTCCACCTTCTGTCCCTTAAATTGATCACCCGGGCTTTGACGTTGCTTCCTCCGAGTGGCTATACAAAATTTCGGGTCAGTCTTATTCCGATGCTGTCTTTTCATACTGTCGGGGCCCCCCTCCTTCCTGGCGTACTCATTCCTGGCTCTGCGACTGATTCCCTATTTTTGTGGTTTTTTTTGCCTTCTGTCTTTTCCATTCTCTATGCACTTTGTTTTTTTCCTCCTTTCACCGCGGGTTAAACCCGGGTTGTTTGGCTTCTGTTGTTACGTTTTTCCCCTTTGGGGAAAGAACCTTTCCTGCCTCCTTTATTTTGTTGCTACATATTCCCCCATTTTTATTTCTGGTTTCCCTGCCAGTTCTCTGTCCCCCTGGACCTCCCGCAGGAAGTTTTCAACCCTATGTAGGCCCCTCTTTTATAGTCAGGCTTTTCCTTCTACCCCTGTTTTTCTCTCCATTGAGCTCACTATTTTTTCAAAGCACAGAAACCACGTGGGCGCTACTCCCAGGGGGGCCTCATACTTGTGTCCTCAATGTCTGGTGTCCAGGGGGAACACAAAGGGCCAACTTGCTGGGTTCATCCTCCCCTCTCACCCGGGAGTGTCCTTAACATGTTTGGGGCATGGGGTTTTTCCCGCACCCGTCCAACTCCTGGCTCTCCATGTTTCGGGACCCCCATGTGGCCCCAGGTTTTCCCGTCAAACTCCCCCGTGGTTGAAATCCCCCTAACCCGCAATTTTCTCTGCGGAGTGAGCTCCTCTTGCCCCCCCAGCAAGGTTTTTCCCCCATTGCCTGTTGCTCTCTTTATATTCCTCTCTTGGGTCCTGCAGTTCTGTGGTGGATTATACATCACTGCAATGACCCCCTTTGTGTTCCCCAGACTGAAGGTACCCCCTCTATTATTCCTTCCCTTTTCTCGAATTCCATTGTTTTTACGAGCAAGCAACCCCCCCCCCCCTGCCCCTTCTATCTTTCCTCTGATCGGTATCCGGTGGGAAAATTTTCATCTGTTATTGTCTCCAGATTTTGTTTTGTAACTGCTATGTTTCTGGGAAAATTTCATTGATTCTTTTTGCCATTCCCCATGTTTTGTTAATCCATCTGCATTTTCGTTTCCCAAACCTTTAACTTTGTTCAATACGTAACTGTGGTGCGGGGGGGGAAACGAGGGATCGGTGTGTGTTTTGGGTTTGGGTTTGGATTGTTCGTTGCCTTGGGGGGTCTGGTGGAGCCTTCTGCAGGGGTTTTGGGGGGTGCGCTTGTCCTTTTCCCTTTTATCCGGGTTATTTTTGCCTTTTTTTTCTTTTCCCCCCATTCTCCTTTTTTTTTGAACTCTTTCTTTCATTGTCTTCCTTTCGTCCTGTGTTCTGTCTCGGTCGAGGTACACACTCCGGAACTCCTGCTTGCCTCTCAGCCGTGCTTTCTCCTGCAGGATCATGGTTCGGGTTGATTCTGCCTTGAAAATTACTTTGAGAGGCCGATTCCTTTTCTTTGTGAACCACCCAGTTCTCCGAAAATTTGCCACCTGGGTCATGTCCCCCTCGCCTATCACCTTCATGATGTCTTCAATCGCTTTTTTCTCCTGCTTTCTTTCATCATAAGTTTCCCTTTAGCTTCGTCTAGCCCATAGACAAACACGGATCTCTCCCTTTCCACCTCCCACTGTGACTCCCATTGCATCCTCTGATGTGTTTTAGTTCCTTCCCGTGGAGTGTTCCTTCCTTCAGTCCCTTCCCTCGTTATGGCCCCTATGCTTCTTGGTTTATCCTTCCTGCTCACCTGCTCCTGGCCCCCAGAGGTATCTGGTAAGGTCCTTGCACATGTCCTAGTTCCTTCAATGTCTTCCAACCTCTCTTTCTGTCCTAGAGTGCTCCCTGTCTTTGTTTTTGGCCCCATGTGGTTTGACAGGACCTCTGCATACAGTTTAGTTTCCATGCTTCCTTCGGACCTGTTGTCTGTGTTCGATGTAGCCATTGCCGATGCTACTTCTGTAATATCTTTGTCTCTGTGCTGTTTCAGATGTCTCAGCTCCTCTTCTAATCTCTCTATCTTGATTTCTGCTGCTGTGGCCTGTTGCTTCCACCTTCTGCATTCTGCTGCTAACCTCTCTTCCATCTTCCTTTCCAGCTCATCTAGTCTCCTTCCCCAGTCTTCATCCCTTTTTTAAGCTCTACCTCCCATTCCTCCCTCTCAGATTCGTCCTTGGAGCCCCTTGTCCTCATCCTATTTGTGGTTGCAAGGGTCGATTCACAGCTCCTGGACCCGCCTCTTCGCTGGTCGTTATTAGGTCCACTCTCCCTGATTCACGAGCTTTATCGTATCTCTTATTAAAGCTATGTATGGATCTTACCTCCACTACATCACTCTCCAGATCTTCCAGTCCTTTCTGTATGTGTGTTATCACCTAATTATAGTTGTAGGGGTCCATTCATAGCTGTGTGCGTGTGTGTACTCCTCACTTACATGTAGTTGCTCGAGGTGTGTGTGTGTGTGTGTGTGTGTGTGTGTGTGGTGACGTGTACTTAGCTCTGTGAAGACCTGTTTGTGTGCTCTCTGTGAATCTGAACCAGGATGCCCTCTTTTGAGCAACTTTACCAGCAGCTGAGAGAAGAGCTCAGAGTTGCTGAGATGGAGATACGGCGATTAACGGAGGAGAACAAGAGGATTCGTAGTAATCCTCCTGTTGTGAGTCCCCAGGTTAAGAGGGGAGCTTGGTCAGTGGCCGGGCAACATGGAACCAAGCTGAAGATCAAGAAAACGGTTGGAGAGGCAGAAACAACGAGAAACCAGAAGACTACCGTGGAAACTTCCAACCCATTCTCGGTGCTACCCGACGAATGTGAGTGTTCTACTGGGAATGCCACAACGAGCACCAAAGAAGCATTGGCAGACGTGAGTGAGACATCCCTAGAAACCCCAACGAAGACCATCGAGAACGTCTTGACGAATTCTACAAGTGGTGTAATGCTACCTGGCGAATGTGAGTCGACTACTCGGAGCATCACGACGGACGACGCAAAGGAAGGTAAAAACATTGTTGTTGTTGGGGATAGCCAGATTAGGTACATGGATAGGGCATTCTGCTTGAAGGACAGGAGTAGGAGGCAGAGAGTGTGTTTTCTGGGCAGGGAAGAAGGATATTGTTAGCCGTCTGGATGACATCATGAGAGGTAATGGGAGCAATCCTATTATCTGTCTCAGTGCTGGAGGCAACGATGTTGGCAGACGTAGGAGTGAGGACCTGATTAGCAAGTATAGGTCAGCAATAGAGATAATTAGGAGGAAGGGTGGGAAACCTGTCATATGTGGCATTTTTGCCAAGGAGAGGAGTTGGAAATGAATGGTTGTCCAGAGAAATTGGTGTCAATTGCTGGCTGGACAAATACTGTAAGGAAAATGCAGTAACATTCATTGACAACTGGGACCTCTTCTATGGCAGAAATGACATGTATGCCAGGGATGGGGTTCACTTATCTAGGTGTGGGGTGGGAGCACTGGCCAACGCAGTGGAGGGAGCTGTTAGGTCTTTAAACTAGGAATAGTTAGTGGTATGGGTTTTTGCGGGAAAACTGTGAAGTCTCAGGGTAGTAATATTGAGTACTAGGAGAACTAGTAATAGCAAAATGAGGTGGATATCGGAAAGCCAGTGGCACTAATTGACAAGGACAGTAATAGGTTTAGTGGAATAACAGAAAGGAGCAGAAATGATAAAGAGAAAGGAGGGTCCTTAAGTATATATTACACAAATAGTCGCAGTGCTAGGAATAAGATGGACGAGTTGAGACTAGTTGCTAGTGCAGGTAACATAGATGTATTTGCCATTACTGAGACGTGGTTTAATTCAAAAAGTCGGGACATGCCTGCAGAATGTCACATTCAGGGTTTCAAATTGTTCCAAGTAGATAGAAGTATCGGGAAGGGGGGTGGGGTGGCATTGTACGTCCGAGATCGCTTGAACTGTTGCATTAAAACAGGTATTAAGTCTGAAGTAACACATACAGAGTCTGTTTGGATAGAATTTTCAGAGGGGCATGAAAAATTAACTTTAGGTGTGATATACCGTCCCCAAATTTAGATAGGGACCAGGGAAGACTACTATGGGAGGAAATTGTTAGGGCCACAAGGCACGATAATGTAGTAATTCTAGGAGACTTTAACTTTAGTCATATTGATTGGAATTTCTTGACTGGGAATTAGAATCATACGACTTCTTAGAAGTAGTTCAGGATTGTTTTTGAAGCAGTTTGTGACAGAACCTACAAGGGGTAATAACCTGCTTGACTTAGTTCTGGCAAACAATGAATCCTTGTTAATAATTAGAAGTTTCAGAGAACTGGGTGCTAGCGACCACAAATCAATTACATTTAGAGAATTGAATGGAAGTATGATAGTAGGGATTACTCAGTAACAGTCCCAGATTTTCGCCTTAGCAGATTACGATGGGCTTAGAGAACACTTATCATCTGTTGACTGGGGTAACGAAGAGAGCTATCAATATGACAGTTTTCTGAACACAATACATGCTGTTCAAAGAACATTTATCCCTTATAAAGAAATTAGATCAAATAGAAATGACCCAAAATGGATGAATAATAGGCTGAAATATCTACTAGGGCATAAGAAAGGAATTTATAGGCGTATCAAAAGAGGCGAGGGTCATCTTATGAATCAGTATATTGACATTAAGAGGGACATTAAAAAAGGGGATAAGAAAAGCTAAAAGGGACTATGAAATTAAAGTTGCTAGGGATTCTAAAACTAACCCAAAAAGTTTTTTCCAGGTATATAGAACAAAAGTTAGAGATAAGATAGGTCCCCTTAAAAATAACTATGGGCATCTTACTGACAAAGAGAATGAAATGCGCTCGATTTTAAATAATTATTTTCTCTCGGTTTTTACACAGGAAGACACTAATAATATTCCGGTAATTAATTTTTATAGTGGGCCAGAAGAAGATAAATTATGTAACATCATAGTCACTAGTGAAATGGTTGTGAAGCAGATAGACCGACTGAAGCAAAATAAGTCACCGGGTCCTGATGAGGTTTTTTCAAGGGTTCTAAAGGAATGCAAAATGGAAGTCTGTGAACCATTAACTAATATTTTTAATTATCTCTTCAAACAGGTGTAGTGTCTGATATGTGGAAGATGGCTAATGTAATTCCTATTTTTAAAACAGGGGACAAGTCGTTACCGTCAAATTACCGCCCAATAAGCCTGACCTCAATTGTAGGCAAATTACTAGAGTCAATTATAGCTCAAATTATAAGAAGCCATCTCGATAAGCATAGCTTGATTAATGATACTCAGCATGGATTCACAAGAGGCCGGTCTTGTCTAACTAATTTATTAACTTTCTTCAGTAAAGCTTTGAGGCTGTTGACCACGATGAAGAATTTGATATTATTTACTTAGATTTTAGTAAGGCATTTGATAGAGTTCCGCACCAAAGACTGTTGAAGAAAGTAGCAGCTCATGGCATTGGGGGAAGAGTGCTCTCGTGGATCGAATCATGGCTCACAGACAGGAAGCAGAGAGTGTCCATAAATGGGGTTAAAATCCGAGTGGGATCAGTAACAAGTGGCGTTCCACAGGGATCAGTCTTGGGCCGTTGTTGTTTATAATATATATCAATGATCTTGATGAAGGAATTACTAGTGATATGAGCAAATTCGCCGATGACACGAAGATAGGTAGGATAATTGATTCAAACGTAGATGTTAGGGAACTTCAGGAGGATTTAGACAAACTCTACTCTTGGTCAGAAAAGTGGCAGATGCAGTTCAATGTAGATAAATGCAAGGTTCTGAAGCTCGGGAGTGTCTATAACCCTAGCACTTATAAGTTAAATAATGTAGAACTTAGCCATACAGATTGCGAAAAGGACTTTGGGGTTATGGTAAGCAGCAACCTTAAACCAAGACAGCAATGCCTAAGCGTACGTAATAAGGCAAATAGATTACTGGGATTTATATCAAGAAGTGTAAGCAACAGAAATCCAGAGGTCATACTGCAGCTTTATACATCATTAGTAAGGCCTCACCTAGATTATGCAGCTCAATTCTGGTCTCCATATTACAGAATGGACATTAAATTCGTTAGAAAACATTCAGCGTAGGATGACTAAATTAACACATAGCATTAGAAATCTTCCTTATAAGAAAGATTGAAGACTCTTAAGTTACATTCACTTGTTAGACGAAGAATGAGGGGAGACCTGATAGAAGTGTATAAGTGGAAGTAGGTATTAATAAAGGGGATATTAACAAGGTCTTGAGGATATCTCTCCAAGAGAGAACCCGCAGTTTTGGATTTAAATTAGATAAGTTTAGATTTAAAAAGGGCATAGGAAAGTTTTGGGTTTTGGGAAAATAGGGTAGTGATAGTGGAACAGTCTACCTAGTTGGTTATTGAGGTGGGAAATTTGGGAGTTTAAATTTTTGGTTGGTAAGTCATGAGGGAGGGGTTGGATTTGTTTGGGGGATTGCACTCGGAGCTTGTTTTTGGGGGGCTTGAAGTTTGGGTTTGGGCAAATTTTGTTAGTGGGAGAGTTGTAAAGGACTGCCTGTATGGGGCCCAAAGGCCTGCGCGTTTCCTCCTTTCTTTGTTCTTATTTTGTGTGGTATGTGTGTGGGTATGTGTGTATGTGTGTGGTGTGTATGTGTGTTGTGTGTGTGTGTGTGTTGGGGTTTTGGTGGGGGTTGTGTGTGTTTTTTTTTGTTTTGTGTGTGTGTGTGTGTGGTGTTGTGTGTGGTGTGTGTGTGTTGGGGTGGGTGTGTGTGAGTGTGGGTTTTTTGCTTGTTGTAGGGGTGTGTGTGTATCCCCTAGTTGAGGTTGCAGGGGTCGAGTCCAGCTCTGGCCCCGCCTCTTCATGGTCGCTACTAGGTCACTCTCCCGAACCGTGAGCTTTATATCCCCGCTTTAAAACTAGTATGGTCCTCCTCCACTACTCACTTCCCAAAATATTCCCCCTTCCTGACTACTTTGTGGCTGAAGAAAAAACTTCCCAACTCCCTGTATTCATCTGTTCTTAAAATTCAACTGGTCCCCCTTTTTGTGTCCCCTCTCAGGAACGTCCCCCTTTGTCCACCCTTTTCATTCATCTCGTATTTTGTATGTCGTTATCGTTTTCCCCCTTTTCCCCATGTCCTCCCGTGTCCCTAAGGTTGATTTTCCCCTTAAACCCCTCCTCGTAGGACATACCTCTTAGCTTGGGACTAGTCTTTTTTGCAAACCTTTGCACTTTCCTAGTTTCTTTTGTGATTTGGTAGGAGGGGTTCCGACGTTGCGCATACTCCAAAATTTGGGCCCAACGTAAAGGTGTAAGGGTCCCGAACGATTCCTTAATAAAATGTGGGAATTTTTTCGAGGTTTGTAGGCGCCCTATGCTGCAAGGGTTTTTTGTTTGATGTGCGCTTCAGGGGTGTGCCTGGGGTTTTTTACTCACCCCAAGATCTTTTTTCCCTTTAGGAGGTTTGTAGTCTTGGCCCCCCACCTGCATTCCCCTGCGGCTTTTATGCCCTTCCCCAATCTTCAGACTTTGATTGGGGGGATTGAATCCAGGAGCCAATTGCTGGACCAGGTCTGCAGCCTGTCCAGATCCCTTTGTAGTTCTGCCTGGTCTTCGATCGAATGAAATCTTCTCATCAGCTTAACGTCATCTGCAAACTGGGACACTTCGGAGTCTATTCCTTCCGTTATGTCGTTCACAAATACGAGAAACAGCACTGGTCCGAGGAATGACCCCTGTGGGACCCCGCTGGTCACAGGTGCCCACTCTGACACCTCGCCACGTAACATGACTCGCTGCTGTCTTCCTGACATAGTAGTGCCTTCCCTGTTGTCCCTGCTTGGTCCTCCAGTTTTTGCACTAATCTCTTGTGTGGAACTGTGTCAAACGCCTTCTTGCAGTGCAAGAAAATGCAATCCACCCACCCCTCTCTCTCTTGTCTTACTGCTGTCACCATGTCATAGAACTCCAGTAGGTTTGCGACACAGGATTTCCGGTACCTGAAACCATGTTGGCTGCTGTTGATGAGATCATTCCTTTCTAGGTATGTGTGTGTGTGTGTGTGTGTGTGTGTGTGTGTGTGTGTGTGTGTGTGTGTGTGTGTGTGTGTGTGTGTGTGTGTGTGTGTGTGTGTGTGTGTGTGTGTGGTGTGTGTGTGTGTGTGAGTGAACAAAGTCATGGATGGTCAGTTGTGGCTGCATGAATATCGTCACATTAGTTGCTTGCAGTCAGTCTTTCCATGTATAAAGCAATATATTTTCCATTCCATACAACCAGGACAAGTTATTGACTAAGAATAAATTGTTCTTAAATATATACTCTTCATATTTTCCATAATAATCCATCAAATTCAAGCAGTATGACTTTAGTTATTTGTGTTACATATTTTCTAAATTATCGTGAAGAGCATTGATGAAAGTTATAATTTTTTTAAAGAAATTATGTAAGAACAATATTAGATAAAGAAAAATAATGTTTAGTGTACAAGAGTTGTTCAGCATGAAGATGGTAAGCTGAGGAAGGCGAGAGAGACAGAGGCAGACAGACAGACAGACAGACAGACAGACAGATAGACAGACAGACAGACAGACAGACAGATAGACAGAGAAACAGGCACTGTTCGTTTCCCACAGAGAAATTTTGATGGAGCTTCCTAAATCTCTTACATGACAATTTAAATTGTTGTGTTAGACAAGATATTAAATTAGAAGCGTCAGCCACTGAATCTGTTTGGTTACAGCTTCTCGAGGGCCGAGAAAAACTAATTTTGGGTGTGATTTACAGGGCCCCAAATCTTGATAGGGAGTGCAGTAAACTTCTATGGGACGAAATTCGTAAGGCATCTACATACGAAAATGTTGTGCTAATGGGAGATTTCAACTATAGACAGATTGACTGGAGCAATTTGACAGGAAATTTAGAGTCAGGTGACTTTCTTGATACGATCCAGGATCGTTTTTTTAAAACAGTTTGTGACAGAGCCAACTAGGAAATAACCTTCTTGACTTGGTTCTTGCCAGTAGGGAAACACTAATTAATAATCTTGAGGTTAATGATGAGCTTGGGGAAAGTGATCACAAATCACTCAGTTTTAATATATCATGAATTCCCCTAATAATGGCAATCAAGTCTCCGTCCCTGACTTTCGCTTGGCTGATTTCATAGACTGAAAAATTACTTAGGTGGGCTGAACTGGAAGGACCTGACTAAGGGTCAGGTAGGTGGTGATGGTTGCCGATAAGATGCTTTCCAGGGCATAGTTCTAGCTGCTCAGTCAAAAACTAGTTTCACAAATATGAAAATCAGATCAATAACAAAAATGATCCTAAATGGATGAACAATAGATTAAAAAATCTGATTGGTCCAAAAGAGGGCATATTAGGAAAATCAAAAGAGGAGAAGGGGCAATTACTAATCCGATAAATTCAGTTAAAGAGAGAAATAAAAAAGTGAATTAGAAAAGTCAAAAAGAGATTATGAGTTAAAAGTTGCAAGAGAATCGAAGACAAACCCAAAGATTCTTTCAGCAAAAAAAAAAAAAATGAATATACAGAAGTAAGATCAGGGAGCAAGATAGGCCCACTCAAAGTTCTCGGTCAGCTCACTACCATTGAAAAGGAAATAGTGTAAGAATTTTTAACACCTACTTCCACTCAGTATTTACACAGGAGGATACCAGCGATATTCCAGTAATGATAAATTATGTAAACAGGACGGATAATAAACTGTCACCATAAGTGACACATTGACAGGTCCTAGCAACAATAGATACATTAAAACCTAACAAATCCCCCAGGCCCTGATTAACTGTATGCAAGGACTAAGGATGAAAGTAGGAGCTTAGCACACCCTTTGGCTAATCCATTTCAACATATTCACTACAAACTGGCATGGTGCCAGATAAGTGAAAATGGCAAATGTGTGAACCGTGAGTTTCAAAACAGTGACAGGTCCTTATCATCGAACTATAGCCCAAAAAGCCAAACCTCCATAGTGGGAAAATTTATGGAATCAATAATTTGCCGAGGCAGTTCGTAAGCCACCTTGAAAAGCATAAATTAATCAACGAATCTCACATGGTCTACAAAGGGGCGTTCCTGCCTTAACTAATTTATTAACATTTTTCACTAAGGTATTTGGAGAGTAATCATGGTAAATGAATATGAAATTGTGTATATGGACTTCATAATGCTTCTTTTGACAGGGTCCCACATCAGAGACTATTGAGGAAAATTAAGCACATGGAATAGGAGGATAAATTTTTTCCTGGATAAGTCATGGTTAACAAATAGCAGCAGAGAGTTGCAATAAATGGGGAGAATCAGAGAGGGGAATCGTCACGATCGGTGTTCCTCAGGGTCAGTGTTGTCCCCCTGCTGTCACAATCTACGAGCATAAACGACATAAATGAGGGCATAAAGAGCGACAATTCGGCAAGTTTGCCGATGACACCAAAATATGCCGTCGAATTCTTCTGACGAGGACATTCGAGCACACCAGAAGATTTGAAAAGACGTGAGCAGTGGTCGGAGAAGTGGCAGAAGCAGTTTAATAAGACAAATGTAAAGTTCTAAATGTTGGACATGAACAATAACATTGCCACAAATAAACTAAATTAATGCATCTTAATAATTACGGATGTGCGGAAAAAGATTTAGGATTCTGTTAGCAGTAATCTGAAACCAGACAACAGTGCATAAGTGTTTCGCATAAAGCTAATAGAATCATTGGCTTCATATCAAAAGCATAAAGAATAGAGTACCTCAGTTGTTCTTCAACTCTATACATCCTTGGTTAGGCCCACATTTAGATTTTGCTAGCAACAGTTTTGTCACCGTATACAGAATGTGGAAATACAAATTCTCTGGAAAATTGTAACAAAGGAGGATGACAAAGTTGATCCCATGTATCAGAAACATCCCAATGAGATAGACTAAGGGCCCTGAAACTGCACTCTCTAGAAAGACGTAGAATTAGGGGGGATATGATGAGGTGTATTAAATGTGGAAGACGAGGATAAATAAGGGGAGTAAATAAGTGTGCTGAAAATATCAGCCTAACAGAGGACTCCAGCAATGGTTTAAGTTGGAAAAAATTCAGATCAGGAAGGATATAGGAAAGTACTGGTTTGGTAAATAAGAGTGTGGATGAGTGGAACAAACTCCAAGTACCGTTATAAGAGCCAGAAGGGGGCGTTGTGTAGCTTTAAAAAAGTATTGCAAAAATACATGAGTAGATGTGGGTGGGTGTGAGTTAACCTGATAGCTTGTGCAACCAGGTCGGTTGCCGTGGATCCTCCCTTAAGTCAATGTGACCTGACCTGACTAGGTTGGGTTGCAATGTCTTAAGGCCGTAGGAGACTTGACCTGCCACGCCAAATGGCCATAGGCCTCTGCATTGTTCCTTCGTTCTTAATTCTTATGTTCTTATTACAAATTTTTTTGGAGCTTGTTCGAAGAATATTACCAATTCCCTTTCTTTGAACTATATGAATATTTGGTTGTACTTTTCGATATTTGGTTAAGGAATCTCATGCAATCCAAATGTAGTCTGATCGATGGTCTACTTTTATTTACCAAAACAACCCTTTCTCTATCTATTTGTTGTTTTTACAAAAAAACAAAGTCTATTATCATAAAAACAAAAAATTGAGTACTCACCGCCTTTGTGGGGAAAAAACCCCAAAGGTTTAAAAGGGGTTAATACAACAGAATACAATAGTATTTCATCCAACAGCGTCAAGCCAAAAAAGAAGTTTTTAAGAATCAGGAGGTGGTGCAAGCGTCATTTTGGGGGGTGAAGAAGGTAAAAAGGGTTGTAAAGGAACCTGCAAGTGTTGTGTGTTGGCTACGGGAGGTAAGATAATTCTTTTTAAGATGTTCACTTTGTATACGGGTAGTGAAGTAAAGTTAATTATTTTTATTAAAATCTATAAAATTTTTACTACATTTTTCCTTTATGGTCCAAAATCAATATTGAGTTTTTCTTATAAACTTCAATTTAAATTGCGTAAAGAATATTTAAAGTTAAGATAAATTAAATTTATTGGGAAGATTCGACATCAGTTAATAAAAATACAATATGGTTACTAAAATAAAAATGTGGTGGTAAACCCAAACCCAAAAAAATTTTCATTAGCTAAAAAAGTAAAAAAAGATCTTTGACTCGAGAATTGAATACTTTAGTATAAATAATATTGTTTCCCTTGCAACTGGTAAACACATAAAATATACAGTTTCCCCTTGCAACACGGGTCAACTACATAATCATGCCCCCTTGCAACAGGCAACTTACAATATCATTTTCCCTTTGCAACAGGTAAACTAAATAATCATGTTTTCCCTTTTGAAACACTACAACTACAATATCATTGTTTACCTTGCAACACGGGTAAATATATAACAGCTTCTTACAACACTGGTAAACTACATAATCATGCTTCCCTTGCAACACTGGTCAACTACATATAATAATCACGCTTCCTTCAACAGGGTAAAACTACATTGTCATTGTTTCCCTTGCAACACTGGTCAAACTATATCATGTTTTCCCTTGAAACACTGGTAACTACATATGTCTGTTTCCCTTGCAACCGGGTCAATACTATCATTGCTTTTTTCAACACGGCAACTACATATACTATCAACTTCCCTTGCCCTGTCAAAAAACCCCAAATTATCATGCCCATTGCCACAGGTCAACTACATATATAAAAAACTTTGTTTCCCCTTGCAACACTGGTCAAAATTTCAGCTTCCTTGAAAAAGGTCAGCTTTTTAAATCATTGCTTCCGTTGCAACACGGGTCAACTACAATATCATTCCTTCCCCTTGCAACACAGGTCAATACATAAACTGTTTTCCTTGCAACACGGGTCAATATATATCATTGCTCCCTGCAACATGGTCAACACATATTTTTCATGTTCCCTTGCAACACTGGTAAACTACAATATCATGTTTCCCCTTGCAACACTGGTCAACTAAATATCATTGCTTCCCTTGCAACACGGGTCAATAAAATCATGTTTTCCCTGAACACTGGCAAACTTTTAAACGCATCCCTGCAAAAGGGGTCAACTACAATAATTATAATTGTTCCCCTTGAAACTTTTCACTAAATTTTAAAAAATCATTGCTTTCCTTGCAACACGGGTCAAACATAAAATATATCATGTTCCCGAACACGGGGTCAACTACATATAATATATAATTCTTCCCTTGAAACACGATAAACTACATAACCCCTTCATCCCTTGCAACACTGGTGAACTCATATAACTTCACCCTTTTGAAACACTGGCAACTACTATAATTCTGTTTCCCTTGCATCATGGTCAACTAATATAAAATATCATAATTCCCTTGCAACAGGTAAACTAATAAAATATGTCATTGCTTCCCTTGCAACATGGTCAACTACTAAATGTATCATCATCCCTTGAACACTGGTCGTCAATAAAACAGCATCCCTTCAACATTGTCAACTACAATAAAAAACATGTTTCCCCTTTTCAACACTGATAAACTACTACATATATCATTGCTTCCCTTGAAACATTGGAAAATATACCATGCTTCCCTTGCAACCGGTCAAAACAAATACATCTTCCTTGCAACACGGGTCAACACAATAAAAAACAGTTTCCCCTTGCAACACTGGTTAAACGAAAAAATTATCATTGTTCCCTTGCAACACTGGTAAACACATATAATATTCATGTTTCCCCTTCAACACTTTAACTAATATACTGTTTCCCTTTCAAAAACTGTCAACTACATATAAAATACAGGGTTTTCCCTTGCAACACTGCTCAACTACTACAAAATCATGCTTTCCCTTGCAACACTGCTCAAATACATTTTAAAACAGCTTCCCTTGCAACCTGGTCAATCCAATACACTTCCCTTCAACATGGTTCAACTACATTTTCATGCTTCCCTTGAAAACCTGCTCAACTACATATATCATGCTTCTATAAGGGGCTTTTTGGGTATAGAAGCGGGTTTTAAAATGATACGTCTTCTTCGGGGGCTTCTTACTTTTTTTTTAAGGGGTAGGGGTTACACAGGCTTGGTGTGTGGCCCAGGCCCCGGGCGGGGCCTCCCCCTAGAGAGGGGGGATACTTGTGTCTTCCTGCAGGCCGCTGTGTGGTGAGGTGGACCAGTGGGGGCATTAAAGTGCGGGGCCTCAGGTGGCAGCACCAGCAGGGGGCCGAAATATAACTAAGTGGAAACCCAAGGCTTCTGGGCAGAATTAAGCTGCTACATACGCTCGGCCACCTACCCCGTCGCCGCGCACAATTGGTAGAAAAGAAACTCTTCCCCTTCCGTAGGAAAGGGCAAAGAACAAAAATAAAAACATATTTCCATAGGACATAAAAAAAAAAACTTCCTACAGGGGGGGAAGATAAAACTTTGGGGTGTGCAAAAAACGTGGTCAAAGGGAAATGACGCGAAGGGCCACGATCCCTTTCCCTGCGTCTGGACGATACTGCAACCGGGGAGACATCGCTGCGGCTGGCGTGAAAACAGGTTAGGGTCTCCTCTGGAACGGGAACTATCGAGGATCGCTGCGGGTTTTTCACTAAACCTGGGCACACAGGGCTGGTCCCCCTCGAGGAGGCTTCGAAAAAACTCGGCAATGGCAGGATCTGGCAAGCGCCCAGAGGCATTCTCGATGGTACTGTCGCTGGGCGTCACCCCGGCGAGCGGGAGCGATTTTTTGGATGATTGTGGCGAGACGACTGGGCGAAAAAAACTGGGGCGTAACATCATACACCAGACGCTGAAGATAGCTTTAAAAGGGACATATTATGTGAGCTCCAAAAAGCTTTTACACGGGTACACACGTGTCTTCTCTCGACTTTGGATTAAGCAGGGGTTAGTTAACGCCCCAGATTTGTTTTTCTCAATAACTGCATTCTAGGTCTGGGGTAAAAGTGAAACAAATCTCATGGAAATCGTGCATACATTCGAGAACTCCGACGACGAGCATAAAAGTTTTTCTGTAAAGAGGGCTGGGCTCAGGGCTGGTAATCAAGAAAAACGTAGGGTCACACGGGTGACTTAACACGGGTGCTACCGGGTTGGCTCAAGACCTCCGGACACACGGAAACTTTACAAACACACCGGTATAGGGTAAAAACAGGTTAACTAGCAAAATGATTTTTTTCTGTGCAAAAAACTACACGCCCTATACTAAAATGTGAAAAACACTGACAAGAGGAATTAATTAAACACGACATTATTTCTCTCAATCTTCTCGACAATACTGAAATAATTTAAATGAACACTCAGGTAAATCATTGATGTCAGGCGTGATGTCGCGAGGGACGTCCAGGGCTGTGACGTCAGCAGACATCTGAGATAGTCAGGGGAAAATATAGGTACTCAGCGACATCGTGGTGACCAGCAGACATCGTGACGTCATAAGTCGGGGAGCATCGTGGTGACGTCAAGTGATCGGGCACAGACCACAGCATGTGCCTGGGACTCTGGGGAACCAGTAGTCGTGGTTACGTGACATGCCAACCCAAAGTGGGGTCGACCAAATGGGGGTCTGACTATGGCATGTGATCCCCCAGCTTCGAGTGCCTCGGGGGACTGGGTCCAGCACTGGCAAAAAAAACCACGAAAAAAAGCAGAAAACACACAAGGGATGGGCTGGGATGTTTGGGAAGGTGGTGGGGAGGGGCGTGGGTGGTTATGGCGGGCCAGTCTACCCTTCCCCCTCCCTCCCCCTCCACCAAAACACGTGAAAGCCACACGGCGCGAAATCACCACAAAACTCACCTCTGGCTTGCGAAACTCTTCTGACTGAACAACACACAACAACAAGTGACGCTGAACATTTATTTAAAACACGTGGGGGCACTGTAGCGTGGAGCACTGGGACGCCCCCACAATTTTCGGAGAAATTTTTACAAATTTCGGGAACCCTTGTACCGTGTTGGATGCTCAAATGCGACAGACTCAGGGTAAATCGTTTAGGACGGTGCTTCTTTTATAGGGGGGATGAAAATGAAAATGACTTCATACCTCTTTCCCTTTCCCCTCCCGGCAAACAACTGCTGCAAGCACCCCCTTTTCCATTTATAACGGGTTTGTTTGGTATATGGTACGGGTGGGAAAAAGAACGTTTAGAGGCTTTTACTTTATTAATAATGTCGTACTGGGTTACACGGGTTTGTGTGTGGGCCCCCTGGCCCGGGGAGGGCCATCCCCACGAGAGAGAGCTGGGAGTACTTTTGTCTTCCTGTTGGCCGCTGTTTAGTGAGGGGGAGGCATGTCTGGGGAATGAAGTGGCAAAGGCCCCTAGGGGCAGCACCCGCATGGGGCGAAAAAGAAAATAAGCTGGCAGACAGCAGGGGGGGGTGTCTGCGCAGACAACATGTCTACCTTTCCCCGCAACACTGGTAACTAAAATTTCAGCTTCCCCCAGCAACCTGTTCAACGTATTATCATGCATCCCTTTTTCAACATGGGCAACTGTATACATGCTTCCCTTTCAAACATGGCAACGCATATCATATCATACTTCTCTTCAAATTTTTCCCTTCAACATGGCAACTAATATAAAATTTTCATTGCTTCCCTTGCAACATGGTTAACTACAATAAATACCTTGCTTCCCTTTCAACACTGGTCAAATAATATAAAAATATCATTGTTCCCTTGCACCCCGGGCAAATACATAAAATATCTTTTTTCCCTTGCAACCTGGTCAACTACATATAAAATTTTCATTGCTTTTCCCTTTTCACACTGGCAACTCCTATAAAAATACATTGCTTCCCTTTCAAAACTGGTCAATTTTCATGTAACAATCATTGCCCCCTTCCAACACTGGCAACTACAATAATATATCATGCTTCCCCTTCCAACACTGGTGAACACATAAATATATCATAGCTTCCCTTCAACACTGGGGAACTACAATAAATGTCATTGCTTCCCTGCCACTGGGCAATACAATATCATGCTTTCCCCCGCAACATGGATCTAATTTAATCATTTCCCTAGCAACCGGTCAAATAAAAATCTGCTTCCCTTGCAACACGGGGAACTAATATAACATTCATTTCCTTGCAACATGGCAACTACTTACAAAATCTGTTTCTTTGCAACACGGTTAATACATTAATATTTCATTGCTTCCCCCTTTCAACATTTTAACTACATATAATTATCTTGTTTCATTGCAACACTGGGCAACTTCAATAATATATCATTGCTTTTCCCCTTTCCCAAAATAAAAAAAATAATTATCATTGTTTACCTTTTCAAACTGGTCACTACTATTTCAACCTTCCGGCAACACTGGTAAAAACCCTATATCAGCTCCCCTTTCAAAACTGGTCAAAATAATTATATATCATGCACCCTGCAACACTGGGCAAATACATATGTCATTGTTCCCCTTTAACACTTTTCAACTACATAATCATTTCCCTTGCAACATGGGGAACTACTATATCAACTTCCCTTGTTTAAAACTGGACAACTAAACATTGCTTCCCTTGCAACACTGGGCAACTACTATAAATACATTCTTCCCTTTCAACACTGGCAATACATAAATATATCATGCATCCCCTTTCAACCTGATCAACTAATATGTATTGCTTTCCCCTTCAATAAAAATCAACACATAATTTCTTCCCTTGAAAAACCCGGTCAACTTATATCATTGCTTCAAGCAACACTGGGAAACTACATAAACTGCTTCCCCTGCACACTGCTCAGCTACTATACAAAGCTTTACCTTTCAACTGGTCAATACATATATCAGCTTTCCCCGCAAACGGGCCCCTACAGTAAAATTTTCATGCATCCCCTTTCAACAAGGCAACTACATATAAAATATCTGCCCCTCAACACTGGTCAATACACACAAAATCATTGCTTCCCTTTCAACAGGTCAAATCCATAATCATGCTTTCCCTTCAACACTGGGCAAAACAAATCATGCTTCCCTTGCAACACAGGCAACCCCATAAAATACCATTGCTTCCCATCAAAATGGTTTTTCACAAAAAAATATCATTGCTTCCCCTTCAACACTGGTTCAACACATAGAAAACTTCTTCCCCCTTTCAAAACTGGTCAAATACATATAATAACATGGTTTCCCCTGAACATGCTCAACAAAACATATATAATGCTTCCCTTGCAACACTGGTTCAACTTCATATATCCTCCTTCCCTTGCACACATTGGTCTAATACGTATAATATAAACTGCTTCCCCTGCAACACTGGTCAACTACACATAATATATCATGCATCCCTTGCAACCCAGGTCAACTTCACATAATATATCATGCTTCTCTTGCAACACTGGCCATCTACATATATCATGCATCCCTTGCAACACTGGTCAACTACATATATTATTCTTCCCTTGCAACACTGCTCAACTACATATAATATATCATGCTTCCCTTGTAACACTGGTCAACTACATATAATATATCATGCTTCTATTGCAACACTGGTCAACTACATATTATATATCATGCTTCTCTTGCAACACTGTTCAACTACATATATCATGCTTCACTTGCAACACCGGTCAACTTCATATAATATATCATGCTTTCCTTTTCAACACTGGTCAACTACATATAATATATCATGCTTCCCTTGCAACACCGGTCAACTACATATAATATATCATGCTTTCCTTTGCAACACTGGTCAACTTCATATAATATATCATGCTTCCCTTGCAACACTGGTCAACTACATATAATATATCATGCTTTCCTTTGCAACACTGGTCAACTACATATAATATATCATGGTTCCCTTGCAACACTGGTCAATTACATATAATACATCATGCTTCTCTTGCAACACAGGTCAGCTACATATATCATGCATCCCTTGCAACACTGGTCAACTACATATATCATGCATCCTTTGCAACACAGGTCAACTACATATATCATGCATCCCGTGCAACACTGGTCTATCGTAAAGGGTTCTTAATGGGGATATCGTAGGTTAAGGTAGACACACTTGTAGGATGGTAGCTATATTGTCAGACTGAGATGAGGAATGGAGCCCAGTGCCTTGCCTGTCTACGCCTGGATGGTCTGCCGCCGAGTGAGACCGGGACAGAGGGATGAGCCTGCACAAAGTGTATCCCGTGACGTCACACAAAGCCACAGGCCTACAAGGGGTCTCGTTTTATAAAGCATATGGATGATTCTACTAATGCTATCTTATTCATACAGGGAATTCAGGGATCAGCAACTATGCTGACAGCTCGGTCATGTTACGTATGTCGTCCCGACATTTTCACTATATACTTAGGCTGAACAGGCAGGCGGATCTGGGCTGATTCTATACAATAACAAATTCATATATAACTTAGAACTAATGGATGGTTTCAACATGATTTTGACGTAATGGGTGTTAACGTAATCTTACAAACTATAAGAACAAATCATTATACAATATGGATGGAATTGATCGATCGTCTGTGTTCATGCACTTACGGATTCTGAGGAAGAAAAAATATATACAAAGAAGTGTTTACAGAAAGGCAAATTCGGTGCACTCAAATCTAGACTGTTTAATTCTCAGAATACGGAGGGAACGGTGAACACGAAAATTTTTGACAAAACTGATCAGCTAATAACAAAACACACAGTTGACAATTTCATTTCATTCAGACATCTAATTATACAGACTATGTACATTTAAACCCAATTCTGCGAGGGTTAGGTTTACATATGCAGAATGGTTATCATCTCTGGGAGGGTCGAATTCCTCTGCAATGGCTAACTCATGCCTTGACTGATAGAGATCTGAAGGAGTATCTACAAAAGATACAACTACAATCACTAGTGACTGTGGAATTACTAATTCGTCTGCTAGGAGTACTCAACTCGACTATTCAATACAGTAATTCTAGGCTCAATACAAAGTCACTAATGGGTGCTGGTGGCTTCACAGTAAGAATAAGATCTTCCTGGAGCAGGAATCGAATCACACCAGAACACAAGGGATCGGTTCTTTGGGCAGTTTTGACATCCTCGACAGTAAATGGAGGATCTGCAGTAACTACACTAACGTGTCGCGATAAAGCATCAGCGACTACATTTGACTTGCCAGGTAAATGTTCAAAAGTGGGATTGAACTCTTGGATAGTCAAGGTCCATCTGGCTAACCTTCCAGTAGGCTGTTTGTTCTGGAATAAAGGTATCAGTTCTTCCTTACTGGAGGAAAGAACAAACTCGGTGGAGTGGACGACTCCCCCGGTTGAAAAAATTAACGCTATAACACGCAATATGGCAAGGGAGAACGAATCTACTATCTCAACTGCAAGCACAGGAGAAAGAAAATGAACACGGTGAACAATGCTGATATTCAATCTGAGTCGCACACAGTGACACGAGGGATCAGCTATAAAGAAACTACATTACAAACGTTAACATATGAAAGTTACTCGAGAAATAACTTCTTACAATGCACTGATTACTATCAACTAGGATGGGATCACCATCTGAACACAAGGGACAACAACAACACTCAAGTGAGCACACTAGCACAGAAACGTCTTTCTGCAACGGCTTGTGGCATCAGACAAGAGATGGCATAACTCGTTGCAAGTAAAGTTCTTCTCAAGCGTCCCCTGGGAAGGAAACGAGTACTTGAACTAGTCGCCATCGCAAGGATAGTAATCTCAGCACTATCCGGCATGCACGATGGTTGTGGCTCGAGTCCAGCAGGGAGTGACAGTATTACTAGTGCCTGACCGCTCGGCTACGTTAATAAGTAATTCACGGATCTATAGGAACTTAATCTGAACTTCACATTTCGCAGCACTTTAACAAATCTCAATTCAAGCTGTGAGAACAAACACATTGCTCAAGGGCTAGAGTATTGTCTTTCAGTCAGTAAGGGAATGTTGGTACTGTAGACTGATTCATATTGACTTTGACTGGCATGATACACTAATTGAAACGTTCAAAAGTGACTGGGACATCTCAGTGAAACTTACTGAAGGACATAAGACATGAAAAATGGAGGAGAGAATGACAAATAAGCTTAAATGGAAGAAATGCTTAACTATTCTGCATAAGTAATTAAAAATTGACAGTTACACAGTAAGCAAAGAACTCACACAAGAAAAATATGCAACTTAACAAACACTGAAATTCAAGAGAACTTGTACTTGGCTCAAATCTAATTTGCTCAACTTTTACTTTAAATTGAATGACTGGCACAGTGAGTTGTCTTTAATTTCAATGCAACAAGGAAATACACAATAAAATGATAAAAATGGACTCAAGAAAACTTGTGCAAAATTTAAACAGACACACAATTCGCACTGAAATAAAAAAAATAAAATGACACGAAGAATAATATACTATGCACAGAAACAGTGCATAAGAAACTGCATGTAATTAAACTGTAGCATATATCAAAATAAATTGTAATCAAAAAGTATTGCCAACACATGCATAAAATTTCTGCAGAAAACTTTTAATAGAACACATATTTGCACAAGAATTATGCAAAATGAGTCATGTGCTATATAAAAATTATAAACACAAGAAACGAAATCTATCATGAATGACACTTTAACTTCTTAATTGCACTTAAACAACACTTAACAAGCAAAAGAACAATTTACTTTCAAAGGAGGAACTTAAAAATTTGCACAAAGAGTGAATTTGTTCCATAAAAACATGAAAATAATAGGTGCAAAAAATCATAAAACAGGGGGTTGAACACTTACAGTGATTTGCAGAACACATAATAATACACATCAAAATATAAACACAGTCTAGGATTTTTCTTGCATGATACTTGTTGTGTGAAAAAATTTTGTAAAAGTGATTTCTTGCTTGTACTTTAAAAATGGCAGTATTGTCTGTGGAAATAAGACATAAAATTAAAACACTGGCTGGAATGAAATAGAATATGAAAACACACGAATGTTCAACACACAGGGAACAAAAACAAAAATACACAAATGCTAGGAAGAAAAAAAATAACAGACAACATGAGTTGTGGATGCAGGAATTTGAGGGGAAAAATTACTGTATTAATTCACTGAAACACTTGAGTACACAATGGTGATTCTGAAGTTTTTAAACACAAGTTCTATATTGCTCATATTGTTGCACACACAACAAAGGAAAATAAGTACCTTACTTCAAGGTGTATAAAAAGATACACAACCACAACAGATATAAATAATGCAGAAAATTAACACTGAATTAAGGAGATTAAAAGAAATTAATGTCAATCAGTACATGATAAACACTGAGTCTGATCAAGAGTCACTGTGAAATGACACTAAGAGGTAAAAAATCACTGGGAACACAAAGAAATGTTCAACACTCGCAATGTCTCTTAAAAAAAAATATTATCGCAGTAAACACTGAAGATGAGATTTGATGGATAGTTTATATTCGTCTTGCTGCTGCCTTCTGCACAGTTGATCGTAGATTGCACTTAGGATAATCGAAGATAGACTTCACACAGGAGCTTTAAAGATGGCGCGACACACTCTAGCTCTTGAACCCCTTATGTGGTCCTTAAAAATATGGTGCTACAAACCCTTAGAGTGCCCAAAACACTGATGCTGGTAGGTGAGTTTGTAATGGCTGACTGTAGTTGGGCGAGTGGGTTATTGGCTGAGCGAGGCGTCTGAGACCGGGCAATGGTGCGACACGTGATCGTGAGTTGGCTCGGGCTTCTGGGTTGACGTCGTAAGCTCACTGAGAACACCCACACTGCCGCGAAGATAATTCTTAAAAGCCGGCTGGCTTAAAATTAACCCACGCAATCTACAACACCCAAGGATGACAAAGGAGCCACTCAGAATGCTTGGAGCTTGAATCACAAGCGATGAAGAAGGGACTTCCCACGTGGCTTGCTTGTGGTACTGGGGTAAGACACCTGGGTTAGTTGCTAGCTGGCTTATCTTAACCCTTCACACAGAATAGCTTGATAACTTCCCGTTGGAGACAGGCAGGGGTGGAAGCTGGCTTGGCACGGCAAAATAATTGGATGGAGTTTGACTAGCGCTGGACTGGACTCGGTTGTTCTGACACCCCCACCACAGATGGAAACTGGTTATTTTGCAAAAACTAGGTCAACCCCTTCGGGAGTGCATGCAAAAAGCGGAAAACACTATTACAAAGTGACTGACAGTGAATTAATGTAGAAGCTGGTAGAGTTGCTGGCTTAGGTTGCTGGCTGGGTGAATCTCGGTAGTCGGTAGGGCCTACTGGTGGACACGAAATGGCCGTCTTGTGGTCGAATTTTATACTCCATGAAATCGCTGTAATCGTCAGAATTACAGGACCTCCGCTGGCACCATTTCTCGTAAAGGGTCTTAATGGGGATATCGTAGGTTAGGGAGACACATTGTTAGGATGGTAGCTATATTGTCAGACTGAGATGAGGAATGGAGCCCCAGTGCCTTGCCTGTCTACGCTGGATGGTAGTCTGCCGCCGAGTGAGACGGGGACAGAGGGATGTGCCTGACATGTGTATCCCGTGACGTCACCACAAGCTACAGGCCTACATGGGTCTCGTGTCTAAAGCATTTGGCTGATACTACTATGCTTATCCTATATCATACAGGGATACAGGGATCAGCAAACTATGCTGACAGGTTCAACTACATATATCATGTGTCCCTTGCAACAGGTCAACTACATATATTCATTGCGTCCTTGCAAACACTGGTCAGCTACATATATCTGCATCCCTTGAACACTGGTCACTTCATATATCATGCGTCCCCTGCAACACTGGTCAACTACACCTAATCTCCAACTGCAATCAACGCTAAAATGGATTCTTACTCGTTATTTTTGCTTATATTTTTTTAAACTTCACATTCTTACTGTTAACTAAAATATTGAAAGTTAAGAAACTTGTGCAACATCCTGGGTTACCTCATTCTTTGTATATAGTTCTTCTGTTTTCTAATTATGTCCAAGAGTTTGTATGATCAGGCCACTGGGATGGCGAAACGTTTACAATTTAAGATAAACAGCTGTTGCACAAGTGATTACTTTCTTCTTGTCGGTATTGTATACCTGTCTTGCACTACTAAAATATTCTTTTAAAGTGTGGTAATTATTTTTTACGTGGCTCCTACTATTGCTTAAACTGTGAATATTGCAATTGTGTTACAATACAAACAAGTAGTTATTATGTTGTTTAGTCTCTGGTGATAGTGTTGCACATAATAAAAACCATACCACGGGTGGGGTTAGAAACCACGATCAGTGAGTGACAAAAACTCAGACCATTCGCGTTAGCCACTGGACCAGCTAGCTATAATAACTATTCATCAAACTAATCAATGTTACTTCATATCATTGTCTTTGATTATCCCTTTAGGTTGTTTCTTTCCAAGCTGTGTTTAACCGTCTGAAAAATCTCTGATTTTATTCTCATAACAGATAACCAGTGGACACCTGACTGCCATTCTTGCAGTTTATCGAAGCCCTATTGAAGTCCACTTTTGCATAATCTTGTTCTACGAGTATATGTATTTGAATACTTCTGTAATCTTCATTCTGTAATATAATGGTTATATATACACAAGGAATGTAATTTATATAAACGGACTTGCAACAATAATAATACTGATTCTTGTGGGGCCCCCTCGTATCTACCGTTATAATTATATAAATATTCCAGGTTGTTTTCATAAAGAAAAAATTCCTCGACAAAATGCAGCATCTGCAAAGATGTCGTTTCCGAGGTAAGCTGAGATAGAAAAGGGTGGTGTAGGCGCTGACTGTCAGTTATGTTAGGGTTAAGTATGGTTTGTCAGGAAATAGGACATGTGTATCAGTACGCGGGTCTTAGTTCATATTGCTACCCGCCCCACCCCCCCCCCGCTGGAGCTTTCGGTCTTCTGACGAGACCTTCCGCAAGTTATTGGTTCCTCATTTAAAAATTATGATTATGACTAAAACCATTACATAGACTTATTTTGTTGTCACAATATCACAATTCTCTAATCATACACTTACCAAAACACAGTGATGCATAAGTTAACTCTCCAAATTATACGCACAGTAAATTATGTCTGGCCACTGTTCTTGTTCGTAATGCCGTCACCTTCCCTGGGGAAAAGCGGTCTTACCAGCCCGCTCTACAGTAACACCCCTGCATGTGCAAAGACTTTAAAAGGAATTGTCCATAACATACTCAGTGATCTCCAACCGTCTGTGGTTCTTAGCGGGGAGAAGCACCTGGACTTGTTTTTACTGAGTATTCCACCGGGTAGGGACTTAATACAGAGGCATTTTCACTGAATCAGAGCCTTATATTACGCACAACAGGAAAACTTATCATGGAACAAAGGGTCGAGTTCGGTGTCAGGTACCTGAGAAGCAGAGCTGGCTCAGTCAAAATAAAAGTTACAAGGAAAAACCACTAGTTCTCATTTGAACAAGGTGCACCTCTGGGTGGAGTACTAAGTCCCACGCTTTTCCTTCATTGTATTGATGCACAGGCTTATGTTAAACACCCTACTCCATATGATGAGGCTGTTATGTTTTATGCAGACTAAATAAAGAATAAAACTCCCCTTGATGTCTGTACAGAATGAAAACTCTATATATACTTGAGCAGCTCTAAACTGTGTCTGTTTAGATATGTTGATAACATATAGCCCTATATACCAATATTCTCAATAAACAAAATCTTCAAAAGGGTTTCAGGAACACAGAAACTACTCTCACATGCACTCTTAAACAACTCTCACATGCACTCTTAAACTGGATGACCAAAAAATTTTTCTACCCAAACAATAAATTTTTCGCATTAATAGTGGTGTGGTCATTAGGTTTTTCGTTAGAGCATTCCGTATCAGCAATTCCAAAATCATAGAAGAATTCCAGTACATTATGCATAAAATTTTCCCCTAACTGCTCCACACGAGGGCTAAGAATATACTTATCTCGGCAAAAACCCCTTCTTCCGAGAAACTCAAATTTTTGATTTTACCGTGGGGTGAACCTCAGATAACCCCGTCCAAGTCCTTTAAAGAAACAACATCCGTGTGGAGAAATTTTCTCCAGGAGGGGGGTATCACCCCCTTCAGCCCTTTCAGCCCTGGGGGGCCAAGCCCTCTCACCCTGAGGGGCCACTCAGAAGGGGCGAGCATCTTGTTAACTGCTAGAGTGAGTAATTGATCACAGATGCTATGCCACGTAGTCAAGTGACCTCTGCTCCTTGCAGCGGTGTTGCAAAGTGTATTTTTATAAGAGACAATACATTCTTACTTTAGCAGGACAATTAAGGAAAATCCTGCTCCCACTTTATTACCATAGTAAAGATAGTGTACATTGTTGTCTATGATTAAGACAGCAAGAAACAAACATTCTGCTTTGCTTCATCGAGGAGGTGACAAACATGCAAGGTACTAGGTCAGCGTTTTTTTTTTTTTTTGTGCTGGGGGCAGTGACGGCATGGAGCGCTGTGGCGTCTGGCAGACTATCTTTGACTCTATGGAGAGTGAGACTGACGCCAGGATACTGATCTGTGCGTTAGTGTGAACAAAGTGTCTCTAACACAAACACTTAATAGAAGTGTGATCAGCTTCTATTGTGATACATTGTGAACAATAAAGACAAATCTTGTGGAACATGTGTACAGTGTGCTTTTCCTAGACAATGGAAGACGTGGACATCCAAGGCACTTCAGCTTCTATAAAGTCACCGATACCTGTCGAAGGTGTTGAGAAACCATAGCTCACGTTACAAAGAGCAAGGTATGTTACGAATTTCTTGTAGATCGGGGGATTGCGCAAATTCTTGAGTCGCAAGGATTTTTGTAATCAACCTATAATCGGCAGTAAGGTGTGGACTTTTGAGTCCAAACAAGTAGGTATTTCGTCAGCCATCATCGAATGAAATATGCTGACATAACACCCCCTAGGGGTAATTTATACTTACAAATTGTATCTCTTGACAACCCACTGTTGTGATGGTTTCGACAGCTTCTAGACCTCGTCTGCAGGGGCGGCTGTGTAGACGATTTGCTGTCATTTATCAGCTAAGTGTTCATTATATATAGTTATAATAAACACAGCAGGTAAGGCCAAATTCTCAACAGAGTATGGTCGTGCTCGAACCGGATAAAGACCACACTGTGGTCCAAATATGTTGTACTACAGTGTACAAATAACCTATGAGCCAAGGTCCTTCGAAAAAAGCTGTAAAACTAGTGTTTTAAATATAAATCAGTATAAATGAGTCCCTCCAGACTCAATCACAGAGAATGGGCAGCCAAAAGAAAACGGGCGCTCACCCAGCATTCACCCAAAAGAAAACGGGCGCTCACCCAGCGGACACCCAAAGAAAACGGGAGCTGGGTGACTCACCCAAACCCTGCACCCACTGCTCCAATCTCGAGAAATTGCTGATTAAGACAACCCAAGTGATGATGTTTGTCTGAGTGTATAATATATACACAGTGTTTATAATGTTTATAGACAGAAATTAAGAGACAAGATTGTGTTTAAAGTTTGTTCTTAAGATTCTACCTGTTATATTAAAGGAACTTATATTAAAATGTAAGCTTTTAAATATATATTAACAGTGAAATTTATATATGGTAAGTAATATTCACGTGTGATTACAGTTATACAGTGACATTTTAGTGTATAGTGAAGAAGTGTATAAACATCGTTATTTAGATTAAACATCGTGGTCAGGCTGACACAGCAAACTCTAAGCCATAAACACAGCCACATTTACTGTGTACCCTTCATGGTCAAATTTACCCTGAGGTTAAGCTTTGGGGTCAGTAGTGTCTGACTCGATTATTGCTGACTTAAGCATAACAAAAAATCAAGCTGTCTATAGCAGTACAGTGTTTTATAAACACTCTAAGTGGGTGCTAGAATTTTCAGTATACCATTAAAATGGCTTGTTTGAAAACTCAGTTTCAGTCTTTACAGACTAAGATTACACAATTTGAAAATTAATTTCAGTCTGTCTAGGATTAACTCAAAATACAAACATAGATTTTGATGATCTTGAGGTCAAGTTTGAATTATTTACACAACGTCTGGAAATAATTAATTCAGACTATACACATTATGAAAATAAAATTTCTTGAATCAGATCCATCTGAGGATGAAATTAAAAATGTTTTGGATACTTTTAGTGATCAACAATTAAAGGTGGACAGGAGTACAGGCTATCTGCCGTAAAACTCTGTCACAGAGACCTACTGTAATAGTGGGCAACCACCCGTTACACCTGTAACAACAACCCCGTGTCCCATTACCAAGCTTACCTACATTGTCCCTTACCTAATTTTCCAAGGTCATAATTATGAAGAAATTTATTAGTGTTTTCAATCCATATAAATTCACGAACTGACATAGATGAGATTGCTAAGTTCAATTACCTTAAATGTCTTGTGAAGAGAACCCTATGAACTGATTAAGTCATTTCCGGGGGGTTTAAAAGGCAATTATCAACTAGCCTTACGGTCTTTGGGAGACAATTACTTTGATGATGACAAGGCTAGAGTTAGACATGCAGTCTTAATATCAAGCTTGAAGCCACCCAAACATTGTTTTTCAGACTTACAGGCATTTAGAAATTACATTAGACAATAGTCTCAGATCTCTAGATGCTAAATATGACCTAAGACAATGTGATTTGGTTTATCATGGTATTGTACAAGATAAGTTGTCACCACAAACTATTGACGATTAAATATTATGTGTCAATAACGCTATTTCACTTGTGAGGAAATTAGCAATGGTTTACAAACAAAAGTTTCATGCATGCAAGCAACGAGACAAGATGAAAAAAACCACAAATCCAGTGGATAATAAACCTTCAAATCAGTAAAAAAGAGTTTTACCTACTCCCACTAAACCACATAATGAGAAATCCCATATAGGCATTTAATCAAGCTGTGAATACAACAGACAGTAAACAACGTCACACATAAACGTACTCCAAAATGTGTACTTTGTGATGGAACATATTTGGGGACAGTATTGGATTCAATACACATCAATGGAGGCACGTAAACAACGTGTTTTATCAGCTGAAAAGATGCATCAAATGTTTAGATGAACAAAAAAGGGAGGAAAATGCTCACTGAAGAAGTGTTTTAAATGCAAGGGTATGCATCATACAGCATTATGCCCAAATACTTTTTCTGAACCAGCAGCAGACTTCCACAGAATCAGGAAGTCAACAAGCAACAGCATTAAATGTGAGAGATAAGTTTAAAGCAAAGGGTCTCCGATAGCTCGGGGTTGAGTTATCTAATAAATTACAAAAAACCCAATGTGCTAACACTATTTGATCAAGGCTCACAAAGGTCCTTCAAAGAAGATCAGTGTTGCAGAAACTGAATAAACAACCCTATGCCAAAATACAGTTAGATATAGCTGGTTTTTCCACAATTCTGGTAAACAGACATATGACCTAGCCAGAATCACTGTTGGTCTAGGAAACAGGAAAAAGACAGTAGAAGCTGTGGTAGTAGATGATTTGCCAAAAGTCTGTGCAGATCCAGGGATTAAAAGAAACAGTTGCAGCACTGAAACCAGCTAAGGTCAAGTTAGCCTGTCCTGACATACAGACGGACACAATTAGTCCAATTGATTTAATCATTGGAAGTGATTATTATCACTGTTTTGTGCAAAATATAGTAAGTAAACATGATGTTCACTTGCTGAAAACAGCAGGAGGCCACATGATATGTGGTCCCATTCCCTCTCAAAGTGGGAAAGAAGCTGATATTGATTCAGTGGAAAATGTACTAGTTACGAGAATAACCGCTGATCATGTACCACAGCAAAATTATCATTACTGGAAGAAATGAATGAACCATTTTATAAGTTTTGGGATTTAGATGCGATAGGTATTGATGTAAATAAACAAGCCCACAAGAGTCTCAGACTTAAAAACCAATATTTGGACACTGTCAAATATAAAGGATGGACAGTATTGGGTTAGGTTACCATTGAAATTAAATCCACCACATCTGCCTAGCAATTATCGCATGGCTTTTGGACGATGAAAGCACAAATACATGAGCTCAGGGAAAAATCAGAAACTACTGACTGTCTATGATAATATCATACAAGAACAGTTTTGACAATAAATTCATTGAGGAAATAGTCGAAGATAAGTTGAAACAAACGCTCATTATCTCCCGCACCAATGGAGTCAGAAAAAATTCTGAACCACTCCACTACGTGTTGTATATAATTGCAGCGCACGTGCAAATAAAGATGTAGCAAGTCCCTTTAAAGACTGTCTGATGACCGGACCCTCACTAACTGAGAAGCTTGGAGACGTGCTTATGAAATTTCGCACAAACCCATATGCCTACACGGCTGATATTTCCAAAGCTTTCTTAAAGATAGGACTACAAGAAATAGATAGAGATTATACTCGATTCTTGTGGCCTGAAAATCCACATGATCCTCAAAGTCCTGTGAAAACTTATCGTTTTAAATCAGTATTATTTGGTGCAACATCCTCTCCATTCTTACTAGAAGCTACTCTAAATCACATTTGAAAAAATCTTAAAGTCCCTTCAAGAAATCTTAAAGAAAAGTTTCTATGTGGACAAAACTTTAAGGTATGTGAATA
>NC_069489.1:12496753-12568558 GCF_026875155.1 Cherax quadricarinatus | reverse complement strand
CCCCGGAAGGGTGCCCCAGCCGCTTTTATCACTACTTATAAAAATATATATATATATATAAATATAATATTTATATATAAAATATATATATTATATATATATATATATATATATGGGAGGGGGTGCCGACCAGACCCCTTATTACTTCCTTGGATGCTTTACTTCAAGTTCCTTGAAAGTGATAGTCACGAATGCGTTAAAAATTTTCTATTCTTTCAAGGGGTTTTTTTTGCTTATATATATGTATATATATAATAATATATATATATATATATATATATATATAAATAAAAATTAAATATATATATATATATTATAAAAATGTATATATATAAAATAAATAATATATATATAAATTTATATATATTTAAATTTTTAAAAATATAAGTGGGCCCGAATAGGAAAACGGGCGATTTTGGGCTTAAATAGCAACGCTCTCTTCCCAAACAGACAATGAAAATTGTGTAGCAAAATTTTCGCCAAAATCATTCGAACCTAACGAAAAAAATATATTTCACTATGTTTTTTAGTATGAAATTTTTGTAGACAAATCAAAAAAATTTTTTTAGGGGGTTAGGCAAAAATAAATTGTTCTTTTTATAAAAGGTTATAAGTTTTCTAAGATTCTTCGGGTGAAAAATTAAATTTTTTTTTACTTTAACATTAATAAAAAAAATATCCTAAACGTATGGGAGAAATTTTAGAAGGGTTTAAATTTTTTAATGATTTCTTGTTTGACCAGTTTTACATATTCGGCACGACATATAAAATACATATATGTGTTTTGTTTGTCCGTCGTTTCGACGAGGACAATCTAGTCACCGGGGGTCGAATTGTGGTACCAGATAACTTTGGCCAATCAGCGCACAAACGTTCTCTGGCAGTGGGGAAGGGAAGGGGGGCGGCATCGGGGGGTCTGATGGCTCGGGTCTTCCCGCCTCCGCGCTGCTCACTTGAGATTCTGCTTGCCTCGCAGGATTTTCCCCTTTCTGGACAACTGCTCGCCAGTCATTCCTGTCCTGAGCTATCAGCTCCCACATGGTGTGGTTGATGTTGAAAGCTTTCAGAGCATCTTAAGGTGCCCTTTGAGCGCTTCTTTGGCCTCCTTAGAGCGCTTTCCATGCTGCAGTTCGCCAAAAAAGAGTTTTTTTTTGGACCGTGGTCGGCATGCAGCAACGCCCCTCCCCAGCAAGCTGTGTCTGCATTGGGATGGGTAGAGCTGGGGCGGGCCACGTAGTCAGCATTTCTGTTCGGGGAACTTACTTGTAATAAAGGGGTAAATTAAACAAAATATTAAAGAAAAAGGACACAAGTGAACAAGGGACATTTTTTGTGGCAACGTTTCGCTCCCAGGAGCTTTACAAGCCATTATTAAGGGCTTATAAAGCTCCGGAGACGAAACGTTCCCACAAAAAATGTCAATTGTTGCACTTTTTCCCTTTTACGGAACTTATTTTCCCATTTGATGCCGAGAATTTTTCTGAGCCGTGGGTGTAAAAGTGGTTCAATTTTCTGGCGGACGTTTGTAAACAGTCCAGGTTTCGCAGCCATAGAGAAGTGGGGAGGCTAGGGCTCTGAAAACCCTTGTTTTGGGTGTTTGTTTTGATGCTCTTTCGTTCCATACTTTCTTGTGGAGCCGCCAAAGGGGGCACTGCTTGGGCAATTCTGGCATTCACCTCATCATCGAAAAAACTTTTCTGGAAAGGTACTGCCGGGGTAGTAAATTGTCTCGGCGTTCTCGCTGCCCGTTGTTTGGTGATTTTTTGGCTAAACATACGTTTTTTCCCGGAGCAGCCTGGGCACACTTCAGTTTTTCGTTGTACTGATTGTCAGCCCGAAGTTGTTTTCAGGGCAGAGAAAATTGTCCACTGTGCTGCATGGGGGCTTCTGAAGCAGCGTTGAGGGCGCAGTCATCACAAAAAAGCAGTCATGAGGGGTCAGTTTTAGCCTTAGTTTTGTTGAAGCCTCCTGAGGTTGAAGACAGACCTACTGTACGTACCAAATGCCGATTCCTGCGCTGTGTTCCTGAATGCGTCTGTAAATGGGCCCAGAACATCAGGCTGAACAAGGGGGGAGCAAGCAGCAGCCTTGTTTCACTCCATTTGAGACTGGGAATGGTTTTGACTCTCTCCTTGTCCCAAACTCTGGGCCGCATTCCATCGTGAAATTGCGTACGATGGCGATGAACGTCTTTGGCAGCCGTACTTTCCATGTTCTCCAAAGGCCCTCTCTACTAACGGTACGAACCTTGGGCAGATCGAAGTAGGTGGAGTACAAGTCGGGGTTTTTTGTTCCTGACATTTTTCCTGTAGCTGTCTACCGAAAAACATTTGAAAATCCCGCGATCTTTCCGGGAAACCGCACTGACTTTCAGGGAGGGGTCCTTGCTCTAGATTTCGTCGAGAATTGAGTAAACCAGCCAGGTTTTGCCTGCGATGGAGAGAAGGGAGATTTCCACGGTGGGGTCGCATGCCTGGCGGTTTCCTTTCGTTTTTAAGATGACGAGGGAACGTCTTTAAAATCCTGAGGAACTGTCTCGTACTGCATACAAACTGGAAGAGTTTTTGAAGTTTCTCTACCATGCCATTCCGCCCCTTTTTTTGTAGCTCAGCTGGGTGGGTAGACCAAGGGGCTTTGCCACGGGGAGTTGACGTATTTCTTTTCTGAGTCTCCTCCAAAGTGGGGGGGCATTCAGCGTCTCGTTGGTCGGGAAACTGAGGGGAGACGTTCAAAGGGTTCACGTTGATGGTGGAGGACGTTTTAGCACGCGTCAAAAAGGTTCTGCCCCCTCTCTAGGGTTTTCTCCGTCTGGAGCAGGTTTTACCCATCTGCGCGAGGGGTGATTGCCAGAGGGGTAGGGCCCTAGATTTCTTTCAGGCCGTCATAGAAGTTCTTCATGTCGTTTTTGCCCCAAAGCCCTGAATCTCACGGGTTTGTTTTCTTGCCAAGAATCTGCATTTCACGAATTTTTCGTGGGTATTGCTGCGTATGTTTCTCAATGACTTGCTTCGTGGGACTTTGGGGCGTTGATTTGGGGCCCGTATGTTTCGTTTCCTTCCAGCAGCGCGGATTTTTTTGCAGTGGGTTTACGAACCAGTCCTTTTGGCTTCCCGTGACGGGGCCTAGACACTCCAGCTGTGCTGTACCGTATCACGGGGTGGGGGTTCCTGCTATGACATTATAAACGTCCACACTACGGCCCCAAGCGGGTTTTCCCGGGTTTATGCAAAGGACTGCTTGACGTTGTAAGCCTTTTAAATTGTCGACGTTCGGGTTTTGGGGGTTTCTCGCCCCGAGGGGTCTCCTTGGGGTGGTAAGGAGCTTGAGTTTAGACGATGAGGCATGGTCTGTCCAACTTCCGCCCACACATGGGCCCTTTGTGACTCGTAGATCTTGTCTGTCCCTTCGACGATGACAAATCAAAGAATGCCATGTTTTTGGGAAAGCGGGTGATCCCTGATTCCTTTGCGGTAGGAAGGTTGAAGACGGTGTTGGGGGATCGAAGGGCGGCTCGGCGCAGGTCTGAAGGAGCAGCAGGCCCTTTCTATTGCAGCTGCGCACCCCATGCTTTCCGATCACCCTTCCCAGGGGGTGCTGTCACGACCGCTCCGCATTGAACACCAAAAGGATGATGACTTTTTTGCTTTGGGGACAGTGGGGGATGACGGCTTTAGACTTCATAAAACTTGTCCTTTAAACCCCGTCTGGTTGGTCAGGTGGGGGATAGGGGCCCACAATATGGCAAACTTCTGTTACAGGCAAGGGATTCTCATCGTCAATAAGGCTATCGTTCACGTCCTTTAGTGGGCCACCACCTCCAATGACGATGTTTTCCCACTACAAAGCCAACTTCTGCCTCCCGCCCTCTCCTCGGCCCCTCGTCCGGACCAAAAGAAGGATAGCCGCTCCCCTTTCGCAATCGGTGGCCTCACCACAAGTCAGTCTCATTTATGGCAGCGATGTCAAGCTTATCGGCGAGTTCTCCCCGAAAAGTGCTGTACGTCTCTGAGGTCTGTCTGAGTCGTCCCTGTCGAGAAGCGTACGGCGTCCAATGCAAAGTAAGGGGTGTATTTTGGGTTTTCTTCTTGATGCTCTGTAGTTTCGACCGCATGCAGAAGGGGCCCGCCAACCGCGAAGCTGGCTGGGGGGGGGTTTCATGAAGCAGGCAATGTTTGGGACACCTTTTCTAGTCCGTCCTCAGCCATGGAGGTGAGCAGGCACTTCGAAGAGGGCTGCTCAGTCACCAACGCTGCCGGACTCCACCGCTGCCCGTCGATAAAGAACGCCCCTATGGCCTACCGCCTGAGTCAGGTCCTCGGCTACGACTTCCAGTGTACCCACACCTGTCACTTCGTCCTCGCCCGTCGTCACAGTCGGGTGACAGGTGGGAAAAGGATGATAAGACATGCCTGTACTTGTTTTAAAGTAAAGAAAGTTGCGCACGTCCACTCACTCTCTCGCCGGACCCATCTGAGGCATGGCAAGAAAAAAGTCGAGACGACGGGAGATGGGATAAAATGCAGTGGATACCAGATGTCTAGGCCCTCGGGCCCCTTTAGCCTCCACAACGCCTTGCTGAACTGCCTTCCTGCCGTTAACCAATCTATGGTTTCATCCCGCGGTTCGCCAGAGCCATCTTCCCATGCTTAGGTAGCCATGCCCTAGTTGACTTTACCGGGGCCTCAATGACCCGACGGCTACCCCACTTTTTTTAAAGCCGCCTGTCGAAGCCGTTGCCCGGGGTGGGCTGCTGTCGCACTAACAGCTACTTGAAGCCACAAGTGAACTGGGTCAGGTGGGGACCAAAAAGCTGGCGAGCTGCCCAAGAAGGCACACAAGCTCCCCCAGGGCCAGAGGTACTACCCCCCCCTGACCACCCTAAACACCCCAATACAAAACACACACACACACACACACACACACACACACACACACACACACATATAATAATAATATAAATATATATATATATATATATATATATATATAATATATATAAATATATATATAATGTCGTCCCGAATTTTGTAAAACTGATCAATTAGCAAGAACCATTTAAAATTAAGTCCTTTCTAAAATTTTTCCCTTTTATTTTTTTAAAGATATATTTTTTCATTAATGTTAATGTAAAAATTTTTAATTTTGCACCAAAAGAATCTTAGAAAACTTACCTAACCTTGTTATAACAAGAACACTTTATTTTAGCCTAACCCAACTAAATATATTTTAGATTTGTTTACAATAATTTAATACTAAACAAACACAATGAAATATATTTTTTCGTTACGTTCAGAATGATTTTGGCGAAATTATTGCATACATAAATTTTCACTTGTCCTGTTTGGCATGATGAACGTTGTTATTTAAGCCAAGAACACAGGGAGAAGACTTGGGACTCATCCTCTATCCCTCCAAGTGTGAAATCATCGCAGCAAACCAGGAAATAATCAATGCTGTGCGAAGAATCCTCCCAGAAGTCTCAACTACAACTCCGTTCAACAGTACCCTCTTGGGGGCACCGCTGGGTCATCAGGCCATCGATACTGTCCTGAGGGACAAATTGAATGACCTGATGAGAATGGAGTAGAGAATAAGCGATCTTGATGCCCATGATGCTCTGTATCTCCTCACAAGGTGTCTTACTATGCCAAGACTCACTTACTTCTTGAGGTGTGCACCCTTTTTTGACAACCCAGCACTGGATGAATATGACGCACACCTGAGATAAACTTTTAAGAAGGCACTGAACCTGTCACTAGAGGATGGGGAATGGGATCAGCAACCCTCCCATGCGACTGGAGGTATAGGGGTGCGCAAAGCAACGCATGTGCTTTACCTGCTTTTCTGTCTTCGTGTTTGGCTTCCATGTATATCAAGAAGATAGTGCCCGAAAAGCTTGAGAGACGTGGTAGGAGCTCAAGACCCCAGGTTTACTGAAGCACGATTCGGGGGGACAACCCTTACAGACTCCTCCAGTAGACCAGCTCCTCCCAAACAGCACAAACAGTCCCACTGGGACAAACCGATCATGGAAAAAATCGCCAACACATTGCTCTCCAATGCTTCAGGAAAGAACAAAGCTTGTCTCCTAGCAGTGAAGGCACCACACTCAGGAGATTTCCTGTTAGCTGTTCCCAATTCCTCCCTAGGCACCCGTCTCGACCCACAGGCCAATTATATTCCTGTCGACCATGGACTTGCTTGATACTACTTTCTCAACTTTTGAAAATCAATTTGATGGTTAAAATCTCTTACATGAATAAATAGAGCATTGGAATCTTGTCCAGTTCTAATGCTATATTTATGTTGTTTTAATCTTAGATCGAGATTTTTACCAGTTTGACCGTAATAAACTTTATCGCAAATTTTACAAGGAATCTTATAGACACATCCATCAGCATTTTGGGAGGAATTCCTTATCAAAAGTTTTTTTATTTTACTGTATCAAGATTTTTGAATACAACTTTAATATTAAAAGTCTTAAGTTTTCATGGTAAGGGAGAACCAACATATTTTTAGTTGAATAAGGTTGGTTGTCCCTTTTTGGATTGTAAAAAGTATTTCTAGCAACTTTAAAAGATTTATCAATTATATTTCTTGGGTATTTTAAATCATTACCTGTTTCATAAATTTTGGATATTTCCTCATCTATGAACTCAGGACTACAAATTCGTAAAGCTCTCAAAAACATTGATGAGAAAACAGACAGTTTGACTCTATCTTGATGCGAAGAATAATAGTGGACATAGGAACAGTTATTTGTAGGTTTTCAAATTTAAAATTTACAGAAAACCTACAAATAACTGTCCCTATGTCCACTATTATTCTTCGCATCAAGATAGAGTTAAACTGTCTGTTTTCTCATCAATGTTTTTGAGAGCTTTACGGGGCCCCATCGTCAAACTCCCAGTAACCTGGTTCGCTGGTTGGGGAATTAGCCTGTAAATGAGGGTGTGTACATGCACAGAATAAAGGCTATGTACTCTTTGCATGCCACAGCTAGACCCCTTATATACCTTCCTTGGATGCTTTACTTTCATAGTTCCATGATAATGTGAGTAGTCACGAATGCACTTGGAATTTCTCTAATCTTTCACAGTGGTTGTTTTGCATATATATATATGTTATATATATATATATATATATATATATATATATATATATATATATATAATATATATATATATATATATATATATATATATATATATATATATATATATATATGTATATCGTGCAGAATAAGTAAAACTGGTAAATTAGCATGAGCTCCATTAAAATTAAGACTATTCTAAAATTTTCTCAAGTATTTTTAAAGATATATTGTTTTCACTTATGTTACTGTAAATGTTAACTTGGACATTAGACGACGATGTAGTGTTACTAAAAGTAATATTCAGAGAACTGAAGATGGGATGTTGTTGTGATTCAGATATTTAGTTTTGATGGAACAAATATGATTCATTGAGGGCGTATAAATCTGTAGTAGAAGGAATGTAGGTTATGGGTTGTTATTGGTATTTCTAGATTTATGAGTTAAAGAAGATTTTGTATGCTAGAGGTTTAGATAACCAGCTAACTTGTAACCTTGTTAGAGAGGAGTGAGAGCTGGTGGTTATATGACGTAAAATGTTGTGTAAGTGTTATCAAACTAACATATATGGAGGGATTCATGTAAACCTGTCAGCCGGAAATGAGTCTGTCAGGGAATATTTGCTGTTTTGAACTAAAATATTAACACGTCTGATGCAAGACATTGACTGAGTGATGGTGAAAGTGTTTCTTCATTTTCAACTCATCCTACCTCAGTAGGAGATGTCTAGTTTGTTAAACAATTAATGATGTATATAACAATATTAATAAATATAGCTGTACTTGTGCTAATAATAAAAAATAATCATTTTGTAAATGAGAATAATAATAATAATAATAATAATAATAATAATAATAATAATAATAATAATAATAATAATAATAATATTAAGAGAAAGATGAATAATCAAAAAAATGTACATAAACAAACTAAGAGTTGATTGGTAATGTTGCAGGTAGAACAGCTCTTCACATAGCAGCTGTGGAGGGTCATGATGATTGTGTTACGATGCTGCTTGATGCTGGTGCTGACGTCAACTGCCGGGATGATGATGGCTGGACACCACTATACTATGCTGCCAGGATCAACCACACTGGTGTTGTTCAAGTGTTATTAAATGATCCACGATGTCATCACAATGCTAAAGAAAAAAAAATTTCTCTAAAAACTGCTGCCAGAATTAAAGGTACTGTGATAAAAATTACGTTTTCTTTACATACAAACACACAGAAAAAAAACAGTATTATAATAGTAATTGTTAGGTTATAATTAATTATGAATAGAATGAGAAATAATGCTAAAATCTTTTTGAAAAGTTGTGTAGCCTAACCTACATAAAGTAACCGCGCACACACTCCACACACACACACACACACACACACACACACACACACACACACACACACTCACACACACACACACACACACACACACACACACACACTCACACACACACACACACACACACACACACACACACACACACACTCACACACACACCACACACACACACACACACACACACACACACTTTTGTTTTGTTGTTTGTCCGTCGATTCGACGAGGACAATCTAGTCATCCGGGGGTCGAAGTTGGTGGATACGCAGATGGCTTGTCAGGCCAATCAGCGCACGAAACGTTCTCAGGCAGTGTGGACAGGGAATGGTGGCGGCATCGAGGGGTCTGATGGCTCTGGTCTTCCTCGCCTGCCTGAGGTGCTCAGCTAGTGAGATTCTGCTTGCCTCGCAGGATGTTGCCCCTACCTGGACAACTGCTCGCCAGTCATTCCTGTCTGAGCTCTCAGCTCCAACATGGTGTGGTTGATGTTGTGAGAAAGCATTCAGAGCAGTCTCTTAAGGGTGTCCTTGTTGCACTTCTTTTGGCCTCTTGAGTGGCTTTCTATGCTGTGCCAGTTCCGCCAAAATGAGTTTCTTTGGCAGCGGTGGTTTGATCTGGCAATGCGAGCACGCGACCTGCCCAGTCGAGCTGTGTCTGCTTAGGATGGTGTAGATGCTAGCAGGGCCAGCTGTAGTCAGCACTTCTGTGTCTGGGATCTGATCTTGCCATTTTTATGCCGAGATAGAATTTTTCTGAAGCCGTGTGGTGTGAAATGTGGTTCAACTTTCTGGCGTGACGTTTGTAAACAGTCAGGTTTTCGCAGCCATAGAGATGTGTGGTGAGGACTATGGCTCTGTTCACCTTGATCTTGATGATGTTGGTAGATTGCCTCTTCGTTCCATACATTTCTTGGGGAGCCTGCCGAAGGTGGCACTGGCTTTGGCAGTCTGGCATTCACCTCATCAGCGAATGAAAACGATTCTGGAAAGGATACGCCGAGGTAGAGTGAATTTTGTCTACGCGTTCAGTCGCTGCCGTTGGATGGTGATGTTGTTTGGCTCAATATACGTCTGTCCCCGGAGCAGCCTGGTGCATCTTCAGTCTTCGTTGTACTGATTGTCAGCCCGAAGTTGTTGCAGGTGGTCAGAGAACTTGTCAATACTGTGTTGCATGGCGGCTTCTGAAGCAGCGTTGAGGGCCGCAGTCATCAGCAAATAGAGAGTCATTGATGGTGTCAGTTGTAGCCTTAGTTTTTGCATTGAAGGCCATCCTGAGGTTGAAGACAGACCCATCTGCACTGTACCTAATGCCGATTCTGGTCTGTGTTCCTGAATGCGTCTGTAAGCATGGCCAGAGAAACATCAGGACTGAACAGGGCGGGGCAAGCACACAGGCCTTCGTTTCACTCCATTTGAGGACTGGGGATGGTTTAGACGTCTCTCCGTTGTCTTGGACTTGGGCCAGCATCCATCGTGGAGGAGCCAGTACGATGGCGATGAACGTCTTTGGGCAGCCGTACTTCGCCATGATTATCCCAAAGGCATCTTACTAACGGTTTGTCGAAGGCCTTGCGTCAGATCGAGGTAGGTGGAGTACAAGTCGGCGTTCTGTTCCTGACATTTTCTCCTGCTTGCTGTCTAGCATCGAACACCATGTCGATAGTCCAGCGATCTTGCCGGAAGCCACATTTGGCATCAGGTAGGAGTCCTTGCTCTAGATGTTCGTTGAGTTCGATGAGTTAGAACTCTAGCCAGGGTTTTGCCTCTTCGATGGAGAGAAGGGAGTTACCACGGTGGTTGTCGCATGCCTGGCGGGTTTCCTTTTCGTTTGTAGAGATTGCACGATGGAGCATCTTTAAAGTTGAGGAACTGTCTCGTGCTGCCATGCTCGCTGGAAGAGTATTGTGATGTTGATGTTTCTCTACCAGTCCCATTCCGCCTTCTTTGCAGACTTCAGTGGGATTTGGCGTCAGACCAGGAGCTTTGCACTGGACAGTTTTGACGGTATTGCTTTGGCTGAAGGAGTCTCCTCCAAGGGGGGATGAATATTCTGCGTCTCGTTGAGTCGGTATCTGAGGTAGACGTTCAATGGCTTCATCGTTGATGGGGGAATGGGACGGTTTCTTCACGCTGTCAAAATGTTCTGCCCATCCTATCTAGAATTTTCTCCTTTGTACTATGTGTGCAGCGTTGACCCATCTGCGCTCTGAGGAGTGGTGATGTGCAGTGGTGGTAGGGCCATAGATTTCTTTCAGGCCGTCATAGAAGTTCTTCATATCGGTTCTGTCGGCAAGCCCTGAATCTAATGGGTTTTTTGCTTAGCCAAGAGTCTTGCATTTCACGCATTTTTCGCTGGGTATTGCTGCATATGTTTCCTCATTGCATCTTGCATCGCTGGGACTTTGGGTCATTGATGTGGGACATGTAAGGCCTTCGTTTCTCTTCCAGCAGCTGCTGTGATTTCTGTGCAATGTTCGTCGAACAGTCCTAGTGTTCCTGATGACGGGTCCTAGGACACTCCATGGTGTGCTGTACACTGTTATCAACGGAAGTGCGGTCCATGCTACTTCGACGTTTTGAACGTCCAGCACTACCGGGACTCCAAGCGGGTTTCCAGGATTTCTGCAAAGGACTCTTGACGTTGTGGGCGTTCGGCTTGCCGACCGTCTAGGCCTTTAGAGGTTTCGCCACCCTGAGGGCGTCTCTCCTGCGGCCTGGATACGGAGCTTGAGTTTCGCAGACGATGAGGCGATGGTCTGTCCAAATTCCGCGCCCACATGGCCTTCGTGACTTTCGTACATCTTGCCTGTCCCTCTTCCTGACGATGACATAACAATGAGATGCAAGTGTTGGAACGCGGTTGCATCCATGATGTCCTGTTGCGGGTGTTAGGTAGGAAGGCTGAAGACGGTGTCTTTGGTGATCGAAAAGTCGTGTTCGGCGCATGTCTGACGGAGCAGCAGGCCCGTTGCTATAGCAGTGCCCACCCCATGCTTTCCACGATCCACGCCTTCCAGGCGGTTCTGTCACGACCAACTCTTCGCATGAAGTCCCAAGGATGATGAGCTTTTTCTGCGTTGGGGACAGTGGTGATGACGGCTTTTCAGATCTTATAAAAATGTCCTTAACATAGCTGAGTGGGTCATGGTGGGGCATAGGTGCCGACAAATAGTGGCAAACCTCTGTCCGCCAGGACATGGGGTTCGCATCGTCATAATGGCGATGGTTCACTCCTTGTGGTGGGCCACCAGGCCTGCCATTGACGGATGACGTTCACTACAAGCCAACTCCTGCCTCCCGTATCTCTTTTTTCGGCTCCTCGTCCGGACCAAAAGAAGGTATAGCCTGCTCCTCTTTCGTAGAGTTCGCCGCTCCAGCAGTCTAGTCTCACTTATAGGCAGCGATGTCAAGGGCTGTATCTAGCGAGTTCATTCGCTAATGAGTGCTGTACGTCTCTGAGTGTCTTGTCTGAGTCGTCCCTGTCGAGGAGCGCACGGACGCTTCCAAGTGGCAAATTTGATGAGGAGTGATCTTGGTTTTCTTCTTTAATGTCTGGCAGGTTTGCAGTTTCGCCGATTAAAAGGGTGCCCGCCACCGCAGTAAGCGGCTAGGGTTTCATGGAGCAGGCAATGTTTGGGACACCTTTTCCAGTTCGTTCCTTGTGCCATGGAGGGTGAGCAGTGCATTCATGAAAGAGGGCTGCTCAGTCTGCGGACGGCTGACGGACTCCACCGCAGCTCCGGTCGGTTAAAGAACTACCCTATGGCCTGAGCCGCCTGAGCAGGTTCGCGACTACGACTCCAGTGTACCACACCTGTCATTCGTTTGCTAGGCCCGTCGTCACAGGTCTTGGGTGACGAGTGGGATAAAGATGACTGATGACATGCGCTGTGACTTTGTTTAAAGTAAGGAAGAGTAGAGTTGCGCAGCGTCGACCTCACTCTCTCGTCCGGAGCCATCTTGAGGCCAGTGCCAAGAGAAGTTCGAGGACGACTGGGATAGGATCAGTATGCAGTGGATGTCCAGGATGTCCTTAGTGCCTCATTCGTGTCCATAGCGCTCCACAAGGCCTTTGCTGGAACTGCCTTTCATGCCTGCGTTGAACCAATCTAGTGGTTTCTCCAACGCGGTTCGCCAGAGCCAGTTCTTCCCATGCTGGTAGGGCATGCCATTAGTTGACTTTACCGGCCGCTCAATGTACCCGCCGGTACCCTCACTTGGTTTAGCCGGCCTGTCGAAGCCATTGCCCGGGGTTTGTTGTGGCTGCTGACGCATGCTAACCGCTACTTCGAGCCACAAGTGAGAGCTGGGGTCGGTGGGGACCAATAAGCTGGCGAGCTGCCCGAGAAGAGAAGGGCACGACATGCTCCCCCATGCCAGAAGGTACTACCCCTCCCTGACCACCCTAAACACCCCAACGCACACACACACACACACACCACACATACACACACCCACACACACACACACACACACACACACACACACACACACACACACACACACAGACACACACACCACAACGCACACACACACGCACACACACACACAAACAGACTGGACACAGACACACACACACACAACACGCACACACATCACACCCACACACACACACACAAACACCCGCACACACACACACTCACACAGACCACACACACACACACACACACAAACCACACACATTTATGCACACACACACAAACACTACACACACACACACGCCTTCACACCAACACATACACACTTTCTAGACACACCTACACAAACACACCCCTCCCCACAACACACACCACAAACCACAGTAAGGCGTTTGACACGCGTTCCACACAAGAGATTGGTGCAAAAAAACTGGAGGACCAAGCAGGGATAACAGGGAAGGCACACTATTGATTCACGGGAAATTACTTGTCAGGAAGACCGCAGCGAGTCATGGATACGTGGCGAGGTGTCAGAGTGGGCCACCTGGTGACCAGCGGGGTCCCGCCGGGGTTCAGTTCCAGGACCAGTGCTTGTTTCTGGTATTTGTGAACGACCACATGACGGTAGGAATAGGATCTGAGGTGCCCTGTTTGCGAGATGACGTGAAGTTGATGAGAAGAATCACTCGATCGAAGACCAGGCAGAAACTACAAAGGGATTGGACAGGCTGAAGACCTGGTCCAGCAATTCGGCCTCCTGGAGTTCATCCCACCAAGTGTGCAAAGTCATGAAGATTGGGGAAAGGGCAAGAAGGCCGCAGACGGAGTACAGTCTTGGGGGTCAGAGACTACAAAACATCACTGCAGGAAAAAAAGATCTTGGGGTGAGTATAACACCAGGCAATCTCCTGGAAGCGCACAATAACCTATAAACTGCTGCCAGCATCTGGGGGCGCCTAGCAAACCTCCGAAACAGCATTCCGACTTCTTAATAAGGAATCATCAGGACCCTGTACACCATGTACGTTAGGCCCTTATTGGAGTATGCGGCACCAGTTTGGAATCCCACACCTAGCCAAGCACTTGAAGAAAAGAAACTAGAGAACGTGCAAAAAGTTTGCAACAAGACTAGTCCAGAGCTAAGAGGTATGGCCTACGAGGAGAAGGAGGTTAAGGGAAAATCAACCTGACGACATGGAGGACAGGGAGAGATAGGGGGGACATGATAACGACCATACAAAATACTGAGAGGAATTGACAAGGTGACAAAGACAGGATGTTCCAGAGATTGGCACAGTAACAAGGGGACACAGTTGGAAGCTGAAGACCAGATGAATCACAGGGATGTTAGGAAGTATTTTCTTCAGCCACAGAGTAGTCAGTAAGTGGAATAGTTTGGGAAGCGATTGTAGTGGAGGGCAGCAGGATCCATACATAGCTTTAAGCAGAAGGTATGATAAAGCTCACGGCTCAGGGAGAGTGACTAGTAGCGATTTCAGGAAGAGGCGGGGCCAGGAGCTCGGACTCTCGACCCCCGCAACCTCACTAGGTGAGTACACACCCACACGTGAAGCAGTATCGCTGAATAGTGCTCCAGGATTTTAGCGTTCTAGTGGCTGTCCTAAGGATATTATTGCGGTCATCGTACGGTGAGTGAGTCAGTTAAACATACCTAGAAGAAATTTAACAGCTTTAAGAGTGCGAATAGTGTGAATAAGATCAAGAATTTACAATTTAAATTTGAATGAATGGTGGTGGGGAGAGGGGTATTAGCAGTCTGCTGATCAGGCTCTGCTGGCTTGCCAGGTTGGACACAAAATATCCAAAAATAGTTAATTGGGTGTTAACAGTGTGATTGAAATATTAACTATACAGATATTGGTTGGTTTTTATACCGCAGTGTAGTGATAAGGCTTCATTAAAAGAGTGATTAAGTAAATACTGAAGTAAGAAAAAAAATTGTCAATCCACAGCTGTTGGTGTTGTGAATGTAGATAAATATCATCAGATTTGTTATGACCATAATACCTGTACTAATGAAAAAAGACGGGAAATACCAGTTTAAAGAAAAAGAAAATAAAAAACTGAATGCATGATAAAGTTCACTCGAAAGGAGTTACAAAGAGAAGGAGTTGATAGCAGCCGACCAGCAGGAACCTCCATTGTTGTGCAGACGACATCACTTGCCTATGTGTGTGGTTAATTTTGGTTGTTGTCAAAAAGTGTCAGTGTCTCGCCCTGCTGGTTGTATGTTATACCATCGTTCTCTCTCCTAACATTCATCTGACAGAAGATAAGATAGTCGTAACCCTGATAATTTTTAGTAATTTTTTTTTTATATTTTATTTAAAACCATACAAATAGACAATAGACAAAAGGAAAAACCATAAAGATGGCAATATATGAACAATAATCTGAAAAAACGTTACAGTGCTAGATATTGAAAAATAACAAATAACATAACATTATAAAAATAAGACCACTATAACCTAGTATTATAAAATCAGATACCGAAAGCTTAAAATGTCCTATATTAGATACTTGTGGTTTAAGTTAAACTTTCGATAAAACATGCAAACCTATATTAACTCTTCTTCAAATTAATTCATCCTTGCTCTTAATTTACACTAGAATAATAAAATACCAAGTATACTTTCATTTATTTCGTTCAGACTTTAAATTCCTTCTACTCTGAACATGGAAAGAAATATAGGATAATAATTAAAACCAATGATGTCAAGAACACATCCACGCGAACACCTACACCGACCATACAGGTCCATCAGAATTGCACGGTCTCGCGCAGTCTGCGCGCCCAGGTGTGCCACATGTACATTACACATGTACCTACAATTAGACTTTTAGCTCAAAATTTTCAAATAATGCCATACGTAGAACCATTCTACCAATTTGCATAAATAAAGAGCCGTTTTTGAATCAAAGAACATTCCCAATTATCATAAAAATTACCCTAAACCTAAGGCCTAGTATTCCTCCTGTATATAAATGTCTAAAAATCAACACGAAATTTTACCACATACCTCTAACCTATTTGTTGGTGGACATAATACAACCTTGTATTACCATCGAAGAAAAAAAAAGAACAATTTTAAAAAAGGAAAAACCCACTCTTCACCTTTAAAACTTCAGACTTCAATTTTTACCATTCATGTTCATACATATAAATAATTATATAAAGTATATTGTCTAATTGAACACAATCACTTCCAACGTCAGTTTATAATATTACGTCAACTCAACACGGATAACTTCATCCATTTCTTACAACTTCAAGGTTCGTAAAAACTCTTAAACTAATACATAGTATTGCCACCATCTAGACAAATTAAAAAGAAAAACAATACCAAATATATCAAAACAAATTATGCTTCTATTTTCACCAAATCAATGTGCTTACAAAAGATACATTGTAAATTAAACTGAAACATAAAAAAGCCATTTTGACCATTTACACAATTGTATCATAAATACGCATAGAAAATATGTATTGAAATATCATTGAAATGTTCATGAGGAAAAAACCATTAATGGGCATATACAAGAAGTAAACATTGTTATATAATATATATATATATATCTATATATATATATATTACTATATATATATATATATATATATATATATATATATATATATATATATATATATTATATTTATATATATATATATATATATAGATATATATATAGCCTCTAAATATATATATATAATATATATATTATTTATATTATTTATATATATATATATATATATATATATATATATTTATAATATATATATATATATATATATTAGATATTTAAGTCATATATACACACACACATACCTTATACACATTACATATACAAATATAGTTATAAGTCGACCAATTCCAAATATAAATGTATTGTACTTGGAAACACTCAGAACAAATAATTTAAATTGCACCCCCCCAGACATACCTCAATTACATTCATATAACAAACTCATCACGCTACACCACATTCTAGGAATCCAGCCCATTTCATCCCCCTTACCTGCTCTGTCAACTCCCCGTAATCCCGTTAATGTGAAAAAATATTCCTATATCCCTCGCTTAAATCCCTCTCCCATCTCCCCCCATAACCTCCTTATTCCTTACACTTTGTCCTATAAAAAAGTGCGTGTTACCTCAGCTCCCCTTCCAATCTTGCACACACGTTCGCTCCTCTCATAGCCCAAGACATATATAAATATAATCTGTAATTAGATACTACCGCATTCTTACCATTTGATTCACTTCACTATGTTTAAGCTTAGAACCCTCAACACTGAACCCCCCCCCCTACCCACTAACCTTATTACACCCCGCGGGCCCAACCACACACATATCTCAGTTCAATACATTCGCAAAAATACCCATATGGAAAACAGTATCCATTCCACCACATCCTTGCTTAAATCCATCATCCCGTATTCTCTTATGGATAAAACCCATTCCAGAAGGTAAGAATCCCATGTAAAAATTGTAACATAACTTCTCGTACTTTAGGTTGGTTTTTTAAACGCAATTTGTTCAAATGCCCCCAAATAATTACGCCAATCCTACATCGGTAAGCCCCTTCTACCACCGCTTACCACTGCCTTACCTTCCACCCCCATCAAGGTTTTCCAATTTTTAATATGTGAAGGATCGCTCATGTTTATGATGACCCCGTAACATTGCCTCACCTATTAGAACTCCCTACCCACCCACCACCGTTGCATATCCTACGTATCTTATGAAGTCCGCCTTCCCTCGGCCCCCCCCCTCCGCTTAGAACTCGTTTCAATATACACATCATAATCCTCTTTTCAAACCGCCTATAAGGACCCAGCCCTCCTCGGCCAACCGGAGTTTGTGACAACCCGCTAACTAACACATCGCTTCCAGTACCCAAAATGAATCTAAAAACGCGCTTTTGTAACCTTAGTATCTCACTACGTAGTATCGGATATTTACTGCTACAGCCAAAGTTTACTATATAATTGGACATGCGTGTGTAATTACCTTTGATGCAAAGTGTAAAGTGTGCAGCTCCGTAAACCACTGGGCGCTTCAGTACACATCTACAATACGCACTGGAATTTATTTGTTCGGGGCAACGTGATATCACTTACATAACTATCCCTTCATATCAGTAAATTGGTCCACCTTTATCACCTTTCATCTATTCACATTCCTCACATTGCAACCCATCCCCAAGATCCATTACTTCGTTTTTCCTTATTAACTGACATGCCAGAAGCCTTTTTCAAAAACGTTTACTAACTTTTCCACCCGAGGTAAATCCCTGTTACACTTCTTAAATCGTTGGTGTCATAAACATATCCAAACAAGATGCCAGCCCACCCCCCACCCCTTTCGTCACAACCCCCATTTTGCTGCTAATAAGACCCTAATTCCTCTGTAAAAGGGATCCTGTAAAAACATGCAATAAAATATTTGTGAAAGGGGACAACCTTGACGTGACCCCTTTCTCATCTGAATTTGTTATCCTAACCTTCCATTTACCTGCCCCGCAAGGATGCATCTTGATCCATTAAATTTGGATGATACAATTTCCTCTCCAAACCCCTGCCATCTCATAATCTTCCATAACGCTTCCCTTTCTACATATCATATGCCGCTTCCCAATCTATAGCCAATCACCCCCCCCCTCCCAAATTTTACTCTTTCTTAAATATTAAAACTTCTAATCAACCCATGCCCGTCATACATAGATCTTCCCGGCACCCATATTTCCCTTATCAATCACTTGTACCTGCAGGACCTTTTTGTATTCTGTTAGCTAAAATTCTTGCAAAAAAAATCTAAATCACACACAATAACGAATAGCACGATAGTCCTTTGACTGTTAATGGCTCACCTTTAGGCACTAGAACGACAACAGCCATACTTTGACTGTGCCCCTAAAACCCCGATCCCGCTTAAGGATATTGAATAATCTTACCAAAAACCCTTTTAAAAACGCTCCAATTTTGAAGATAAAATGTCACTGGGCAAACCCAGCAATTCCTGGTTGCCTTACCTAATTGTGCCCCGGTTTAAAGCTTCCCATTCTCACACTCCGTTATAGCGGCCTTCCAAATCAATCGTCATGCTCTGTCTACTCACACTGCACAAACCTTCCAATTGACTGTAATGCTATTTCACTTATTCCCACACTTTGCGTTTTCAACTTAAACCCAAGCATCAATATTACCCCACGCATACCCCTCAGTCGTCCGTCAACACTTTTATACCCTTGCATACATACCTGCACATTTCAAACCATTAACTTTTCCACTGACTTGCGACGTTTGTGTTGACTACCGCAACACACACGTCGCGGCGATCTTCCACAAAACCTCCTCAATCCGCCTTAAGCCTTTCCCCATAAATCTCTCATTTTGTAAATGTCCGGATATTTTCCTTCAAACTTTCAATTTCAATAACAGGATAATTAGAATTAATTTGATGCATAACATTCGCGCAACTGCCCCTCAATTATTTTTGAATAAACCGTATTGTAAACTGCTTAATATCTCGTCCCTCGATAATATAATTTTCCCTTAATACGTTTTTTAGCTATAGTTTCCACCAATTAACATGGCAACCATCCCCTGAGCGCTTTTACACGAAACGATCCCACATATGTCCTAAAGACAAAAGACTTATCCTCTTCCTTTAATAACTTTACAAATTTTCAATTTTCCAAAATGATGGACCCCCCCGAGGCACACCCTCAATATCCACTCTTTACAAATCCTCTATGATCCGGAAAATATCACATCTATCACCATTCTCTCCGCCACTTGACCGCACAAGGCACGAACATTGCGGTCCAACCTCGCGATAACCGTTTAATGAAGGTATCGCCTCTACCATCCCTCCCCCCCCCCACACCACTTCCTTTAACCCCACCCCGGCTCAATATATCCCCCAATTTACCCAAACAAACACCAGCGAGCTCCTCTGGGCTCAACATCTGTACGACGTTTTTCACGCAATTCCAATCTCCGCCTATATTGCAACATTCGGTAAACCACGTAAAAAGATAGACCAGCTATGTCCTGAACAAATTTAGGTTTTAACACTCACGTCTACCTCAGCCGGACCATATACACATACTAAATAATGGGGAACCTACCCAGGTTCCATACACTCTAAATTACCCTCCCACCCCCCCCCTTCACTACCGCCTCCTTATATAAACGGGTTAGTTTCCTTTACCAAAATGGCAGCCCCACTTTCAAACGTGGTCGACTTGTTCCATGTACACATTATAACCACTCATATCCAACTCATAACCAGGCCTCTAATATTTGTTTCTGTATGAATACCACATCCTCACCACAGTCGCACCCAAATACTCATTAAACCACGTAAGCTTCCTTCTCTGCTCTAACCCGTTAATATTTATAGTAAAAACACTTGAATTCGAAACAAATGGGTTTTCTGTTTGTCCACGGCATTGGACTTTACCCAGTCGTTTTGCAACCCCTCTGTCCTCTCCCCTTTTGTTGGGAATCACGTTTGCAATCCCTTGATCCTGGGGTTCACCATTCCTCTCTTCTGTAACCTCACCCATGCTTTTTCCCAGGGCGTTGGGAGGAGTTAGCAATCATCAGAATCCGATGATGCTGCAGTCCTCTTTCGTGTCCCGCCCATCCACCTGCATTTTGACATCTGAGGCACCGTTCTGGATGCACCTCCACCTTACTGCATGCACCTTCAATCTTTTAGACGCTGCGTCGACAAGCCGTCATCTCCATGACATACCATCATTCACAGCCGTTCCAGAACTAGCCTGGGCCCTCTCCCACCTGGATCTAGGCCGATTCTCTAACAAGACATCACAAGCCTTTACAAAAGACGCCGCATAATTCTTCACCCAAATTAAGTAGTCTCTCCTCAAAAACCTGATTGTACGTCCAAAGAACTGAGATTCCTCCTTGTAGCCGCTACCAACTGGCGATTCGAGCCCACCTTTTCTTTGTCCACCTCCTCACTCCATGACAACCGTTGTTGGGGCGGCCGTAGCAAGAGACTCGGTTCTCGCTCATCGCCTACCTCGCCACTGGCTGCTGTTTGCGTTGCTGTTGTGCAGGTAACCACTTCGTTTCCACACTGCGCCGCGATGTGGGCATATGACCACATATCCGCACGTAACGTTGTTTGCCCTGATACGTTACATGAGACTTGAGTCCGTAATTTCCCTTCAACACAACATATGAAAGGAATAGGGTGTCGAAGAGTCATTTTAACAGTATATGTACCTTCCAGCGCACCTGCATACGGTCCAGTTGCCCATCTCCCTGCTGTGGCTACGTGAACCGTCCCATAAGTGCGCAGTTCACTGATAATATCAAAATCAGTCCCCTCAAAAGGCACAGTCCTGATTGTCACCCAAGTGTAGTGTTCGAGATACATCAGTGGAAGATCGCACCGACACAGCTGTATTTTTAACCGGTTATGATGGTCTCCTGATACTTGTCGACCACCGCCTCGTAGACTCGTGCAGACGTCATTTTACGTAAGAACATAAGAAAGGAGGAACACTGCAGGAGGCCTGCTGGCCCATACTAGGCAGGTCCTTTACAAATCATCCCCACTAACAAAACATTTGCCCAACCCAAATTTTCAATGCCACCAAGAATAGCTCTGATGTGAAAGTCCCACTCAAATCCAACCCTCCAACCCATTGTTACTTATCCAACCTAGATTTAAACTACCCAAAGTCCTGCCTCAATAAACCCAATAGGTAGACTGTTCCATCATCAACTACCTAGTTCCAAACCTATACTATCTTATGTCCTTTCTAAATCTAAAACTTATCAAGTTTAAATCCATTACTGCGGGTTCTCTCTTGGAGAGACATCCTCAAGACCTTATTGTAAAGTAAAAGGACACAAGTGCAACTTTATTTACAAGACCTTATTAATATCCCCTTTATTAATACCTAATCTTCCACTTATACACTTCGATCAGGTCTCCCACTCATTCTTCGTCTAACAAGTGCATTGTAACTTATAGTCTTCAATCTTTCTTCATAAGGAAGATTTCTAATGCTATGTATTAATTTTTAGTCACATCCTTCGCTGAATGTTTTCTAACGAATTATGTCCATTTTGTAATACGGTGGACAGACCTGAGCTGCATAATCTAGGTGAGGCCTTACTAATGATGTTTATTAAAGCTGCAGTAGGACTCTGACTTCTGGTTTGCTTACACTTCTTGATATAAATCCCCGTAATCTATTTGCTTATTACGGGTACGCTTAGGCATTGCTGTCTTGGTTTAAGGTTGCTGCTCACATAACCCCCAAGTCCTTTTCGCAAGCTGTATGGCTAAGTTCTACATATTTAACTTATAAGTCTTGGGTTATGGGCACTCCCAAGCTTCAGACCTGCATTTATCTACATTGAACTGCATCCTGCCCCTTTTCTGACCAAGAATAGAGTTTGTTTAATTCCTCCTGAAGTTCAATAACATTCTACGTTTAATCAATTATCCTACCTTATCATTTGTGTCATCGGCGAATTGCTCATATCACTAGTAATTCCCCTAATAAGATCATTGATATTATTATAACAAACAACGGGCCAAGACTGAATCCCTGGGGAACGCCACTTGTTACAGGATCCCCACTCGGAATTTAACACCATTTATGGACACTCTCTGCTTCCTGTCAGTGAGCCATGACTCGATCACGAGATGCTTCTTTTCCCCCAATGCATGCGCTGCCACTTTCTTTAACAGTCTATGGTGCAGAACTCTATCAAAAGCCTTACTAAAATCTAAGTATATAATATCAAATACTTTATTGTTGTCTACAGCCTCAAAAGCTATACTGAAGAAAAGTTATATAAATTAGTTAGGCAAGACGGTCTTGTGAATCAATGCTGTAGTATCATTAATCAAGCTATGCTTATCGAGATGCTTCTTATAATCTAGGCTATATTTGACACTAGAAATTTGCCTACAATTGAGGTCAGGCTTATTGGGCAGTAATTTGCCGGTAAACGACTTGTTCCCCTGTTCTTTTAAAAATAGGAATTACATTATCCATTCCCACATATCAGACACTACCACCTGTTTGAGAGATAAATTATAAATATTAGTTAATGGTTCACCGGTTCCATTTTGCACTTCCTTTAAGAAACCCTTGAAAAAACCTCATCGAGGACCCGGCGACACTATTTTGCTTCAGTCTGTCTATCTGCTTCACAACCATCTCCTAGTGACTGTGATGTTACACTAATTTATATCTTCTAGCCCACTGATAAATTTAATTTACTGGAATATTGTTAGTGTCTTCCTGTGTAAAAGACTGAGAGAAAATAATTATTTAAAATCAAGCACATTTCATTCTCTTTGTCAGTAAGGTGCCCATAGTTATTTTTAAGGGGACTATCTTATTTCTAACTTTTGTTCTATACACCTGGAAAAAACTTTTTGGGTTAGTTTTAGAATCCCTAGCAACTTTAATTTCATAGTCCCTTTTAGCTTTTCTTATCCCCTTTTTAATGTCCCTCTTAATGTCAATATACTGATTCATAAGATGACCCTCACCTCTTTTGATACGCCTATAAATTCCTTTCTTATGCCCTAGTAGATATTTGAGCCTATTATTCATGCATTTTGGGTCATTTCTATTTGATCTATTTTCTTTATATGGGATAAACGCTCTTTGAGCAGCATGTATAGTGTTCAGAAAACTGTCATATTGATAGTTCTCTTCGTTACCCCAGTCAACAGATGATAAGTGTTCTCTAAGCCCATCGTAATCTGCTAAGCGAAAAGCTGGGACTGTTACTGAGTTATCGCTACTATCGTACTTCCATTCAATGCTAAATGTAATTGATTTGTGGTCGCTAGCACCCAGTTCCTCTGAAATTTCTAAATTATTAACGAAGATTCTTGTCGTTCCACTGAGTGCGACACCACTTATCTCCTCATTTGCTATACCATAGGTATCGCGAATGATCGTTGGTAACAATAAAATCCATGTTGGATCCTGTGACAGCCCCACGGATCATCTCAATGCAGACAGTGTTGATTCTTCTTCTGCTATTCAGCGCCATGTTGGAGAAAATAAAGTTTCCACCAACCAACGCTAGGGGCAGCTCAATCAGGTAAACTGAGAAAAAAACAAACTCAAACAGGAGCGTCTGCGCAGCTCGTCCACACGGCTCGGAAGCGATGAGGACAATGCTGTTTAGTAAATTATCTAAATATATTCAAAAGAGTTGTGTAGCCTAGTGCCCCCCCACCCCCGTCTTTCTGACTGCAACAAGCTTGTAAACAAGTACGCACATACAAACACATGTGTTCACCAGTAATTATATTATAGTAAATATTAATACATATTAATAAGGAATTGAGTAAGAAATAATCCTATAATCTTCAAAAAAGTAACGTAGCCTAGTGTGCAAAGATCCTGGCCAGGAGAGTACCGGTGAACCAAGAACAAAGATCAGGGCCAGGAGAGTACCGCTCAACGAAGAACAACAAAGATCCGGGCCGGAGAGTACCGGTGAACCAAGAACAACAAAGATCAAGGCTGGGAGAGTGCCGGTGAACCAAGAACAACAAAGATCCGGGCCGGAAGAGTACCGGTGAACCAAGAAAAACAAAGATCCGGGCCAGGAGAGTACCGCTCAACCAAGAACAACAAAGATCAGGGCCGGAGAATACCACTGAACCACGAACAACAAAGATCCGGGCCGGGAGAGTACCGGTGAACCAAGAACAACAAAGGTCCGGGCCAGGAGAGTACCGGTGAACCAAGAACAACAAAGATCAGGGCCAGGAGAGTACCGCTGAACCAAGAACAACAAAGATCCTGGCCGGGAGAGTACCGGTGAACCAAGAACAACAAATATCCGGGCCGGGAGAGTACCGGTGAACCAAGAACAACAAAGATCAGGGCCATGAGAGTACCGGTGAACCAAGAACAAAGATCCGGGCCGTGAGAGTACCGGTGAACCAAGAACGACAAAGATCCGGGCCGTGAGAGTACCGGTGAACCAAGAACAACAAAGATCCGGGTCGTGAGAGTACCGGTGAACCAAGAACAACAAATATCCGGGCCGGGAGAGTACCGGTGAACCAAGAACAACAAAGATCCGGGCCGGGAGAGTACCGGTGAACCAAGAACAACAAAGATCTGGGCCGGGAGAGTACCGGTGAACCAAGAACAACAAAGATCCTGGCCGGGAGAGTACCGGTGAACCAAGAACAACAAAGATCCGGGCCGGGAGAGTACCGGTGAACCAAGAACAACAAAGATCCAGGCCGGGAGAGTACTGGTGAACCAAGAACAACAAAGATCCTGGCCGGGAGAGTACCGGTGAACCAAGAACAACAAAGATCCAGGCCGGGAGAGTACCGTTGAACCAAGAACAACAAAGACCCAGGCCGGGAGAGTACCGGTGAACCAAGAACAACAAAAATCAGGGCCGGGAGAGTACCGGTGAACCAAGAACAACAAAGATCCAGGCCGGGAGAGTATCGGTGAACCAAGAACAACAAAAATCAGGGCCGGGAGAGTACCGGTGAACCAAGAACAACAAAGATCCGGGCCGGGAGAGTACCGGTGAACCAAGAACAACAAAGATCCGGGCCGGGAGAGTACCGGTGAACCAAGAACAACAAAGATCCAGGCCGGGAGAGTACCGGTGAACCAAGAACAACAAAGATCTGGGCCGGGAGAGTACCGGTGAACCAAGAACAACAAAGCTCAGGGCCGGGAGAGTACTGGTGAACCAAGAACAACAAGGATCCAGGCCGGGAGAGTACCGGTGAACCAAGAACAACAAAGATCAGGGCCGGGAGAGTACCGGTGAACCAAGAACAACAAAGATCCAGGCCGGGAGAGTACCGGTGAACCAAAGAACAACAAAGATCCAGGCCGGGAGAGTACCGGTGAACCAAGAACAACAAAGATCCAGGCCGGGAGAGTACCGGTGAACCAAGAACAACAAAGATCCAGGCCGGGAGAGTACCGGTGAACCAAGAACAACAAAGATCCAGGCCGGGAGAGTACCAGTGAACCAAGAACAACAAAGATCCAGGCCGGGAGAGTACCGGTGAACCAAGAACAACAAAGATCCAGGCCGGGAGAGTACCGGTGAACCAAGAACAACAAAGATCCAGGCCGGGAGAGTACCGGTGAACCAAGAACAACAAAGATCCAGGCCGGGAGAGTACCGGAGAACCAAGAACAACAATGATCCTGGCCGGGAGAGTACCGGTGAACCAAGAACAATAAAGATCTGGGCCGGGAGAGTACCGGTGAACCAAGAACAATAAAGATCAGGGCCGCGAGAGTACCGGTGAACCAAGAACAATAAAGATCCTGGCCGAGAGAGTACCGGTGAACCAAGAACAACAAAGATCAGGGCCGAGAGAGTACCGGTGAACCAAGAACAGCAAAGATCCTGGCCGGAAGAGTACCGGTGAACCAAGAACAACAAAGATCCTGGCCGGGAGAGTACCGGTGATCCAAGAACAACAAAGATCCGGGCCGGGAGAGTACCAGTGAACCAAGAACAACAAAGATCCGGGCCAGGAGAGTACCGGTGAACCAAGTACAATAACAATAGTGTGTTAACATGACCCCCTCTCTTTTTCAAAGAATGAAAAGCTAGTAAACAAATACAAACAAACACAAGTGTACACGATAAACATTATATAGTATATATTAGTGTATATTAATAAGGAATTGATTGTGAATTTTTTTTATAATCTTCAAAAGAGTAGCGTAGCCTAGTGTGATATATGAACCCACCTTTTTTTTTTTTAGACTAAGACAAAAGCGCGTGTGCACGCACACGCGCTCACACACATACACACATACATATACACACACATACACACACATACACATACACACACACATACGCACACATATACATACACAAACACACATACACACACACACAAACCTAGCCTAACACATTACCTCATAAATCCCCCCACCACACACACATTTTTACAATAAGCTGAAGAAGCTAGAACATCCCAACAGGATAAAAACAAAATGGGATGGCTGGTCGGAAAAGGAAGAATGGGTACAACGGTTCAAGAACAAAATGGAACAACGATGTGAGAAAGGGTTAAAAGAGCTTTGCAATAACATGTTATAGCAAATATCTGCAGAGAGCAAGAAGTGGGAATCACGAGCTGTAGTAGCTGATGCAAAGATACAGAGATTGGAGGAAGAAATGGACGTGCTGAAGCAAAAGATGAGGTCCGAAAGGAGCAAGATGATTGAAATGGGAACATCAGCAGGCAACGAGGGGACTGAAGGAGGGGATGGATCTAAGCAGTCTTTTGCAGCAGTAATATCAGGCCATCATGGTGTCTGGGAGATGATTAGGGAAACAGCAAAGGAGATGTTTAAAATCGATCAGAGTCAGAGGGAAAAAAAGGGAAGAGGAGGGGGGAGGGTCATAATTATTCATGGGTTTTTAGGAGGTGAAGGGCAAACCTATGTGAAAGAAAGCATTGGGAGAAAACAGAGATTAAGAACATCATTGCTTTAACAGGAGAGAGGGGAATGTCTCGGTAAAAAATTTTTTTTTTTTACAGACTTGGTGGGTTTGAGGGAAAAAAATCGACCAATAATTGACATTCAAGACAGATGTGGTATGGAACTGGATCTACAACAGAAACCAATGTTAGAGGACTTCTAGATTATCAAAAAGTGTTCCCTAAATCGAGACGAAACGATAGGAAAGGGAAAACCTGAAAGTGGGAAAAGACAAAACCCCAGTGGAAGGAAAAGAGACGGGGACGGGAACGGAAATAAAAGAAAAACTCAGCCTTTGGGGGGAAACATAAAAAACCAAAGCTTACAAAAAACCTCTCAACCCCGTCCCCACTTATAAAACCAAAAAATTTAAACGGAAATAAACCTCACTCCATCCCCAAAACCCCCTAAGCAAAAATTCCAATCACGCGCCTCCCATAATATTGTGCCCTGCCCCCCACCACCAGCCTTTTCTTCAATTCCCAAATACTGTAATGGAAGGAAGCAAGGTATGGTACACAAACGCAGAGGAATAACAAATAAGAGTGAAGAGGGGCAGAACGCTTCACTGATGCTCACCTAAATCATCCCTAACAGATACAAAATTTACAGGGATGATAACAGATGCAATTTTTCCCCCGGGAATAGATTATGGGGGAAAAGCAGAGAGAACGAGGAGGGGGGGGGGAAGTAGCATTGCTCATAAAAAAACAGTGGAGTTTTGGGGAGTGGGGGGGAATGGAAAGAAGGGAAATAGACCACTTCATTGTAGGAACACTTAGATGGTGGTCAAAGGTGATGATAGCAGTAATGAAAACCCACATTAAAACAAAAGGAGAAAAAGGAAAAAGAGTATATGTGCGCAATGGGGCAATGGTGGATACACTAGCTGAAGTGGCCAGGAGGGCTAATGGGTAGGACAAAATTGTTATAATGGGGATTTCAATCATAAAGAGATTGACTGGGAAAACCTTAGAGCAACTGGGGGACCAAAAAACATGGAGGGAAAAAAGATGTTGGAGATGTATGGAGAACTTCTGCTTAAATGTTAGGGATACAACCGGGGAAAGAGAGGAGAGGTGTTGAAAGCAAGGGGATTAAAACACCTTAAAATAATTCAGACATAAGGGATTCCCCCATGAAAGCCCCCTTACGCTAGTGATATGATGTCCTGGTTTTAAAATATTTGTGAGTTAACAGTGGAGAAAATGAACAGCGAGAGAAAAACAGAGAAACCAAATTCAAAAAAGGGGGCTCTTGGAATGAGAAGTTTCCTGCATGAAGTGAGTGGGAAAAAAGAATAGATAGAAAGAAGTATTGAAATGATGGAAAAAGTAACCCTAAATGCAGTGAGGCGAGGAAAGGTTCATACCAAAAGGGGAACAGAAAAAATTATAAGCCATAGTGAGCCCATGGTTTTTAAATTTGGGGGTGTTTTAAAAAAAGGCCCAAAAACAAATGTGCGAGTTCATGGAAAAAAGGGTTAAGGCAAAGGAACTCACGAAAAAAAAGGGTGAGAAGAAGAAAAAAAAACGTATGCAAAGGTAAGGGAGAGGCCCGAGGCAATACGAGAACGACATAGAAACAAAAGCCCAAAACTGAACCAAAATTGTTATACAAATACTTAGGGGGAAAAAACAGTCAAGGACCAGGGAATCAGGTGAGGAAAGAAGGAGGGGAGCTCACGAAGGTTTTACCCAAAAGTTGTAATTAAAACTAAAGAAAAATTTAGATAAGTATTCACAATAGAGTCAGGGAAAACTTCCAGCAAATGTGGAGGTAGGGTGCCACCAGCAGGTGTGGACACAAAAAACAATACTAAGGTAGAGGTGAAGAAAAAGAACGTACTCGGAACCCCAAAGGGGGTGGGCCCAGATAAATTCTCCCTGGATACGAGAGAGGGGGCAGAGGGAAATTGTGTGCCTTTTGCAGCAAACTTCAGTAAATCTATCGAGGGAAAGGGAGTTGCCTGAGGCGTGGAAGAGAGCCCGTAGTTCCAATTTTTAAGAAAGGGGACGACAGGCAGCTTTTAAATAAGAAGTGTCACTGTTTTATAGTATGTGAAGTCTGGAAAGATTTCAGTTGAAAAGTAGTGGAACACATTGAAAAGACTGGGTCATACATGAAATCAGCCGACTTCAGAGATGGGAAAACCCGTGTCACAAATTTACTTGAGTTTACGATAAGGTAACAGAAGTAAGACGGAGAGAGAGGTTGGGTAGATTTTTCCTTTTTAGATTGCAAAAAGGCTTTTGACACAGACCCCACAAGGACTGGTGCAAAAATTGGGCAGGAAAAATGGGGAAAATACTGCAATGGATCAGGGAAATACCCGACAGGAAGGAAAAGGTGTGTTGAACGTGCTGAAGTGTCGCTGATGATGTGAAACTGATGAGGAGAATGCAAATGGGAAAGGATCACTTAAGATTACAAGGGAATCTGGACAAACTACAAGTATGGTCCGACAAATGGCTCCTGGGTTTAACCCCAGTAAGTGTAAGATCATGAAAATTGGGGAAGGACAACAGAAGACCGCAGACGGAGTAAAGTTTAGGAAACCAACAGCTACAAACGTCAGTTAAAGAAAAGGATCTTGGGGTAAGCATTATAACGAACATGCCCCCTGAGGCACACATCAATCAAATAACTGCTGCAGCATATGGGAGATTGGCTAACCTGAGATTGGCGTTTAGACATCTGAGTAAGGAGTCATTCACGACATTGTACACAATGTACGTAAGGCCTATACTGGAATATGCAGCGCCAGAATGGAACCCTCACTTAGTCAAACACGTCAAAATATTGGAGGAAGTGCAAAAATATGCAACACGATTAGTCCCAGAACTGATGGGTATGTCTTATGAGGAGAGGTTAAGGGAACTCAACCTGATGACACTTGAGGATAGGGGGGATAGAGGGGACATGATAACAACGTATAAAATACTAAGAGGCATTGACAAGGTGAACAAGGATCGAATGTTTCAGAGATGGGATACAGAAACAAGGGGACACAATTGGAAACTGAAAACCCAGATGAGCCATAGGGATGTTAGGAAGTATTTCTTTAGTCTTAGAGTTGTCAGGAACTAGAATAATTTGGAGAGTGAAGTAGTGGAAGTAAATTCCATAAATAGCTTTAAGAAGAGGTATGACAAATATCATGGAGCAGGGAGAGAGTGAATTAGTTTCGACCAGTGAAGAGGCGGGGCTAGGAGCTATGACTCGACCCCTGCAACCACATATAGGTGAGTACATATAGGTGAGTACACACACCCACATCCACACCACACCCACCACACACACACACACACACACACACACACACACACACACACACACACAACACACCACACACACACACACACACACACCACACACACACATACACACACACACACACACACACACATTCACACGTTCATACACACATACACACACACAGACACACACATAGCATTCCGACATCCTACAGCATTCCGACATCTTAATAAGGAATCGTTCAGGACCCTGTACACCGTGTACGTTTCGCCCATATTATAGTATGCGGCACCAGTTTAGAACCCACACCTAGCCAATCACGTAAAGAAACTAGAGAAAGTGCAAAGGTTACTAAGAAAATTATCTAGTGATTGTAGAGTCACTGAATTTTCTAAATGCACCTCTGTACCTCTAAAGATGTCATGCAGCCTGACGTTTTCTTCCTGCCCTAGGAAGAATAGATGTAGTAGGTAGAGGACCAGCATAGTATGTCTTGAGCTGGTTAACATGGTACACATGATTGGATTTCCTCTTCCCAGGCGTCGTATTAAATAATTAATTAACCCAGTTAGATTTGATTCGTCAAGTCCTATTTTTCCTCTCGATAAGTAAAGACTCATCGCTGAACGAATCTTTTCTTCAGTTACACTTTCTGACGCTAGTCATCTATTTTGAGTAATATTATCCAAAACTGTAGGATCAGAAGTATTACAGGATATTGGTGCCCTTGTTGCACCGAAGAGGATACTACTTGTGTGGGGGCACCAGCCGCACGATCATCTCTCGTATCTCTTTCTAACTTATAGCAATACTCTCTAGCATGTCCTATTCTTTTACAATAGGTATGTGGAAAATAGCATTTATCTGAATGTAACTAATTATGTACATAACAGTAAATGATAACAAAGATAATTATTATTTATCAATGTTACATAGACAAGTAGGAATTTGGGACACCTAGGTTGCATAAAATGTCCCCCTTAGATACCTACCACTGTCCTAACCACAAGTTGCTCTGGACCTATTAATTAAATGAAATATACATACACCAGGAATACTGGTAAATATATAAATTTGTGGACTATATATTAAAAATAATAAATGGTTATATATATACACAATTACATAACAGAAGGAAAATATATCTTAATATCACTCACCAATTTGACTGGAGATTAATGTGTATCATACTCAGAAAACCTCACTCTAACTAAATCTATGAAAATAATGTTGGCCAGAATTACACACAAATCTAGAGAGCTTATCTGAGGTTCCTGGAGAGGTCTTGTCCAGTCGCCTGATATCTCAAGTTATGCAGGAATGCACATCCACCAATTTCGCCTCCTATTTGAGAGGTGTCAGCACAATTTTAACCTCTAGAGCACGAAAAATTCTTCCCCATTCACCAACGTTTCTAATACAAATTCAAAACCAAGATGGCGACTGTCTCTTCTTTTTTTCGATAACATACTTCTTTTAAAAATACAATATAGGGCATCTATTTACCAATAAATTACCGTATTTCAGGAAAATATATACAGTATTTTCCGCAAGGTACATTTAACTTTCTTCTTCTCGGTATCAGATTTCTGTCTAACCACAGAGACAGATTCAGGATTGTGAGTTTTCCTGGTAATTGTACGAGAAGTTACAGTAGCAGGTACATCAGGCCGGCACTGATCAGCTAGTTTAGGTTGCCAACTTCTAAGACACTTTTTAGTTACCTTGTTTCTGTGTTTTAGTCCGTTCAAGTTTGTGAGAAATCTTGTAATTGTCTGCTAATGCTGCTGTTTCCAGAACATCTGAAGCAGTATGATTGATCAGATATTCTTGTATGTCAGCAGACACACAGTTGTAAAACTCTTCGTGAAGTAACAACTGAATGAGACTGTCATAATTATTGCACTTAGCGGGTCTGCACTACCTCTCAAATGCAACTTTTTTCTCATGAGCAAACTCTACACAAGTTTTATCTTGTCGTCGTTGTAACATACAAAATGCACGTTGATAACTTACAGGCAACAAATTATATATCTCTAGAATAGCTTCTTTGACAGCATCATAGCTAATGTACTTGGCAAATGGTAAAGCAGCAGTACAAGTTTGAGCTCTTCCTGTCAAAGCTGTGTGCAACAAGGTAGCCCAGTGCTTACGTGGCCAGTTCATAGCATGTGCCTGGTTCTCAAACACATCAAAGTTAGTGTCTAAGTCACTCTCAAAAAACTTAGGAACCATTGAGGCAGCTTTCTGCATGTTAAATGTCCTGTGCTCTTTCGAAAATAAGAGTTTCTCTCTGGAAATCTCCTTCGTTCAATTTCCTCTTGCCTCTATTTGTGCAGTCTGCAAATTAATGAGGCGTTCCATCATCTCAAACAGAGGAGTGAGGAAATTAACATATGAGTCTGGATGGTCCTTAGGCCGGGTACCTAGCCCAGCCATCCATAGAGAGTCTAGATATGGTCTAGGATAAATAGATACAAGTGTAGCATACACGGTACTAGTATTAGGCTGAGTCATACTACCAGCTACACTCTGTACTATTGTGCTAGTCAGGCGGGAAGGTGTGAGCGTGAACGGAGTTACACTTGGCTCAGATACTCTGCCGTAGTTGCTCTCTCTTCTACATCATCAATTAGAGTCATAGTTCCTGATAGTGACACTATGCTCTGTGTATCTGAATCATAATCAGACATCTCTGCATGAGCAGGAAACAATATATTTTTAATTAATGCTCTGACAGTTTCTGTGGTGTAATTCCTTTTATACCACACACCGAGATATTTGGCTACTCGCCAACACGTCTGAAGTTTTAAGGTTATCAACGTCAACAAAGTCAGAGTATCAATTAACTGTTTCACTTTGACATACATCACGAAAATAAGTGTTGGTTGTCTTAGAGCTCAAGCTCATAAACAGTATTTCCGTCTCCTTGGATCAAGAGACTCGGTCAAGTACATACATCCACCTAGTATGTTGTACAAGACAAAACTCAAAGTTATCAGATTAGGAAAGTACTCAAAGTGCTTGACCATAGAGTTACTAGTATGTCAAACTAGACAATTTCCCCAACACCTTGGATCAAAAGCCTCCCGGACAGGCCCCCATTTGTTACAAAAAAAGCGATATCTAATAAGCATAGAGATTTCCAGTGAATGCTAGAATGGACTGACCCTCTAGCATTCAGCCTGATAATGTGTTTTTGTAACAAATAGTCAGTATCCTGGTCTAATTATCCATTAGAATTTATTAGTAAGATTCAATAGTTCTTCAGGATTAGTACTGGTAGACTACTAACAAAAGAAATTAAAATTTAATAAGTTTATTAATAAAGATAAAGTTGTCAAGGTGGACAATATCAAAGTAAATCAAAGAAATCAATTCATAATATAGGATATAAGTTCCTACACTTCTCTTGTGTACAGTCATATTGTGCTGAAGGCACATATATCTTTATGACTTTTAAGTACCGTCCGGTACATTGTCAGCATTTAAGAACATAATACTAATATATATACGAGTGTGTGTATAAGTGCTCTAAGTAGTTCACTATGTCTCAAGGCTCAATTAGACTTAACCAGTGACTGACGAAAAGTCCTGACATTAACTAACTTCTTGATCAACCTGGCAATCAGAACAGCTTGCTTGAACGGTAAAACGACCGATTCGCCGAACAGCAGCATAACAAGCAGCAGCAACAGAGAATCAGGAACAAGGAGATAACATAACGACGCTAAGTAGGGACCATCTGCCGATCCTCCACAAAAGTCACAAAACTCCCATACTGCTGAATCTAACTTCAGCATAAGAAAATCCCCGACTGTGACGGTGCACAGATACCAGAACAAATTAGGTCAGAAGCTACAGTTCAGGACCTGAGCTTCTCAAAGTGTCAGTGCGACACACAACCTAACTAAAACGTCGAAAATCACTATGGTTAGCCTATGCTCTGAAAATAGAGTTACACAGAACTAACAACGAGAGAGAGCGACTGAGATGTTCCAACAAGGGCCAGCAAGGGAGAGCTGGGGAGGGAGGTGTTGTTGGAATCACCATCAAACAGAGAGAGAGAGCTAGTGAGAGGCAAGGCAGTCTCCTCACCTTGGTGAGGTGTGATCACCACACCCTGGTCACGTAACTCCATGGACTGCTGTTGCCCAGCAACTACAGAGAAGCCAGCAGTGAAACAAGCAGAGTGGTACTTTGCCTAAGGTAGTTAGACAATGTGGGCAGATACTCAACACTCGAGCAATGAGCACTGAATAATGAGTAAATGTTACATCCTACCTAATAATATAACTAAGTCAAATAATAATATAAAGCAATATATTTAAGATTCAGCTAATATCGCAAATATCACATAAAAATATATAACAGGTAATATACATTAATAACACGTTTTCCATTCGGGGTCGCAATCCCTTATAATCGAAATTCGCTACAACACACTCATCCCACGATATATCTAAGGCACACCAGTGCAGACAGCCATAACTTTGTACTGCACTTATACATCCCGTCCCCACAGGGAAAAACACATTCGAATGATGGTTTTCCCAAAACTCACCACCACACAAAATTCATACCCCTTATTTACGAATGTTTCAACCCCTAGGAACTACCGGTTTCTCCCCCCGACACCCCATCCATAGTAATTTACCTTTCCTCCCTTTGCCTCCCCTCCTGATTTACAAATCTAAAAAAACCCCCCAATGAAGTTTTCTATATCCCTGGGAAAAAACCCTCTCCCACCTCCACCCCAAAAATTTTTCCCCCGTTATTCACAGCGTTTTAAAAACTAATCGCTAAAACCCCCCTTCACCTCCAAACCCCTCGGGAAGGACCTTGATTTGGTGGGGGGCTCCCTGAATTAAGCCTAAAATCCTTTCACTCCCCCATCCCCCAACGCGTAAACCTCCGGGTTTAATTTCACCTTGATTATAAAAAATAATTTCACCTCCTAACCCCTTTCCCTCATATTCCCCATGATATATTAAATTTTTTTTTAAATAATAAATATATATATATATATATAATTAATATAATATATATATAAAATATATATATATACAATAAAATATATAATATATATATAATAATTTATAAAATATATATATAAAATATATATTAATATATATATATAATATATTATATATATTATTATTATCACACCCGATTCCCCCCAAAGGGCAGGGTCCCAAAAAAGAAAACTTTCACCATCATTCACTCCATCATGTCTTCCCAGAAGGGTGCTTTACACAAAAGAGTGCGGGCACTGTACCCCCCCATCTCCGGGACTCAATCCCCCCCTGCCAGTTTCACTGAATCCCTTCATAAATGTACTTTGCTCACACCCAACGCACGCAAGTTTAAAACCCATTTGTCTCCTTTCACCCTAAAACCGCCATGCATGCCTGCGGGAAATACAAGCCCCCCACACAAAACCTGCTTTTAAAACCCCCCCCCCAACCTTTCCTGGGGCCGACCCCTACCCCGCCTTCCTTCCCACAGACTGTACCCCTTTTGAAGTCACTCTGTTTCGCCCTCCATTCCCCTACAGTCCAAACCCCTCAAAAACCCCTTCCTCAGCCCCGGACAACATTTTGGTAACCCCCACCTCCTCCAAAACCCCAAAACTACGAATTCTCTGCTTATATTCCACCAACATGCCCCCAACATGACATCTCCACTCCCTCCCCTTCTCCTCTTTGCAACTTTTCATCACCCATGCTTCACACCCATAAAAGCGTTGGTAAAACTAACCTCATACATTCCCCTTTTTTGCCCCAAAGGACAAAGTTCTTTGACTCCACAACTCCTAATTCACCACTCACCCTTTTTTTCCCCATCAATTCTGATTCACCTCACTTTCATAGACCCATCCCTGACACTCCACTCAAAAATATCTGAATACATTCACCTCCTCCAACTCCCCCCCCCCAATCTGATACCAATCTCATCATTAACTTTTTTATCCTCAAACCTTCTCGTTCCTGAATTCACTTTTAATTTTCTTCTTTTGCACCCCAACCAAATTCACCACCAATCTCTGCAACTTCCTTCGGAATCCCCAAGACCCAAAGTGCATACAAAGAGCACTGGACAACCCCCATTTATTTGATTCTTTATTTTTTAACCCCAGCCTTTTGAGATCGCTTTACTTCTCTTACAACCCCTATAAATATTTTGAACAACCCTTTTTCACAAAAAATCCTTGTTAACCTATTTTAGGGGAAATAATTTCCCCTTTTTCCACGACCTAATTTGACCCATATTGAAAAAATTTATTCCTTTTTAAAAACCAAAATTTAAATAAGAAATTGAATTTGATAAGAAATAGTTTTAAATTATAAAAAAAAGATTAAAAATTATTTTTTTATAAAGTTTTATGTAAAAGGGAAAAAATTTAAATTTTTAAAAGTTTTTAATGTATTTTTTGCCCAATTTAATTTTTCAACAAAACTCCCATACACTTTCCCGGGTATTCAACATTTACCCCCCTAAAATTTTTTGCCCTCTCTTTTGCCCCCTTCCCTTTATACAAAGGAACTATGCTGCTCTCTCCCAATTTCTGGGTACCTTAAACCCCTCTTCCATACATTTATTAAAAAATTTGCACCAACCGCTTCCAAAACAAACTCCACCTGTTTTTAACTTTTCCCTATTTTTATCCCATCAACCCGGCTCCTTTACCCCCTTTTCATTTTACCTACCCCCTCACAAAACTTCCCCCACACTCACAACTGGCCCCCTTTCCTCCCCCCACAAGATTTTTATTCTTTTTTGCCCATACACGAAATCGCAGTTTCCCCTATCTTCATCAACATTTAACAACCTAAAAATTTTCCCCCCAAATTTCCAAAAACCCAAACTCTCCATTTAATAATCCCTTCCTATTTTTAAAGAAAAATTTTTGTTCTTAGGTTCCTTAATTTTTAATCTAAAAAATTTTTTTATTTTAAAAAATTTGTTGAAAAATTTTAAAATTATTTTGCCTCTTTTACATTGTTCACCACTCTCTAACCTCCCCTTTTTTTTCTCCAATACTCCCCCCCCTTTTTCATCACTTCTACTTTGAAAAAATTTTCTCAATGCTAATTTTTTTCTCCCTTACTACCTCTTTACATTTCTTCCCTCAATCGCTCCTCCCCCCCCCCCCGGCCCCCCCTTTGGGGCCTCAACCACAAACTTTTGCTAAACTCAAAAACTCATTTTTAAACCTACCCCAACCCTTCGACCCATTCCTATCCTCTTAGCCCCCTTCCTCCAATCCGTTTATATCTTACCCAACTCCTCCTCTTTTTTTTATAAACCTTTACCCCTCTTCCCTGTTTCTCCATTCCCTTGTATCCCATCTACCTTTTACCCGGTGTTTTGCAAAACTAGAAAGTGACTAATATACTGTGGCCCCTCTAAACATGTAACCTGAAGTCTATCAAAATCTTTTATCTACCAGACATAATCCAACAAGCACGTCATTTGCCCTACACAAAACTTTTTTAAATTTTATCCTCTTTTTCTTAAAAAATTTTTTACCTATAACAAAAAAACCCCCTTTTTTTTACAAAGTTCAATCAAAGGGTCCCTTATCATTTACACCTGGCACCCCAAAATTACCTACCACACCCTCTCTAAAAGTTTTCTCCTACTTTCATTCAAAAACCCCCACCACAATTACTCCCACTTTTTTTCAAAGGGTCCTATAATTTATTTAACATCTCCCAAAATCCCTTTTCCCTCCCTACATTTCCCTCTTTTTCCAGGTGCAACACCTTATTATGACCCACTTTTTCGCATCCAAACCTTTTCTTTAATGCACAAATTCTTGAATTACACATTTAATTTTCCTTTTCCCCTTTCCCAAAATGATCCTTCAACATTACGCTACCCCTTCCTTTGCCTTTTAAAATCCTTTTGATACTCCAGAATTTTTAACCTTTTATTCCCCCCCCCAAAACTACCCAACCCCTTCAGGTTTTTTTCGCTTGGACCAGGACATCCAAATTCTTTTTATTTATAACACCATCATCTTTTTCTTCCATCCGCACAATCCACGCACAATTTAAACTCCCATTTTTTTAAAAATTTTTTTTCTTTTCCTTTTTAGCAAATGTCTACAGGGAGAAGGGGTTACTAGCCCATCCCCCCCATTTTTTTCACCTCAACACACGCATGGCCTACGGAGGAAAATTCTTTTCCACTTCCCCATTTACAAAAAAGAAATAAAGAAGAACAAAGCATTTTGAAAAAGGAGAAAAACCTAATGTATTATATAATACATAAAAATGCATGTGCGTGTCTTGAATTGGACCAAAGTGTAAGTAGGAGTAGCAAAATTCCCTCTATCTAGCGTGTTTATGAGACAGAAAAAAGAAAAACCGCAATCCTACCACATGCAAAAATTTCAATTTCTGTTTTTTACAGTCACGCAGGTGGAAATCTTCCCGGTGGGTTTTGGCACCCAACCAAATACCAAAAAAATTAAATAAAATAAAATATATATAAATATAATTTTATAAATATATAAAAATATATAAATAAATATATAAAAAAATATAATATACAAATTTTAAAAAATAATACATAAATAAAATATAATTTTATTAAAAATAATATATAAAATATAATATATATATATATATAAAATATAAATTATATATAAAAATATATATGCAACAAGATCACAGTAAACAGGTATTTCAGATATCAAAACAACCCCCCTGAAAAAATAAGAAATTCCAAGCGCTTTCGTTCCTTGATAAGTGAGTATCACGAAAGCGCTTTGGAATTTCTCATTTTTTTAATTGTTGTTTTGCATAAAAATATAAATTTATTATAATAATTAATATATAATTATAAATTATATATAATATAAATTTAATTTAAATATATATAAAATATTATTCTTTCTTTTAAACACCAGCCTACCCACCGAGGCGGGGTGGCCCCAAAAAGGGGAAAAAAGAAGTTTTCCCCTTTTTAATTTAGTAAAAATACGGGGAAAAGGTTTCTAAATTGTCCCGGGATTTGTCGCCTCTTACAACACGCATGCCTCGGAGGGAAAATTCTTTTCCCCTTCCCCATTGACAAAGAAAAAAAAGAAGAACAAGAGCTATTTAGAAAAAGGAGAAAAAACCCAGATGTATGTATATATAACAATTATGCATGTGCGTTCTGTGAAGTGGACCAAATTAAATAGGAGAAACAAAAATAAATGCTATCACGTTTTTGGAAAAAGAAAAAGAAACCACAACTACCCTATGCAAAAATTACAAAATTTTTTTTTTTCAAGCTTGGAGGAGGGATACTTTTTCCCGGGGGTTGCTGTTACCAACCTACTACTAATATATATATATAATTATAAATTAATAATATAATATATATATATATATATAAATTATATTTAATATATAAAAATATAATAATATATATAAATATATTACATAAAATATTTAATAAAATATATATTTTATATAAAAATATAAATTTTATATATATATATAAATATATATATATATAATATATCAAAAAAGATCACAGAAACAGGGGATTTTGAATAGCAAAACAACACTCGAAAAAATAGAGAAATTCCCCCAACGCTTTCGACCTTGAAATGTGATACACAAAACGCTTGGAATTCCATTTTTTCAGATGGGTTTTTTTGCAATTTTAAAAATATAAATTATATATATATAAAAATTATATATAAATATATATATATAATTAATAATATATATATATATATAAAATAAAAATATATATATAAAATCTAGTACAAGTCCCCACAACAATAAGATACCCCACCAATCCCCCCCCATGTCAAACTTTTTTTTTTATTTTTTAAAAACAAAAAAATACATTTAAAAAATAAAAGAAGACAGTATTGAATCTTTTCCCCAGAAATTTAAAAAATTTCATTGTCGAAAAAAACTGAACGTCGGCACACAAACTGCCCTCACCCCGTGCATTAATCCCCTTACACCTATCTTAAATACAAAATTACACAAAATTTACTTTTTCATCAACCCAAAAAAAATTACAAAACATTATTATTTTTATTTTTTTATTAATATAAACAAAAAAGGAAACACAAAACCCCCAATATGCATTAATTTCAATCATGAACTTACACTCGACAGACGGGTCAGTGTTTTTTTTTTTCTTCAAATTTTATTTTTAACAAGGGGGTAAAAAATATTTTCAAAGCAAATTCAACAGCACATCAGAGTATTGGTGACACACCAAACCAAACCACCCACATAACAGACTATTCTGACACCAATAAACCCTTTTTCCCCCCTACCAGTAACAACAAAAAAACATTCATAAATTTAACTATGTATATGTTACAAGGAAAAACCACAAAACTGCTGTATGAGAAAACCACACCATGGTTCTGAGTACCACTCTCCCCCCTTTTGCAGACTATGATAATAACTCCATCAAGAAACAATACCACAGACCACACAAAGGTCCTTCACCTTACATTAAACCTCAATCATCATACACACCAAATAAAACGTACATTCCAGTCGCAGAAAAAACCTAACTCTCCCTCCCTTCCCCTCCCGGAAGACCAACCCCTTGGCTCCACCGAGGGATTTATATACCTACCTACACCTCATTGCTCCTTTAACATTTCCATCGTTAGATTCCTATACCCCAACGAAAAGGCTCCCTTCCAACATTGTCCATACACCTCTCTATTCCTACATTTCGTCCTATAAAAATGGCACGTCAGTACTCTGATGCGCATCTCACCCCTATTCTCCTGCATACCCCATGACACGTATAAGTAGTCAAGTACCAAATATGAAACAGAACGTCGTACCATATCCGAGCAATCTCCCATCTCAAGACTCAAAGCTCTGAGCATCGACAAATTCCCCCTCCCACTCGTCTGAGAATACCCTTGAACCAATTCCTAACCTTATGTGAACCGTCACAAAAGTGTACAACGTGAAACGCCGTTTCCGGCCACCTGCAAAATGCACAGGACTGATCCTGAATCATTCCCATAACAAACAATTGTGCCTTGGACGCCAAAATCCCATGGAGGAAGCAGTAACCAGTTTCCCTAACCCGTGGTTGTAAGCGTAAATTCTTGAACCCCTGCCATATAGTCTTCCAATGATATCCTGGGAAAACCTCATCACTAATGACCTCTCCCGATGTTAAACCTATATTGTCTAATTTACCTGCCCGAACTCTCCAAGGGTTATGCATTACCAATAAGTGCCGTAACAGCACTTCACACCTTGTGAGGTCTTTCCCCACCCACCATCGTGGAACCGCCCTCATCACCGCGGCAACCCTTGCTCCCCTGACCCCACCCCTTGTCATGAATTCCTATCATATGTATATGCACATTAGGCGACTGTGTAGTGGTATTAGCCCCAATCCTCCCTTAGCTACATGCGTTATAACGACGTCCTTCCCTAACCTAAGCCTTCCTCTGTAACCGCAACACATCGTCCGTCATCAATGGATAGACTGCTGAAACAAACCATAATTTACTATACACCAGTATATTGACAACGATTACTCGTTGTTGTAATGTTACATCACCTGGTCGCCATCCCACTGCTACTACAATCGACAAATTAAATGCACGCGCCGTCTGTTCATCATTGCAAAAGTACACCCCGCAGATCTTTAACTGCTCAACGGTTCTCCACCCATACTCCTTACCTAATGTCCCCCCCAACCAGGACCCCGCCTCCAAAAGTTTGGATTTTTCTCTATTAATGCGCATGGAAGATGCATCACTAAAATCTCTATAACCTTATTAACGAATGCCAAACTATTCCTACTACTCTCCAAGATGGTGGTATCATCCACATAACCTAAAATCCCTACTGCTTCGCCCTGCACACAAACCTCCACCCCTACTCCAATCATTACCAATCTATAAAAGGGGTGCTACAAGCAGGCAAACAAAAGCTGCGAGAGGGGACACCCCTGCCGCAGCCCCCACCCCATGCCTATTGCAGACCCCAACCTCCTATTGACCTGGACCCGTACCTGTGCCTCCGTATATAATGTACGCACCCACGCTACTATTTCTTCCCCGAAACCCTGCCTCAATAATATTTCTAATAATGTTTCCCAATCCACATTGTCAAAAGCCTTTTCCCAATCTAATCCTATCACTCCGCCTCCACTACAATCCTCCTTGAAACTTTTGAGGCATCGATGGCCACCTCTCATAGACCGTCCAGGAATCCCGTATTGCCTTTCCCATATTATCTTGTCTAAAACCTGTTTCATCCGATTTGCCAAAATACGCGCAAAAATCTTATAATCTGCCCCCATCAACATGATGGGCCTATATGCCTCAAAGATTCGTGGACCTAGGCCTTTGGTATCAACACTACAACACCCAACCCTGCCTCACTGCCCATCCTACCTCGAACCAACATGTGTTATAACCGTTCCCAATAAACTACATAAAAATCACCTGGTATCCCATCCCAACCAGGCGATTTCCTCAGTGTCTGTCCCTGAACAGCCTTGTAAATCTCCTTCTCAGATATACAATCCTCCATATCCTCTTGATCCACGTCTCTCAAATTCGCCACTATGCCATGCAGTAAAGCTTCCCTTGCCTCTCGATTCCCCTCTCTACCATTCCATTTTCTCTCAAACCATTTGTCTGCATATGTCCCTATTCTCTAAGTTGTAACTAGCCTTTGTCCTTTATGATAACCTCCCAAGTCATCACTGACCACCACTGACAATACTGTCGTCGCCATACGTCTCACTCTGAAACTACGTAGAACCCCACAAAGCAAATTTCCCGTAATTGACTACAAAGGCACTCTATTTCAGCGAGATCATACCACCCGCCTGCACCTAATAATCCCGCAGCTGTCCCTTTAAATACTTTTGCTTGCCATATCTATAACACGCCTCCTACTTCCCTAACCTTCTATAAAAACCCTGTATCGCATATATCGACTTTGAATGCCACCACTCTACAACATCTTCTATCACATTTCCTTCGTTCCAGAATCCAACCCACCATAACCTGAAAGCTTCCACAGCATCGACTTCTTGCAACAAATTGACATTTAATTTCCAATAACTAGAAAAAACACGGATAACGCCCTCCCACTCGAGAGTTACCAGAACACCACGGTGGTCTGAGAAACCCAGATCAACATAATCAACTCTGCCACTACGGATTAAGCTAGTGATATAATCCCCCCAAAAAAAAACGGATTCCACATTCCAACCCCCCGCTACCCACTATTCCACTACCCAATCGCCTCAAAAACCCCCCATAAATTACAACCCCAACCATGCAGTTCGACATCTTTTTCTCGGATCACACGATTCCAATTGCCTGCAACGACAGAAACTAAGGGTAGACTTCTGAAAAATAAACCAAAACACACTTACAAAACCCTTTTTTAACTCGTCGATTTGTTGTCACTGGCATAATATTAACTCCCAAAAAGCCCCCGAATGTTCCCATATAAACCCCACCACATGCGAAACCCCGGGCCCCCTCCACCCCACTCCCATCTATGAGAAAAGGGCGGGGTCTCCCTTACCCATCACAACCCCCCCTTGAGATTATCCAATTCCTCGCATAACATTTAAACCCCTTGCACACAATTCACGCCCAGCAAAAATTTTGTTCTTGTATAAAAAAAAAACACACTCCAACGTCTGACCGATACCTCAAAACCCCAACCCTCTTGACCTCTGCTCTGAGGCCATTGCATTCATCGTTATACACTTGAACCTCCTTTTGTTTTCTCATGGTTTCCTGCTACCTTTAAACTTTTTACTTGGACTTGCCACTGTTTTCACCTGCCCCCTTCTCCACCCCCACTTTACTTTTCTAAGGGGAAACCCCTTAATGCTTTGGGTATGTCAGCCCACACCATTTTACAAACCTTTCAAAACCCGGGGTTAAGACATCATCCTCCACAGTTAATGGGCCTCTTACGTGACACCCTCATAATCCAAATCCATCACCGTTCGGCCTATGGACCTCAACATCCGTTACCACCACCGTTGTACAAGTTGTATGCCTTTCCTCATCGCACACATGTCCCGCTAGACCAATGGCGATGCCGCCAACGTAGGCGGTAAATCCTCTGTCGCCGGGCTGTTGAGGATCCTCTGTATGTTCTCAAAACTGAGCAATACCAATGGCGCTTGCGCCTCTATCCACAACACCAGTGGTAGCGTCGAGACGATCCCCTTTGCAGCATCCACTGCTGTACTCCACATCCGCCGATAAAACCTGCAGCACATCATCCACTATCGTGGCCTTCCGATGGGCCAACTCATCCTCCTCCATCGAATCTTTTTATGCAGTGTCTGTCAGGTCCGACCGTTGTTTCCCTCCTTGTTGCTCGCAAGTCGCCGCCATATGTCCAGTTGCACTACACATAGGCACGTCTGAACCTGTCATGGGTAGGTTACGTAGACCTGCGTCCAAAAATCCTCCAACACGACAAACGAGGGAATTGGATGTCTCAGTGGTATTTTCATAGAAAAAGAACCCGCGAGCATACCAGCATAGAAACCCTGGGACCAATGCCCAACTTGGACAGCTTGTACAGTGCCACAGCTCCCAAAAGTCCGACGAATGTCCACCTCGTCTGCCTCGAAGAGTATATTACCTAGACAAATCCACGTATAACATGCCGAGACATCATGCAGGCGCACCTCCAAGACCAGTGTTGATGACAATCCGTTTTTCTTGAAAGGTGTCCACAACTCTCACATAAGCAGCAGACGACACAAATTTCACAAAAATTCTTTTGTTGCCGTTTAAAGAAATCCCATATAAATCCTCACATGGGATTCCATACGTATCTCTTATCACAAGAGGCAGAATGACGTCAGCGGTGTCCTGGTATATTACACCTTTCAACAATTCCACACAGACAGTGTTGACTCTTCTTCTGTGCTCCGCCATCTTGAGAAAACAAAACTTCTCAATACAGACATCAGAGGGCACCAGCAGCACGCTCTGCGTCCACTCTCACCAACAGCTGGGTGAGAATTGGCGTCAAGACTTACGCTCTCAGAACAGAAATCCCTTTACCCCTTACCCTATGGAGCACTACTCAACCAACCCCTGACGCTCTGGTTTTAAGTTGGAAAAAATTTTCAATTCGGGAAATTTATATAAAAAAGAAAAGGTTTTGGTAATAGAGTTGTGGATGATGAACAAACCCCCAAAGTACAGTTAAAAGGGGCCCAGAACGTTGTGTATTTTAAAAAATGGGTTGGATAAATACATAGGGGATGTGGGTGGGTTAGTTGGACTGTTTAGCTTGTGCTACCAGGTGGGTTTGCTGTTTCCCCCCCCTTAAGAAGTGACCTGACCCTAGTTTGGGTGCATTGGCTTAAGCGGTAGGAGACTTGGACCTGCCTCGCATGGGCCATACCCCTGCTGTAGTGTTCCTTCGTTCTTATTTTCAAACTTCCCAGCCAAAAAAAAGGGGGGAAAATTTAGGGAAAATCCCCCCCTAAAAAAAAAAAAAAAAAAGAATTTTGATTTTAGATGAAAAGAGAAAAAAAAAGGTTTTAAGTTGAATAATTAAAATAATTTTTAATTAATGAAATTGCCCAAAAATAAAAAAACCCATTCCCTCACACTTTCCCCTTAATTTAAGTCGACAATCCCAACCCCCCTTTTCAACAGGTAACATTACTACTTCCCCTTTTAACCAATCACAACCCAACCCCCCACAAGAATTTGATACCTTCCTAAGTACCCCAACTTTCCCGTCCCATTAATGGAAAACGGCTGCCATTTCCACACCTTACTATACAATAAAACATTTTGAAAAGCTCGTTCCACAAGGATCATGATATTTCCTCAAACTCCCAGGCAACCCTGAATCCCATCCATCAACCGATTCGGTTTTTCCTCACATGCACACTAGGTCATCCGCATAGGATACCAAAATTTTTCAACAAATCCACCCGGGGCCCCCAGACAGTACAACCACATGTGGCCCCCCCCAACCCAAACCCCCAACCCCATGGCCATGGATAAAGCCTTTTATCCACATCCCTTCCCCACCAAAAACATTGTATCACAAAATAGCCAAACAAAATGGCCAAACCCTCCCACTCCAATCCCTCCTCCCCCTCCAGTGCACGCGTTGCTCCATCAAACGAAAAAAAGCAAACTAAGTTTTTACTAGGAACCCCGCCTAAGTCCCCTTCCCATTTAAATCTTCTCCCAAAAGATTTCCCTTAACCTGTAACCCCCACCATTGCACCTTGACACAAAGCATCAACCCAACCAATGATTTCGTCCCCAAAACCCTGTCTCCTGAGGATAGCCCTCAATGCTCCTCTTCCCACTCTGTCATATGTGCCCTGCCAATCTAATGCCAACAACGCCACCCCCTCCCCCTTTGATTCCACAAAACCCCTTAGTAACCCATGCCCCTCCACAATAGACCTCCCTGGCAACCCAAACTGAGTTTTTAATACTACCCGCCCTACTACGCACCTAAACCTATTCCCCAAAATCTTGGCAAACAACTTGTAATCCACGTATAACAATGAGATATCTCGGTAATTCCTAAGGGTATACTGCCCCTTACCCTTCGGTACCAACACCATCACTGCCGTTGCCTGCTTCTTGCCCAACATGCCCGACTCCTTCATCAAATTCAATAACCTTAGCAAAAGCTCCTCATCAGCTCCCAATGCTATTGACAAAACTCTTCCGGGAGACCATCAATTTCTGGAGCTTTTCCCTTACGCATTTCACTTAAAGCCCTCCATATTTCCTCCTCTGTTATTACCCCACCCAATGCCTCCCTATCACTGCTCCCCTGATTGCATAACACATTCTCACACACCTGCTCTAAAACCTCAACACCTACCCCACCACTTTGCAAATACTTCTCAAACCATTTGTCTGCATACACACACATTCCATTCATGACTCATATTACCTGCCCCTCCCTGTAACCACCCACCGACTCATGAACCTCCAACCATGGGATAGCAGTAGTCTGCTGCCGCTGCTTTTGCCTACGCAATACGCACACCGAAGGCCTGTCACCCCATAATACCTCCTCCACCCCTGCCTGTACCCTCACCACTTGGAACCTCTTGTCCTGTAACTCATCCTGTAACACCTCTACTAGATCTTCTTCAAGCGCCAGCACCTCCTCCTGTACATGCACCTCTGCACTTGTCTCCGTCAAATTCCTGGTTCCAGGGAGGTCCCGGCTTGCCTCACACACGCCAGTCTCCGTGAGGGGCTCTTCCACCACCTCACTCCACAACCGACCACGCCCTTGCTTATGCGTGGGGCCCTCAATAACGGCGTCCAAAACGTTAACAGGTGCTTCACCAGTCGTGCAGGGGCCCTCCTCTCTTCACACACACACTGCTGCCATATGACGGGGCCCCAATGAAATTTCATGATGTGTCATAATTTTTTTTTTGGGTCGGATGTACCCCATCAATATAGGAGGGAAGAGGCTGTGTCTGCATTTTTTTGATTGTGAAACACCCCCAAATCGGGTTTGTACAGGATACCCAATTTGTTTATATATATATGTATTAATATATATATATATATATTAATTATATAAATATATAAATTATAATAAAATATATATATATAATATATAAATATATAAAAAATATATATATTATGCAAAAAGATCCATAAACGGGTGATTTCAGAATATGCAAAACAACCACTCTGAAAGAATGGGGAAAATTCCAAGCTTTTCGTGACTACTCCTTTTAACAAGAACTATGAAAGAAAAAAAAGTATAATGTTCCCCCAAAAACCGATCCGGGCCCCCGGGTCCCAATCTTGCATGACCCGCCCTTTTGCCCCCCGGGGAGGGAGAAAGGTTTCTACAATGATGCGACATATGCTTTTTCAAGCACTCTTCTGGTCATTCAACGGGTGCATCTCATAAGCGACAACACCGTATTACCCTAACTATGGACACAGCGAGGAGGAGGATATGTCGTTACCCACAGCTTGTCTTTCTTTTGACTCCTTTGGTACACTAGTGTGGCCGCTTTCATCTCTGGTTCCTCTTCGGGGGGGAAAAATCACTCCTATTGCCGGGCGAGCGCTCAGAAAACTTCCCACCCCAAAGAAATAGGGGGTGTTAGGGGCCGTTTGAAAACGTGCTGACAGTACGGCACTTTTCCCCCACCTTTGGTTGTGGGAAACCCCAAAACAAGCCAAATTGGTTTGGGGGAAAACACTGCGTTTCTGGACCTTTTCCTAAAAATGAGTCGCCTCCCGGGTACCACTGCTGAGATGGGTATCCCCTAAAAACCTCCCCAAAAATTTTTCATGGCCCTGGCAGCCCCCCATTTTGGGGCCCGGGTCGGTAGGTTTAAAGGGACAGAAAACCCCAATATTGGATAGTCTGTTGCTCCTTGGTTTCATCATTTTGCCCCCCCCTCTTTTCCCCCGGACCCCAGCATGGCTGGGGATCCAGTTCAATGCCCAACTGTTCCCCCGAACTTCTAAGGCTGCCCATTATGCTCGGGATCGATGTGAGGGGTAAAACTTGCCTGGGTTGAGGATGGGAGAGGGCTTTGATTGCAGACGTGGAATCAACATGTTGACAGGCCCCGAGTCGATGTCGAAAGGGGGCATGTGACAATGCCTGCTGAACCGCCACCACTCCTTAAAGGGAATCGTGCATTGGTCAGGGAGTCGCCACCCTTGTGTGGGGCCCAAATTGGGACTGCCCCAGCGTTGCTCCCTTCCTTCAGGGTCGACAGAACCACTGTGAAATACACTGCACATGTCCTCCCCCCATGCTTGTCTCACATGAGCTGAGAGGGGCCCTTGGGAATGCAGAGACGTTTAGAAAGGGTCCCCGCATGATGCAAAAAACCCGGCTGGATCTGGGCGCCAGGGAGGTGGTGGATGGTATCCGAAAACGGGAAAAGGGCCACAACCTTCTCAAGGAGATTTTATACAGCCCTTCCGGGCCCCGCCAAACAAAAAAACGAACAATCCAGGAGTAGTTTCCCTGAAAGAGTGTGGGATCTTGGGGCCATGGTTTTTTCAATTAAACCTTTTCCTTATTTGGGGTACCTTGCTGCCTGTGCAAAGGGGGGAACGTGGCCACTTGGGAGGCGTTTATGTTTTCTTCCCCCTGTCACCCAAAAAGGAACCGGGGCCCAGATCTGAGAAAATACTGGGGTTGGGCCAATAGGGGCCCCCCAACATAGGTTTCCCCCCGCCCCGATTTTTTAACGACCTCCACTCTTTGCCTGCTCTGCGGGAAAGTGACTAAACCCCCGGGGCACCGAAACAATGACGAGCGTAAAAGGGTTTTTTTTATATTTCAAGCGGAAATACAATTTTCCCTTTCCCCTCACGGGCCCGTCATGGCCTCATGGGGTTAATTTTTTTACAGAGCCCCGTGACCTGACCCTACTCCCGGCTGTTTTCTTTAAAGGTCAGTTTTTTATCAATGTAAAATTCCCCAAATAAAAGTAAAGGGGCCTTTCCCCTTTGTTCTATACCGAAAAACGTTTAAACTTTCACAGGGTCTGGGCCCTTGAACATCAATTTCCCGGGTTTTTTCGGCCGAGATTTTGAGGCCTAGTTCCTTGCAAGAAATCGTAAAAATTTTGGGCCCAAGGGTCCCCTGACCCGTCGTTCAAAAATTTCCTTTTTCCCCTTCACTACATGCAAGATCCTCACATAGCTGAGGGGGCTGTTACCACTATGAAAGGGAAGGGCCCCAATTCCTGCAAAAGGATGTTAAACAGGGGAGGGCTGAGCACACCTTTGGGCGAACCGTTTTTTCCAGGGTTTTTTAAAAAAAAGTAGTGTCCCTAAACCTGACACAGGCCCCCCTGCCCCCCAAGGGAGGACTCTATCCCGCCCGGAGGGGTCCCTTTGAAAATTCCCCCCGATTTGTATAGCCAAATTGCTGTGGGGGTGGGTAGCTCAAATTCCTTTTTAAGGTCGAGGGAACGACAAAACTAGGTTTTTTTTTTTACTGTCACAATCTGGGTTAGTAAGGGTTAAAGCACTCTGCTGTACCCACTCCTTTGGTGAACCCAAAAAAGTGATAAAGAGAGGGTCCAAGTTTCCATAGGAGGCGGTTTAACACCATCCTCTCAGCAGTCTTGGCTAAGCAGCTGGTCAGCGATATGGGTCTCATACTGCCTGGGTCCTTGGGCTTTAGAATTGGTACGATGGTAGCTTTCTTCCAAGCTGCTGGGAGTGTCCTGGCCCTCCACGACTTGTTAATGACGTCTAGTATGGCCTCCCATCCACTCTGCCCAGCCCGTGCAATCATGGAGTATGTAACACCATCGATGCCCGGGGCAGTGTCACCTGTGTTCTTAATGGCACGTCGGAGTTCCAAGTCCGTGAGGTCTAACATACAGAGGTAGAAAGACATTATATATATAGGCGGAGAGTGAGATGTGACGCCCGTGACCTGAGGAATGTCTTAAGAACATAAGAATGGAGGAACACTGTAGAAGGCCTACTGGTCCATGCGAGGCAGGTCCTTATCAAAACAACCTCTACCTATGATGAGGACGGGTAGACGATGAAATCATGTGACTCCTGTGTTGTTGGGTTGATGCTGCTGAAGTATCATGTATGCCAATGTTTTTGAAATTTTGTAGTTTCCAGTGTTGCGTTCTATAGTGTCGGTGACGGCGATTAGTGAGGCTTCTAGGCACCGTCGGCGTCTGAGGTCTGGTTCGGTGAGAACGAGTTGTGCCTCGTTCCAGTTCATCAAATGCCCCGTGGAGTCTCTGTGGAGGACACAGGCGTACCTTACATCGTCTCTGTTAGAGGCATTTCGATGCTCATTCAGGCGGACTGCAAGATCTCTGCCTGTCTCGCCTACATATTTCTTGGGACAGAACCCACAGGGGATAGTGTAGACGCCTGCTGTAGAAGTTAGAGGTGTGGGGCTGCGTTTCGTAGTGAGGTCTTTGATAGATGATGTGTTTATGGTGGAAACGTTGATGTTACTCATAGCAAGTGCCCGGCGAGTATTCGTGGCAACACCGCCACATGGGAGCACTATGAACTGTTTAGGGGGCTGTTCCATGGGCGGTTTGTTGAGGATAGCTTGTGCCTTGAGTCTGCAATCTCGGATGAAGAAAGATGGGAACTGAAGACGTGTAAAGGCTTGTGTTATGTAAGTGCATTCTTCTTCTAGAAAACAAGGGCTGGAGATGCGAAGAGCTCTCAAGAAGAAGCCAATGAGGACTCCTCTCTTAGTTCGGGTGTCTTGGTGTGAATAAAAGTGTATAAGATCGTCCTTGTTCGTAGGTTTTCTATACACTTTGAAGAGAAGTTTGTCACTGTTGGGAGATCTGCACAGTAGAACGTCGAGGAAAGGAAGTTTGCCATCATTTTCGAGTTCAAGTGTAAACTTTATAGATGGTTCAACTGCATTGATCTTGTTGAGAAGGGCCTGGATATTGAGACGTTTCGGATAGAAAACCAATATATCATCAACGTATCTTAGCCAGGTAACGGTGTTGGGAATGAGGGTGCTGAATTTCTCTGTCTCCAGGTTTTCCATGAAGAGGTTGGCAAGCACAGCACTGAGCGGGCTGCCCATTGCCATCCCAAAGCATTGTTTGTAACAGTTGTCCTGATACTTGAAGAAGTTGAAATTAACACAAAGTTCCACTAGATTGATGAAATCTAGAAGAGGTAAAGGGAGGTCGTGGTTTTCAGTGAGCCTCTGTCTCAGAATGTTGATTGCAGCGTCAGTAGGAACGTTGGTAAAGAGGGCTGTGACATCGAAGGAAGCCATGCTTTTGTTTTTGACATTCAGGTTGGAAATTCGGGAGAGAAGGTCACCTGAGTGTTTGAGGTGGGCTTGACTGATGGTGCCCAGAAGCGCTGAAAGGTATTTGGCAAGGTGGCCGGCTAGTCTGTGTGGTGCACTCCCTATGCCCGAAGTGATAGGCCGTAGTGGGATGCCAGGTTTGTGTGTCTTATGAAGACCATACAGGCGTGCTGGTTTCGGTTGACCTGGTAAAAGTTTAAGTAGTTTTTTACCTTGTTCTGACTTTCGTAAGATGCTACGAGCCTTTTGAAGGAAAGTCTGGGTACTTTGAAGTAGCACTGATTCCGATACAGGCTGGTATGTGTTGGCATCGTTGAGAAGATTTAAGACATTATTGTTGTAGTCTACAGTGTTGAGTAACACCACACCACCTCCTTTGTCAGCGGTTGTAATGATGATATCATCGTTGTTGGCCAAGTTCCTGAGTGCTTGGATGTATCTTCTGGGAATGACCGGTCTTGAAGGCTCAGTAGCTGCAGCAGTGATAATTCCTTGGACAAAGCCCTTTTGAAACTCGGAGTCTCCAAAAGGTTGGTTCTTGGTTACCATATCCACCAGATTATGTTTCTTGTTGATACCAGTAGTAAACTTGAGCCCTAGGCTGAGGGCTTCTGTCTCGGTGACGGTTAGTGTATAGGAAGATAAGTTATTTATCATTTCTGGTCGTCCCATTTCGCTCCATTTGCTGTGGGAGCACAGGTCTTGTAGTTTTCGTGATAGCTTCAATTTCTGTTGGATGTTGGCAGTGGTAACGACCTCCCTTTACCTCTTCTAGATTTCATCAATCTAGTGGAACTTTGTGTTAATTTCAACTTCTTCAAGTATCAGGACAACTGTTACAAACAATGCTTTGGGATGGCAATGGGCAGACCGCTCAGTGCTGTGCTTGCCAACCTCTTCATGGAAAACCTGGAGACAGAGAAATTCAGCACCCTCATTCCCAACACCGTTACCTGGCTAAGATACGTTGATGATATATTGGTTTTCTATCCGAGACGTCTCCATATCCAGGCCCTTCTCAACAAGATCAATGCAGTTGAACCATCTATAAAGTTTACACTTGAACTCGAAAATGATGGCAAACTTCCTTTCCTCGACGTTCTACTGTGCAGATCTCCCGACAGTGACAAACTTCTCTTCAAAGTGCATAGAAAACCTACGAACAAGGACGATCTTATACACTTTTATTCACACCAAGACACCCGCACTAAGAGAGGAGTCCTCATTGGCTTCTTCTTGAGAGCTCTTCGCATCTCCAGCCCTTGTTTTCTAGAAGAAGAATGCACTTACATAACACAAGCCTTTACACGTCTTCAGTTCCCATCTTTCTTCATCCGAGATTGCAGACTCAAGGCACAAGCTATCCTCAACAAACCGCCCATGGAACAGCCCCCTAAACAGTTCATAGTGCTCCCATGTGGCGGTGTTGCCACGAATACTCGCCGGGCACTTGCTATGAGTAACATCAACGTTTCCACCATAAACACACCATCTATCAAAGACCTCACTACGAAACGCAGCCCCACACCTCTAACTTCTACAGCAGGCGTCTACACTATCCCCTGTGGGTTCTGTCCCAAGAAATATGTAGGCGAGACAGGCAGAGATCTTGCAGTCCGCCTGAATGAGCATCGAAATGCCTCTAACAGAGACGATGTAAGGTACGCCTGTGTCCTCCACAGAGACTCCACGGGGCATTTGATGAACTGGAACGAGGCACAACTCGTTCTCACCGAACCAGACCTCAGACGCCGACGGTGCCTAGAAGCCTCACTAATCGCCGTCACCGACACTATAGAACGCAACACTGGAAACTACAAAATTTCAAAAACATTGGCATACATGATACTTCAGCAGCACCAACCCAACAACACAGGAGTCACATGATTTCATCGTCTACCCGTCCTCATCATAGGTAGAGGTTGTTTTGATAAGGACCTGCCTCGCATGGACCAGTAGGCCTTCTACAGTGTTCCTCCATTCTTATGTTCTTATGACATTCCTCAGGTCACGTGCGTCACATCTCACTCTCCGCCTATATATATAATGTCTTTCTACCTCTGTATGTTAGAAGTGATCAAGGTCCCAGGACCGAAACGTTTTCTAATAAATATTTTATAGTGTTTGCTTACGTGCCTTTCTACACCAAAATTTTGTCGGTATTTATTACCAAGGTTTTTCCCAAATTGTTTGGAATCCCTTTTGAGTCTGCAATTTTGGGGGGAGGGAGGAGAAACATTGTGTTATATGTGAAGTTTTTTCGTCTCTCGACCTCCGGGGAGAGGGACCAAGCCTAGTAGTAAACCTGCCCTCTGGTGGTGACCTTTAGCAACTAAAAGACAAAAGGGCTCCCGAGTGGGAAAACGGTTTAAAACACTGTTTGTATAAGCGGGGTACGGGGCACGTTTAAACGGGAGAAAAACGATGAATAAAATTGCTACCTCTATCATAAAGGGAGGCCTAGGGTGCCCCCCACGAGGAAGTATTTGGTGTTGCCTTGAAGGGGAAATGACCAGAGTTTTCCCTAAAACTGAATCGTACCGGCGTCAAACAAACAGACTTGTTAAGAGAAATCGGGAAAGAGGAAGGGGACGGTGAACTCCAGTGGAATCGTTATGAATACGTATCCGGGTACTATCGTGGGTAAGGCGGGAAATTTCCCCTTTTCGAGGCACGGCGTAAGTATACAAGGTATTCAACAACTTGGGTTTAAAGTTAAATTCGGAAAACGATGGGGTAGGGACAGAAGGGCCTAAAAAGGGAAAAACCTAAAGGGCTCTTTAAACCCTCAAAATGACGTTGGCTGGGGCCTATACCGCCACGCCCATTTTTGGGGGAGTCCGGGACGCAGGTTTTTTTACACATCCCGGGCCAAAAAAACCCTGTCGACTTTTTTGGCTCATAAGGACCATTTGGCGCTCACTGTCCTAAAAAGGGGCAGCCTCCAGGGCCCCCTGGTACTTTGGGCCAGGGAGCAACCCCCATTTTTTTTATGCCTGATTGGGGGAAAAGAATTTGGAACCAGTGCGAGTGGGTCGTTTGGAGTGAAAGGGTTTAGAAGGGGAAAGATCGACGGTGGGTATTTTGGGTTACACCCCAAGGTGACAGGGGGGGGGGCCCCCATCGCCTGAGGGGCGGGGGGACGTGGAAGAATTACCCAGGGAATTTGGGGGGGCTGGATGCGGTGCTAAGGGGGTTCTTCGACAGACGGGGCCGGGGGGGAGGCCCCTGAGAATCAAGGAGTACACTGAGGTTGAGCAGCAGGAACGGGTTGAAGGTTCGAGGAAGGGCCAGAGGGGAGGGGGGGAAAAGGGGGTTGGGGGAAAAATTTCCATCGGGAAGGCCCCTGCAGGAAGTAATTTGTGGGTGGGAGAGTTTACAAAAAAGGGACTGGGGGGTTTTGCCCCTCGATGAGGTTTTAAAAACCGGGGAAGCCCCGGGGAAAAAGGTCAGGGGTATTTTGTGGGGGAAAAGAGGAAAGGGGAGGGGGTGTACCGGGAAAAACATGGGGGGGGGAAAGGGAGGGGGGGGGGCGGGAGGCCAGGTTAAAAAAAAGGAAAAAAAGGGGTACAGGTAGAAAAAGGTTTGAAGGGATTAAGATACAGGGGCCCATAGGGGTAAGCCCCCTCTTCTACCCAAATTAAAGTGTTCCCCAATAAATGCAAGGGGCCCTTAAATCTGAGGTAAAAAGGGTTTGGTTTAGTTTTTTTTACGAAGGTTTGTTGTGGTGTTTTGTTTTTTGCAGGAGCATAACCATGGGTTTGGGAGGAATTGATTTGTGGGGTTAAAAAAATTTTTTTGTCATTAATTTTTGCAAAAAAAAGGGGGGGACCAGAGCTGTAAAGGAGACCAGCCCTTTTGGGTGTCATGGTTGGGAGGGGGGGGAAAAAAGGGGGGGGAGGGTTTTAAGGGTAGAGGGGGCCACTGGGGGGGGGAGGAGAGTATTTTTCATTGGGGGATATATGCCGGAAAGTTCCCAATTTTTAGATTTAAAAGTTGTTTTTGGGTCCCGGATGTTTTTGATGATTATTTGGGGGGTTTTACCTTCCATACCTGAAAATTGGGGTGATTGGAACTGTGTAAATTGGGGAAGGGGAGGGTGACCCCGAGGGGGCCCAAGGATTTTTTGGGGCAAAAGGGAGGGTTTTTGAGGGTTTGTAGGTGTTGAAAGATGTGGGGGGCCGGGGGGGGTTTTTGGGGTAAACCCACACTTTATTCGTGGTAATTAGGGGGCGAGGTTAGATAGGAAAATTGAATGCGGGGGGTTTGGTGGGGGAAGAGTGAGGGGTTTTTGATGTGGGTTTTTCGGATCACGGGGCGGTGATACCTGATCTGCGGGGGGGATGGAAATATTTTCCCCCTTTTATTATGCTGGGTTTAAAATTGAATGTGGGGCTTTTTCCGGGGGGGATGAAGGCCATCCTTTGGGGAAAGGGTGGGACATTCCCGGGGGGGGTGGGGAAAGGTGGGTTGGATTTCTTGACGGTGGGAGATGGACCCAAAAGACAGCAATAGCAAAGTTTTTTGGGAATACGGGGAAAAAAAAAAAAACACAAGGTGGAGATATGGTTTCCCAAAACTCCTGGAGGGACAGTTTGAATCCCCTGTTTTGAGGGGGGGGGAAGGGGAAATGTGCGAGGTGAGGGGGAGGGGTTTAAGGATAATTGAAGGTTTCCCTTAATAAAAGGGTTAAAAAACCATTAGATTTAGGGCGGGATTAGAGGAGGTTTAAAGGGTATCGCCCCATCAGGTTATGTCCTGAAAAAATTTAGGGAAAGGCAGATGGTGAAAACCAAAAGCGCATCTAGTGGTCGTGATGGGGGGGGGGGGTTATGTGGGGGTTTAAAAGGGCCCTTACTGGATACAGATGATTTTAGTTTTTTTATGCTGTTTTTTTAAAATTGGGGGGGGTTTAGGGGGGGAAAAAAAAGAAAAGGGAACAAAAGAAGGGGGTATTTTTTCGGGGGGGTTTGGAGAGGGGAAAATTGGGGTTAGGGGGGCCAAGGAATTAACTTTTTTGGGGGAAAAAAAAATTTTTTGGGAGGGAAAAATTTAAATGATTATGGGGAAGAATTGGGGGGGGTTTAAAATTTAGGGAAAAACCCGGGCTTTTTGGAACCGAAGAAAGGTTTAAATTGGAAATCTTTGGAAATGGGGGGCAGTTTTGGCATAGGGACAGGGGGGAGGGAAGGACCCAAAAAAAGGGATTTTTTGGGGGGCAGGAAAAAGGGGGGAAATATTAAGGGGCCTTTTTGGGGCTATAATTGTGTGTTATAAATTTTTTAAAAATTTTTGGAATCTGGGATTAAAAGGGTGGTAATGGGGCATACCGGGTATGAGGGGCATTATTAAAAAAGGGGTTTTAATTTAAGGGGGGGAACCGAGGGGAATTTTAAAGGAAGGGCCCTTAATCTTAGGATAATGTTTCCTTAAAGTTTTCCATTTTATGGGTGGGGGATGGGTGAAATTGAGAGGGGTTTAAAGGGGGGGTTTTGGGAAGGGGGGCCCGCGAGGGGAAAAGGTTTGGGGGGGTTTTTTTTTTTTAAAAATTTTTTAAACGGTTTAAAGGGGGGGGAAATTGTTACTAACCCCGTGCGGGGTAAGGCATGGGGAAGATCAAAGGAAAGTTGGTGGAATCATTCAGATTTTTGGGGGACGCCAGGGTTAGGGAGATTAATTTAATGGTCGGGACTATTAGAGGGGGGGGAAATTGGGGGGGAGGGGGCCCTTGGGGGGGGGGTTGGGGGCAAAAAGGGGGCAGTAGTGGGACAAAATTTTAAGGTTTGGGGAAATTTGGGTACAGGCGGAAGCGCAGGAAAGTAGGAAGTAAATGGGAAATTTAATTCGAGCAGGGTTTTGGGTAGGCTGGGAGGCTTAAGGGCTAGGGGTTTTAACATTACAGAGAGATTTTAGGGGGTCAAAATCTCTGGTTTTAGTAAGGTTTTTTTGGGGGGGGTGGCTGAGGTTTCCCTTTAAAAAGAAGGGGGAATTTCAGAAAAAAAAGGAAGGTTCTAAGGTATGTGTGGGGGTTTTGGGGGAGCATTTTGGTTGAGCAAGGACTGGTGGGTGACGGAGGGGAGACGTGGGGGGTCTTGGCCCGTTTTCATTGGGTCCCTTTGAGTAAAAGGGGCCCTTTTTATATTAAAAAAAGTTTTAATTTGGACTGGGGGGAATAGAGGGTCAGGGGAGGTAGGGTAAAGGAGGTGCACGAAGATGGTGGTGTGGAAGGGATTTGGGGATTGTGAGGGTATGTTGGGGTTTTATTTCAAGTTAAACAGGGGTCCACGTTAAAGGTCAAAAGAATGGTGGGTGCTGTGGGGAGGCAAAGGGGGTTTTTACGGGACTTTTCTGTAAATCCAAAAATATACTGGTAAGCATAAGGAGGGGAAATTTTTGGGTTTTCTTAGAATAACCCGCGAGGGAAAGAGAGTTGATACGTTTTATGGGTGGGGAAAATTGGGCCTCTAGGGATGTGTTTTTAAAAAAATGGGCCCTTTTGAAAGGGGGACTCAAGCTTGCATTTTGGGGACTTTAAATGGGCCCCTTTTATGCGGTAAAAATTTTTGTCCCCCTTTGGGGGGGGTGAGGTTTTTGGATGGGAGAAGGGTTTTCAGATTTTTTGGGGGGGGGGGGGGAAAGGCCATTCCTACGGGCCCCCCTTAATGTTGGATGTAAAATGGGGGTTTTCCGGGGGATGTGGGGAGAAACCTTAATGTATGTTTTGACGGATTATTTACAGTATCTTGGGGGATGGGGAGGTTAAGGGGGGAGTTGAGGATAAAGCGTTAGCAGGGGGAGATTTTATAGAACTATGTGTAGGAATAGGGAAGTCTATGGGGGAGGGGGGAGGGTTTGCCTTTTTGGAGGGGGTTTCCGGGAAATTTACTGTGGGGGGCCCTTTTCCTATGAACCAAAAAGGGGGGGCAAAGGGTTGGTCTCCTTCCCCGGGGGTACAGGGGGGTTTGGGTTTTGGCTTCTTTTTTGGGATGGGGGAGGGTTATGAATTTGAGTGGAAGGGGGAAGAATGAGGATTTGGAATCTAGGTTAAAGTTTTACTGCATACAGGTTTAACCCAAAAAACCATGATGCTAAACCCTTGGGGTCTCGGGGTTTTGAGCAGAAATGTTTAATAAAGCACACAAGTTAACTTGATCGTTTTATAACTTAAATTTTTTAAAGTGCTGTGACCCCCGCACAGTTTTTTGTGGGGAAAAAAATTTTTTGGGTATGTTTTATATATGAAAAAACAGATCTTTTGGGTTTGGGCCCTTTTTTTAATTTACATTTAATGACCCCTTTTTCTATTTTTACCTTTTCAAGTTTTTTGTAATGATATATGAAATTTTAAAAAGGATTTGTGAGGTTTTTGGTTTTAAATGGGGAATTTTATTGTGTATGCCCTTTTGGGGGATTTTTAGAGATTTTAAACTGGTTTTGTTCAATGGTGTTTATTTGGGGAAAAACAAAGGGTGGAACTGTACGAACTTGAAAACAAATTTTTTTAAAAAAAGACTACTGTATGTGCATGAGGGAATTTTTTATTCCCATTAAACGCCCCCATTAAAAATAAATTGATAATAGGGAAAAAGGGGGGGGGGGGTAATTTTTTGGGGCCGGCAAGAAGTAAGTGCGGGGAGTCTTTAGGCAACGGAAAAAATTTAATTTAATCTAATTTTTTGTTATATATTATCTTTTAGGGCTGTTTTAAAATAAAAAAAAAAAAAAAATTGGGAATGGGTACTAGTGTTTCAAATAGGGGATAAGGTTTTTAAAGTCCGTAATAGACATTTTGATACCTTAATTTTTGGGTTTTGTTTTGTTGTATGGGTTGTACTTGCGTTATAATTTTTGTCTTTTTTTTAGGGTTTTCCCGCCCAGTGTTTTTTGGGGGAGTTTCATTGTGGGGATGTATCAATGAATGTTTTTTTGTAGGCTTAGGGTTTTCATAATGTTTAAATTTTAAAGTTCTGTATAATATTAATTTTTGTATTTTTAAATTAAAATTTACTGGCACTTTGTGCAAGGGCTCTAATTTTACAGATTTTTGGGGGATTTTTGTGGACACAGACAAAAAATTTTTTTTTTTAGTTTTTTGGGTTTTTTCAATTTTTTTTTTTCGGTTTTTGGGCTCTCTCGCCTTTTTTTATGTTAAAGTTAAAGCGCTATTTGCGGGGAAATAATAATGTGCTATGTCCTTTTTTAAATTTTTTTGTAGGGTTTTGGTTTTTGCCTTTTTTTAAATTTTGTAATGTTAATTTTTTCCTTCGTTTTGCTGTCATTAACATCTGGGACTTTGGGGGCCAAAAGGGGGGTTTTACTGTACTGTATAACAGGCATGATTTGTAGGTTTAGAATTTGTTGATGTTTTTTCTGAGCAGGTGTTATCCTGTTCGTTTCATTGTTCGGTGATGGTATATTATTTAATACAATATGAATGTAACACTTGTGGTATGCTATGGGGTTGATGGTAGGTCATTGTATTTTCAAACGGTTAATAATTGTGTTCTTTTATTTATTTATATCTTGTACTGTGTCCTTTTAAATAAAATATAAAAAAAAAGCTCACTATCTAGAGGGGTGCTTCTGTTATTCTGTCAATCGTATAAGAGGATGGCTGTTTCATATTGAATGGTTCTGTAATACTGTTATTCATATGTAAGGATAACAGATGGATCTTGGGTGGTTCTATTGTTTTGTCTTTGAAATAAAAGGATAGCATATCCATCTTCGGTATTCTTTTATGTCATTTGTGATGGAAAAGTTCAACAGATAGGAGTAGCGAGCGAGTATATGGTAACGATAGTTTGATTGCCGGCTGCTTGTTAAGGTACGGTAAGTCTAACTCCCGCTATTCCCCCCCTTCCCCCCGAAAGGTGACGTGTGGGGCTCCAGTCCAACAGTAATCACTCGACTCACAGCTCCCAGCACAACTGTAAGTACAAGCCTGTTCCTATTCTAGTGGACTTATTGGTTGAAAGCTTCACTTTTGACCAATAATAAACTTAGTCCTTTCAGCCTTGATCTCTGTTAAATGTTTTAATAATCACCACGTCTTTTAGGTATTGTATTTATCATGGAGAGTGATTTCTTAAGCAGTGGGTAACCTGTCTCTCTTTCCAGCTTGGAATGACAGATTGGGTCACCTGCCAACCAACGAGAAGTATTGAAGGAGACGGACGGAAACAGCCCAGGAGACGTCATTCATTATCTACCTACCTGATTAATTGTACAGGACACTACCCCTCATCTTTGCAGTGGTAAAGAACCTGAGTTCCTGTCATCTGGACTGACTATTCAATGCTATAGACTCTGTGAAGTACTCGTCGTTGGGTTGTCACCAACACCTGTGACCCCCCCCCCCCCCCCCACATCATCAGTAACGGCTACACTTTCTACAAGACGGTGTCAACATCAACCAGACACCCCAGTTTACTTGTACATATTAGCGTTGAATTCTAATGTAATTTTTTAATTTCATTTTTCATTTTTCTTTCAAATAGGATACCCCTTTATGTTTCACTGTTTTATATTTGCATTAATAAATAATAGTGTTTGTCTTTGTGAATTATTATTTCTTTTTCTATTCATTAATTTTCCTGAGGAGGAGCCAACCTTGGTAATACTGTCTAAAGTTGTTACAGGGTTGAGTAAGCCTTCACAAGTGGCGACCTTGCCAGGATCATCTCGACTGAATCAGGATTCAACTCCATCTCGAATCTACCATTGGAACTTCAACGCCTCGTACCACAGACGGTTACCACCAGCCATGAGTAATCATTCTCTATGGTAGGACTACAGTACAGGTATTTAATAGATTTGGTGATTGTTATAATCTCAATTTATTGTGAGTCAAGTCATAGCAGGATATACTAGTTAATCCTGTCACCTTTGTGAGCTTGAAGTGACTTGGAGGAATACTTTAGAGACCCGAGATTTTCCAGTGAAAAGTTGTTTCACTGAGCTCTTTATTATATCAAGGGAACTGTCGTAGGACACTCTTGATTTGTTGGTGAGAAGATTGGATGGTCAAGGGACCCCATTCTACTTACTGTTTGCTCGGAGCCGGCATAGAACCCTTCGTTTTCATTAATACATATTATTTAATTGAAGCAGGGATTGAGCCCTCTGGTTTACTTAGTTTGAGCGGAGCAGGAATTGAACCCTCCATTTTCTTTGATACCCGTTTCATTATCCCCTGGTAGTTTAAGTTATTCTTGCAAGTATGGAGGAATACCAGTTTTGGATGAATGCTGGAAGTAAGTTAGGAATAACAGGGAAAAATTTAGAAGTTTTCATTAGTGCTAAGATCCAGGAAAGAGAAAAAAAGGAGAAAGAGAGAATTGAAAGAGAAAGCCAAGAAAGACAGTTAGAAAGAGAGCGAGAAGACAAAAAAGAGCGTGATAGACTTGATCGTGAGGAAAGAGCTAGAGGACGTGAGGAAAGAGCTAGAGAACATGAGTTAAGAGAGAGAGAAAAAGAGCATGAGCTCGAGAAATCTCGCCTTGAATTAGAGAATAAAAAGTTAACTTTCTCACAACAGCAATTAGAGGAAGGAGTAATGGAACAATGTGCAGCTAGTGCACATATTCCAACACCTAATTTACCTCCCTTCACAGAGGGGGAAGACATAACTCCATACATTATCAGGTTTGAAAATACAGCTGCCCTCTGTGAATGGCCTGCTGACACCTGGGCTACCAGGTTAGGAATGTTATTTTCTGGTACAGCTTTGAATATCTATGCAACTTTGTCGCTGGATATCATATGTAATTATAACCTACTGAAGAAGCCAATCCTTAAAGCATATCAAAAAACCGCAAATTCTTATAGGAAAGATTTCAGATATGCCACCTTACAGCATGGCGAAAACTTTCAGCAGTTACAGGTAACACTCTTTCGTTTGTTCGACTTTTGGATAGAGAGTTCAGGAGTTGATCACAGTTATGAATCTCTTAGAGACTTCATGGTGGCTGACCAGTTCCTGACAGCTCTTCCTCACCAGATACGAACATTCATCAGAGAACGTAACCTGATTAAAGCTGATGAAGTTGCTGAGGCCGCTAACTTGTATGCTGAGGCTCACAATTCCTATAAAGACCTAAAGGGATCGAGCCCTAAGGGCAAGGGTTCACCAGATCTTAAGAAATCAAAGCCTCTAGTGGAAAGTAAACTGACTTCTTTTATTCCTGTTTGTCATTTATGTGGTGTTAAGGGACATAAATGTCCCGATTGTCCTTCTATGAAGGTCCAAAAAGTTGGAAGATGTTTTAAAGACTGTAATGACCAATCACCCTTCTGTTCAGGAACAGTTAATTAATGGACTTAATGAATCTACCATTTTACGAGACACTGGATGTGCATGTATAGTCATTTCTGATAAGCTATTCCCTAATCTTAAAGAAACTCATTCCTCTGCTATACTTTCAGACTACTTGGGCCGTACGGACACTTTTCCTACCATCTGTTGTTACATTAAGTCTAAATGGTTCACAGGATGGTCTGAAGCCGTACTAATTCACATCACTTCTTGCTCCGTACTAATAGGTACTGTAAAAGGTGCCATTCTTCCTTCTGAGGTTGACCTTTCATCACCAAAGATGGACATAAGCTTCTCAGATCCTCTTCCTGTAGAGTCAGAGTAGACCCTCGAAAGTTCAGATGAGGCAATGTCTCGGAATATTCATGTAGGGTTAGAAACCGGTGATACTACTCTCGAAAGCGAGGTAGTAGGATCACCGGTTCACTTGCTAGAAGAAAGTGAAGATATCACCTCCGATACCATAAATGTCTTGACTAGGGCTCAGACCTAGGCCCAGGCTTCTCCTACTGTCCATCCTTGGATTTTCCCTGACTTTAATCCTTTATATATATCGAAGGACTCCTTTGTCAATTTGCAACGTAATTGCCCTTCTCTTCAGAATTGCCATAATGCAGCTAGACAAAATCAAGTTATTCAAAGGAAAAACTTTCCATATAAATTTGAATATATAAAAGGTATCTTGTATAAATCAGTATTCAAATTAAATTCAGATGAGATAGACTATTCCATCTTAGTTGCTACAAGTCAATGTAGAGAGACTGTTCTTAAAATGGCTCATGACCTGCCAGTGGCCGGACATTTCTCGCATCGTAAAACCTTAAATAAAATTAGGGTAACCTATTTTTGGCCCAAAATGCCCTCAGATATCACTACCTATTGTAGATCGTGTAAAGTTCGCCAACTGTCATCCTCCCGAGGTACCAGGCGAGTACCTATGGTCAAAATGCCAATCTTTACGGTACCGTTTGAAAGAGTAGCTATTGACATCGTTGGACCTTTATCTCCACTTTCATCTGGGGGACATAGATATATATTAACATTAGTTGATTATGCTACGAGTTTCCCTGAAGCCGTTCCCTTAAAGACCATAACTACTACAGAGGTGGCTGAAGCCCTTTTGTTCATCTTCTCCAGAGTTGGCATTACTAGAGAAATTTTGTCTGACCGCGGGACACAATTCACATCTGACTTAATGCAACATCTCTACCAACTTCTGGGAGTGAAGCCTCTCTTCACCACACCCTATCATCCCAGCTGTAATGGGAGGATTGAGCGCCAGCATTCGGTTCTCAAGTCCATTTTAAGGAAACTTTGCTCCATTAAACCTAAGGAGTGGCATCGTTACCTACCCTGTGCTTTGTTTGCCATGAGGGAAGTTCCCAGTGACTCTTTGGGGTTTTCACCTTTTGAACTTCTCTATGGTAGACAGGCCAGAGGCCCATTGTCCATCCTTCATGACTTATGGACAAATGAGGATGTACAGGCTGAGGTTCAGTCTTCTATTCAGTTTCTCCTTGACCTTAGATCCAAACTTGAGGAGACCTCTGACATAGTTTCGAAAAACTTAAACTTGTTAATGGACCAGTACAAAACCTATTTTGATTCCAAAAGTCAGAGGAAAAGTTTTAAAGTAGGGGATGAAGTTCTGGTACTTTTGCCTATCAAGTCAAATAAATTATTAGTAGCATGGATAGGTCCATGTAAGGTGTTAAAAATTTGTGGGAAGGTTGATTACCTCTTAGAAGTCAAGGGGAAACCTAAGCTTTATCATATCAACATCCTTAAGAAATATTACCGAAGAAATTCGGTTAACTGTTTGAATGACTTTGACTTAGTTTTTCCACACGAACTTGATAAGACAACTGAAGAGTGTAAGGTGTGTGTAACTGACACCTCTAACGTAGACTAAGACAGAACTACATGACTTGGTGACTCTTGACCACTCGGGTACAACAAACATTAATATTAATGAATCTTTGGATGACCTTAAGAGGCATGAACTAATTCAATGTGTGAGTAACTTCTCAGACGTTTTTACTGATATTCCAGGTGTTACCTCCACGGTAGTCCATAAGATTGACTTAGTGACGGACAATCCTATCAAACAGAAATTATACCCAGTTCCAGTTCACCTTAGGGATGCATTTGACCGAGAGGTAGACAAATTATTAAAACTAAAGATCATTGAACCTTCAGTATCTGCATATTGCTCACCAGTAGTCATGGTTAAGAAGGAGGATAATTCATATAAACTTGCTATTGACTTCAGAGGCCTTAATGCTATAACTCGGTGGGATGCTGAGCCTATGCCCTTAATAGATAGCGATCTACATAAATTTTATGACGCTTCCTCTTTTCAGAGATTGATATTGCTCAGGCATATCATCAAGTAATGTTAGATCCTTCTTCTAAGCAGTACACCGCTTTTCCTACCCACCAAGCACTGATGCAGTATAGAACTATGCCCTTCCCCATATGCCTGTGCTACCTACGTGAGACTGATGAGAAATGTCTTGGGTAATATGCCAAATGTTTCAGTTTATTTTGATAACATTTACGTAATGACATCCACGTGGGACAAGCATATCCAAACATTAACATCAGTTTTACGTAGGTTACGCTCACATGGCCTCACTGCCAAGCCGAAGAAATGCTTCCTTGGGTATAACAAGATTAGATATCTCAGACTGTTCCTTTTTAATAATTCTTTGCAGCCTCTTCCCAGTAAGATCAAAGCTTTATTAGAATTTAAATTCCCCAAAACCAAGAAGCTCATGCATAGCTTCCTTGGTTCTGTAAATTTTTATGCACGGTTTATCCCGAACCTTACTGATCTTACAGGCATCTTATCCGACTTCCTTAAAAAAGTCTGTGAAGGAACCTCTTGAACTTTCCGACGTAGCTCGGGAAAAGTTTAATGAGATTAAATATATCTTCTCAAAAGACCCTATACTTAAGATTCCAGATATTAATAAAACATTTTGTTTAAGAACTGATGCCTCCAATACTGGCTTAGGTGCAGTGTTACTACAATACCATGATGCTACTCCCTTCCCTGTATGCTTCCTAAGCCGGAAACTCCTTTCCGCAGAAACGAGATGCTCCACCATAGAAAAGGAAAGTTTGGCCCTTGTGTGGGGTATCTCCAAACTTAAATTTTATTTACTGTGAAAAGAATTCATTTTAGAGACAGATCACAAACCTTTGATATACCTAGAAACTTTTAAGGGAACCAACAGTCGCCTCTTGAGGTGGACATTGGCTCTCCAAGCTTTTAAGTTCCATATTGTGTATATCAATGGTTCATCCAATTATTTCTCTGACTGGTTAAGTCGTGTCAGTCAGTAGAAGATTTGTTGCTTTACGCAACTTCCACATTTTAGAACTTTTTCCTCGCCTATTCTTCTTATACTCCTTGACTACAAGTCTTTGTATAGGGGAGTGTGAGGGAAAAGTTCAACAGATAGGAGTAGCTTGCGAGTATATGGTAACGATAGTTTGATTGCTGGCTGCTTGTTAAGGTAGGGTAAGTCTAACTCCCGCTATTCCCCCCCTTCCCCCCGAAAGGTGACGTGCGGGGCTCCAGTCCAACAGTAATCACTCGACTCACAGCTCCCAGCACAACTGTAAGTACAAGCCTGTTCCTATTCTAGTGGACTTATTGGTTGAAAGATTCACTTTTGACCAATAATAAACTTAGTCCTTTCAGCCTTGATCTCTGTTAAATGTTTTAATAATCACCACGTCTTTTAGGTATTGTATTTATCATGGAGAGTGATTTCTTAAGCAGTGGGTAAACTGTCTCTCTTTCCAGCTTGGAATGACAGATTGGGACACCTGCCAACCAACGAGAAGTATTGAAGGAGACGGACTGAAACAGCCCAGGAGACGTCATTCATTATCTACCTACCTGATTAATTGTACAGGACACTACCCCTCATCTTTGCAGTGGTAAACAACCTGAGTTCCTGTCATCTGGACTGACTATTCAAGGCTATGAACTCTCTGAAGAACTCGTCCTTGGGTTGTCACCAACACCTGTGACCCCTCCCCCCACATCATCAGTAACGGCTACACTTTCTACAAGACGGTGTCAACATCAACCAGACACCCCAGTTTACTTGTACATATTAGCGATGAATTCTAATGTCATTTTTTAATTTCATTTTTCATTTTTCTTTCAAATAGGATACCCCTTTATGTTTCACTGTTTTATATTTGCATTAATAAATAATAGTGTTTATCTTTGTGAATTATTATTTCTTTTTCTATTCAGTAATTTTTCCTGAGGTGGAGCCAGACCTTTGGTATACTGTCTAAGTTGTTACAGGGCTGAGTATGCCCTGGATATAGTGGATAACAAAGCAAATCTTGAATGATTGTTTAATAATCATTCACATAACAGGATATCCGTACCACCATAGGTTATTACCATACTGTCGTTAATATTAGAGTTTAGTGGTGTGATGACTGTCAATATTCGATGTGATTGAATCAACAATTAATTATTAAAAAAAATAATTTTATTATTTTTTAATGTTACAAAGCAATAATATATCTCGGGTGCAACACAATAATTACAGTGGTCTAAGTCAAAATGCTTCGAAATAATACTATTTGTCAATTGTTTATAGTTTGCTTACTCAATTTATGAATGACTGCTTAAAATTGTTAAATTGGCTCTGTTTGTAAAGTGATGACTCAGGACAGTTATTATTTATCTTGACTCACAAGGGAAGAAAGGTAACTGTCAGGGATTAAAGTGATGGTCTCAGGACAGTTATTATTATCTTGACTCAGGAAGGGTAAGAAGTGTATGTGGGTAACTGTACAGGATAAGTGATGACTCAGGACAGGTATTATTATTCCTTGGCTCAGGATGGGAAGAAAGGTAACTGTACAGGATAAGAGGTTGACTCGAGACAGTTAATATTATTCCATTGTTCAGGATGGGAAGTGGGTAAACTGTACAGGCATAAAGGATGGATCAGGACAGTTATTATTATCCTTGACTCAGGAAGGATAGTGGGTATCTGTACAGGATAAAAGTGATGGACTCAGGACAGTTTTATTTTCTTTGACTCAGGTAGGAAGAAGGTAAACTTTACAGGATAAAGTGATGGACTCAGGACAGTTAGTTTTTTCCTTGACTTAGGACAGTTATTATTTTCCTTGACTCAGAGGGAGAAAGTAACCTGTACACCCCCCCCCCCCCCCGATTGACGTGATGACTCAGACAGGTAGGATTATCCTTGATCTCAGAGAAGGGAAGAAGGTAACTGTACAGGATAAAGTGATGGGATCAGACAGTTATTATTATCTTTGATCAGGAAGGGGAGAAGGTAAATGTACAGCGATTAAGTGGAGGGACTCTAAGACTCAGTTATTTTATCCTTGACTCAGGAAGGGAGAATGGTAACTTACAAGATAATCGTGATGACTCGGACAGTTATTATTAATCCTTGACTCAGGAAGGGAAGAAGGTAACGGTAACTGTACCAGGATGAAGTGATGAGATCAGACTGGTATTATTATCCTTGACTCTGGAGGGAAGAGGTAATGTACAGGGGTAAAGTGATGGAGCTAGGTAGTTATTATTATCTTTGATCAGGAAGGGAGAAGGTACTGCTACGTATAAAAGTGTGACTCTGGACACGTTTATGATTATCTTTGACCCAGGAGGGAAGACTAGGTAACTGTACAGGATAAAAGTGATGGATCAGGACCAGGTTATTATTATCCTTGATCAGGAAGGGAAGAAGGTAACTTGCCTCTTACAGGATATGTGATGGATAGTGACAGTTATTATTATCTTGACTCAGAAAGTGGAGAAAGGGTAACCTGTACAGGAATAAAGTGATGGACTCAGGACAGTTATTATTATCATTGACTCAGGAAGGGAAGAGGGTAACTGTACAGGATAAAGTGATGGACTCAGCGACAGTTATTATTATCTTTGACTCAGGAAGGAGAAGGAACTGGTACAGGATAATAAAGTGATGGTATCAGGACAGTTATTATTATCTTTGACTCAGGAAAGGAAGACAGGTAACTGTTACAGATAATGTAATGGACTCAGGATGTTATTATTTTATCATTTGACTCAGGAAGGGAGAAGGTAACTGTACAGGATAAAGTGATGGACCTCAGGACTGTTATTATTATCCTTGACTACAGGAAGGGAAGAGAAGGATTAACTGCTACAGGATATAAGTGATGGACTCTGGACAGTTATTATTCACTTTCGACTCAGAAAGGAAAAAGTATCACTGTCAGGATATGGGATGGAATCAAGGACAATTATTATTATCTTTGACTAAGGAAGGGAGAGGTTTACTGTACAGGATTAAGTGATGACTCAGGACAGTTATTATTATCTTGACTCAGAAAGAGAGAAGGTAAACTGACAGGCTAAAGTGATGGACTCAGGGACAGTATTTTATCTTTGACTCAGGTAGGGAAGAAGCGTAACTGCTACGGATTATAAGTGAAGGACTCAGGACAGTTATTATTATCCTTGACTCTAGAGGGAAGTAAGGTAAACGTAGCAGGATTAAAGTGATGGACTCAGGCTGGGTTATTATTAATCTTTGACTCAGGAAGAGGAAGAAGGTAACCTGTACAGGGATAAAGGATGGACTCAGGACAGTTATTAATATCTTTGATCAGGAAGGGATGAAAGGTAACTGTACAGGATAAAGTGATGGATAAGGAAAGTTATTATATCCTTGACTCCGAAGGAAAAAGGTAAGTAACTGTACAGGCTAAGTGATGGACTCAGGACCCACAGTTATTATTATCCTTGAGTAGGAAGGGAAGGGTTAACTGTACAGGATAAGTGATGGATCAGGACAGTTATATTATCTTTGACTCAGGAAGAAGAGGGTAATTAAAAATAACAACAAAAACAAAAACAAAAATAAAAAATAAAAAAAAAAAAAAAAAAAAAAAAAAAAAAAAAAAAAAAAAAAATAAAAAAAAAAAAAAAAATAAAACAAAAAAAAAAAAAAAAAGAAAAAAAAAAAAAAAAAAAAAAAAAAAAAAAAAAAAAAAAAAAAAAAAAAAAAAACAAAAAAAAAAAAAAAAAAAAAAAAAAAAAAAAAAAAAAAAACAAATAAAAAAAAAAAAAAAAAAAAACCAAAAAAAAAAAAAAAAAAAAAACTGTACAGGGACTATAGTGATGGACTAGACAGTTATTATTATCTTGAATAGGAAGGAAGACAAGGGTAAACTTGTACAGGATAAATGATGGACTCAGGACAGTTATTATTATCCTTGACTCAGAAGGGCATGAAGCAGTAAACCTGTACAGGATTAAAGTGTTGGACTCAGGACAGTTATTATTATCTTTGACTCAGGAAGAAGGAAGGTAACTGTACAGGTAAAGTGATGGACTCAGGCAGTAATTTTTTACCTTGATCTGAAGGGAAGAAGGTAACTGTACAGGTTTTAAAGTTATGCGACTCAGAGAAGTTATTATTATCTTTTTGATCAGAAGGCGAAGAAGGTTAATGTACAGGGATAAAGTGATCGGACTCAGGAAGTTATTATTATCCTTGACTCAGGAAGGGTAGAGGGTAACTGTACAAGGGTTAAAGTGATGGATCAGACAGTTATTATTATCCTTGACTCAGTAAGGAAGAAGGTAAACTGTACAGGATAAGTTATGGACTCAGGAACAGTTATTATTATCTTTGACTCAGAAGGGAAGAAAGGTAACTGTACAGGTAGTGATGGACTAGGGACAGTTATTATTATCCTTGACTCAGGATGGGAAAAGAGGGTAACTGTACAGGATAAAGTGATGGAATCAGACAGTTATTATTATCCTTGACTCAAGAAGGGAAGAGGTAACTGCTTCAGGATAAAGTGATGGACTCAGGACAGTTATTATTATCCTTGACTCAGGAAGGGAAGAAGTAACTGTACAGGATAAAGTGATGGACTCAGGACAGTTTATTATTCTTTGACTCAGGAAGGAGAAGTAACTGTACAGGTAAATGATGGACTCAGGACAGTT
>NC_069489.1:12447102-12496253 GCF_026875155.1 Cherax quadricarinatus | reverse complement strand
ATTTAAAAGGGGTTTTGGTTAACAGAGGGTTAGGCCCAAATCCAGTTAGGAAATATATTCTATTTATTCAACATCCCACTATTTTACACCCCTCAAAAGGAGAACACTTTCATTTTATTTCCTACCCTAAACGCCCCAAATAGCGGGCACAAGAATTTGGTTGGCTGGGGGGTCCTTTTTCCCAAAAACACTGGGCCTAGTCAGCGCCAGGTCGTCCTACTCCCAATACCAACCCCATCCCCCATTTCTTCACTCTTTCCCAGGGGCACTGACCCATGCAAAAACCCCAAAGGGTGAACATACCGGCAAGCTTGGGGTTGGGCAAAACAAAAGGAGTACAAACTTCCCTTAAAACACCAGCAGCTCCGACGGCCAGCCTCCACACCTGCTGACTCAAAAGGACCCCTCCAAGCCACGTTACCCCGCCCACCCCAAAACACAGTTGGAAAATAAATACCTAGCGGATTTCTTTATAATTCCCTTTTAGAGTACTTTACAGTCCCAAAAATTTGCAGGGTTAGGGAATTTCCCAAAATTATTTTTTACAATTATAAAAATTTCATCCCCTATTAGGGGTACACTTTCCAATATACATTTACAATGATGCAGAACCCTGCATAAACAGGCTTCTCCCCATATGGTGCGATGGTTTTCAGATGCCCACCCACCCAAAAAACGGATCACTCCTTTTCCCACATCCTAAAGGGACCCAACCTTTCTCGGGGGGGAATTTGTTTTAAATTTCCCTTTCACTCTACTCAGAGAGGACCAAAGCTATAATGGTTTCCCTTTTACATCCCCTACGCATTATAGTATACAAGGGGAACTAAGTTTTTCATCAGCAGCCGCATTTTCCCGGGGACTATTTTTCTGAAAGGTATCAAAAAGGCCCCCGGGAAACCTCCCCCCTTTTTTGGTAGTAATATTTCTTTTCACTCTTTTCAAAGAGCATGGAATGCATCGTCACGCTACAAAATCCCTAGAAAGCTCACGATTTTTTCACCCCTTACCGTTATAGATCCCTATCCCTTTTAAAAATTTTAAAAAAAACCCATTCAAACACTCCCAATTCTAAAAGTGGACACATATATATTTCCTCCCCAGGGGCAGAAAAAACCTTCACCTGCAATGTAGCTCACTTAATTTTGATTTTTTTTGGGGGCCCTTTTTGAGTTTCCCTTTTTTTTGTTTATATTCCCAGGACATGGTTTCTTGCCCAAAACATGTTTCCCTACTCCCCAAAGTTTTGGGGAAATTGCGGGGGGGTTTTGGCCTTTCTAGAAAAATTTTTTGCCGGCCCAAAGGGCAGAATCCCCCGTCTCTGGTGCTGGCGACCATACCTATACATTTTGTATTTCTACCTCCGTCTTGCCCTAACTGAAATAAAGGCTCCCCAAAAACTTTTCTTGCCACTACAATTTTTACTGAAATGAAAGGAAACCCCCTATCTCAATAAAACTAAAGATTATTATGCCTTTTGGCTGTCTTTAAACCCAAAATTCTCCTGGGATTTTTATCCCGTACTTCTTATTCGGGGACTTACTAAGAGGCTCCAACCTCTGGGGCCAACCTAAAGCATTTCCCCCCTTTGGGGGTTTTACAGGGGGTACCTCAGATCTAACTCTTTTTCAGCCCTGGGACTCCGAGGTGCCCCCTTTTGTTACCTCTTTACGTACTAAAATGTTCATCGTTTGCTAGAAAGTTTAAATGTCTACGGGGACCTTGTGAAAACCCCAGCATCTCCCCAATTAAAACTCCTCCACTTCTTCTCCAAATTTAAAAAAATTTTCAAAAATGCAAAAAACCCCAAAAATTTTTTCGGGTTTCCAGTCACATTACCTTTTTCTTTTACCTCTGACTAGCTCTGTAACGATTGGGGAGGTTTTCCCCTCTTTTCCGTACAGTCCCCTCCTCTTTTTCACCAAATGTTTCTTCTAAAGCTAACTTTAACCTCCATAGCTTACCATCCTCTATTTAATTCCGGGCATCGCCCGTTCTTTACTCCCCCTCCCCTTATTCTTTTCCCCGAGGGTAACCCAAAACGTCAAATTTTCTCGTGTTTTAAAAAACTTTAAGCTATCTCCGAAAAATATTGAAAAGCCCTTAAACCACTGATGGCCCACGGGTTCCCCTTTCCCTTTTAACTCTTCTACCCCTTTTTGACACCTCTTTCTTCAAGGTTTCCCGAATCCTTCGCTCCCTTTACTCGTTTTTTTGCTGCCTTTAGATGGGACTTTACAAAAAGTTATAGTCCCAGACACCTCCCCGTTTATTTTTCCCTGTTTTCCTTCTTCTTCAAAAATTCTTTGGCTTATTAAAGTGGAATATCCGCGGCCGTTCGGGGTGTTGTTCCTCCGTGTTCCCCCCGTTTTTTGTTATAGGGTCCCCTGCATTACACGCAGGGCACAGCTATTTGAATAAGTTGATTCAGTCTGTTTTTTGTATCCCCTCTATTTCTCAAGCATTTTCTATCACAGATGTGGGTTTTTTTTGTTCATTACCGCAACTACTGTTTTGGGCGTTTTTTAATCCCTCACCATTCCTCTCCAGGGGGTCTCACTTTTTGTCTTCTTGGCACTCTTTTAGAGGTAATTTAACTTCTCTCCTTCTCCTTTTATTAAATACGGGTGCAGCCACTCCATTTGACCCTCATACAAAAATTCTTTTCCTTGCATCAATCTTCTTTTTACTTTTTCTTTCATTGCACAAAATTTTACCTGGTCTGTATTCCCAGTTTTAAATTAAAACGGGGAATATTTTCCAACCCTTTTTTCTTCATCGCATTCGTTCTCCCCCTTTATAAACCCACGTTTGGGCCAAATTTGACAGAAAAAAATTAAAGCCCTGAAACTCCCCGTCACCCCCTGCCTTTTTTAGTTAGGACACATTTTCGCCCACTATTAATGGCTTTTCCCAAACCTGTCTTGAACCCATTTTTTAAACTGTGGCTTCACTTTTCTATACCCAAAAAACCTTGGGCAGACATTCTCGTAAATGCTTTTCCTTGGGTTTGGTTTCTCCTGTTTGTACTCAGCAGTACGTTCGAAACAAGCTGCATGGAGCAAAATATCGTTATTTGTAAAAACGAAAAGGGCGACCCTTGATTGTAAGGGAAAAAAAACGTTCGCCCGCCGTGTTACCCGTGAAAAATTAAACGCACTTTTTGGTTTGGATTATGTTTTTCCTTTCATTTCCCGGTTTCCCTGTATGAGTGCGTCCGGAAAAAAAAGTTCAAAGAAACTGAGTGGCAAAAAAACTCTCCTGACTCGGCTCCCCTTCTTCGGGTTGTCAGTGTCACTATAGCCCAAACCTTCTTGAAGTTGCCACTGAAAAATGGGGAAACCCTTTCGTCTGTTTCTCTCAGGGGTTCCATCTATGCCATCGTTTTTTTTTTTTCCCCCAAATTTGTTAGAGCCCTTTTTTTTGAGGGGGTTTTTTTTTGTAGCCCGAGTTTAGTCCCTTTTAAAGTGCCTTTTACACTCCTTAACTAGAGACGAATTTCATTTCAAGTCATCGGCAGCTGGGGCCCAACGGCATTCGTTTTTTGTATTTTCTCCAGTATTTTTTAACCGTCAGCCATTTTCTCCCTTTTGTAAACCAGGTACTTCGGGGGCATTTATGTCCCCGTTATCGTCCCATTGCCTTTTCTAGTGCAGTTCGCCCAATGGGGGGGGTGGAAAGTCTTTGGGAAAAATTTCCTTTTGATGTGGTATTTTTGAGGGCACACAATTTTTTTTCTCCACTTGTCAAATGGGTTTTGTAAAGGGGCCCTCCTACTGTTGATCCCTTCCTTCGTTTAGTTTCGTATGTTTCTAATGTTTTTCCAAAACCCCTCAGTAATCCTCCCTCTTTTTTGATTTTTGAGATGGCATATAATAGAGTTGGGGATTTTTAAAATCTTTACTCACGCCCCACTCCCCTTTGGCCTCAGATGCAATTGCATTTTTCCTTACGAAATTTTTATTTTGGAGACATTAATGTTTTTCGGGTTAATAATTTTCTTTTCCTGCCCCTTTGTCCAAGCTGAAAGTGTCCACCAGGGATTTTGTCCTTTTGGGCCCCATTTTTTTCTTGGGTTATAAATCATCTGGAATCTGTTCTTCCTTCTAGTGTTTGGTATCACTTTGTTAGCTTTAGAAAGGGGCTCCTGGTGCCCCATTTTGGGATTTTTCTCCAGGATCCAGTGAAAATGTTTCCAAAATTGGCCCCCTGCTCATGGGTTTTAAAATTTTTTGGGGATATTTAAAACACCAAAAAACTTTCACCCGGGCGGGTTTTTTAATTTATCCCTGATATTCCATTGTAAACCCGTATGACGGGGGATTTAAGTCAGGGTTTTTAAACCTTTTTGTTTGGGTGTGGTTTCCTTGAAAATTTACATTTCCTCCCTGAAGGCAACATGTCAAATCGGCCCCCAAAATCCTAAAAAAACCCTTCCCCTCATCTTTTTATGGGGGTTTATTGTTTGGACTCTCCTTTGACTGCATTAGCCCTAAATTTTAAACGAAACCAAAATTATTGGAAAAAAGGAAAATTTAGTGGCTTCTCCCCCAATTCTTTTTTAACTTGATTTCCCCTCTATTCATGGAAAATTTCATTATGTTTAGGTGCTGTTTTCTTACCTTGTTTAGAACCTGTATTTTAGAGGCGAATATTCCATCCTTGAACGTCGCAGTGATGCCTCATTTACTTTTTTCAATCCTTCCAAAATATAGAATTGTAATGGCGGTTAAAAATTTGGGGGTTTTAATTTTTTTTTTCTCGGCACCCCCGTTTACTTTCGCCCTTTTTTTTCTTCGCTACATTTTGCTCTTGTTTTTCTTCAAAAGTAGGTGATTTTGAAGCAACCACCCTAAAAGGGTACTACGTCCTGCCAGATGGCTGTGAATACAGGGAAAAATTTAATTGTTTTACATGATTGGGTTAAAAGGAAAATTTTTACCTTTTTTTTTTGTGTTTTTTCTGTCTCATAAACACGCTGGTGACAGGTATATCTTGCTACTCCCACTTACCCCTTTTGGGCAAAAATTCACAGGGCACGCACATGCATATATTTTTAATAATCTAAAAGGGTTTTTTTTCTTTTTTTATTTTAAATTTTTTTTCTTTTTTTTTCTTTTTTGTCCATGGGGAAGTGGAAAAGAAACTTTTCCCCCCGTAAGCCATGGTGTGTAGGGGGGCGGGTAAAAAGGCGGGGGCAATGGGTAGTAAACCCCCCCTTTCCCGTAGAAATTTACTTTAAAAAAGAGAAGAAGAAAAAAATTTCTAAAACTGGGGTTGTTGGGTTTTGCGTGGATGTAGTGCGGTTTACAAGAAACAGATGATTTTCTGATTTAAGAATGAAAAGAAATTTTGGAAAGTCCTGGCCCCTAGCGAAACAAAGGGAGGTGGATTGTCCTTCCTCCCCCTGCTATTCACAACCTAAAAAGACAACTATTATTTAAAAGGCTGTTGGAAAATTTTGAGACATAAAAAAAGGGACAGGCCAACAAAGGCCCATAAACCACCCCAGGGGTTTTGTTCCCATAAATCAATAAAACCAAAAAAATTACAACAACTTTTCAGTTCAAAACACACAAAAATAAAATATTAAAACAATTTTCAGTTAATAAAAGGACATGACATGGGAAAAAATTATTTCCCAAATTTCCCCTTCAAGCAATAATTCCCTTGCAAAGCTCCTCCCGATATTGGGTCAAAACGGGTTAACAAAACATGGGTAAGACATGCAGATAATTTTTAAATGACAGTTCCTGCTTTAAGCAATAATGTCAACACATGAAAAACAAAAATATATTTAAAATCATCTTTCCCCCCCGAAAAACGGGTTTAAAAACCCCAAAGGCCAAAAAAGGCTAAGACATGCGGGCCTAGTGCAAAACAATGCCACACACTTTAAAAAAACCAAAAATTTAAATCACTTCTCTCCAAAAAACACCGTTGAAAACTTTAGGCCTCCCACTATTCCCGTGCAAAGCACCCCCGAAAAAAATATTGGGAAACAAGTACATTTTTAAAAAAAGGATAAAACATCCGATTACAGAGAAAGTAAACCCCTTCAAAACAAATTTAAAGCCACCCCCAATTAAATGCAAAAAAAAGATATCACAGCGTCGCTCTGAACCCCTGTTCAAACTCTCTGTACTCACGTTTCAACTTTTCCCCGCCCACCACACATTACCCCACACACAACCCCCGGGGCACAGGGCAGGGAGCAGAGGGCCTTTTAAAAGGAAAAATCCAAAACCCCTTTAAAAAGGGGAAAAACAATAAAAAGGTAAGTTATGAGAAAATTTGAAAACTTACAGCCCGTAAAACTTCAGTAAATTTTTAGGTAAGACAAATATGCAAAAAGTTTTGGGAAAATTTATTCTGAAAACCCTTTTGCCTTTAAAAAGTAGGCTTCTTCATTTGAATACAGAAAGTAGGCAGGAAACAGTAGAGATGTGAAGACGATGTAATCAGTCCAAACACCCCTTAAAATGTGGGGTTGAGGTTGTCAGTCCCTTTGGCCTGGAGAAGTTCGTTCCTTTTTTTAGGAAAATTAAATTTAAGATCAAGAAACAAAGGGCCCAGGGACTTTACAACCTCAAATTCTTCCCACCCTTTTGGGTGATGGACGATTAATCGTCTTCACATCTCCCACTGTTTTCCCCGCCCACTTTTGGAAAATTTGACTGAAGAAGCCCATGTGTAGGGCAAAAAGTTTCAGAATTAAAATTGTCCAATGTTTATTTGTGTCTTTTCCTAACAACCTGTCGGGTTTTTATACCATTTTTAAGTTCAACTTCAGTAAAATATTACCAAGGTTGGCTCCCCCTCAGGAAAATTAAAAGAATAGGAAAAAAGAATTATAACAGTCAAATTATTTAGAAATAAAAATATAAAAGAATTAAATATGAATTTTTATCCTAATTGAAAGAGAAATGAAAAATGAAATATAAAAATAATATTTGAATTCAACGCTAATATGTACAGTTAGACTGTGGTGTCTGGTGTTCTTGCACCGTGTGTTGTAGAAATTGTAGCTGTTGCTGATGATGGGGGGGTCACAGATGTTGAGTGACAACCCAGTGACTAGTTCTTCACAGAGTCTGTAGCCTTGAACAGTCCGTCAAGATGATAGGAAAGCAGGTCTTTCACCACTGCAAAGATGAGAGGTTGTTGCCTGGGGTTGACTACACTTAGGTATGCAGATAAAATGGTGACGTCTCAGAACCTGTGAAAAGTTCGTCTCATTCAACACTGTTTCTTTGGTTGCCAGATGACCCGAGCTGATATTCCAAGCTAGAAAGAGACAATTGTTACCCACTGCCTAAGAAATCACTCTCCATGATAAGTAAAATATTTAAGAAACATTATGATTATCTAAAAGCACATGGAAATCAAGGCATAATAAACTTCATCTCAAAATTGGTTAAAAGTGAAGCTTTTAACCAATATATCCATTAAAACAGGATCAGAGGCTTTTACTTACAGTTGTGTTGGGAGCTGTGAGTCAAGTGATTACCATTTGGTAGGAGCCCCACACGTCACCTTTCCGAGTGGAAAAAAGGGGGGGATAGCGGGAGCTAGACACTGACTACCTAAACAAGCAGACCTGCAATCAAACTATCGACATCATATACTCGCTTGCTACTCCTATCTATTGAACTTTTCCCTCACACTCTCCCATACCAAAACCTATAGTCAAGGAGTATAAGAAGAATAGGTGAGGAAAAAGTTCTAACATGTGGAAGTCGTGTAAGGCATCAAATATTCTACTGACTGTCATGACTTAACCAGTCAGAGAAATAATTGGATGAACCTTTGATATACACAATATGAAACTTAAAAGCCTGGAGTGCCAATGTCCACCTCAAGAGGCGACTGTTGGTTCCTTTAAAAGTTTCTAGGTATATCAAAGGTTTGTGATCCGTCTCCAAAATGAATTCTTTTTCCAGTAAATAAAATTTAAGCTTGGAGATACCCCACACAAGGGCCAAACATTCCTTTTCTATGGTGGAGTATCGCGTTTCTGCAGGAAGACGTTTTCGGCTTAGGAAGCATACAGGGAAGGGTGTACCATCATGGTACTATAGTAACACTGCACCTAGGCCGGTATTGGAGCATCAGTTCTTAAACAAAAACAGTTTATTAATATCTGGAATCTTAAGTATAAGGGTCTTTCGAGAAGATATTTTTAATGTCATTAAACTTTTCTCAAGCTATGTCGGAAAGTTCAAAAGGTTCCTTCACAGACTTTTTAAGGTAGTTGGATAAGATGTCTGTAAGATCAGTAAGGTTCGGGATAAACCGTGCATAAAAATTTACAGAACCAAGAAAGCTACGCATGAGCTTCTTGGTTTTGGGGAATTTAAGCTCTAATAAAGCTTTGATCTTACTGGGGAGAGGCTGCAGAGAGTTATTAGAAAGAATAAGTCAGAGATATCTAATTTTGTTACATCCAAGGAAGCATTTCTTTGGCTTGGCAGTGAGGCCATGTGAGCATAATCTACGTAAAACTGACATTAATGTTTGGATGTGCTTGCCCCACATGGATGTCATTACGTAAATGTTGTCAAAATAAACTGAAATATTTGGCATATTACCCAAGACCTTTCTCATCAGTCTCACGTAGGTAGCACAGGCAGTTACCAAACCGAAGGGCATAGTTCTATACTGCATCAGTCCTTGGTGTGTAGGAAAAGCAGTGTACTGCTTAGAAGAAGGATCTAACATTACTTGATGATATGCTTGTGCAATATCAATCTCTGAAAAGAAGGAAGCATCATAAAATTTGTGTAGATCGCTATCCATTAAGGGCATAGGCTCAGTATCCCACCGAGTTAGAGCATTAAGTCCTCTGAAGTCAATAGCAAGTCTATATGAATTATCCTCCTTCTTAACCATGACTACTGGTAAGCAATATGCAGATACTGAAGGTTCAATGATTTTTAGCTTTAATAATCTATCTACCTCTCGGTCAAATGCATCCCTAAGGTGAACTGGAACTGGGTATAATTTCCGTTTGATAGGATTGTCCGTGACTAAGTCAATCTTATGGACTACTGTGGAGGTGACACCTGGAATATCAGTAAAAACATTTGAGAATTTACTCACATATTGAAGTAGTTCATGTTTCTTATGGTCATCCAAAGACTCATTAATATTAATGTTTGTTGCGCCCGAGTGGTCAAGAGTCACCAAGTCATGTAGTTCTTCATCATAGTCTACGTTAGAGGTGTCAATTACGCACACCTTACACTCCTCAGTTGTCTTATCAAGTTTTGTGGAAAAACTAAATCAAAGTCATTCAGGCAGTTAACCGAATTTCTTCGGTAATATTTCTTAAGAATGTTGATATGATAAAGCTTAGGTTCCCCTTGACTTCTATGAGGTAATCAACCTTCCCACAAATTTTCAATACCTTATACGGATCTATCCATGCTACTAATAATTTATTTGACTTTATTGGTAAAAGTACCAGAACTTCATCCCCTACTTTAAAACTTCTCCTCTGGCTTTAAGTATCAAAATAGGTTTAGTACTGGTCCATTGATAAGCTTAAGTTTTCTGAAACTATGTCAGAGGTCTCCTCAAGTTTGGATCTAAGGTCAAGGAGAAACTGATAAGAAGACTGAACCTCAGCATTCACATCCTCATTAGTCCATAAGTCATGAAGGATGGACAATGGACCTCTGTCCTGTCTACCATACAGAAGTTGAAAAGGTGAAAACCCCAAAGAGTCACTGAAAACTTCCCTCCTGGCAAACAAAACACAGGGTAGGTAACGATGCTGCTCCTTAGGTTTAAGGGAGCAAAGTTTCCATAAAATAGACTTGAGAACAGAATGCTGGCGCTCAGTCCTTCCATTATAGCTGGGATGATAGGGTGTTGTGAAGAGAGGCTTCACTCCCAGAAGTTGGTAGAGATGTTGCATTGTGACCCACGGTCAGACAAAATTTCTCTAGTGATGCCAATTCTGGAGAAGATGGACAAGAGGGTTTCAGCAACCTCTGTGGTTGTTATGGACTTCAAGGGTACGGCTTCAGGTAAACTCGAAGCATAATCAACTAATGTTAATATATATCTATGTCCCCCAGATGAAAGTGGTGATAAAGGACCAACGATGTCAATAGCTACTCTCTCAAACGGTACCATAGGTACTCGCCTGGTACCTCAGGAGGATGACAGTTGGCAAACTTTACACGATCTACAATAGGTAGTGATATCTGAGGACATTTTGGGCCAAAAGTAGGTTTCCCTAATTTTATTCAAGGTTTTACAAAGCGAGAAATGTCCGGCCACTGGCAGGTCATGAGCCATTTTAAGAACAGTCTCTCTGCATTGGCTTGGAACAACTAAGATTGAATAGTCTATCTCATCTGTATTTAATTTGAATACAGATTTATACAAGATACCTCTTATATATTCAAATTTATATTAAAAGTTTTTCCTTTGAATAACTTGATTTTGTCTATGGCAATTCTGAAGATAAGGGCAATTATGTTGTAAACTGACAAAAGAGTCCTTCGATATATCTAAAGGCTTAAAGTCAGGAAAAATCAAAGGACGGACAGTAGGAGAAGCCTGGGCTGTGGTCTGAGCCCTAGTCAAGACATTTATAGTATCGGAGGCGATATCCTCACTTTCATTTAACAAGTGAACCGGTGATCCTACTACCTCGCTTTCTAGAGTAGTATAAGTGGTTGAACATTAAAATGGTATAAAATACCGACAGGTTGTTAGGTAAGACACATATGCAACAGTTAGGTATCTTTATTGTGAAACGTTTCGCCTACACAGTAGGCTTCTTCAGTCAAGTACAGAAAAGTTGATAGAAGCAGAAGATACTTGAAGACGATGTAATCAGTCCATCACCCTTAAAGTTTTGAGGTGGTCAGTCCCTCAGTCTGGAGAAGAGCATTGTTCCATAGTATGAAACAATATATTGTTTCATACTATGGAACAATGCTCTTCTCCAGACTGAGGGACTGACCACCTCAAAACTTTAAGGGTGATGGACTGATTACATCGTCTTCAAGTATCTTCTGCTTCTATCAACTTTTCTGTACTTGACTGAAGAAGCCTACTGTGTAGGCGAAACGTTTCACAATAAAGATACCTAACTGTTGCATATGTGTCTTACCTAACAGTATAAGTGGTTTCTAATCCCACATAAATATCACGAGACATTGCCTCATCTGAACTGTCGAGGGGCTTCTTTGATTTTACAGGAAGAGGAGCTGAAAAACTGATGTTCATCTTTGGTGATGAAAGGTTAACCTCAGAAGGAAGAATGGCACCTTTTTCATTACCTATTAGTACGGAGCAAGAAGTGATGGGAGCTAGTATGGCTTCAGACCAACCTGTGAACCATTTAGACCTAATGTAACAACGTATGGTAGGAAAAGTGTCCGTACGGCCCAAGTAGTCTGAAAGTATAGCAGAGGAATGAGTTTCTTTAAGGTTAGGGAACAGCTTATCAGAAATGACTATACATGTGCATCCAGTGTCTCGTAAAATGGTAGATACATTAAGTCCATTAACTGTTCCTGAACAGAAGGGTGCTTGGTCATTACAGTCTTTAAAACATCTTCCAACTTTTTGCACTTTCTTAGAAGGACAATCGGGACGTTTATGTCCCTTTACACCACATAAATGACAAACCGGAATAAAAGACATCAGTTTACTTTCCACTAGAGGCTTTGATTTCTTAAGATCTGGTGAACCTTTGCTTTTAGGGTTCGATCCCTTTAAGTCTTTATAGGAATTGTGAGCCTCAGCATACAACTCAGCAGCCTCAGCAACTTCATCAGCTTTAATCAGGTTACGTTCTCTAATAAATGTTCGTATCTGATGGGGAAGAGCTGTCAGGAACTGGTCAGCAACCAAGAAGTCTCTAAGACATTCATAACTGTGATCAGTTCCTGAACTCTCTATCCAAAAGTCGAACAAACGAAAGAGTGTTACCTGTAACTGCTGAAAGTTTTGTGGCTTTTTTGATAGGCTTTCAGGATTGCCTTCTTAAGTAGGTTATAATTACATATGATATCCTGCGACAAAGTTGCATAGATATTCAAAGCTGTACCGGAAAATAACATACCTAACCTGGTAGCCAAGGTGCCAGCAGGCCATTCACAGAGTGTACCGGTATTTTCAAGCCTAATTATGTATGAAGTTATGTCTTCTCCCTCTGTGAAGGGAGGTAAATTAGGTGTTGCAGTATGTGCACTAGCGGTATGATGTTCAATTTCTCCTTCCTCTAATTGTTGTTGTGTAAAAGTTAACTTTTTATTCTCTAATTCAAGGCGAGATTTCTGTACCTCGCAATCTTTCTGTCTCTCTCGCAATTCATTCTCTCTACCTTTTTCCTAACGTTCTCTAGCTTTTTCCTCAACTTCTCTATCTTTTGCTCTTTCCTCAAGTTCTCTTAACCTAACTTGTTCCTCATGTACTTTAGCTCTCTCCTCACGATCAAGTCTATCACGTTCCTTTTCCTCCTCTCTTTATCTTTCTGTCTTTCTTGATTTTCTCTTTCAATTTGATCTCTCTCCTTTTTCTCCTCTCTCTCGATTCTCTCTCCTCTTTCTCCTCTCTTTCAAGGTTCTCTTTCTGCTTTCTTTCTCTTTCCTGGATCTTGGAGCTAATGAAAGCTTCTAAATTTTTCCCTGTTATTCCTAACTTACTCCCAGTGTTCATCCAAAACTGCTATTCCTCCATACTTGCAAGAATAACTTAAACTACAATGGGAAAATGAAATGGATATATCAAAGAAAACAGAGGGTTCAATTCCTGCTCCGCTCAAACTGTAAATAAACCGGAGGGCTCGATCCCTGCTTCAATTAAACAATATGTATTAATTAAAATGAAGAGTTCCATGCCGGCTCCGAGCAAACAGAAAGTAGAATGGGGTCATTTGACCATCCAATCTTCTCACCAACAAATCAAGAGTGTCCTACGACAGTTCAATTGATATAATAAGGAGCTTAATGAAACAAATTGTCACTGGAAAATCTCGGGTTCCAAGAGTCCATTATTCCAAATCGTTTCAAGCTCACAAACATAGGAGGCAGAATTAACTAGTATATCCTGCCTTGACTTGACTTTCAATAAATTGAGACTATAACTATCACCAAATCTTTTAAATACCTGTACTGTAGTACTACCATAGAGAATGAGTACTCATGGCTGGTGATAACAGTCTGTGGTATGCGGCGTTGAAGTTCCAATGGTAGATTCGAGATGGGTTGAATCTTGATTCGATCGAGTGTTCCTGGCAAGGTCGCCACTTGTGAAGACTTACTCAGCCCTGTAGCAACTTCAGTAAGTATTACCAAGGCTGGCTCCTCCACAGGAAAATTAATGAATAGAAAAAGAAGATAACAGTAAAATATAAACACTTTATTATTTAGAAATGAAAATATAAAAAAATTTAAAATATGAATTTTTATCCTACTTGAAAGAGAAAATGAAAAATGAAATATAAAAATATCTAAAATTCCCAACGCTAATATGTACAGTTAGACTGTGGTGTCTGGTGTTCTTGACACCGTGATTTGTAGAAATTGTAGCTGTTGCTGATGATGGGGGGGTCACAGATGTTGAGTGACAACCCAGTGACTAGTTCTTCACAGAGTCTGTAGCCTTGAATAGTCTGTCCAGATGATAGGAAAGCAGGTCTTTCACCACTGCAAAGATGAGAGGGTAGTTGCCTGGGGTTGACTACCCCTTAGGTATGCAGATAAAATGGTGATGTCCCAGAACTTGTGAAAAGTTCATCTCCTTCAACCGAGCTGACATTCCAAGCTAGAAAGAGGCAAAAGTTACCCACTGCCTAAGAAATCACTCTCCATGATAAGTAAAGTATTTAAAAAATATTGTGATTATCTAAAAGCACATGGAAATCAAGGCAGAATAAACTTCGTCTGAAAATTGGTTAAAAGTGAAGCTTTTAACCAATATATCCATTAAAACAGGAGCAGAGGCTTTTACTTACAGTTGTGCTTGGAGCTGTGAGTCAAGTGGATTACCATTTAAATTGGAGTCCCACACGTCACCTTTCAGGGTGGAAAAAAGGGGGGGGGGTGATAGAGGGAGCTATACACTGACTATACTTTAACAAGCAGACTGGCAATCAAACTATTGCACTATATAAAAAGCTTGCTACTCCTATCTGTTAAAAATTTTCCCTCACAAGAAGCTTATCACACATATTAACACCTCAAGGAAGCTATACCACACTCATGCAAACAAAACCCCAATCAAACAAAGTGCCCAAAGGGTCATGTCAAACCATCGAGCATCCCTGCCCTAGAATGTACACATTCCACAGACCCAGACCCAAAAACCCCCCCTGCACTTTAAAAACCCCTTTTAACTCAAAATTTCGCAGACACAAACCTCTGGGAACACACCCAATGCACGCAATCGGGCCCCCACCCCCATGGAAGACCCAGCCCGTTTATACCCCTGAAAAATCTACAAAACCCATAAATCTCTCAACTGGGAAAATTTTTATAGCCCCCAGAAAATCCCTCTCCCACCTTCCAAATGGCCTGTTTTTCCCCGGGGGTAAAGGGAGCAAAATAAACAGAGCAAAAAAGTTTAGACTTATATTATCCTTCACCAATTTAGAACAGCAATATGTACACTAATATACAGTGATAAGGTAAGTGCATCCACGGTAAGCAAGGCAGAAATTAGAAGCCACAAGATAGCAGACCGTGCTTCAACCAGCTCTAAATGGGAATGACAAGGGCAGACAGGAGAGTGTACCCACATAACCTCTGCGATTGCCAAAACCATCTCTTAATTTGGGTGGAACCTGGTCACTAGTTGAACGACGGGCCCCATCATCAAGTCTAGCAACCTGGTCGCGGGTTGGGGAGATAGCCTGAAAATGAGGGTGTGTACATGCGCCGAAAAAAGGTTAGTCTTTTGCATGCCACACTTCCCAATAGCCCTTAATAGGGTTTCCCAAAATTTTGCAAAGAGTTTGTGTCGGCCCAAATGAGCGATATCATTTGATAACCCTAACCGGTCGCTATCACCCTTTGGTACCAAACAAAAATTGCTGCGTTTGCAACCCCCCCCAACTCACCCCGCTCTTAATAAAAAAACAATTTCACCTAAATTCCGTCAGTACCCCCCAAGCTGTATAAAAAAATTTTTTTCTAGGCACCCATCTACCCCCCGGCCCCTTACCCCGATTCATACCCATAATCGTCCACACTTCCATTCAACGATAGTCCCATTAACTGTTCCCGTTGTCGCTGTCAAGCACACACGCACTCAGTCTCCTTCTCCCCTTTAAAAGGCAAGAAAGGGGTGGGCGCAAGATGTTTTTCATGCAGCAGCACGAAAAACTGGGACCCCTGCCATGGACGTCAACATTTCGATGGATACCAAAACGTCACAATTCTCACACTGTTGTGTGAAGGGACACCTCTGGGAGTTGAAAAATGGTGTCCCGTAAAATAAACCAAAAAGGGGAAACTAATGCCGTCAAAATTACAATAAATACAAAAAATATAATAATACAAATGATAATTCTACTACTACTACTACTACTACTACTACAACAATTAATACTATTATTTTAAATATGACTCAATTTTACACTACTACTTCTGTTACTACTAATTCTTTTATTATTTTTAAAATTTATTTTATTATTAAATTATTGTTATTATTATTATTTTATTATTAATTTATTATTATTTTTATTATTTTTTTTTAATTATTATTATTTTTTATTTTATTATTATTGTTGTTATTAAAAATTGGTAATAGAAAATTTTAGTACTATTCTACTATTAAAATTAAAAAATTTTAGGAATTTATGTCATCAAATAAAAAAATTTTGGGTTTTTTGCAGGTAAAAACAGTTTTTCACATAGCAGCTGTAAAGGGGTTATGATTTTGTGTTAAATGGCGTGCGGGCGACGTCATCTGTCGGGATGATGATGGCAGGACACCACACACTTGCTGTGCTGCTGGTCATGATGATTGTGTTAAGATGCGCTTGATCTGGTGCTGACGTCAACTGTCAGATTATCGTGACGGGACCCCTACACTATCGCCAAGTAAAACCACACGGTTTTGTTCAAGTGTTATTAATAACCACGATGTGATTAAAATGTTTGATAAAAATAATTTATCATTCATGAAGAAAACTCCTCCCGGGAATTAGGGGTATGTGGAAAAAATTAAACTTTTTCTTTACTTAAAAAACACACAGAAAAAAAAACAGTATTAAATAGAAATTGTTAGGTTATAATTAATTAGAATAGAATGGAAATAATGCTAAAATCTTTTAAAAATTGTGTACCCTAACCTTCACAAAGTAACCGGGCACACACACACCCACACACACCACACACACACGCACACACACACACACACACACACACACACACACAAAACACCGTTAAAGATTTTGGCCTTACCTGCTGTGTTTAAATTATAACTATATAAATGAACACTTACTGATAAATGACAGAAATCGTTAACAGCCCCCCCTGCAGACGAGGTCTAAAGCTGTCGAAACCATCACAACATTGGGTGTCAAAAAGATACAATTTGTAAGTATAATTTTACCCCGGGGGTTGTTATTCAGCATATTTCATTCGATGATGGCTGACAAATACCTTTTTTGGACTCAAAAGTCCACACCTTACTCCGATTATAGGTTAATTACAAACTCCTTGTGACCAAGAATTGGCAATCCCCGTTTCCCAAAAAATTGTAACATCCCTTTGTCTTGTAACGTGAGCTATGGTGTTTTCAACACCTTCGACAGGTATGGGTGACTTGATAAAGCTAAAGTGTCCTTGGATGTCCACCCCTTCCATTGTCTAGAAAACGCACACGGGACATATGTTCCAAAAAGATTTGTCTTTATTGTTCACAATTATCAAAGAAAAGCTGATCAATTTCCCTTTATTTTAAAGTTTTTGTAGACACTTTGTCCACACTAACGCACAGATCAGTGTTCTTTTTTGGGTTATCCGGGCGTAAGTGTCACTCGTATTTAAGTCAAAGTTAATCGACAGACGCCCACAGTCCCCCCATGCCGTCCGCCCCCAGCAAAAAAAAAATTTGACCTAGTACTTTTTGCCCCCTTGCCCGTCCTCGATGAGCAAAGCAAAATGTTTAAATCTTGCTGCTTAAGCAAGACAACAATGCCCACTACTTTACTAGGGGAAAAAAGGGGGAGCAGGTTTTTTCCTTAATTGCCCTCTAAGTAACATATATACATCTCTTATAAAAATACACTTTTCAACACTGCCGGCAAAGCAGGGGTCATTTGACTAGTCGGCATAGCATCTGTGATAAATTTACTCATCTGCAGAAAACAAGACGCTCGCCCCTTCGAGAGGGGTTTGGCCCCTCGGCTAAAAGGGGGCTGAGGGGGCTAAAGGGGGGGTTTTGAACCCCCCTCCGGGAAAAAATTTTCTCCACCTGGGGGGGGCGGGGGGTTTGCTGCAGGTGAACTATTCATCATTTAACATTAATTTAATTTTTCATCGCCACCAGCTGCTTGTCTTTCTGAACAGCTATAGTCTGTAGGTTTCTGGGAATCACAAATTTTTTTTTCAACACTGGTAATTCTAAGGGACTAGTTTATTTTTGCCCCTTTATTCACTACCCCTTTGTTTAAAACTAACTGTCCTGATGATTCCTTTTGCTCAGGATAAGGGTCAAATTTTTCCAAGTGGCCATTGGGCCCCCTCGAAAATCTTTGTAAATAATCACTATGTACCCGGTTTTAAAGGAAACTTATGATTTTCAGAACACCACTCCATAGAAGTGTTCTCTCAATGGGGTGAATAGTCTTCTCGAAAATTTTCTCCCAACTAAACATTTTTTAAAGGGTGTTTAAATTTTTAAATCTGATTTTTGCTCAGGTTCGAAATAAGTAGACCCCTCATGTTTTCTTTACATTCATGGGAGGAACAGGTTCGACCCTTCTGCCATGGAGTAAATGAGATGGACAACACTTCTAAATTGTCCGATCATCGGTAACATAAGTTAGAGTCTTTTTTGACTCTATTTTCTTTTTCATCACACGACGGAATTCTTTAATCACTTTTTTACGATAAGAGTTTTCCCTTTAAAAAACGTTTTACAATGCCGATCGTTCTTTCATAAAACCCCGTGCCATGGAGATTTAGGGGGAATGTATCTCCAACGACATCTCGTTGATTCAGCATCTTTGTCTTCGGGTTTTGATCAAAGACTTGCTTTTTTAAAACACACCAGAAACCCAAAGTTCGTTGCTTTATCTAAATCATCAGTCTGGGACATGCCTTCTGGCTAAAAACCTTCTGAAAAATTTTGATAAAATTTCAGCAGACATGTCAGGGGCTACTTCTAGAGTACTGCCCCTAGTTGACACAAGTGAAAAAACAGATTTTACACCTTGAGGGGAACTTTGTCAACTTTTTTTGGTTAAAATTATGGTCCATGTAATCTACACCTGTCCCTCAAATGGAGTGATATGAAAAAACTCTTTCAAGGGATAGGGGAGGGGACCGGGATACTGACATCCCCGCATACGTAGGACGACAAGTAATACAGTCCTTTATTTGTTTTTTTTCACCTTTTGTCGACCTTGAGGTACCCCTGTGGGACTGTCGTATAAGCAAAGTGGTCACTACCCCACCATGAACAAGTTACTGTGGGCATTTTGCACAATCAGTTTTGTTAGCCAATATTCTTGGGGATCAAATTGGATGTATGGCTTCTTGGTAGTGAAAAATTATGAATTTTCCTCAATTTATAATCTTTTCGAGCCCGAGAAAAAGGGTCCAAAGAATTGATCATGACAGGTTTCTTTGGGGATTTATTTTTGGTTTCTAAAAATTTATATTCTGTAAGAAAACGTCTTTCGATTAGTTTCACCCAGTATTTAAGGGGTTCAAGACTTTCAAATCAGGTTTTATTCCTTAATGAATTCAAAGACAAGAGCTGTAACTCTTAAGAGTTTACCCAAAGATGAGTATTTAATCCATCAATGCTTTTTCTTTTGTGTCTGCAGTATTTACCAATTTATTTCTGCTGTTTTTTAAGCAGACTGTTTCTTCTGGCATAATGTAGTTTTTGCTGGGCATTTTTTTCATTAGGACCATTCGGTCCGTGGAGCCAAAATTTATTACCACAAATTTTTTGAGGGGACCCCAGTGAAAACATGTCCTGGTTTCTCTTGGGTAAGACGTGGAGAAAGAATAATCTCTCTGCATCTTTTTTATTTTTGCTACTCTTTTCTGTACATAACCAATTTACTCTTATTTCTTAACCATGGAGAACGCTTCATTATCACCCCCAGATCACGGTTTTTTTCAATGGGAGATGACAAGTTTTTTGTTGAGATGACAGCTAATTTTGTACCTACATAGGTGCTGTCATTTCCAATTTGGTACTGTTCGCCCCTTAAAAGGGTGGCACCCTGGCCTTTGAAGTAATTAGTGTACTTCCTTCAGCATTACTCATTAAGCTACAGCGCCTAACGTCTGGTTGACCATCACAGAACCTGAAATGTTATTTGTTTCCCCCTTATCTATTTGTCTGGGAATTTTAATTTATGAAGTTTTTAAACCCCTTGGATATTCCCCCATGCTTACTCTTTCTGGGCATTTTCTATCCCATCCAATTTGGCTTCCATGCTTTTTGCAAAAAGCTTTTCCCCTTTATGGAAATTGGTGAACACCCTAAGATCAAAACATTGGATACCTCTGACAGTAAACTACTTTAGTGATGTACTGCATGATTTATTATTTATCCTTTTTGAGACCAAAGATCTTCCTGTTGTTCCAATTAACCCCCACATTTGTTCAATCAGGAATTTTAGTTTCAGCGAAATCTTTTTTGATAATTTTCCCTTTTTAAAGCTTTGAATTTGTATTCCCCATCCTTAGAGGCATGTTTTCTTTTATTCCTTGTTAGCTTCTCTGTATAAGATTTTAAATCCTCCTCTTATTCAAGTACCCTTGAAGATTTCCACATAGAAACTTTTTTTAAGATTTCTTTGAAGGGACTTTCAGATTTTCTTTAAATGTGTATTTTAGGTACTTTAATAAAAATGGAAGGATGTTTGCACCCAAAAAATACGATTTAAAAAGATAAGTTTTTTAGACTTTGAGGATATGGGATTTTCGGGCCCCAAAAATCGATATAATCTCTATCTATTTTTTTTGTAGCCTTGGGAAAAATCAGCCCTGTAGGCATATGGGTTTGTGCAATTTCATAAGCCTCTCCAAGCTTCTCAGTTAGTGAGGGTCCCGGGCATCAGACGTCATTAAGACTTGCTACATCTTTTTTGCACTGCGCTGCAATTATATACAAACGTAATGGGGTGGGTTTTAGAAATCTTTTCTGACTCCATGGGGCGGGGTAAGAGCTTTGTCTTCAACTTATTTCGACTATTTCCTCAATAATTTATGTCCAACTGTTCTTGTATGATATATCATAGACAGTCAGTAACTCTGGATTCTTCTGAGCTCAGTATTTTGCTTTCTCTGTCCGAAAGCCATGCGAAATTGCTAGGGGAATGTGGTGGATTTAATTTCCCTGGTAAACCCAACCCAATACGTCCCTCTTTATATTTGACAGGTCCAAATAAAGGCTTTAATCTGGGAAAATCTTGTGGCTTGGTTTTTTTACATAATACCTACGCCCTCAAATTCCACAACTTATCAACTGGTTCTTCATTTCTTTCCCTAATGAAATTTTTGCTGTGGTACATGAAACAGCGGGTTTTTCCGTAAATAGTACATTTTCCCCCCTGAATCAATACACTTCTTTTTCCCCTTTTGAGAGGGGGAAAGGGGGGGCCCATATCTTGTGGCCTCCTTCTGTTTTCAGCAAGGAACATCATGTTTATTACATATTTTGCACAAAAAAGGAAATAATCACTTCCAATGATTTAAAAACAATTGGGCTAATTTTGTCTGTCTGTATGTCAGGACAGGCTAACCTTTACCTTCTGCTTTTATGGGTGCAACTGTTTCTTTTAATCCCCGGATGTGCACAGACTTTGGCAAATCATCTACTACCAATTTTTTACTGTCCTTTTTTTCCCGTTTCCTAACCAAAGTGATTTTGTAGGGCATTTGTCTGTTTACCAGAATTTGGGAAAAAACCAGCTATATCTAACTGTATTTTGCCCTAGGGTTTTTATTCGTTTCTGCAACACTGTTCTTTTTATGAAGGACTTTTGTGAGCCTGATCAAAAAGTGTTAGCACATTTGGTTTTGTTTTAATTTAATGATAACCAATCGACTATAGGGGGAAAAGCTTGCTTTAAACTTATTTTCTCACATTTAATGCTGTTGTTTTTTCTTCCTGATTCTGTGGAAGTCTGCGCTGTTCACGAAAGTATTTGGCATAAGTGTATGATGCATACCCTTGCATTTTAAAAAACTTCTTTAGTGAGCATTTTCCTCCCTTGTGTTCACCAAACACTTTATGCACCTTTCCACTGAGAAAAAAGTTTTTTCGTGCCTCCATTTTATGGTATTTAATACAATACTGTGCCCAATTTTCCATCACAAAGAACCATTTTGGGGTACGTTTATGTAGACGTCTGTTTACTGTTATTGTATTCACGCTTGAAAATGCCCTATATGGGATTTCCCATTTTTGGGTTTAGTGGGAGTAAAGGTAACTCTTTTTTATACTGAGTTGAAGGTTTTTTACCATGGATTTGTGGATTTTTCATCTTGTCTGTTGTTGCATGCATGAAACTATTGTTTTTAAAACCATTGCTAATTTTTCCCCCAATGAAATACGTTTTTTAAATAATATTTTAAACGTTTAATAGTTTGTGGGGGACAACTTATCTTGTACAATCCCGATAAACCAATCAATTGTCTTTGGTCATATTTTGCACAGAGATCTGAGACTATTGTCTAATGTAATTTAAATGCCCCGTAAGTCTGAAAAACAAAATTTGGGGGGCTTCAAGCTTTATATTAAGACTGCTGTCTAACTCTAGCCTTTTCATATCAAAATAATTTTCGCTAAGACACTAAGGCTATTTGATAAAATTTCCTTTGACCACCGGAAAAAAATTTAATCAATTTTATGGGTTCTCCCTTCAAAGACATTTAAAATAATTTAACTAGCAAACTCATCTATGTCATTCGTGAATTTATTATGGAATGAAAACCACTAATGAATTCTTTTTTAAATGACCTTGGAAAATAGGGAATGACAATGTAGGTAAGCTTTGGGAATGGGACACTTGTTGTTACAGGTGTAACAGGTGTTTGACCCCAGTAAAAGGGCTCGTGACAGAGTTTTACAGAAAGCCTGTACTCCCGTCCACCTTAATGTTAAACCCCTAAAAGTATCCAAAAATTTTTAATTTATCCTCAGATGGATCTGATTAAGAAATTATTTTTAATTGATGTCTAATTTAATTTTTTCCAAAACGTTGGTTTTTAAAAAAATTCAAAATTGACCTCAAATCATAAAATCTATGTTGTATCTTGAGTTAATCCCATACAGAAATGAAAATTGATTTTCTAATTTTTTAATCTTTTTCGTAAAAGATGAAACTGAGTTTTTCAAACAACCCTTTTAAAGGGTTTTCTGAAAATTTTTAGCACCACACCAAAAGTGTTTAAAAAAAAAAATTACTGCTATAACCAGCTGAGATTTTTAGTTAAAGGGGGGGGGGGGGGGGGGGGGGGGGGGGGGGGGGGGGGGGGGGGGGGTTTTTTTGGGGGGGGGTGTCCCCCAATTAATGTAAAACGATTTAACCTTCAAAACTATACACTAAAATGTCACTGGGATAAAATGTAATCAACGTAATATTACTTTACAATTTATAAATTTACTTTTAAAATATATATTTGAAAGCTTACACTTTAATTTAAAATTCCCCCTTTAAAAAAAGGGAATCTATAAGAAACAAATTTAACACAATCTTGCTCTTATTTCGTTATAAAAATTATAAACACTTGTGTAAATATACTATAAAACTAGTGTATATTCACCAGACAAACTGAAAAATCACTTGGGTTACTGTTGTCTTAATCCGCAATTTTCGAGTTGGAGCAGTTTGAGGAGGGGCAGGATACCATCCCCCTCTTCTTTTTGGGGGGGAGCCACCCCGCTTTCCCCTTTTCATTGGTGAAGCTGGGTGAGCGCCCGTTTTCTTTTGGCACCCATTTTCTGTGATTGAGTCTGGAGGGACTCATTTAACGATTTAAATTTTAAAACACTATTTTTTTCAGCTTTTTTGAAGGACCTTAGCCATAGGGTTTTTGTACACTGTAGTACAACATATTTGGGCCCCCAGGTGGTCTTTATCCGGGTTTGAAGGACCAAAATTTGTTAAGATTTTGGCCTTACCTGCTGGTTTAAATTATAACTTATATTAAACACTTACTGATAAATGACGCAAATCGTCTACACAGCGCCCCTGCAACGAGGTCTAAAGCTGTCGAAACCACACAACATTGGGTGTCAAAAGATACAATTTTTAAGTATAAATTTCCCCTGGGGGGGTTATGTCAGCATATTTCATTTATGATGGCTGACGAAAACCTACTTGTTTGGACCAAAAGTCCCCACCTACTCCGATTATAGGGTTTATTACAAACTCCTTGTGACTCAAGAATTGCGCAATCCCCCGATTACAAGAAAATTCTAACATACCTTTCTCTTTGAACTGAGCTATGGTGTTCTCAACACCCTTTTACAGTATCGGTGACTTGATAAAGCTGAAGTGTCCTTGGATTCCACGTCTTCATTGTAGGGAAAATACACTGGTACAAAATTGTTCCAACCCAAAATTTTTTCTTTATTGCTCACAAGTTCACAAGAGAAACTGATCACTCTTCTCTTATGTTCATCGTGTTTTGAGACACTTTTTCCACACAACGCACAGTCAGTTTTTTTTGGTTATCCTGGGGTCATGTCACTTGTAGTAGAGCAAAGTTAAACTGACGACGCCACAGCGCCCAAAAACCGTCACTGCCCCCAGCACAAAAAAAAAAAACTGACCCCAGTACTTTTTTTCTCCTTGCCACGTCCTCGTGGCCAAAATGTTTAAAATTTTTTTTGTCTTAAAAACAAGACAACAATGTCCACTTCTTTACTATGGTATAAAGTGGGAGCAGGATTTTTCCCTTTAAATTTTCCCGCTAAAATAAATATATACTTTCTTATAAAAATACACTTTTTAACACCGTGCAAGGAGCGGGGAGAGGTCACTTTCTACGTTGTAGCATCTGTGATCAATTCTCGCTCTAGCAGTAAACAAGATGCCGGCCCCCTTTTGAGAGGGGTTGGCCCCTCAGGCTGAAAAGGGGGTGAGGGGCTGAAGGGGGCGATACCCCCCTCCTGGAAAAATTTTTTCCAAAACAAAAAAACAAAAAAACAAAAAAAAAAAAAAAAAAGAAAAAAAAAAAAAAAAAAAAATAAAAACCACACAACAACAAAAAAAAAAAAAAAAAACAAAAAAAAAACCCAAACAAAAACACACACAACACACACCACAAAAAAAAAAACACACACAAACCACACACACCACACAAACAAAAACACAACCACACACACACGCACACCACAAACCCCACCACACTCAACACACACACACACAACACACACTCACACAATCCAATCACACATACATCCCCCCTCACCACGACATCTCACTACTTTCCCCCGATCCCTCCCCTCCCTGTTCACACTCCCCTCCCCCCTTACCCTCCCCCCCAAAAAACCCCCCCCCACCCCTCCCCATACCTCCCACATAGCCACTGTTCCTCCTCTACCCCCCCCCCACACTCTGACAAAACATACTAACCTAAATACAGAATTACAAAGGGTTTTCCCCCTCTGAGGAATCAGGATAAAAAAAAATGGTTGCCAAGACAACAAAAAAACCAAGGGACAGGAGGGGGAAACTGCAAAGGAAGATTGGGCAGCAGAGCTCACGAAAAAGGGGAAAAAGAAAAGGGAAAAAAAAACTAAAGAACTTTGCAGGAATGGAAGAGAGGATAGATATGGGAAACGGAATTGGGAGGTGCATACAAAGGAAACAGAGGCCGGGGAAAAGAGTTTAGAAAAGGCGCTGAAACAGCCAAAAAAACAAAAACTTTTGGGATTGACAAAAGGACTGCTACTTTGTCACAAATAAGGAGACTGTGGGGAAGAAGGAAAAACCATATAGAAGCCAATCGGGAGTCTTAGTAAAAGAAAACTAAGCTATATGTGAAGGCCCTAACAGACCACAGCAGAGCCCAGGGGAAAACCGAAAGGGGAAAAAACGGCCACTGGCCCTTTTAAATTTGCTAGTGAAAAAAAAAGAAAGGAAGCGAAATGGGAGGAAAAAAAATTTAATGAGGGGATACCAGGGAATAGTGGGAAATAAAAGGGTGAGGTCAGTCTTTGGCATGTGCCCAGGAATTTAAAGGGGGAAAAAAAAAAAGAAAACAAGGGGAAAAAAAGCAATTGAAAGAATCATGAAAGCAATAGGAGAAGACATGACCCAGCTGGAAAATTTTCTGAGAATAGGGGGGTTTGTAAAAAAAAGAACTCTGCCAGTGAAAGTGACCTTAAAGGCAGAATCGACTCGGAACAGGATCCTCCAGGAGAAAGCATGATTAAGGGACATGCCGCCAATCCGTTTTATAGGGCAGTGGAAAGGTGCATACAGGAGGGGGTAAGGGAGGACATACGAAGTGGGAGTCCCGGTATCATAGGTTACGTTGATGACACAACTGTCCTAGTGAGTGGGAGGGAGGGATTGGAGGGTCTGGAGAGAGTTATAGATGTTTTTGGGATGGCAACAGGTATGGCAGTGAATGTGCATAAATCAAAGCTCATGAGATTGGTTTAATGGGATGGGCGGGAGGGCGGGGGTGGGGGGTGAGGTGGAGTGTCGTGGACCCGGGGGAAAATTTTTGGAGTTGTGTATATGGGTAATGCTCAGATGGCGAGGGAGAATAATTCAAAGGGTGTGGTAGATAGGGTATTGGGAAGATTGTCAGGATTGAGGCCGACACATCTTACGCTACACCAGAGGGTCATTGTGGTCAATGTTTCTTTTGTACAGCAAAATATGGCATGTGGCAGCTTTTTTACCCTTTGGTGTATGGGGATTTTCCGGAGATTGTTGAGCAGAGTTTTTAGTTTTATCTGGGGTTCGGGAAAGGATTGGTTGAAAAGGGAGGTGGTAAAAACTTCCGGTGGCCTTGGGAGGGCTGGGGTTAATTCATTTTGGGAAAAAAGGTTAAAGTGTGTATATGTGAAACATGGGTTGCTAAGGGCTCGGGGGGAGGGGAGTGGAGGGTTGGGGATGTGCAGGGAGTCTTCGGAGATGGTGGAAGGGACAAGATTTGAGAGAGGGTGAGGAGTTGTTGCGTCTATTTTTGATGGTCAGAGACCCGAAAAACATGGGGGTAGGGTCATGGAGGGGAAAGAAAGGGCCCTAGGGGGGTGGGGAACAAAAGGATGTACCCTGTCGCATGGAAACTTTGGGGTCGATTAAAAGGGTTAAGCATCCGGCCATGCGTGAGGGAGGTATTGTATAAGTTTCTTCACCGGGAATATTGCCGTTGGGGTTGATTTACGAATTAGGGAATCTGGGGGGTGGGAAAGTGTCAGGTTTGTGGGGGTTAGATGAATCAGTTTTCAAGCTAGTTTATTTTTGTGGAAAAGCCGGGATTTGTGCGGGCAAATGGTTAGGCGAAGTATACGGTATTGGGAGGAAAGGGTTGTCGGTTTTGAGTGCGCTAGTCTAGATGTAGGTCGGGGTTGGGGTAAAAGTTCAAAGGGCAGTGGCTGACTTAGTGGTGATTTTTTGTTATATCATGGGCAATGAGAGACCAAAGGGCGAGGAACGGTAGGATGGCCATAGGCAGCATCCTTTTATAGAACAAAGTGTCGGCAACAAGGAAATATTTGGTTCAGGTGGTGGGGAGAGGATTTATCGGAGGGGTACAGGGACTTTCTTTTGAGGGTTTATGGTCTTTCTTTATAAGCGGTCAGGGGCCATGACGGGTGGCCTTCCAGGGGGGGCGGGGGGGTTGCAGAGGTCGATTGTGTGAGTAGATGTGTGGGGAATAGTTGAGAAAAGGATGTTGAGTGATCATTCACAATTGTGTTATTCATTGTAATGTCTTGGGTGTTATTGTGAACACCCGATGATTTAATTTTTCTAAGGATTCCTTATGTTTTGTAAGGGATGTACTAGCAGTTTGTATATTAAAGCATATTTTAAACCGGTAAGTAACACAGTCTACTATATAATGAGGCTCAATGTAACGTGTCATATTAATGAGGTATCATACACTGTTTTTAAACTAGTGGAAACGTGTTGGAATTGTATTATAATGTAAGATCTTGCCCTCTGGGTGGTTTTTCCTTATATATTGTTACAGATTTTTTTTTACTTTCCTTTCATTATATATGTTCATTGTGTATGGAGTTTTTTGATCTTGTGTATAGCCAGTGTGATAACCTGGTTCAGTTTTACACTTGGGCGGGGGGTAGGAGTCTTAAGTATTCTCTGCAATAGCAGTCATGTGGATACACATGTCATATTATTTTTAGAGTGTCTAATGTTGTCCCATTCTTGTTGCATCCAGAAGGTCTACCCAATGGATGTATAGATTATCTCCACAGTTTGTAAATAATCTGTCCCATCGCTCGATAATCGAGCCGGAATAGTGTGTAAATGTATTTTTATTGTGTTAGGCTTTGTGTATAGTCGTGTTTTTAGGGTGTCGGGTGATGATATTTTAAGTCGCTAATTAAATCCATCAATGGACTGTTGGTGGTTATAAGTGGTGATGCAGACAGTTATAAGGCATGTGGGGGGGGGCGGTGAATGATGTGTCAGCGGTAGTATCTTAATATCCTCCACCGTGCAACACGATATTAATTATTCACCATAGGGTTTATGGAAGGGTATGGTGGATGGATTTGTGTTTCTATCGGTGGATGTGACCCATCCAGGATTCAGACATTCGTTGTATTATAGTGTCAGCCGTTTGCTGGCTGGATGTGTTATTATTTTGTCTTGAAGTTTTTAATGCTTTTAACAAATGCATAAGTTTAAGAGATTGTCACTGGTGGTATCTTAGGTAAAAGTGGCACGTTTCATGGGGGGGGGAGTGTTTATTAAGCATTTACTGGGTAGGGTTTTTTTTTTTTTTTTTTTTTTTTATTTATTTATGACCACCTTTTCTTGTGAAGCACAGTACGTACATGCGGTTGTGCTTGATTTGTGTGAGCAGTTATGTCAGTTGATTATTGTTCACTGCTGTATTTGTTACTTATTGTTTATGTTCCCTTATATTTTTGTACCTGAGTTTTAAATAATATATAAAAAAATATTTTTATATGAAACTGACTAGGTTGTATGTTGATGATATTTTGTGTATTATTCACGCAAAAATGTAAGGATATACACATTTCCTTGGGCAAATAAAATAGGCTTAGCCCATTTCTATTAAACTTTACTGTTTTGACGTTTGAAGAAAATAATACTCATTGTCTTTTCTGATGTTATAATTATTAAGGGTAAATAATGAACTCAAACTTTAAAAATTTACAGGAAAAACTTACAAATAACTGTTTCTATGTCCTCTCATTATTATTCGCTCAAGATAGACGTTAAACTGTCGTCTTTCTCATCAATGTTTTTGAGAGTTTTACGAATTTATGGTACCCCCACCCCCAGCCCCCAGTCCAGCCAGGGGGGGGGGGGGGGGGCCCTCCCCCAGTCTCTCCCCCTTTCCTCTCTCCCTCCAGCCAAGCCTCCCCAGACCCAGCCCCAAGAAGCCCCCTCCAGAGTTTATACGATGAGGAAATATAAAAAAATTATGAAATGTGTAATGATTTGAAATACCAAAGAAATGTAATTGATAAATATTTTAAAGTTGCTAGAAATACTTTTCACAATCCAAAAAGGGACAACCAGCCTTATTCAACTAAAAATATGTTGGTTCTCCCTTACCATGAAAACTTGGTTGATGTGCCTTCTCTTCTTAAGACTTTTAATACTAAAGTTGAATTCAAAAATCTTGATACAGTAAAAAAACTTTTGATAAAGAATTCCCCCCAAAATGCTGATGGATGTGTCTATAAGATTCCTTGTAAAATTTGCGATAAAGTTTAAGGTCAAACTGGTAAAAATCTCGAACTAAGATTAAAACAACATAAATATATAGCATTAGAACTGTACAAGTTTCAAATGCTCTATTTATTCATGTAAGAGATTTTAACCATCCAATTGATTTTCAAAAAGTTAAGAAAGTAGTATCAAGCAAGTCCATGGTCGACAGGAATATAATTGAATCTTGTTTCATAAAAAGCAGTTTTGACAATAATATGAATACTTCCTTTGGTTTATATAAATTAGATTCATTTAAAATTAATAGAATTTGGGAAGAATTTAATAACACATTGGACAAATAATAACTTTTTAATTTTTTATTTCTTGGGTAGAATAGTTTGTTGGTGGGTTGTGTGAAGGACCTGTCTAGTTCGGCCGGCGAGCCTGCTGTCTCGCGTCAGGTGTTTCTTTGCTGTGGGATCTGATAGTGAGGTGTGGGCTACCCCTTTATATACCTTCCTTTAATGTTTTACTTTCATTGTTCCTTGATAATGTGAGTAGTCACGAAAGTGCTTGGAATTTCTCTATTCTTTCACAGTGGTTGTTTTGCATATTCTGAAATCACCTGTTTACGGTGTGTTACAAAAAACGTGATTCTAAAAGCTTAGAGATCTCCAGTGAATACTAGAAATGACTGCCCTTCTAGCATCCAGCCTGTTACTGGGTTTTTGAAACAATTAGTCAGTATCCTTGTCCAATTATCCATTAGAATTCAATAAAAATTATTAGTGCTTCAGAATTACAACTGGTAGGCTACTAACTAGAGAAATTAAAATTTAATAAATTTATTAATCATTAAGTTGTGTAGGCATATATCAAATTAAATTAAATCAATATCAACAAAATAAGAATAATCACTTCTCTCGTGTACAGTATTATTGTGCTGAAAGCACATATCACATTTATAATTCTTAAGTACCATCTGGTACATTAACATTTAATAAGATATTACAAATATGTACAAGTTTGTGCGTATGTGTGTGTAGTTCGCTATGTCTCACGACTCGACTAGACTTAAACGACTGACTGACAAAGTCCTCAAATAAACTAACTTCTTGACCAACTGGCAATCAGAACAGTCTGCTTGAACAATAAAACGACTGATTAGCCGAACAAAAATATAACAAGCAACTGTGACACAATCAGGATCAAGGAGATAATATAAAGACACTAAGTAGGGACCATCTGCAGATCCTCCACAAAAGTCTTACAACTCCCATACTACTAAATCTAAGTTCAGCATAAGAAAATCCCCGACTGTGACAATACACAAATACCAGTACAAATTAGGTCAGAAGCTACAGCTCAGGACCTGAGTTGCTCAGAGCGTCTATGCGACACACAACCTCAATACAATGCCGAAAATCACTAAGTCTATACAATGGTCTATGAACAGAGTCTCCAGAACCTACAACAATGAGACAGAGACGATCTTCCAACAAGAGCCAATAAGGGAGATTTAGGCACTTGTCAGGAATATGTCCAACCACCAAGAGAGTCTAGACCAGACTGAATACTTCAGGCGAGGTGTGAACACCCCCACCTCTATCACATGATAGCTCCGTGGACAGTTGCTGCCCAGCAACAGAAACCGGCAGAGTAACGAGCAAAGAGCGATAATTACAGTAGTTAGACAATCAAGACTTGAACTTTAAGCACATCATATATGTATTACATCCTACCTAACAACATAACTAAGTCAAAAAATAATATAGAGCATTATATTCACGATTTAGTTATTATCGCAAATATAAGCAATATAAAATTACATGAAAAGGTAATATACATTATAATATATATATATTATATATATATATATATATATATATATATATATATATATATATATATATATATATATTATATATATATATATATATATAATATACATATATTATATATTTATATTATGCACATAATATACATTTTAACCCATTCAGGGGTAGCAACACCCCCAACACGATAAACAGTCGCACTAGGAGTTTTGTTAATGTCTTTCACATTATTACTGATTAATCATGCCACTTTAATACTATTTAATATAAAAATCTAGAGTCACTCTTGTGCCAAGCACTTCTATAATTTTTTAGTGTCTATATCACTAAGTTATGCCCTTAGTACTAGGGCAGTACACAGTATCGTATCTCTGCATACTCGTGGTTATGTACATCAGTGTAGAGACAGGATAGCGTAGACAAGCATGACACGTTAAGGCTCGATCTTAGTAGTGGAGACTGCATAATAGTCTTGTGCTATAGACAGGAGATGGCATTCCACTGTTAAGTAGTGGTTGTGGAATGCTATGCAGTATGCACATCTGAGTATGAAACAGCTTAAGGTGTGTAGTGAGGGAGGAGGTCTGTGGCAGGACTGTTCTGCAACTCAGTAACATCACCTACACAACACTACAAACTCATCACTCAGCTTCTGTCTCCTCCTACATATATCATCACTACTGTGAATATATAAATAACATAATTAGACACATTGACCTCATTGCTTTATTGCCGTGAGGTTGTGCTGCACACGCGCTCCTGGTTGAGAGGCCTTCCTGCGCAGATTGATTTTCACAAGATGGCGCAGACTATCAGAAGGCGCGTCAACACTGTGTGCTTTGATTTAGTGCGGGGTGTAGTTACGCCTCAGTCCGCACAGGTGCTTCTACCTTTGATTATTCGCGACACATACGGCATTGTTGATCAAGATTTGTATGGAGTATCGCTCAACGGGGCTTACCGAATATTCGTTAAGCTACGATCGACGGCAGTGTATGAGCGCCTGGTGGAGCAGTATCAAGATGGCTGTGTGGACGTAAACTCGGCAATACGAGTTCGTTTAATTGACGTGTCGTGACACTACACTTGGGTGAAGGTACGCAACGTGCCTTTCGAAGCTGACGAGGCAGATATACGGAACGTTTTTGAACGTTATGGTACTGTGCATCTGGCAACGACAGGTACCTGGGTGGATGGGGCGTACGCCGGCTGGCCGGAGGGTACGTTCAACCTAAAGATGACGCTGAGGCATCCCATCCCGTCGTTTGTCATCCTGGACGACTTTCGGACGCAAGTGATGGTGTATTACGCAGGGCAGCGCAAGACCTGCAGGCTATGTGGTGCTTATGACCATATGGCAGCACAGTGTGAGAGGCAGCAGCAACGACAGGTTGCAGACAGAAGGACGGAGTGAGGGCCTGACCCGAAGGCGGGGCCTGCCAGCGGGACGCCTGTAAAGGGCCATAGTTCGTCTTGGAGCGAGGAGGTGGAGAGAGAGTTCCGACGGTGGGGTCGAGCCCATCAATGCCTGTAGGATCTACAGTCTCCGCTTTGGTGGAAGGGGAGACCAAGTTGAGTGGAGGAGAACGAGCAGAGGATGTGGCTTTGGAGCAGTTGACGGAAAAGTTTTTGGAGACGAAGAGAGCTGGAGATGATGTACAATCGGTGGTGGGACCTGAGGAGAGTGAGGACGAGAGGAGAGACAGCCAGCTGACTGCAGGTGCCTCTTCTACGGGAATGGTGACCGTGGTCGAGGTGGCGGCGGAGGTGCATTGTGAGGCATCCCCCGACCAGACCATGGATGCAGAGAGTGTTCGGCGGAAGAGGGCGGCAACGCACTCTGATTCTGATGATGTCTTGACCCCGGCGCAAAGACCGGGGAAGAAACCGTGGGCTGATGTGGTGAGTGGAGGCGCCACAGGTGTGTCCGGTCAGGTGTTCGACGGGGAGGGAATAGAGCTCACTGTGGTGAGCATGGTGGGAAAAATAGGAAGGCTGGTGACGTGTCTATGAAAGGAGTTACAGGGCAGCGTGTAAAACCCTTCAAGAAGGTTTCAGGTGTATGACTGTGAATGTAAATGGGTTGTGTATGAATGTGAAGCATTTGTGGCTCCAGGGGTTTCTGAGGCGTCATGCCATAGATATTGTATTCATGCAGGAGCATAACTTTAAGGCGGGTCGGGATTTAAATGTGGATGGATATCGTGTGTTTGTGGCATATTCGGACCGTTTGAAAGGTGGGGTTGGAATTCTGATTCGGGAGACAAGCCCGTTTGTTGTAATTAGATGTGAGGGAGGGGAGGAGGGTAGGGTACTCCGGGTAGATGGATGGCGGAGAGGTGAGCGACTGGCAGTGGTTTGTGTGTATGCGCCGGCGGAGCGTGATGTACGGGTGAAGAATGAATTTGTGCGTGATGTTTTGGTTTATTATTTGAGATCTCTTCCCTCGGTAACAATCGTGGGCGGTGATTGGAATTGTATAGTACGTAGAAAGGATGTGGAGCCACGGGGGGCAGGGTGTTTTTTGGTTAGCCTAAGGGATCTTTTGCTGGGCGTGGGGTTAAGGGATGTTATTGGAGGTGGGGACATAATGGTTGAGCATACGTTTCATAGACAGGGATACGCGGCCAGGCTCGATAGGTTATATGTGACGAGAAGTGTGCGGGTGATGTGTGTGCGTACGGTGTAAGCAGTATACACGGATCATAGAGCTGTTTATACGGACTTGACTTGGGCCAGCTTACCTAAGAGGTATTCAGGGTATTGGAAGTTAAATGTGAGACTTCTTGGGGTGGAGGAGGCGGGGTTAGATTTTAGGACAATGTGGGAGAATTTGTGGGGAGAGGGTAGGGATGTGGGTGACTTGCTGGGGTGGTGGGATGGGGTAGCTAAGGAGAGGATCCAGCGGTTTTATGTGCGATGGGGAAAGTACCAGGGTTGGATGATGTACGGGTTGCAGCAGTATTTTGAGGGTAGGTTGCAAAGTTGTTATGAGAGGGGCGTGCAGGCAGGGCAGTATCCCATGGAGGAAATCGAGTTGTTAAAAGGAAGGATTCATGATTTGCAGAATGATAGATTTGATGCGGTGAGAGTGCAGGGTGGAATTGAAGAGGCGGTGTGGGGTGACCGACCATCGGCCTGTGTGTTACGGGGACAGAGGCAGCGACGTATGGCTATGAAAATTGATAGGCTGGTGGTACATGAGGACTTAGGTGGATATAGGCGGGACATGAGTTAAGAACAACGGAGGCAATGAGTGATTACGTGGATAGGTGGTTTGGCAAAAATTTACTGAGTGTAGGGGTGGATGGGGAGGCTTTCGGGAGGTTGGGGAGAATGTATCTTGTGTGCTAAGTAGCAGTGATCGCATGGCGTTGGGGGGATATTGAAGAAGGGGAGGTGTGGAGGGCTTTGGAGGGGATGGCACGTGGTAAGGCTCCAGGTCTGGATGGCTTGCCCTGCGAGTTTTATGTGAGCCATTGGAATGTGTTGAAGTCCTTCTTAGTAGAACTAATGAATACGAATGAAAAGGGAGGGGAGGATGGCAGGTTGCAAGGAACTGCGGTTGTGGTTTTAGTGCCAAAAGGTAAGAAACAGGACACGGTGCGGGACTTTAGGATAATATCATTGCTGTGTGCTGATTATAAGATTTTTGCAAAATTTTAGGAAATAGGATGAAGTGTGTGGTGGATAGAGTGGTTGCGAGAGGACAATATGGTGTGTCTGGGAGGACGATGTATGACGGGCATAGTATTATAAAGAATTTTGTGGAAGGGTCGGGAGGGGAGCAGCGTTAGATTGGCAGGCGGCATATGATAGTGTAGAACGTGAGGTATTGTTGTACATATTAAGGAGGCAGGGTTTTGGGGAGGAGGTGGTGCGTTGGGCAGAGACATTGTATACAGGTGTGGGAGTGTGTGTACAGGTAAATGGGAAGTTGGGGTAGTGGGTATCCATGGGTCGGGGTATTAGGCAGGGTTGTCCCCTGTCTCAATTGTTGTTTACCTGTTTAACAGACCCTTTCTATAGAAAGGTGGAAGCGTGTATGGAGGTGGATTGGGGAGTAGGAAGTGGAGTGCAGGGAATAATAGGGTATGTAGATGACACGACAATACTCGTGCGAACGCAGAGGAGTTTACGTGCGCTTGGAGATGTTATTGATAATTTCGCGGGGGTTACCGGGTTAAGAGTTAATGTGGAAAAATCAAAATTACTGGTCTTAGGAGATTGGGTGGGAAGAGAGAGTTGGGGAAGGAATGTACGTTGGAATATGGTGGACAGGATAAAGTGTGTGGAATAGTGTATATGCGTAGTGCGAGAGAGGCGAGGATGGTTAATTCTGGACTTGTTGTGGATCGAGTGGTGGGGCGATTGGGTGGGTTGAGACCAACTCATTTGACAGTACATCAGCGTGCGATTGTTGTGAATGTGTTGTTATACAGTAAAGTCTGGCACGTGGCTGCGGTATATCCGTTAGCAGGTCCGGATGTTACGAGGCTGTTAAAGAGGGTTTTCCATTTTCTTTGGGGTTCCGGGTGTGAATGGTTGAGTAGGAGTGTGGTTACTTTACCGGTCAACAGAGGAGGATTGGGGTTGATTGATTTACGGTTAAGAGTCAAGTGCATTTATTTGAAGTGGGGTTACGCCGTGTGCGGGGTCATGCAGGGAGGGGCGTGAATGGCTTGCATGAAGAGGTGCGAATGTGGTGGGGAGGGTCGGAGATGAAAGTGTGTGAAGACGTGTTGCGGGCGTTGCTGCATGTACGGGACCCTAATAAAGTTCGAGTGGGTGTTTTAGAGCGTGTTGTAAGGGCGAAGGTAGTCGTGAAGGCTGAGAGTATCTACCCTATGTATGCGTGGAAGGATATATGGGAAAGATTACGTTGATGCGCGTGCGTCCAAATGTGCGAGAGGTATTTTTCCGTTTTCTCCATGGTATACTGCCGTCGGGTGCTACACTTAAGGAAAGAGGGTTGATGGTGGAGGGTGCGTGTCGGGTGTGCGGGGATGAGGAGACTGCGTTTCATGTAGTGTATTTTTGTGATAATTTGGGGAGTATCAGGGAATGGATGGGTAAGGTTCTGAGGACAGTGGGAGGAGGCAGGATATTAGTATTGAGGGCGTTAAGTTTGGACGTGGGAGGCGTCGAGGCGCCTGTGCAACGTGCAATCACGTATATAATTGCGGATTTTGTTTTTGTATCCTGGGCAATGAGAAGGAATGGGGATTGGGAGGTGCGCAAAAGGGTGTTGGCGGGGACCATTTATAGAACGTTGTGTTATAATCGGGAAATATATGGAAGTCGCTGGGACCAGGCTTTTTCAGCAGGGTACCGTAGTATGAGTGTGAGAGCACTGTTAACGTTGTGAAAGGGGGGGGGGAGTGAATTTCAGGGGATGGAACGGGCTTGTCTCCGGGGTTGGGTATGCACAACAGCTGGTTTACTGTGTGTATCTGTGTAATGCGTGGTTGAGGAAAATGTGGTTGTGTGAGTGGATGTGGTGGTGAAGTTATATGTGTTATAGATGTCTTAAGTCAGAGTCTACTGCCTTCTTTCTTTGTTGAAGTACCTGATGTACCTTTCGGCTATGGCCTGGCAAACGGGGTTTTATGTGTTTGTACTGAGCATTTTATTGCTATATTATATAATGTGTATAGCCTGTAGATGTGGGCGGAATGCTTATGGCTATTCTAGTTTTGTGGCTGACTCGTAAGACTTGTGGTAAGGTGAGTATGTGTGACTGTAGGGAACTTATGTACTGGGGGGTTAGGTGAGTAAGAGTATGTACTTTGTTTTATCATGAGATTGTGATGTAGGTTCTTTCGGTTATCGATTATTTGTGTTGGTTGTGAGTAACCGATATACATTTATATATTTATCATAATATTCTTCTTATTGTATTGTATTGTGCATTGGCAATATGTCCCAGTATATTATGTAAATAGTGTATACCCGAAGGGATTATGGTTTTATTTATATTATTGAACCTGTTACAGGGGTCACCTACATGTTATGTTCTTGTTGTTGTTCTTGTGTACATAGGGTTAAGATTGCCCATCTTCTTAATGTTATGTTTTGTCACAAGCGATATTTTCTAGTATAATTGTGTAACCTCTTGTGTTTGTTAATATTGTGTTTGTTATTTGCTATTGTACGTTCTGAGAGATTGTGTTTCAAAATGTGTTTATATACAATGTGTATCAACCCTAGTTTAAGGGGTTTTTATGTTAAGCTATGTATTGTATTTTAAATAAAATAAAAAAAAAAAAAAAAAAAAAAATAACAGAACATAAAGAGTATTAGTAAACAGAGTAAAGTTTGAGGCAGCTACACAGAAACGCACTGTTTCACAAGGCACAGTACTTGCTCCCATCCTGTTCCTCATCTTCATATCTGATATAGACAGATATGTAAGCCACAGCTTTCTCTGCGGATAACACCCGATTTGCCATGACAGCGTCCTCCATCGAAGACACTGCAAGATTTCAAGCGGACATCAAGTCAGTCTTTATATGGGACTCAGAAAACAATATGAAGTTCAATGAAGAGAATTCTGAACTACTCAGATATGGAAACTTGAGAAAATTAAAAGTTTATCACGGTATAAAACAAATTCTAACCACTCAATAGAGTAAAAGACAAATGTGAAAGACCTGGGAGGGATAATGTCAGAGGGACTCACCTGCAAAGGCCACAGCAATGTACCTACCTAATCTGCTAAAAAAATGATAGGATGGATAATGAGAACCCTCAAAACTAGGGACACCAAACCTGTTCTCTCTAGGCTGGAATACTGTTGTACACTAGCTGCTTCCATCAAGGCAGGCGAAATTGATGACCTAGAGAATGTACAGAGAACTTTCACGGCGCGTATATGTACGTTAACGCACCTAAGTTACAGGAAACGGATGAAATCCCTTCATTTCGTGTTCCCTGGAATGCAGGAGAGAAAGATACATGATAATATGCACTTGGAAAATCTTAGAGAGATTACTACCAAACTTGCACACATTCTCCCAATGAAAAACAAGGGCATCACGAGTACACTAAGAGATAACACAATAAGTGTCTGGGGCCCAAGACTGTTCTACTGCCTCCCAGCATACATAAGGGGGATTACCAGCATGCTCCTGGCTGCCTTCAAGAAGGCACTGGACAGGCACCTAAAGTCAGTACCTGATCTGCCGAGCTGTGGTTCGTACTTCGGTTTACGTGTGTCCAGTAATAATATCCCGGTAGTTCAGACTCTGATCCACCACGAGGCCTGGTTTCAGACGAAGCCGCGGGGGGGGGGGGGTTGATCCTCGAAACCATCTCCAGGTATGCTTCTCCAGCTGCTCTAAAGCTGGATGTGCAGCACAGGTCTGGTCTCCCTGTTACAGAATGGATTTAAATTCATATGAAAAATTCAGCGAAGAATGACAAAATTAATACATAGTATAAGAAATCTTCCTTGTAAAGAAACATTGAAGAGATAAATGAGATACTTTTGCAACATTTGGGTATCTTTATTCTGGAAACGTTTCGACACACAGTAGATTCTTCAGTCCAATGAGGAAAATAGTGAAATAAGAGGAGGAGTTTTAGATAATCAGTCCCTCAGCCTTAAGTCAATGTGTTCAGTCCATCAGTCTTCCACTAGTGACTTTGTTCTCTGGTGACTCCGCCAGCCACTGCTCCACCTCATCTATCATCAGTATATCTGGTGACTCCGCCAGCCACTGCTCCACCTCATCTATCATCAGTATATCTGGTGACTCCGCCAGCCACTGCTCCACCTCATCTATCATCAGTATATTTGGTGACTCAGCCAGCCACTGCTCCACCTCATCTATCATCAGTATATCTGGTGACTCAGCCAGCCACTGCTCCACCTCATCTATCATCAGTATATCTGGTGACTCCGCCAGCCACTGCTCCACCTCATCTATCATCAGTATATAAGTTCCTTCATCAAGAATATGATGCACTTTTGTCAACATTAATGGACTGAACATCAAATGGTAAACAATACCGACAGTTTGATAAATAAGACACATAGGCAACAATTAGGTATCTTTATTCCGAAAAGTTTCGCCTACACAGTAGACTTCTTCAGTCGAGTACAGAAGAGTTAGCAGAAGCAGTAGAGGTGTGAAGACGATGTAATCAGTCCATCACCCTTGACGAGGTAGTTTTGAGGTGGTCAGTCTCTCAGCCTGGAGAAAAGTTTTGCTTGATAGTCTGGAACAGTTTAAAGTTTAAGCAGCAGTGTGAAGACTTATATACTGTCGGAAGGTGAGGTACAGTTCACTAGTAGAAGAAAGAAGGTTATTATTGAGAGAGCAAGTTTAACTCATCCTTATGATGACAGCCTAAAACACCGACAGTCACAGTCTCGGGTCTTCCCTCAATGTTGGTTATCTGTCGGGTCCACTTAGCTGAAATAGGGTAAATATACGTGTGTTTAACTCATATTTTAAAAACTGTAAATGTCCTACTAGGGTTTATGTGATCGCCCACTTCTCATGATATTATAATGGTTAGTTTATTCACCTCTACACTTAACCCCATTTACTGCAGTGATCTATAGAAAGATGTGTAGGAGGATACTGACTTACTTAGGTGCGTGTATCTTACCCATATGTATCGTACCCATTATTAAGCATAAAATCAAGTACCATTTTTCAAAATCTGAACAAATGATTTGTTGTGATGCAGGTGGAGCAGCTCTTCACATAGCAGCTGGTGAGGGTCATGAAGATTGTGTGAAGATGCTGCTTGATGCTGGTGCTGACCCACTTTCTTGGGATAGTTATATGAAGACACCACTACACTACGCTGCCAGGTTCAACCATGCTGGAGCTTTTCAAATGTTATCAAGACATTCAAGTAGTGATCCTGATAAGCAAAGTAGAGGTATTGTAATAAATCTTGTTTACCTTAACTCTTTTTAAGAGTATTTTTTTTATTTATGTGAATTGTGTCACTGAACATGTATGTCTTTGTCATATTCCCTTGTTTACATTTTGTATATGTACTCTCCTAATTGTGGTTGCAGCGGTCGAGTCATAGCTCCTGGCATCGCCTCCTCACAGTTCACCACTAGGTCCACTCTCTCCCTGCTCCCTGAGCCTTATCTTACCTCTTCTTAAAGCTACGTATGGGTCCTGCCTCCACTACATGACTCTCCACACTGTTCCGCTTCATGACAAGTCTATAACTGAAGAAATACTTCATAACGTCCTTTTCACTCATGAATCTTCAACCTCCAATTTTGGAGAATTGTTGGTGTATCCCATCTCTGAAAAATCCTGTCCGTGTTCACCTTTTCAATTCTTCTCAGTATTTTATGTCGTTTTAACATCCCTTCCCCAATCTGCCCTGTCTAGTGTTCTCAGGTCGATTTCCCTTAAAACCGTTGCAAACAGTTCATCAGGACCTTGGGATTTGTTAGGTTTTAATTTCTCTGTTTGTATGAGGGCCATGTTACTAGTTACCCTGATCGTGCACAGAATACTATCGTTCTGTTCTACATAAGTTATTATTTCTGGAATTCCGCTAGTATCTTCCTGAGTAAAAACTGAGAGGAAGTAGGTATTGAAAAGTTCACACATTTCCTTATCTGACCAGAGTTACTCTTAAGTTGGCCTATCTTGTCCCTAATTATCTTACTTCTGTATACCTGAAAAAACCCTTTTGGGTTAGTCTTCGAATCCCTTATGAATTTAGCCTCATAATCTTTTTTTTTTGTTTTTCTTATTCCTTTTGTTTATTTCTCTCTTTAACTGAATATATTGATTTCTTAACTTCTCTTTCCCTCTGTTGATACGCCTATATATGCCTCTCTTTTGACCAATGAGATGTTTAAATCTATTGTTTATCCATTCGGGATCATTTTTGTTAGATCTAATTTCCCTACTCGGAACAAAAGTCGCCTGGGCAGCCAGCACTATGCTCTGAAATACGTCGTATTTCAGAGCATAGTGCTAGCCAACCCAGGTAATTTCTCATACCCATGAAGTCGGCCAGGCGGAAATCTGGGAAAGTGACTTGATTGCAGTTATCTGGGTATTTCCATGATATATTGAAACTAAGTGACTTGTGATCATTTTCCCTTAGCTCATCATTAACCTCATGATAATTAACTAGTGATTCTTGGTTGGCAAGAACCAAGTGTAGTAGAGTGTTTCCTCTAGTTGGTTCTTGATCCCTATCAAGAAAGTCACTAGATTCAAGATTTCATGTCATATTATTCTAATCAATTTGTCTAAAGTTAAAATCTTCCATTAACACAACATTTTCACATCTAGACACCTTATGAGTTTCTTCCCATAGCAGCCTACCGCACTCCCTATCAAAGTTTGGGGGCCTATTAATCACACCCAAAATAAATTTTTCACGACCTTCGAGAAACTGTAGATAAACAGATTCTGGGTCCGATGTTTCTAATCTTATATCTTGTCTAACACAACAATTTAAATTATCTCTGACATACATCGCCACTCCACTAGGCTTCCTGTTGACGTTTTCAGTTTATAACACTGTATGTTGCTTTCAGAAGGCATTTCGCTATCTTTCAAGTTGAACCAGGTTTCTGTAATAGCAGTAATATCTATATTTCCTACACTAGCAAGTAATCTTAGCTCATCTATCTTATTTGTTAGTTAGAATCTTACTATTTGTATGGTAAACCTTAAGGGAACTAGTCACTCGTTGCCCTCTACTATCTCTCTTTGTTTGTTGAACAATTGCTCAACAAACACCATATCTCTATAATCTATTAATTTAAATTCCTAGACAAGTCATCAATTACCCCCTCAATCCAATTGCCTAATGCAACCACTCCATCCCCAGAGAGATGAACTCCCATCCCTTGCATACTTATCATGTTTGCCATAGAATTTGTCCTAGTTCCTTGTAGTACCTGTATAGCCAGCAATTTATACCAATTGCCCTAGACATCCATTCATTGCCCACTCCCCTTCTAGGCAAGATGCTACATATGATTGTGATCACTCTCTTAGACCTGACAACTTCCATGACTGACCTGTACTTATCAGCAGCTCCTGTCTCCTTGCCTTCCCGATGTCATTTCCACCAACATTACCAGACAAAATATTATCCAACCTGTTGACTATGTCACCAACACCAGCTCCTAGGAGGCACACCATTTGTCTGGCCTTTCTATTTCTGTTACAAAAAGCATGGTCCATATATCTTACCTGAGAATCTCCTACAATTAGAATATTCTTACCTTGATTATCAAGGAAGTCATTGGTACCTTTAACCTCTCTAACCACTGAAGTACACTCGTCCTGGAGAACAGAGAATCGATTTCCTACCTTCACATCTTCTCTATTAACCTTCCTTATCTTCCTTCTTCCTGAACTGTGAACCACTTGCCACTTAAAGCTGCTGCAACTCTTCAGCTCACTGCTGGTTTACTTTTCCTCACCAGCTCCAACCACCTCACTCACTCCCAGACCCATCTAGGCGAAGATTCAGCCTCCTATTTTCCTCCTGAAGAAGTAGAACTTCCTTCTTCAACAATTTAACCTGAGTTTCCAAAACACTACAGCAAGCCATGGTGCTCGGTAACACCCCACACTAATTCCCAGACAACTTAGGACAGTGACTACACATGACCTCTGACTGCAGCGTACCACGGACTGATGGAATCATGACATAAATGTTAAAAACAAGTGAGAATATAGCTTTGGAGTAGTTAATACATTTGTTTAGCAAATGTATCACGAGCGGAAGGTACCTAGTCATTGCCAAAGTGCGTGCGTAGTTTCTTTGTTTAATGGGTAAGGGGATAAAAGGGAGTTAAAGAATTATAGGGAAATAAGCCTGTTGAGTATACCGGGTAAAATATATGGTAGACTTATTATTGAAAGACTTAAGACTAAAAGAGAGAGAGCAGGATCGCAGATGAACAAGGTTTTAGGAAGAGTAGGAAATGTGCAGGCTACGTGTTTATATAGAATTATATTAGTGAACAATTCTTGGACATGTGCAGGCTACGTGTTTATATAGAATTATATTAGTGAACAATTCTTGGACATGGGTAAAGAAGTTTTCATTTCATTTATAGATTTAGAAAAAAACATACAGTAGGGCGGATAGAGAAACAATTTGGTAGATCTTACAATTGTATAGAATTAATGGTGGGATTCTTGAAGTTAATATTTTTATGATGATAGTGAAGCCAGGTTCAGCTTAGGGAGAGATATTATTATTATTATTAATATTATTATTATTATTATTATTATTATTAGTAGTAGTAGTAGTAGTAGTAGTAGTAGAAGTAGTAGTAGTAGTAGTAGTAGTAGTAGTAGTAGTAGTAGTAGTAGTAGTAGTAGTAGTAGTAGTAGTAGAAGTAGTAGTAGTAATAGCAGCAATAGAAGTCGTAGTAGTAGTATTATAGTTATTATTATTACTATTATTATTGTTTAGTTAATTTTTTAATATTGTTTTCCTTATTTTATAAATAATAACAAATATTTGTGAAGAAACTAACATATGATTGGTGTTGTTGTGGATGTCACAGATCTTAAAATAGCAGCTGAGGAGGGGAATGTGGACATTGTGAAGACGCTCCTTCATGCTGGTGCTGACCCAAACTATATGGATGGACATCTCAGGACACCACTACACTACGCTGTTAGAAACAACCATGCTGGAGTTGTTCAAGTGTTATTAAATGATTCCCGTTGTGATCCCAATGTAAAAGAAAAGACTGATTTCTACCTTTCATCTGGACTTTCTGAACACTGGATTAAAGGTACTGTGGTAATTGTTATATATTTCTAAACTACTTTATGAATCTTATTTTGATTTATATAAGCTTTGTTATGCTCTTCTCTATTACCTTGTGTGTGTGTGTGTGTGTGTGTGTGTGTGTGTGTGTGTGTGTGTGTGTGTGTGTGTACTCACCTAGTTGTGGTTGCAGGGGTCTAGTCACAGTTACTGACACCGCCTCTTTGCTGGTCGCTACTAGGTTCTCTCTCCCCACGCTCCACGAGCATCATCATACCTCTTTTTAAACCTATGTATGGATCCTGCCTCGACTGCATCATTTTCCGGATGTTCCACTTCGTGACAACTCTATCACTGAAGAAATACTTGCTATCATCTCTGTGATTCATCTCACTCTTCAGCTTCCAGTTGTGACCTCTTGCTGCTGTGTCCATTATCTGGATCATCCTATATGTCCACTTATAAAATTTCTCTCAGTATTTTACAAGTCGTTTTCATGTCACCCCTGTCTCTCCTTTCTTCCATTGTCATCAGGTCGATTTCCCTAAACTTCTCCTAGGAGTTGCCTCTTTGCTTCGGGACTAGTCTTGATACAAACTTTTGCACTTTTTCTAATTTCGTGCCGTGCTTGACCATGAATGGGTTCAAAACTGCTGGTGCATACTCTGTACATGGTGTACAAAGTTTTGAACTGAGGTGTCGGAATGCTATTCACAGAATTGTCTGTCGTTCATATGCTGCAGCAGTTATTCGGTTGATGTGCACCTCAGGAGATGTGATTTGTATCATACTCACCTCAAGATACTTTTCCATGAGTGAGGTTTGCAGTCTATGGTTCAATAGACTGTACTCTTTGTGCGATCTTCTTTGCACTTCCCCGATCTTCATGACTTTGCACTTGGTGGGGTTAAACTCCCAGAGCCAGTTGCTGGACCAGGCTTGCAGCTTGTCCAAATCCTTTTGTAGACTTGCCTGAACCTCACCCGATTGAATTCTCCTCATTAGCTTCACAACTTGCAAACAGGGACACTTCTGAGGCTATCCCTCCCATCATGTAATTCACATTTACCGGAAACAGTATCGGTCCCATGACTGACCTTTGTGGAACCCCAGTCGTCACAGATGCCCACTCTGAGAACTCGTCAAGTACCATAACTCGTTGTTGCCTCCCTGTCAGGTATTCTATGATCTATTGCAGTACCTTTCCTGTTATAACTGTCTGATCATCCAGCCTTTGCACTAATCTCTTGTGAGAAACTGGTTGTCGTGTATAAGCTTGTTCCTTTCTAGGTGCTCCACCACTCTTCTGATAATCTCCACGACTTTGCATACTAAATATATCTGTGACACTTCTTACTGTGTGTGTGTGTGTACTCACCTAGTTGAAGTTGCAGGGGTCGAGTCCAAGCTCCTGTGTGTGTGTGTGTGTGTGTGTTTGTATGTGTGTGTGTGTGTGTGTGTGTGTGTGTGTGTGAGTGTGTGTGTGTGTGTGTGTGTGTGTGTGTGTGTGTGTGTGTGTGAGTGTGTGTGTGTGTGTGTGTACTCACCTATTTGTACTCACCTATTTGTGGTTGCAGGGGTCGAGTCATAGCTCCTGGCCCCGCCTCTTCACTGATTGCTACTAGGTCCTCTCTGTCCCTGCTCCATGAGCTTTATCATACCTCGCCTTAAAACTATGTATGGTTCCCGCCTCCACTACTTAACTTTCTAGGCTATTCCACGGCCTGACTACTCTATGGCTGAAGAAATACTTCCTAACATCCCTTTGACTCATCTGGGTCTTCAACTTCCAATTGTGACCTCTTGTTTCTGTGTCCCCTCTTTGGAACATCCCGTCTCTGTCCACCTTGTCTATTCCGCGCAGTATTTTATATGTCGTTATCATGTCTCCCCTGGCCCTCCTGTCCTCCAGTGTCGTCAGTCTGGTTTCTCTTAACCTTTCTTCACAGGACATTCCCCTTAGCGCTGGAACTAACCTTGTCTCAAACCTTTGCACTTTCTCTAATTTCTTGACGTGCTTGATCAAATGTGGGTTCCAAACTGGTGCTGCATACTCCAGTATGGACCTGACGTACACGGTGTTCAGTGTCTTCAACGATTCCTTACTAAGGTATCGTAACGCTGTTCTTAGGTTTGCCAGGCGCCCATATGCTGCAGCAGTTATCTGTTTGATGTGTGCTTCCAGAGACATGCTCGGTGTTATACTCACCCCAAGATCTTTCTCCTTGAGCGAGGTTTGCAATCTTTGGCCATCTAGCCTACTCTCTGTCAGCGGTCTTCATTGCCATTCCCTGATCTTCATGACTTTGCATTTGGCGGGGTTAAATTCGAGAAGCCAGTTGCTGGACCATGTGTCCAGTCTGTCCAGGTCTCTTTGTAGTCCTGCCTGATCCTCATCTGATTTAATTCTCTTCATTAACTTCACATCATCTGCGAACAGGGACACTTCTGAGTCTAACCCTTCCATCATGTCATTCACATATACCAAAAATAGCACTTGTCCTAGTACCGACCTCTGTGGGGCCCCGCTCATCACAGATGCCCACTGTGATACCTCATCACATACCATGACTCGTTGTTGCCTCCCTGTCAGGTATTCAGTGATCCATTGCAGTGCCCTTCCTGTTATATGTGCCTGATCCTCTAGCTTCTGCACTAATCTCTTGTGAGGAACTGTGTCAAAGGCCTTCTTGCAGCCTAAAAAGATGCAATCACCCACCCCTCTCTCTCGTGTCTTACTTCGGTTACTTTATTATAAAACTCCAGAAGGTTTGTGACACAGGATTTGCCTTCCATGAATCCATGCTGGTTGGCGTTTATTCTCTCTTCCTGTTCCAGGTGTTCGACCACCATCCTTCTGATAATCTTCTCCATAACTTTGCATACTATACTCGTCAGTGACACAGGTCTATAGTTTAGTGCCTCTTTTCTGTCTCCTTTTTTTAAAATGGGAACTGCATTTGCCGTCTTTCATACCCCAGGTAGTTGCCCAGTTTCCATGGATGTGTTTAAGATTCTGGGACGTGGCATAAACAGCATATCTGCTACCTCTTTAAGGACCCACGGGGAGATGTATGTATGTATGTCATCCAACACTTGTTGGTATATTCCTGCTGGTGTCCCCCTCTTTTCTGTCCCCCCAGAGGCCTTCCTGTCTCCAATGTAAATACTTCCTTAAATCTCATGTTGAGCTCCTCACATACCTCTTGATCGTTTCTTGTGAGTTCTCCACCTTCTTTCCACAGCCTTATCACCTGTTCTTTGACTGTTGTATTCCTCCTAATGTGGCTATACAGCAGTTTCGGGTCAGACTTGACTTTCGATGCTATGTCGTTTTCGTGCTATCGCTGGGCCCCCCCTATTTATCTGCACATACTCGTTTCTGGCTCTTCTACTAATCTCCTTATTTTTCCTGGGTCCTTTGCATCCTGTACCTTTTCCATTCTCTGGTGCACTTAGTTTTTGCGTACCTAAACCAAGGACTCGCTTTGGTCTTCCCATTATTTCTATTTCCCTTGGGAACAAACCTTTCCTCTGCCTCCTTGTACTTTTTATTGTTTATTAATAGTAGTATATATTGGTCGATCTAGGAACACTGCCGGATAATGACCATGGAAAATGAGATAATGATAGGGTCTGCATGACAGGGTAATTGTTTAATATGATTAATCATGCCCCAAGGGGATAGAGAGACTTATTCCTATACATTAATAAGTAGGTACATAAAGTAGAACAAAGGATTCGGGTGTGCAGGTGGCAGATTCCAGGATAATGAGTATGGAAAAGAATGTGATAATGGGTGGTCTGCATAAGCACAGGTGCTGTCAGGGGGTACAAGTTTAATATGTTTAATCACCCCCCCAAGGGGGATAGAGAGATTTTTTTTCTGTGTAATTACTAAGAAAGGGAAGGTAGGTAAAAGATCACTTCTGACACCCCAAACTCAATCACTCTGAAGATGGGAGAGGTAGTACAAAAAAAGGATTCAGGTGAGCAGGTGGGCAGATTCCGGGATAATGAGTGTGGAAAAGAATGTGATAATGGGTGGTCTTCATAAGCTCGGGTGCTGTCAGGGGTACAAGATTTAATATGTTTAAACATCCCCCAAGGGGATAGAGAGAGAGAGGCTTATTTCTGTGTAATTACTAAGTATAAGAAGGTAGGTAATGATCACTTCTGACTCCCCAAACTCAATCACTCTGATAGATGGGAAGGCAGTACAAAGGGTTTCAGGTGAACTGGGTACAAGCTTACCATCTCCGAGGGAGTCCCCCCCCCCTTCCCGGGGCTGCGACTCACTGACGCGACTGTTGCTACTTCACAACAACAACACTGCTGGGTTTAAAGAACGCGGTAATGGATGGGCAGCTGGTCCCCCGAGGGAAGTGTTGCTGCCCTCCGGGACCTCAGCAAAAAAAAAAGGGTTTTTCGGGTGCTACGGGAGTGTTTATTCTTGCTAGCGGCTAGATCTTTCCAGGTGGGGGAGGCTTAAAGCAGTGAGAAAAGGTCATTAGGGAAAACCTTTGTGCTGATAAGCTCTTATAGAACTTTGACATATACATTTTCCTCTTACCCCCTCTCAGATGGGGAGAGGCTTTAAATGGCGCATATTGTTTTATTAATATATATATATATATATATATATATATATTTTTTAGACTAAGAAGATAGTAATATATAGTTAATGTAAATAAAAATCAGAGTTTGTCAATATTTTTATTAATTCACATACAAAAAGGGGAAAAAAAGCTGTGCCCAAAATTTTTTAAGCGCGAGCAAAGGGGCGAAACTGTGCGGTTTTACTGGTTAACTGAATGACTGCGCCCTCCGTTCACTTTCTGTAAGATTGGGTAACCTCCCGCTCGAAAATGATTTTCCCTTTTTAGGTACATCATTATCTGCCTTTACTGCGGTCTTTACCCCCTTTTGCGGCTTTACTGCGTCTCTCAGCATTTACTCTCACGTCGGGGGTTTTCCCTTCCTTCTCCGACTGACCGTCAGGGTGCGCTTCAAAGGTCGGCAGTTTTTTCAGCACCTGCTGCGGCAGTGACCTCAACAGAGTCATCAGATTGAGCAGTGAGCGTAGAGAGGTCCACAACGAGGTCATCAGACTGACATGAGGGAAGGCTCTGCGTTTTCATCGTTGTCGAGATCTGGTTCTTTCTTCATAGGCTCCTCAAAATCAGATGAACTGTCCCACTTCCACAGGCTGTAAGTCATAAAGAGAACATATTTATCACTTTCAAATAAAGGAGTGGGCTCGTCCTAAACTAAACCCAAAAGGGGGGAACATAGAAAGACATAAACCCCTTTCTGAGGAAGCCTATGTTTGCGTTTCCTGCTATCACACAATGACAAGCTTTAGGAGTTTGAACCGTTTTGTTTCCTTCCTTCCAATCTACCACCGATAAAATCAAAAATTACAAATTCTGACTGGCCCCGTAAAATGTTGAAAAAAAAAAAAGAGACCAATTAAAAATTTTTTATAAAATCTCTTGCCCGTTTTTTTT
>NC_069489.1:12404114-12446602 GCF_026875155.1 Cherax quadricarinatus | reverse complement strand
CATTTTTTTCCGTATTCTGAAACAATATGGAGTTTGAAGTGACAGGATGGAGCCTTATATAGCGCCAGGAGGTGAGACGTAGTCACTTTGGGAGGTCAGTTCCCTCTCAAATCCAGCCGTTCTCACTAGTAGAGGTTGTCGAAGTTGATTTCAGATCTGTACCAAGATACCCTTGTGTTGCAGTGTCTGACAGATTGAACATTAAAATGACCACCTCAAAAACTTTAAGGGTGATGGACTGATTACATCGTCTTCAAGTCTCTTCTGCTTCTATCAACTTTTCTGTGCTCGACTGAAGAAGCCTACTGTGTAGGTGAAACGTTTCGAAATAAAGATACCTAACTGTTGCATATGTGTCTTACCTAACAACCTGTCGGTATTTTATACCATTTTAATGTTCAATCTGTAAGACACTGCAACACAAGGGTATCTTGGTACAGATCTGAAATCAACTTCGACAACCTCTACTAGTGAGAACGGCCGGATTTGAGAGGGACATGACCTCCCAAAATGACCTACGTGTCACCTCCAGGCGCTATGTAAGGCTCCATCCTGTCACTTCAACTCCATATTGTTTCAGAATACGGAACAATGCTCTTCTCCAGACTGATGGACTGACCACCTCAAAAACTTTAAGGGTGATGGACTGATTACATCGTCTTCAAATCTCTTCTGCTTCTATCAACTTTTCTGTACTCGACTGAAGAAGCCTACTGTGTAGGCGAAACGTTTCGAAATAAAATACCTAACTGTTGCATATGTGTCTTACCTAACAACCTGTCGGTATTTTATACCATTTTAATGTTCAATCTGTCAGACACTGCAACACAAGGGTATCTTGGTACAGATCTGAAATCAACTTCGACAACCTCTACTAGTGAGAACGGCTGGATTTGAGAGGGACCTGACCTCCCAAAGTGACCTACGTCTCACCTCCAGGCGCTATATAAGGCTCCATCCTGTCACTTCAACTCCATATTCTTTCAGAATACGGAACAATGCTCTTCTCCAGACTGAGGGACTGACCACCTCAAAAACTTTAAGGGTGATGGACTGATTACATCGTCTTCAAGTCTCTTCTGCTTCTATCAACTTTTCTGTACTCGACTGAAGAAGCCTACTGTGTAGGCGAAACGTTTCGAAATAAAGATACCTAACTGTTGCATATGTGTCTTACCTAACAACCTGTCGGTATTTTATACCATTTTAATGTTCAGGAATTACATTAGCCATCTTCCACATATCAGACACTACACCTGTTTGAAGAGATAAATAAAAAATATTAGTTACTGGTTCACAGACTTCCATTTTGCATTCCTTAAGAACCCTTGAGAAAACCTCATCAGAACCCGGTGACTTATTTTGCTTCAGTCTCTCTATCTGCTTCAGAACCATTTCACTAGTGACTGTGATGTTACATAATTTATCTTCTTCTGGCCCACTATAAAAATTAATTTCCGGAATATTATTAGTGTCTTCCTGTGTAAAAACTGAGAGAAAATTATTATTTAAAATCGAGCACATTTCTTTCTCTTTGTCGTAAGATGCCCATAGTTATTTTTTAAGGGGACCTATCTTATCTCTGACTTTTGTTCTATATACCTGGAAAAAACTTTTTGGGTTTTTAGTTTTAGAATCTCAGCAACTTTAATTTCATAGTTCCTTTTAGCTTTTCTTATCCCCTTTTTTTAATGTCCCTCTTAATGTCAATATACTGATTCATAAGATGACCCCGCCTCTTTGATACGCCTATAAATTCCTTTCTTATGCCCTAGTAGAAATTTCAGCCTATATTCATCCATTTTGGGTCATTTCAATTTGATCTAATTTCTTTATAAGGGATAAACGTTTTTTGAGCAGCATGTATAGTGTTCAGAAAACTGTCATTTTGATAGAATCTCTTCGTTACCACCCCAGTCAACAGATGAAAAGTGTTCTCTAAGCCCATCGAATCTGCAAAGGGCGAAAAATCTGGGACTGTTACTGAGTTATCCCTACTATCATACTTCCATTCAATGCTAAATGTAATTGATTTGTGGTCGCTAGCACCCAGTTCCTCTGAAACTTAAAAATTTATTAAAAAGGGGATTCTTTGGTTTGCCAGAACTAAGTCAAGCGGGTTATTACCCCTTGTAGGTTCTGTCAAAAACTGCTTCAAAAAACAATCCTGAACTACTTCTAAGAAATCGTATGATTCTAAATTCCCAGTCAGAAATTCCAATCAATATGACTAAAGTTAAAGTCCCTAGAATTACTACATTATCGTGCCTTGTGGCCCTAAGAATTTCCTCCCATAGTAGTCTCCCCTGGTCCCTATCTAAATTTGGGGGAGGGTATAATCACACCAAAAATTTAAAATTTTTCATGCCCCTCTGAAAATTCTATCCAAACAGACTCTATATGTGTTACTTCAGACTTAATAAACCCCTTTTTAAAGCAACAGTTCAAGCGATCTCGGACATACAATGCCAACCCACCCCCCTTTCCGACACTTCTACTACTTGGAACAATTTAAAACCCGAATGTGACCCTTCCGCAGGCCCTGTCCCCGACTTTTTGAAATTAAACCACGTCTCAGTAATGGCAAAAAAATCAATGTTACCTGCACTAGCAACTAGTCCCCAACTCGTCCCATCTTTTTCCTAGCACTGCGACTATTGTGTAATAAATAATTTTAAAAACCCTCCTCTCTCTTTAACCCTTCCGCTCCTTTCTGTATTCCACTAAACCTATTACTGTTCTTGTCAATTAGTGCCACTGGCTTTCCAATATCCACCTCATTTTGCCTATTACTAGTTTTCCTAGTACTCATATTACTATCCTGCGACTTCACAGTTTTCCCGCCAAAACCCAACTACTAACTATTCCTAAATTTAAAGACCTAACAGCTCCCTTTCCCCTGCGTTGGCCAGTGCCCCAAACCCCCCCCTAGATAAGTGAACCCCATCCCTGGAATACATGTCATTTCTGCCATAGAAGAGGTCCCAGTTGTCAATGAATGTTACCGCATTTTCCTTACAGTATTTGTCCAGCCAGCAATTGACACCAATTGCTCTGGACAACCATTCATTTCCAACTCCTCTCCTTGGCAAAATGCCACATATGACAGGTTTCCCACCTTTCCTCCTAATTATCTCTATTGCTGACCTATACCTGCTAATCAGGTCCTCACCCCTACGTCTGCCAACATCGTTGCCTCGAGAAACTGTAGATAAGCAGATACTGTGTCCGATGTTTCTAATCTTATATCTTGTCTAACACAACAATTTAAATTTTCTGTGACATACATCGCCACTCCACTAGCCTTCCTGTTGACGTTTTCAGTTTATAACCCTGTATGTTGCTTTCAGAAGGCATTTCTCTGTCTTTCAAGTTGAACCAGGCTTCTGTAATAGCAATAATATCTATATTTCCTACACTTGCAAGTAATCTTAGCTCATCTATCTTATTTGTTAGTTAGACTCCTACTATTTGTATGGTAAACCTTAAGGGAACTAGTCACTCGTTGCCCTCTACTATCTCTCTTTGTTTGTTGAGCAATTGCTCAACAAACACCATAAACCCCTACAATCTATTAATTTTTAAAATTTCCCAGACAATCCCTCAATTAACCCCCTCAATCCAATTGGCTAAGCAACCACTCCATCCCCAGAGAGATGAACTTTCCCCTCCCTTGCATACTTATCATGTTTGCCATAGAATTTGTCCTAGTTCCTTGTAGTACCTGTATAACCAGCAATTTATACCAATTGCCCTAGACATCAATTCATTGCCCACTCCCCTTCTAGGCAAGATGCTACATATGATTGTGATCACTTCTCTTAGACCTGACAAAATTTCCCTGACTGACCGTACTTACCAGCAGCTCCGTCTCCTGGGCCCTTCCCGATGTCATTTCCACCAGCATTACCTAACATAATATTATCCAACCTGTTGACTATGTCACCAACACCAGCTCCTAGGAGGCACACCACTTGTCTTGCCTTTCTATTTCTGTTACAAAAAGTATGGTCCATATATCTTACCTGAGAATCTCCTACAATTAGAATATTCTTACCTTGATTATCAAGGAAGTCATTGGTACGTTTAACCTCTCTAACCACTGAAGTACACTCGTCCTGGAGAACAGAGAATCGATTTCCTACCTTCACATCTTCTCTATTAACCTTCCTAATCTTCCTTCTTCCTGAACTGTGAACCATTTGCCACTTAAAGCTGCTGCAACTCTTCAGCTCACTGCTGGTTTACTTTTCCTCACCAGCTCCAACCATCTCACTCACTCCCAGACCCATCTAGGCGAAGATTCAGCCTCCTATTTTTCTCCTGAAGAAGTAGAACTTCCTTCTTCAACAATTTAACCTGAGTTTCCAAAACACTACAGCAAGCCATGGTGCTCGGTAACACCCCACACTAATTCCCAGACAACTTAGGACAGTGACTACACACGACCTCTGACTGCAGCGTACCAGGGACTGATGGAATCATGACATAAATGTTAAAAGCAAGTGAGAATATAGGTTTGGAGTAGTTAATACATTTGTTTAGCAAATGTATAACGAGCGGAAGGTACCTAGTCATTGCCAAAGTACGTGCGTAGTTTCTTTGTTTAATGCAGTGGTTCCCAAACTGGGGGTAAATTACCCCCTGGGGGTAATTTAACCATTTTTGGGGGGTAATGGAGGGGTGACAGAAAAAAAGTTATGAATTCTGAAAATCAAGAAAACAATGCGGTACCCGGTATGAGGATTATTGTTAACTTTGTCTTAGTATATAAAGTTGTAAAGTAAACCTATTATAAGTAAGTAATAAAGTTAAACCAAATAACAATAAACATCAAAAACTAATATACAGTATTAGAAAAGAAGAAATATATAGCTAAGTGTGTGGAAACCCAAAAGTATTTTGACAAGTATGCTTCAGGACAAAAAATGAGGACTCTGGATTCGGCGCTTGGAGAAAGGATTGATCGCCCAGTTTCCCACCCTAGACCAGTTTGTTGAGGAGAATAGTCATGATACTGGATCACTTCTACAGACCCTCAACAAAAAAATGAGCGACCATTTGAAGGGGCTTGAAACAAGCATGCATCACTACTTTCCAGAGAGTGACCAAGAAACAGCCACTCTTCAGTGGATCATTCATCCCTTCTCTGTACCTGATGATGCCATTCATGATGATGATTTCCCTGCAAAGGAGGAGTGGATCACAATGCGAGCCAATGAAGCCTTGAAAATCGAAAATTTCCCAAAAACCCAAAAAGCAGATTCCTTTTGGATTTCACGACTACCTGACTCGCCAAACTTGTCCAAGAGAGCCTTGAATGTTGGTATCATTCTCAACAACGTATCTGTGCGGAAGGGGCCTTCTCAACTGTGCTGGGTATGAAAACAAAAAAGAGGACTCGCTTGAATGTTGCAAACGATGCCAGGCTGGCACTTTCAACCACGAAGCCAAGAATTCCTACACTAGCTTCAAGTATGCAACTCCATCCATCCCACTGATGTTCTTGAATCTTTGGGAATAGTCATTAGAGATGCACAATGTTCAAATACAATAAATAAAAGAAAATATCTCAAGTGTTTTAATTTAGCCATATATATCAATAATAACAACATTTTGTGAAAGGGGTAACATGCTTTATATGGCATGTTAAATTGGGTAACAAGCTGAAAAAGTTTGGGAACCACTGGTTTAATGGGAAAGGGGATAAAAGGGAGTTAAAGAATTATAGGGAAATAAGCCTGTTGAGTATACGGGGAAAATATATGGTAGACTTATTATTGAAAGAATTAAGACTAAAAGAGAGAGAGCAGGATCGCAGATGAACAAGGTTTTAGGAAGAGCAGGAAATGTGCAGGCTACGTGTTTATATAGAATTATATTAGTGAACAATTGTTGAACATGGGTAAGAGTTTTCATTCATTTAAGGGATTTAAAAAAAAGTACAGTAGGGCGGATAGAGAAACAATTTGGTAGATCTTACAATTGTATATAATTAATGGGGGTTCTTGAAGTTAATATTTTTTATGATGATAGTGAAGCCAGGTTTCAGCTTAGGGAGTAATTTATTATTATTATTATTATATTATTATTATTAGTAGTAGTAGTATTTAGTAGTAGTAGTAGTAGTAGTAGTAGTAGTAGTAGTAGTAGTAGTAGTAGAAGTAGTAGTAGCAATAGCAGCAGCAAAGTCGTAGTAGTAGTATTATAGTTTTTATTATTATTATTATTATTATTATTATTATTATTATTATTGTTTAGTTAATTTTTTAATATTTTTTTATTTTAGAAATAATAAGAAATATTTGTGAACAAACTAACATATGATTGGTGTTGTTGTGGATGACACAGATCTTAAAATAGCAGCTGAGAAGGGGAATGAGGACATTGTGAAGACGCTCCTTCTAGCTGGTGCTGACCCCAACTATATGGATAGATATCTCAGGACACCACTACACTACGCTGTTAGAAACAACCATGCTGGAGTTGTTCAAGTGTTATTAAATGATTCCCGTTGTGATCCCAATGCAAAAGAAAAGACTGATTCCAACCTTTCATCTGGACTTTCTGGACACTGGATTAAAGGTACTGTGGTAATTGTTATATATTTCTAAACTACTTTATGAATCTTATTCTGATTTATATAAACTTTGTTATGTCCTTCTCTATTACCTTGTGTGTGTGTGTGTGTGTGTGTGGTGTGTGTGTGTGTGTGTGTGTTGTGTGTGTGTGTGTACTCGCCTAGTTGTGGTTGCAGGGGTCTAGTCACAGTTCCTGACAACCGCCTCTTTGCTGGTCGCTACTAGGTTCTCTCTCCCCACGCTCCACGAGCCTTTTTATACCTCTTCTTAAACCTATGTATGGATCCTGCCCCATTTGCATCATTTTGGTGTTCCATTCCTGAAACTCTATGACTGAAAAAAATGCTTCATCTCTGTGTTTCATCCATTTCAGTTCCATTTTGGACCCTGCGCTTTATTTGCTGGATATCCTATATGTCATTAAAAAATTTCCCTCTCAGTATTTTACAACTCTTTTTCATGTCACCCCTGTTCCCCCTTTCTTCCATTGTCTCAGGTCGTTTCCCCTAAACTTCTCCAGGAGATGCCTCTTTTTTTTTCGGGACTATTCTTGAACAAACTTTTGCACTTTTTCAAATTTTCGTGTCGTGCTTCCCATGAAGGGGGTTCAAAACTGTGGTGATACTCTGTACTGGTGTAGGGAAAATTTTGAACTGAGGTGTGGGGAATGCTATTCACAGGATTATTTCGTTCATATGCTGCAGCAGTTTTTGGTTGATTGTGCCCCTCAGGAGATGTATTTGTATATACTCACCAAAAGATATTTTTTCCATGAGTGAGGTTTGCATCTTTGGTCCAATAGAATGTACTCTTTGGCGATCTTTCTTCCGATCTTCATGATTTTTGCACTTGGTGGGGTTAAACTCCCAGAGCCGTTGCGGGGCCAGGCTTGCGGCTTGTCCAAATCCTTTTGTAGTCTTCCCTGAACCTCCCCGATTGAATTTCCATTGCTTACAATTTGCAAAAAGGGAACTTCTGGTCATCCCTCCCATCAGTAATTCACATTTCCAAAAACAGTACCGGGCCCTAGACTGACCTTTTTTGGAACCCCAGTCGCACGATGCCTCCCTGGAACTCGTCAAGTACCAAAACCTTGTTGCCTCCCTGTCAGGTATTCTAGACCCTTGCAGTCCCTTTCCCTGTTATAACTGTCTGATCTCCGCTTTTGCACAAAATTTTTGTGAGAAAATGGTTGTCGTGTATAAGCTTGTTCCTTTTAGGTGTTCCCCCACTCTTTTTTGATTACTCACACTTTTCATACTAAAAATACAGTGAACTTCTTTCTGTGAGGTGTGTGACTACCCAGTTTATTTCAGGGGTCGAGTCCAAGCTTGTGTGTGCGCGTGTGTGTGTGTGTGTGTGTGTTGTGTGTGTTGTGTGTGTGTGTACTCACCTAGTTGAGGTTGCAGGTGTCGAGTCCAAGCTCCTGTGTGTACTCACCTAGTTGTACTCACCTAGTTGAGGTTGCTGGGGTCGGATCCGAGCTCCTGGGCCCGCCTCTTCACTGATCGCTATAGGTTCACTCCCCCTGAGCCGTGAGCTTTATCATACCTCTGCTTAAAGCTATGTATGGATCCTGCCTCCACTACATCACTTCCCAAACTATTCCACTTACTGACTACTCTGTGGCTGAAGAAATACTTCCTAACATCCCTGTGATTCATCTGTGTCTTCAGCTTCCAACTGTGTCCCCTTGTTACTGTGTCCAATCTCTGGAACATCCTGTCTTTGTCCACCTTGTCAATTCCTCTCAGTATTTTGTATGTCGTTATCATGTCCCCCCTATCTCTCCTGTCCTCCAGTGTCGTCAGGTTGATACCCCTTTAAACCCTCTCCTCGTAGGACATACCTCTTAGCTCTGGGGACTAGTCTTGTTGCAAACCTTTGCATTTTTCTCTAGTTTCTTTACGTGCTTGGCTAGGTGTGGTTCCAAACTGGTGCCGCATACTCCAATATGGGCCTAACGTACACGGTTGTACAGGGTCCTGAATGATTCCTTATTAAGATGTCGGAATGCTGTTCTGAGGTTTGCTAGGCGCCCATATGCTGCAGCAGTTATTTGGTTGGTGTGCGCTTCAGGAGATGTGCCTGGTGTTTACTCACCCCAAGATCTTTTTTCCCTTTAGTGAGGTTTGTAGTCTCTGGCCCCCTAGACTGTACTCCGTCTGCGGTCTTCTTTGGCCCTTCCCCAATCTTCATGACTTTGCACTTGGGGATTGAACTCCAGGAGCCAATTGCTGGACCAGGTCTGCAGCCTGTCCAGATCCCTTTGTAGTTCTGCCTGGTCTTCGATCGAGTGAATTCTTCTCATCAACTTCACGTCATCTGCAAACAGGGACACCTCAGAGTCTATTCCTTCCGTCATGTCGTTCACAAATACCAGAAACAGCACTGGTCCTAGGACTGACCCCTGTGGGACCCGCTGGTCACAGGTGCCCACTCTGACACCTCGCCACGTACCATGACTCGCTGCTGTCTTCCTGTCAAGTATTCCCTGATCCATTGTAGTGCCTTCCCTGTTATCCCTGCTTGGTCCTCCAGTTTTTGCACCAATCTCTTGTGTGGAACTGTGTCAAACGCCTTCTTGCAGTCCAAGAAAAAAGCAATCCACCCACCCCTCTCTCTCTTTTCTTACGCTGTCACCATGTCATAGAACTCCAGTAGGTTTGTGACAAAGGATTTCCCGTCCCTGAAACCATGTTGGCTGCTGTTGATGAGATCGTTCCTTTCTAGGTGTTCCACCACTCTTCTCCTGATAATCTTCTCCATGATTTTGCATACTATACATGTCAGTGACACTGGTCTGTAGTTTAATGCTTCATGTCTGTCTCCTTTTTTAAAGACTGGGACTACGTTTGCTGTCTTCCATGCCTCAGGCAATCTCCCTGTTTCGATAGATGTATTGTGTGTGTGTGTGTGTGTGTACTCACCTATTTGTACTCACCTATTTGTGGTTGCAGGGGTCGAGTCATAGCTCCTGGCCCCGCCTCTTCACTGATTGCTACTAGGTCCTTTCTCTCCCTGCTACATGAGCTTTATCATACCTCGCCTTAAAACTATGTATGGTTCCCGCCTCCACTACTTCACTTTCTAGACTATTCCACGACTTGACTACTCTATGACTGAAGAAATACTTCCTAACATCCCTTCGATTCATCTGAGTCTTCAACTTCCAATTGTGACCTCTTGTGTCTGTGTCCCATCTCTGGAACATCCTGTCTTTGTCCACCTTGTCTATTCCGCACAGTATTTTATATGTCGTTATCATGTCTCCCCTGACCCTCCTGGCCTCCAGTGTCGTCAGGCCGATTTCCCTCAACCTTTCTTCGTAGGACAATCCCCGTAGCTCTGGGACTAGTCTTGTTGCAAACCTTTGCACTTTCTCTAATTTCTTGACGTGCTTGACTAGGTGTGGATTCCAAACTGGTGCTGCATACTCCAGTATGGGCCTGACGTAAATGGTATACAGTGTCTTGAACGACTCCTTACTGAGGTATCGGAACGCTATCCGTAGGTTTGCCAGGCGCCTGTATGCTGCAGCAGTTATCTGATTTATGTGCGCCTCAGGAGATATGCTCGGTGTTATACTCACCCCCAGATCTTTTTCCTTGAGTGAGGTTTGCAGTCTTTGGCCATCTAAACTATATTGTGTCTGCGGTCTTCTTTGCCCTTCCCCAATCTTCATGACTTTGCATTTGGCAGGATTAAACTCAAGGAGCCAGTTGCTGGACCAGGCTTGTAGCCTGTCCAGGTCTCTTTGTAGTCCTGTAGTCCTGTAGTATGTGTGTGTGTGTGTGTATGTACTCACCTATTTGTACTCACCTATTTGTGGTTGCAGGGGTCGTGTCATAGCTCCTGGCCCCGCCTCTTCGCTGATTGCTGCTAGGTCCTCTCTGTCTCTGCTCAATGAGCTTTATCAAACCTCGCCTTAAAACTATGTATGGTTCCAACCTCCACTACGTCACTTTCTAGGCTATTCCACGGCCTGACTACTCTATGACTGAAGAAATACTTCGTAACATCCCTTTGACTCATCTGAGTCTTCAACTTCCAATTGTGACCTCTTGTTTCTGTGTCCCAACTCTGGAACATCCTGTCTCTGTTCACCTTGTCTATTCCGCGCAGAATTTTATATGTCTTTATCATGTCTCCTCTAACCCTCCTGTCCTCCAGTGTCGTCAGGCCGATTTACCTTAACCTTTCTTCACATGACATTCCCCTTAGCGCTGGAACTAACCTTGTCGCAAACCTCTGCACTTTCTCTAATTTCTTGACGTTCTTGATCAAATGCGGGTTCCAAACACGTGCTACATACTCCAGTATGGGCCTGACGTACAAGGTGTTCAGTGTCTTCAACGATTCCTTACTAAGGTATCGTAACGCTGTTCTTAGGTTTGCCAGGCGCCCATATGCTGCAGCAGTTATCTGTTTGATATGTGCTTCCAGAGACATGTTCGGTGTTATACTCACCCCAAGATCTTTCTCCTTGAGTGAGGTTTGCAGTCTTTGGCCACCTAGCCTACACTCCGTCTGCGGTCTTCTGTGCCTTTCCCTGATCTTCATGATTTTGCATTTGGCGGGGTTAAATTCGAGAAGCCAGTTGCTGGACCAGGTGTCCAGTCTGTCCAGGTCTCTTTGATGTCCTGCCTGATCCTCATCTGATTTAATTCTCCTTATTAACTTCACATCATCTGAGAACAGGGACACTTCTGAGTCTAACCCTTCCATCATGTCATTCACATATACCAAAAATAGCACTTGTCCTAGTACCGACCCCTGTGGGACCCCGCTCCTCACAGGTGCCCACTGTGATACCTCATCACATACCATGACTCGTTGTTGCCTCCCTGTCAGGTATTCACTGATCCATTGCAGTGCCCTTCCTGTTATATGCGCCTGATCCTCTAGCTTCTGCGCTAATCTCTTACTTCTCGTGTGTTACTTCTGTTACTTTATTATAAAACTCCAGAAGGTTTGTGACACAGGATTTGCCTTCCATGAATCCGTGCTGATTGGCGTTTATTCTCTCGTCTCGCTCCAGGTGCTCCACCACCATCCTTCTGATAATCTTCTCCATAACTTTGCATACTATACTCGTCAATGACACAGGTCTATAGTTTAGTGCCTCTTTTCTGTCTCCTTTTTTAAAAATGGTAACTGCATTTGCCGTCTTCCATACCCCAGGTAGTTGCACAGCTTCCAGGGATGTGTTTAAGATTCTGGGAAGTGGCATAAACAGCATATCTGCTCCCTCTTTAAGAACCCACGGGGAGATGTTGTCCGGTTCCATTGCCTTTGAGGCATCAATGTCCCTTAGCAGCTTCTTCACCTCCTACTCATTTGTATGTATGTCATCCAACACTTGTTGGTATATTCCTTGCTGGTGTCCCCCACTTTTCTGTCCCTCCAGAGGCCTTCCTGTCTCTACTGTAAATACTTCCTTAAATCTCATGTTGAGCTCCTCACATACCTCTTGATCCTTTCTTGTGAGTTCCCCACCGTCTTTCCTCAGCCTTATCACCTGGTCTTTGACTGTTGTCTTCCTCCTAATGTGGCTATACAGCAGTTTCGGGTCAGACTTGACTTTCGATGCTATGTCGTTTTCGAACTGTCCCTGGGCCCACCCTCCTTATCTGCACATACTCGTTTCTGGCTCTTCTACTACCTTACTTTCTACTACCTTATTTTCCTGGGTCCTTTGCATCCTGTACCTTTTCCATTCTCTGGTGCACTTAGTTTTGCGTCCCTAAACCAAGGACTCGCTTTGGTCTTCCCATTATTTCTATTTTCCTTGGGAATAAACCTTTCCTCTGCCTCCTTGTACTTTTTCATTATTTATTAATACACTGGCCGATTCTCACCAAGGCAGGGTGACCCGAAAAAGAAAAACTTTCACCATCATTCACTCCATCACTGTCTTGCCAGAAGGGTGCTTTACACTGCAGTTTTTAAACTGCAACATTAACACCCCTCCTTCTGAGTGGAGTCACTGTACTTCCCATCTCCAGGACTCAGATCAGGTCTGCCAGTTTCCCTGAATCCCTTCATAAATGTTACTTTGCTCACACTCCAACAGCACGTCAAGTATTAAAAACCACTTGTCTCCATTCACTCCTATCAAACACGCTCACGCATGTCCAATCCCCTCGTACACAAAACCTCCTTTACCCCCTCCCTCCAGCCTTTCCTAGGACAACTGCTACCCCGCCTTCATTCCACTACAGACTGATACACTCTTGAAGTCATTCTGTTTAGATGCATTCTCTCTACATGTCCGAACCACCTCAACAACCCTTTCTCAGCCCTCTGGACAACAGTTTTGGCAATCTTGCACCTCCTCCTCCTAACTTCCAAACTACGAATTCTCTGCATTATATTTACACCACACATTGCCCTCAGTTGGGGAGGGGAACACTGCTTACTCACGATGTATTACTCTAATAGAGCAAAGATTCAGCCAGCGAGTGGAACAATCAACGACTCAACTAAGCTAGCACTTGCATCTGTCGTTAGTGGCAGATTGCAGGTTAAGTGCAATGTGATTTTATCACTCAAAGAAGCCTTCATTGTCATCTGTACTGACGACACCGAGGCCGAGAAACTACTCACCACTACTGCTATGTCCACTCTACAAGATCATGGATTCTCTGTTCTGAATTCCCCAGCACTGAGGGCCAGAAGAACTGTGTTCCTCAAGAGACTCGACAGACTCATCACTACACAAATTACTGAAGAGATCAAGTTGTCCATTGAAGCAAAGAATTCCTGGGCCAAGGTGGAATTTCTTACCAAGATACCCAACGCCTCCTCCATGCTGAAGGTCACCTTCAGTGACGTCAACATGGCAGCCAGAGCCCTCGCTGAGGGCCTGGCTATACACTACTTCCATATCAATCCAATGTGGCCTTGAGGGCCACGACTTCAAGAATTGCACTACTGCTTCCCCACCGCAATGCTTGAACTGCAAGAATGACCATCATACTCTTGCTGCCAGGTGCCCTATCAGAAGGGACATACTCAAGAAACAACAGCAACAACAGAAGTATAAACCACAAGCACCCACATATTCTGCTATTGCCAAGATTCAAGCAGACACTACCAAGATCCTAAAAGCCACGCAAGTGCTCTACCACCTTCCTCACAGCACCTGCTGCCGATCCACCAAGATCCTATGTTGCATCAGTAGCTCATGTCAGAATGCAGCTGAGCCTGGCCCCTTAAACCCACCACCATCAACGAAGTATTCAAACTCAACAACATGCCTGAACTCACATTCCCTGCATCACCACCTTCCAGTGAGATCCTACAAACCACTGCAAATATTGCCAGCATAACTGCTGTGCCCCCACTGACACAACTCCATCGACATAGAGATGGACCAGTCTGAGACCATGATATGTCGGAAAATCCCACCAATGAGAGTCCACCCCCGCCTGCCTCCACCGCCACGCAACTATCCAACCCGAGGCCTTGCCTCGGACAACTCAACCGCCAGCCAAAAAAGCTAAAACTCAAGAACCAAGGGCTGCAACTCCTCACACCGCTACTACTGCTCCACCACAAAAAGGGACCCAAGGTCAAGACTGCCAAACTCAAGAACCAAGAGCTGCAGCCCCCAGGCCACCGCCAATCCCCACAGCAACAAGAAGCCAAGGGCAAGAGTGGTGGGCCTGCACAACCAACCGAAGAAGAAACCCCAAAGCAAACTCCAGAATGTGAGCAGGACATCAACGACATTGTGAAAACCCAACTTAGAACACTTTGCCAACCGTATCTACTCGCCCTCAACAACGCTGGGAATCGACACGCAGCACTTAGGAACAGGTTTAATCGCTTGCTGCGAGGGTTCCCTCTCTAGCCCCTACCATCAAGACAAGTTTCCCAGCACTTTGCTGCCTGCTAAAGCTGGGGTGTGGCTCCAATGGGACCCCGTTTTCTGCCTCTGCCCAACTGTGACATTAAAGATCCCAAGCAAGAAGACACTCCCCACTTGGGGAGTCAATGAAAGATAGAAGAAGAAATTCCCCTCCAACCGGGGGGCCCAAGAGAAAAAGACAGAACCCCCAGGGAAGAAGACAAACCCCCCTATAACCCCCGGGCCCCGGGGGGGGAAACCCCCCGGGTCACCATCTGGAGAAGACCCGGGCCGGAAGTCCCGGCAAACCTCTAATGAATGAAAAATTGAATTGCCCCCCAAAACATGACATCTGCACTCCCTCCGGGCCTTTCCTCGCTGAAAACTTTCCCATCACCCATGCTTAAAACCCCTATTAGGGGCATTGGTAAAACTTACTCTAAACATTTTTTCCCCCCTTTCCCTCCAAGGAAAAAGTTTTTTCCGTTTTCCCCCGACTCCTAAGTGAAAACCCGGCTCCCCCCCTTTTCCCTAAAAGCAGTTTTATAAATTCACCTCTTCTTTCATAGACCCATCCGCTGACACATCCACCCCAAAATTATCTGAATCTTTTCATACCCTCCTCACTCTCCCTCTCAATTGATACCCAAATCTTTCATCACTAATCTTTTTTTTAACCCCCAGAACCTTACTCTTTCCGGGTATTCACTTTAAATTTTTCCTTTTTTTTTCGTACCCCCCAAAAATTCTCCACCAATCTCTGAAACCCTTCTTTTCAAAAATCACCCAAAAGCACGTGTCTTTAGCAAATACAACTGTGACAACCCCCACTTTATGGATTCTTTATTTTTTAAACTCCACGCCTTTGCCAAGACCCTCGAAATTCACTTTTCTTACAACCCCCGATAAAATTTTGGGAACAACCATGGTGACATCACACTTTCTTGTCTAAGGCCTATTTTTTAACGGGGAAAAACTTTTCCCTCTCCCCTTACAATTCAAAACTTGGGGGCCTCAATTCCTCTTTAAAAACTCTTCATTTTGCTTTCGGGAAACCCTTACCTCCTAAAACATCCCACCTGAAAACCTCTGCCACTTTCCCCCCCCCCTATCCCCCCGTCATACCCCTTTTTTCCAAATCCAAAAATCCCCAAAAAAAACCTCTTTACCCCTTATCTAAATTCTTTTTCACTTATTTTTTCACTGAAACCCACCGGGTCCACACCCCCCTATTTTTCCCTAAAGCCCCCTTGTTCATCTGATTTATTCCCCGTCTTTCACTTAATTTTTTTCAAAAATTTGCTCAATCATACATTTTTACCAGGTATACTCAACGACTTACCCCCATTAAATTTTTGAAACTCTCTTTGTCTCCTTGCCTTTTTTAAAAAAGGAAAACTATGCATGCTCCTCCCAAACCCCTAGGTACCTTAACCCTCTTCCTACATTTTTTAAAAATTAATACATCAAACACCCGGGAACTTAAAACCACCTGCTTTTAATATTTCATCTTCTTTCCTATAAATTCCCGGGCGGGCTTCCCCCCTTTCATTTTACCTACTGCCCCCCCAAAATTCCCCCACACTCAAAGTGGCCTTCCTCATCCTAAAAGGGAGTTTTTCCCCTCCTTGCCTATACACAAAATCACAGTTCCCTATCTTCATCAAAAATTTAAAAAATTTCCTAAAAAATATTCCCTCCATTTCCCAATCCCCTTTTAACTTTCCTTTTAAATTTAACTCCCCTTTCCCCTTTTTTTAAACTGAAAAACCCAATTTGGTTCTCAAGGTTTCTTAATTTGTTAATCTCACCCCAAAATTTTTTCTTATTTTAAAGCAAAATTTATTGATAACATCTCCCCCACCTCTCATTTGCTCCCCTTTTTTAAATTGTTTTCCCACTACTCTCTTAACCTCTCTTTTTTTTCCATATTCTTTTCCCCTCCTTGCATCACTTCAAACTTTGTAAAAGTTTTTCATATGCAAATTTTTTCCCCCTTACAAACTCTCTTTATTTCATCATTCCACCAATCGCTTTCCCCTTCCCTCCAGCAAAACCCCTTTCCTGAACCACAAAATTCTGCTGAACACTCTAAAAACTTTCATTTTTTAAAACCCACCCCCAAAACCCCTTTGGAAACCCCTTGCCTATGCCCCTCATTAGCCCAAACAATCCCCCCAAAAACCCCTTTTTTTATCTTTACCCTAACTGCCTCCTCCCTTTTGTTTATTAAAACCCTTTACCCCTCTTTTTTTCCCGATGTTCTATTTCCTCGTATCCCTTTTACCTTTTAACCTCCAGTGGGAGCTACAACTAAAAAAATATTTGATATATCTGTGGCCCCCCTATAAACAGTTTCATTTCCCGAAGTCTCCCCAACATTTTTTAAACTACCAATACTAATCCAACAAACTACTTTTCCCTTTTTTGCCCTCATCTTTTCTTGTATACTTATTTTTTCCTTTTTTTTCTTAAATAAAGTATTTCCCCCATAACTAAAAAACCCCTTTTTATAAAATTCAATCCAAATTGGGGTGGCCCCGGGGGCCTGGTGGCTAGAGCCCTGTTTACACAGGGAGGGCCCGGGTTCGATTCCCGGGAGGGGGAAACATTTTTGGGCAAAGTTTCCTTACCCCCTGTTGTCCTGTTTTACTTGCAGCAATTTGGTTTCCTTTTGGGGTTAGTTTTTCCCGGTGTGGGTCGCTCCGGGGGAAAAGACGAGGACCCCCAATTTGGAAAAAAAAGTTTTGACCGTCCCCGATGATGCACTGGGCTTTCTTTTGGGGTTTTCCTGGGGGGGCTAAACCCCTTTTGGGGTTTAAAAAATTTGAACGAAAACTTATCTTATCTTTGGGCTCCCCTTTTCATTTAAAAACCTGGCACCCCAAACCCCATACCCCCAAAAACCCCCCAAAAATTTTTTCCCCTTTTTTAGCATTAGGTCTTTCCCAACCCCAATTACCCCTCTCCCCCTTTGGGGGCAAAGACTCCCATACATTCAATTTTTAAAAATCTCTCAAAAAAACTCTCTCTTTCGTCCCACAATCCTCTCCTTTTCCGGTGCATTCACGCTTTTATGACCCCCCTTTTCGCGTCCAACCTTTTACCCTTTAATCCCCCATTTAAACCTTGAATTACACATTCATATTCTCTTTTCTCCTTCCATAAATGATCCTTCAACATTATTGATACCCCCTTTCCCTTGCTCTAACTCTCCGATAAATTTTGATTTAATCCCATTTGTTTCTCCCCCCCGAAACTCCCCCACCCCCTTAGCTTTTTTTTCGCTTAGGGCCAGGACCAAACCAACTTCTTTTCATTTTATAACACCCGCAAACATTTGTTTCTTGTCTCCGCACTACATCCACGCACAAATTTAAAACATCCCAGTTTTTTTTCAAGTTTTTCTTCTCTTTTTTAGTAAATGTTTACAGGGGGAAGGGGGTTTTAGCCCATTGCTTTCCCGGCATTTTTTGAAACCTTTATACGAATGCATTTCTTAGGGGGAAAAAATCTTTTCCACTTCCCCCCTGGAAAAAGAAGAAATAAAGAACAAGGGGCTATTTAGGAAAAGGGGAAAAAACCCAGATGATGTATTAAAATATGCATGTTTTGGGCTGGGGAAGTGTGACCAAAGTGTAAGTAGGAGGAACAAGTTTTCCCGTTTATCTAAAGTGTTTATGAGACAGAAAAAAAAAAACCCAATCCTACCATCATGTAAAACAGTTACAGGTTTCTGTTTCACAGTCATCTGGCAGGACAGTAGTACTTCCCTGGATGGTTTCTGTCTACCAGCCATCCTAGTACCTTGTACTTTGTTGTTACATATTTCATCATCTCCTTTACTGATTTTCCTACTAGTTTTCTGTCCCACTGAACCTCCTGCAGGAAGTTCCTCATACCTATGTAGTCCCTCCTCTTATAATTTGGCTTTTCCCATTCAATTCCTGTTACCTTCTCCACTTGTAACTCTACTATATAATCAAAACTCATAACCACGTGATAGCTAGCTCCAAGGGGCCTCTCGTAAGTGATGCCTTAAATGTCTGAACTGCTCAGGGTGAACACAAGATCCAGTCTTGCTTGCTCATCCTCCCCTCTCTCTCTGGTAGTGTCCCTGACATGTTGATGCATGAGGTTTTCAATTACCACATCCTTCATCTTGGCTCTCCATGTTTTGGGACCCCCATGTGGCTGCAGGTTTTCCAAGTCAATCTCCCCGTGGTTGAAATCGCCCATTACCAGTAATTTTGCTCTGCTCTAGTGAGCTCTTCATGCCATCTCAGCCAATGTGTCCACCATCGCTATGTTGTTTTCTTCTCTTGGCTTCCTGCAGTTCTGTGGTGAGTTATACATCACTCCAATGACTACTTTATGTTCTCCAGACTGAATTGTACCTACTAGGTAGTCCCTTTCTCCAATCACGTCCATGCTTTCCATTTCCTCAAAATCCCCATCAGTTTCTTATGAGCAGTGCAACACGTTCTTCCCCTCTACTCCTATCTTTCCTCAGGATCTGATATCGCAGTGGGAAGATTGCATCTGTTATTGTCCCAGCGAATTTCATTTCTGTGAGTGCTATGATGTCTTGGGATTTCTCGCTGATTCTTTCGTGCCACTCCTCATATTTATTCATTATTCCATCCACGTTTGTGTACCAAACCTTCAGCTTCTTTTCTATCACTGTGGTCCTGGGAGGAAATTGGGGTTGGGGGAGCGAGAGCCTTGGTGGGGGCCTATGGGGGGCTCTGATGTGGGTGGCATTTGTGATGTGAGGGGTGGGGTCAGAATACCCATAGGGGGCAGCTGTTGGGGTGAGGTTTGTGATGTGGGGGTTGGTGGCAGAGGGAACAGTGTGTGGGTTCTGGTTCAGATTGCTCAGTTGCATTGGGATTGTCGCAGTTGGAGTCCTTCTGTGGGGGTTTCTGTGGGGTGTTTGCCCTTCCTCCTGTGTCTGGGTCCTGCTCATCTTCATCATTGCCTCTCATTCCTCCTTGCATCTCTGTACTCTCTCTTTCAGTGTAGTCCTTTCTTCTTGTGTTCTGTCGCGATCGAGGTATACTCTCTTGTACCCCTGTTTGTCCCTCAGTCGTGCTTTTTCTTGCAGGATCCTAGTTCAAGCTGATTCATCCTTGAAAATTACTTTGACAGACCTTTTCCTTCCACTCGCAAACCACCCAATTCTCCGAAAATTTGTCACCTGGATCATATCGCCCTCAATCCCTGTCCTTCCTGAAACTTCTATGCTCAGTGAACTGTCTTCCATGATCAGCTGTTCCTTGCTACTGCAGTTAGCTGTTAGAGTCTCTGCATTTAACATACCTTCATTGTCTTCAGGCCTGTCATTTGATATTAGTGTGCTCCTCATCTTTTCCCTGGCCCTACGTGGGTCTGATAGGGCCTTTGTGTACGGCATATTTCCTTTGTTTCTTACCGTCCCCTTCTCTGTGCCTGACATAGAATTTCCTGATGTCGCATCTGAATTGTCGTTTGTCTCTCTAATCTGTTCTAGGTATTTTAGTTTCTCTTCTAAGCACTGTATCCTAGCTTCTGCTGCTAAGACTTGTAGCGCCCACTTCCTGCACTCTTCAGCTATCCTCTCCTCAATTATCTTCCCAAGCTCTTCTATCTTCCTTCCCAACTCTTCCTCCTTTTTTTTGGAGCTCTAACTCCCAACCTTTCCTCCTGGTTTCTCCACCAGATCTCTGGTTTTCCGCCCTCTAGGGCCAACAATTTTTTTTTTTACCACAGAAAGAAGCTTATGTATTTTACCACTGAGAGAAGTTCATGTATTTTCAGGGTGTGTGTGTGGGAGGAGGGGGGTGAGGGATAAGACTATGGGAGAGAGAGAGAGAGAAATGAGAGGGGGTAGAAAAAGAGTAGAGGGAGAGAAAGAGGGGAAGAGAGAGATAGAGAGAGAGAGAGAGAGAGAGAGAGAGAGAGAGAGAGAGAGAGAGAGAGAGAGAGAGGAGAGAGAGGAGAGAGGAGAGAGAGAGAGAGAGAGAGACAGAGACAGAGACAGAGAGAGAGAAGAGAGAGGGGAGAGGAGAGAAGAGAGGAGAGAAGAGAGAGAGAGAGAGAGAGAGAGAGGAGAGAGAGAGAGAGAGAGAGAGAGAGAGAGAGACTCGAGTATGGAACACATTCGTACAGAATAATGATGTCAACGAGATAAAGTCAGTTGATCAAATGAAAATGCTGGCCCACAGATGGCTCCAACTTCATCCTGTTCTCTACTTGTATGTCTCATAACAATAAAAATGCTTTCAAATGAGCTGATGTAGGTAACAGCTCTTAGCTTGCCAATAAAGTTAGGAATCCTTAACCTGTAAATAACTAGTCAATAAAGCTAGGGATCCTTAACCTTGTCAAACCCTGTTCCAAAAAAAAAAAAAAGAGAGAGAGGAGGGTGAGGGAAAAGAATTTGAGAAAGAGAAATGCGAGGGAGGGGAGAGGGAAAGATAAAAAGAGGGAGAGGGAGAGAGAGAGAGAGAGATTGGGGCAAGTGTTCCACAAGGAAGCATGCTGGGACCATTGTTATGGAATGTCTACTTCAACGACCTTCTTCATCTCATCCCAGAATCAAATGCATATGCAGACGACTGTACACTGACATTCACTTATCCAAGAGAAGAAATGCCAGCTACTCTAATCTACATCAATCACCAGCTAAGAGCTATATCAGCTTGGGGAAACAGATGGCAAGTAACATTTGCACATGAGAAAATGCAAATGATGGTCTCTAGGCACCATGACTGTAGTGCTGGGGCAGTAGTAAGGATGAATGGAAGGGTGTTGGCATCTAGAGAAGAAGTTGACATCCTTGGGGTGAAATCTGACTCCAAACTAACCATGAAGAACCATGTAAATCTCGCAAACAAGGCAGCCAGGAAGCTTACAGCACTTCACTGTATCTCGCATCTGCTTGGCAGTAGGGGTTGCAAGATTCTGTACGAGGCACAAGTACGCTCACACCTTGAGTATGCTCCACTTTCTTTGTTTGCCTGCCCCCCCTCTCATCTGCGACTACTTGACAGAGTAGAGAACAGAGCAAGACGTCTCATCTCTTGCCTGAACCCATACTGGATAGATCTGTCATTTCAGAAGAGCCTTCAACATAGGAGGGATGTGGGTGGCCTTACTGTTATGTACAAGGCCAATATTGTCAAAGTACCACACTTGGATCCACTTCGAGGACAGCGTGAAACAAGCTTTTATGCCACAAGACGGGCAGAAAGCAGCAACTTCACTCTGGCTGTACCCTTCTCCAGAACATCACTCCATCTGAGGTCATACATACCCAGGATGACTCGAGTATGGAACACATTCGTACAGCATAATGATGTCAACGAGACAAAGTCAGTTGATCAAATGAAAATGCTGGCCCACAGATGGCTCCAACTTCATCCTGTTCCGTACTTGTATGTCTCATAACAATAAAAATGCTTTCAAATGAGCTGATGTAGGTAACAGCTCTTAGCTTGCCAATAAAGTTAGGAATCCTTAACCTGTAATATAGCTGTCAATAAAGCTAGGGATCCTTAACCTTGTCAAACCCTGTGTAAAAAAAAAAAAAAAAAAAAAGAGAGAGAGAGAGAGAGAGAGAGAGAGATGGAGAGAGAGATGGAGAGGAAGAGGGGAGAGAGAGAGATGGAGAAGAGATAGAGAGAGGGATAGTGAGAGAGAGAGAGAGGGGAGATAAAGAGAGGGATAGTGAGAGATAGTGAGAGAGAGATAACGGAGAAAGCGGGAAGGACAGGGTTAGGGGGTACACGGTCAGTTTCCATGAGTCTGCTGGCTGAGAGAGAGAGAGAGAGAGAGAGAGAGAGAGAGAGGGGGGGGGGAAGAGAGATTGTGAGAGGGACAGTGAGAGAGAGAGGAGGGAAGATAAAGAGAGGGACAGTGAGAGATAGTGAGAGAGAGAGAGAAGGGTAAGGAGAGAAAGCGGGAAGGACTGGGTTTAGGGGGGTATACGGTCAGTTTCCAGAGTCTGTAGGCTGAGAGAGGGAGAGAGGGATAGAAAAAAGGTAGAGAGAGATAGAGAAAGAGAGAGAGAGAGAGAGAGAGAGAGAGAGAGAGAGAGAGAGAGAGAGAGATAAAGAGAGGAATAGGGGAAGGGAGAGAGAGAGATGGAGAGGAAGAGGGGAGGGAGAGAGAGATGGAGAGAGATAGAGAGAGGGATAGTGAGAGAGAGGGACAACGAGAGAAAGCGCGAAGGACAGGGTTAGGGGGGTACACGGCCAGTTTCCATGAGTCTGCTGGCTGAGGGACTCCTGTCCAAAGATCAAGACTGCCCTCTTGGGCTGTGTTTTAAAGTTGCATCTAAGATAATCCATCACAGGGAAGCACTTCATGAGCTCCTTAAATCATTAGATAAACTTCAAGCTATTGTAGAAGGCCAGTGCAAGCCTACATCAAGTGACGTAAGCTGCTCAGCTGATGGTGACACTATTGACAAAGACTGGAAGTCCCACACTGAGCTTAACTCATAGGTAAACAACTGGTGGAATTCTGTCATCGCTAAGGTCCCACAGACTGACAGAGTACAAAACACTACCTTTGGGAATTCTAACACAATTCCTCTGACCACCACAGAGGGAACAAATCCTCTTCCCAGCAACGAGGGAAGCCTTGGATCTGTTAATTCTCCTACACCTGACATCTCTGCTTCAGTCACTGCCAGTCCACTTGACAGTGCACACACCATCTCTGATCCTACACCTGTCATCACACCTGCCGACACTATTCCAGAATCTGGTAGCAGTGCTTCATCAGCAAGTTTTGAGCCAGGAGTTTCTCCACCAAATTTGGTGCAGTTAATGATCAGGGAACTATCACTGCACCTGATCACCTACTGCGCCAAAGTACGAACAGCAGTGACACATCTGTCAGAACTGGTAGAAGACGGGGCAGAGGATACGGAAGAGGACGTGGAGGAGGAAGACATCTACATCCGTCTCACCCTCTACTAACACAGTGCCAGCGGCAGAATCTGAGGACAAATCTGCAAAACACAGGAGGTGCAAGAAATCCTAGTCCGCCCTCCCAGGCACCTAGGCTGTGCTCTCGCTGTCACCGGAAGGGGCACACTGCCAACAACTGCCTGTGAGATACCAGGTGTAATTACTGCTACAAGAATGGACATCAGGAGGACCAGTGTCGGAAGAAAAAGAAACTTGACAGACAGGGCCACCTGTTTAGAGACCTGTTCTCAGAACAAACCAGCAGGATCTCTGAATTGGTGAATACTCTCACACGTCACCCACTTAGCTACTCCTATCCCAGCCCAGCAGGTGGGATTGTGCCTTATACAAGACCACAGACCTACATCCCTGTAGCTGCCTCAGTACCCTACCTCTCTCAAGGGCAGGCACCTTACATTCTCTACACACCCACCACCTCAAGCTGACCACTTCATCATGAGGAGCCAGTCTATGAGCATCCTGTTGGCCAACATTAGAGGTTTCATTACTAATTTGGAGAGCTCACACATAGTTTGTAAAACACTCGACGTCCCGACATGTAGCTGTTGTTGAAACATTTTTGATGACAGGACTCCAGAAATTTTGCAAGAATTGCTGGCTACACCTCATGGATGAGAAGAGACAGGCAAGGGCAAGGAGGAGGTGTTGCTGTGTGCTTCTCTAAAAGTGTTCATGCCTGCACATTGATGTTGCCACCCCTACACATCTTGAAATGATGTTCTTCAAGCTTGCATAAACACTAGTACTCTGTACTAGCATGTGCAATGTACAGCCCTCAGTGGCAACATCAGACCCCATCAACTTCCTAATGGAAAATATTGACCCCCTTCTGCTACAACACAACTGTCAACTATTATAATTGTTGGTGACCTCAACCAGCACCTTATACAGAGGGACTTTGATGACCTTCTTGCAGTGTTTGACATGAGAAATTTTGGGTTGTTTTCCCCCTACTCATATCCTGGCTCCTCCCTTGACCCATTGTGAGTGATCTGGCAAAAGGGGCATAGTCACTTGTCAACCTCTCGGCTACGTTGGATCGTCTGACCACAAGGCTTTTTTTTAGGGACACTTAAGATCCCAACAGAACGAGGTGAGGATTCCACACGCACAAACCTGGCTAGGGGGAAAGAGGTAATTGGCCAGCCCTTTTGCTCTGAGCTCGCCACCACCGATTGGAATGCTCTTCTCCAAGGGGATGTTGACAACCAAGTGAAAGCCTTCACTGGAACATCCTTAATCTACAACAAAAAACTCATTCCTCACCGGCAATATTGACGAAGCCTACAGATCAGCCCTGGTTTGGCTTTCGTTTTAGAGAGGCTGCTACTGCTAAGTATAGACCATGGCGAAGGTATAAGAGATGTCCTACAACTTATAACAGGAACTTGCACAGGCAAGCCTGTAGGCATATGGGTGACTTTCCCAAAAGTGGGCCATTGCTAAATGGAGGTGGACACTAAAAGAAAGCTAGCATCAGGTGGGTAGGCTCCAAAACCTGGTGGTCCCTGGTCAAGGACAGACAAGGTTATCTGCCTGATGAACTCATTCCACCTCTAAATAGACAGAATGGGACCACCTTTACTAGTAGTCAAGAAAAGGTGGACCTCTTTGCTGAACACTTTGCTACCAAAATGCAAGTTCCTGATCCAGCAAGGGACCCACCTTGGCTAGCTGCAAGAACTGTGTCAAAACTGTCATTGGTGACAATTTAAAGGGGGAGGGGGTGCATTTCCTTCTTAAAACACTTTACCAAGAAAAGGCTGTGGGCCCGACAAGTTGAGCCCAAGATTGCTGAGAAGATGTGCAGACCAGCTTTGCAGCACCTCTAACTTTGCATCTTTCAGCACTGCCTGTACAGTGTAAATGGCCCTCTCCATGGAAAGAGGCAAATGTAGTCCCTGTTCACAAAAAGAAGAGTAGAGCAGAAATCAGCAACTACAGACCAGTGTCACTCCTGTCAATCACTGGTAAGATCCTTGAGACAATAATCTCAAGACAAATGACAGTTTTTTGACTACCACTCACTACTTTGTGATCGTCGATATGACTTCAGGAAAGGTTACTCTGCTGCTAATCTATTGTTAAACCTCTCCACTAAGTGGCACCAGTCACTGGATGAATCCAAAGTCAGCTGTGTGGTAGCACTGGACATTGCTGGTGCTTTCGACCTGGTGTGGCACAAGGGCCTCTTAGTAAAACTTCAAGCACTGGGAATTGCAGGCTCTACGCTATGTCTCCTCAGAGATTACCTTCATGGTAGATCTCTAAGTGTAGTTCTCAATGGAACGGAATCAGCAGGACATCCTATTGGGGCAAGTGTTCCACAAGGAAGCGTGCTGGAACCATTGTTATGGAATGTCTACTTCAACGACCTTCTTCATCTCATCCCAGAATCACATGTATATGCAGACGACTGCACACTGACATTCACTTATCCAAGAGAAGAAATGCCAGCTACTCTAAGCTACGTCAATCACCAGCTAAGAGCTATATCAGCTTAGGGAAATAGATGGCAAGTAACATTTGCACGTGAGAAAACGCAAATGATGATCGTCTCTACGCATCATGATGGTAATGCTGGTGCAGTAGTAAGGATGAATGGGAGGGTGTTGGCACCTGGAGAAGAAGTTGATATCCTTGGGGTGAAATTTGACTCCAAACTAACCGTGAAGAACCATGTTGTAAATCTTGCAAACAAGGCAGCCAAGAAGCTTACAGCACTTCGCCGTATCTCGCATCTGCTTGACAGTAGTGTTTGCAAGATTCTGTACGAGGCACAAGTACGCTCACGCCTTGAGTATGCTCCACTTTCTTTGTCTGCCTGCCCCTCCTCTCATCTGCGACTCCTTGACAGAGTAGAGAACAGAGCAAGACGTCTCATCTCTCGCCTGGACCCATCCTGGATAGATCTGTCATTTCAGCAGAGCCTTCATCATAGGAGGGATGTGGGTGGCCTTACTGTTATGTACAAGGCCAATATTGTCAAAATACCACACTTGGATCCACTTCGAGGACAGCGTGAAACAAGCTTTTATGCCACAAGACGGGCAGAAAGCAGCAACTTCACTTTGGCTGTACCCTTCTCCAGAACATCTCTCCGAGATCATAAATACCCAGGATGACTCGAGTATGGAACACATTCGTACAGCATAATGATGTCAACGAGATAAAGTCAGTTGATCAAATGAAAATTCTGGCCCGCAGATGGCTCCAACTTCATCCTGTTCCGTACTTGTATGTCTCATAACAATAAAAATGCTTTTAAATGAGCTGATGTAGGTAACAGCTCTTAGCTTGTCAATAAAGTTAGGAATCCTTAACCTGTAAATAGCTTGTCAATAAAGCTAGGGATCCTTAACCTTGTCAAACCCTGTGTAAAAAAAAAAAAGAGAGGAAGAATGGAGAGAGAGTGTGTGTGAGCGTGTGTGTGTGTGTGTGTGTGTGTGTGTGTGTGTGTGTGTGTGTGTGTGTGTGTGTGTGTGTGTGTGTTTGTGTGTGTGTGTGTGTGTGTGTTTGTGTATTCACATAATTGTGATTGCAAAGACCGAATTATAGCTCCTGGTCGCACTTCTACGCTGGTGTGTGTGAGTTTGAGTACTATCAAAATTTGTTTTCAGTTATTTCTTAGTTCAAAGAGTCGAGTCACAACTCCTGGCCCTGCCTACTCGCTGATCGCTACCAGGTCCACTCTCTCCCTGTTCTAAAAGCCTTATCGTACCTCCTGTTAAAGCTATATATGGATCCTGCCTCCACTACATCGCTCTCCACATTGTTCTATTTCTTGACAACTCTTGAAACTGATGAAATACTTGCAAATATATCTGTAGCTTATCTGAATTTTCAATTTCCAGTTGTGACCGTTAACGCTGAGTACCATCTCTGGAGTATCATTTCTGGAGTACCATCTCTGGAGTACCATCTCTGGAGTATTCAGTACCTAGCCACCTTGTCAATTCTCCGTGACTGGAACAATACACAAATAACCCGCACATAGCAGAAAGGAGCTTCCTACGGCGTTTCGGTCCGACTTGCACTTTGTAAATGGTCGAAGTCGGACAGGAACGTCGTCGTAAGCTCCTTTCTTCTCTGTGCGGGTTATTTGTATATATATATATATATATATATATATATATATATATATATATATATATATAAACACTGATCTCTGGCTGAAGGAGACTCGAACCTACGAACCTTGGAACAAGGTACGCAGTGCTATACCATTGTCACAACACTGGACCAATACCTTGGCGTCCAGCTTGCGCTAGACTTTGATCCAAGGCAGCCAGCTTTCAGGAAGAAGACTTACAGCTTTTCATCTCATCCCCTGCATGCATCAGCAACGCTCATCTTGCCATACAAAACAAATGAAAATTTGTGTATGCAATAATTTCGCAAAAATCATTCCGACCTTAAAGAAAAAATATATTTCATTGTGTTTGTTTATTATTAAATTATTATAAACGTATTTAAAATATATTTAGTTGGATTAGGCTGAAATAAATTGCCATAAATGAAATTGAAAAAAAAAGCAAAGTATTTCTTTACTTATGCTAAATCAATGTTGAGAACAACGTCCAGTATTGGGCCCCTACTTAAACAAGATGGGTCCTACACAGATGACAGCAAGAAAATGAGTGATCTACTCAAGTCCCAATATGACTAAGTTTTTAGCAAGCCGCTAACCAGACTGAGAGTCGAAGATCTAAATGAATTTTTTATGAGAGAGCCGCAGAATTTGGTAAACACAAGCCTATCTGATGTTATCCTGACGCCACGTGACTTCCCACAGGCGATAAATGACATGCCCATGCATTCTGCCCCAGGGCCAGACTCATGGAACTCCGTGTTCATCAAGAACTGCTTTGAACATCCTATGGAGAGGGAGCATGGGCACTGGGGTCGTCCCGCAGTTACTAAAAACAACAGACATAGCCCCACTCCAAAAAGGGGGCAGCAAAGCAATAGCAAAGAACTACAGATCGATAGCTGTTTAGCCCTTGTGGCTTAGCGCTTCTTTTTGATTATAATAATAATAATAATACAATCCGATAGCACTAACATCCCATATCATAAAAATCTTTGAAAGGGTCCTAAGAAGCAAGATCTCCACCCATCTAGATACCCATCAATTACACAACCCAGGGCAACATGGGTTTAGAGGAGGTCGCTGCTGTCTGTCCCAAATACTCGATCACTACGACAAGGCTCTTGATGCACTAGAAGACAAAGAGAATGCAGATGTAATATACACAGACTTTGCAAAAGCCTTCGACAAGTGTGACCATGGCGTAATAGCACACAAATTACGTGCTAAAGGAGTAACAGGAAAAGTTGTAAATGCATCTATAATTTCCTCACAAATAGAACACAAAGAGTAGTAGTCAACAGAGTCAGGTCTGAGGCGACTACGGTGAAAAGCTCAGTTCCGCAAGGCACAGTACTCGCTCCTATCTTGTTCCTCATCCTCATTTCTGATATAAACAAGGATGTAAGCCACAGCACCGTGTCTTCCTTTGCAGATGACACCCGAATCTGCATGACAGTGTCTTCCATTGCAGACGCTGCAAGGCTCCAGGCGGTCATCAACCAAATCTTTCAATGGGCTGCAGAAAACAATATGAAGTTCGACGATGAGAAATTTCAATTACTCCGATATGGTAAACATTAGGAAATTAAAACTTCATCAGAGTATAAAAGAAATTCCAGCCACACAATAGAGCGAGAAACAAACGTCAAAGACCTGGGAGTGATCATGTCGGAGGATCTCACCTTCAAGGACCATAACATTATATCAATCGCATCTGCTAGAAAAATGACAGGATAGATAATGAGAATCTTAAAAACTATGGATGCCAAGTCCATGATGACACTCTTCAGGTTGCTTGTTCTATCTAGGCTGGAGTATTGGTGCACACTAACAGCACCTTTCAACGCAGGTGAAATTGCTGACCTAGAAAATGTACAGAGAACCTTTACGGCACGCATAACTGAGATAAAACACCTCAGTTACTGGGAGCGCTTGAAGTTCCTGAACCTGTACTCCCTGGAACGCAGGCGTGAGAGATACATGATTATATACACCTGGAAAATCCTAGAGGGACTAGTACCAAACTTGCACACGAAAATCATTCTCTCCGAAAGCAAAAAAACTCGGCAGACAATGCAACATCCCCCTAATTAAAAGCAGGGGTGTCACTAGCATACTAAGGGACAACACAATAAGTGTCAGGGACCCAAGACTGTTCAACTGCCTCCCAGCATACATAAGGGGGATTACCAATAGACCTCTGGCTGTCTTCAAGCAGGCACTATACAGGCACTTAAAGTTGGTACCTGACCAGCCAGGCTGTGGCTCATACGTTGAATTGTGTGCAGCCAGCAGTAAAAGCCTGGTTGATCAGGCCCTGGGTGGGGATGGGGGGTATGTAGATGCTTGGCTTAGGGCATATATGAGAAGTGCGGGTGTGAGTGAGGGGGCATTAAGGGAGATGGGAGATTGCTTGCAGTGTGTGCTTGACAGGAACGACAGGGAACAGTTACAGGAGACAATCGTTGAAGAGCAGGTGTGGACGGCAAATGGGCATGAATGTAGTTTTGGCACTAAAGGGCGATAGTCAGTACACGGTGAGGGATTATCGAATGATATCGCTCATGTGTGCAGACTACAAACTCTGTAAAAATTTTGGGAAACCGTATTAAGAGGGTCATTGGTAAGGTTATAGTAGGGGCTAATATGGGGTACTGGGGAGATCAATGTACAAGGGGCATGGGGTTATTAGAAGGTTTCTTGAGTGTCTGCATGAGGGATGAGGAGGGGTTTTAGCACTGGATTGGAGGGTGGCATATGATAGTGTTGAGAGGAATGCTTTATGGAGAATCATGAGGTGGCATGGGTTTGGTCAGGAAATAGTGAGATGGGCTCGTACTTTATATCAGAGAGCTGGAATGTGTTCAGATTAATGGGAGGGTGGGGTCGCATGTGCGAATGGGCAAGGGATTGAGACAGGGCTGCCCACTATCACAAATGCTATTTGCAAGTTTACAGAACCCTTTTTACAGGGCAGTGGGACGGTGGCAGGAATGGTAGGAGACCTGGTATCATAGGTTTTGTTGACGATACGACAGTCCTAGTGAGTGGGAGGGAAGGATTGGAGGATTGGGGAGGGTGGTGGATGTTTTTGGGGCAGCAACAGGTATGGCGGTGAATGTGGATAAATCAAAGCTCATGAGATTAGAGGCATGGAATGGACGGGAGGGTGAGGGTGAGGAGGCAAGGTGGTGTACTCACCTATTTGTACTAACCTATTTGTGGTTGCAGGGGTCGAGTTACAGCTCCTGGCCCCGCCTCTTCGCTGATTGCTACTAGGTCCTCTCTCTCCCTGCTCCATGAGCTCTTATCATACCTCGCCTTAAAACTATGTATGGTTCCCGCCTCCACTACGTCACTTTCTAGGCTATTCCACGGCCTGACTACTCTATGACTGAAGAAATACTTCCTAACATCCCTTTGATTCATCTGAGTCTTCAACTTCCAATTGTGACCTCTTGTGTCTGTGTCCCTTCTCTGGAACATCCCGTCTTTGTCCACCTTGTCTATTCCGCACAGTATTTTATATGTCGTTATCATGTCTCCCCTGACCTTCCTGTCCTCCAGTGTCGTCAGGCCGATTTCCTTCAACCTTTCTTCGTAGGATAATCCCCGTAGCTCTGGGACTAGTCTTGTTGCAAACCTTTGTACTTTCTCTAATTTCTTGACGTGCTTGACTAGGTGTGGATTCCAAACTGGTGCTGCATACTCCAGTATGGGCCTGACGTAGATGGTATACAGAGTCTTAAACGAATCCTTACTGAGGTATCGGAATGCTATCCGTAGGTTTGCCAGGCGCCCGTATGCTGCAGCAGTTATCTGATTGATGTGCGCCTCAGGAGATATGCTCGGTGTTATACTCACCCCCAGATCTTTTTCCTTGAGTGAGGTTTGCAGTCTTTGGCCATCTAAACTATATTGTGTCTGCGGTCTTCTTTGCCCCTCCCCAATCTTCATGACTTTGCATTTGGCAGGTGTGTTGTGGATCGGCTGAAGATTTGCGGTGTGGTGTACATGGGCAATGCGCAGATGGAGAGAGAGGTTAATTCAAAGGGTGTAGTAGATAGAGTGCTGGGTTGTGGCCCACACATCTTACGCTACACCAGAGGGTCATTGTGGTTAATGTGATTCTATTTAGTAAAATACGGCATGTGGCAGCGTTGTACTCTTTTGGTATATGGGGATATTCGGAGATTGTTGGGTAAGGTTTTCCATTTTATTTGAGGTTTGGGATGCGATTGGTAAAGAAGGGGGGTGGTAACGCTTCTTGTGGCCAAGGGAAGGCTGGGGCTAATTCACTTGGAACAAAGGTTGAAGAGTGTCTATATGAAGCACGGGTTCCTGCCGGTGTGTGGGGAGGGGGATGGAGGGTTGAGGATTGTGTGGAAAGATATTCAATGATGGTGGAGGGGATGGGGTTTGCAAGATTGTGAGGACTTGTTGCATGTATTAATGCTCGTCAGAGATCTGAAGAACATGTGGGTGGGGTCTATAGAGAGGAAGCTATGGCTTAGGGAGGCAGTGGCTGTGGAAAGGGTGTACCCGATGTACGTGTGGGAAGACATTTGGGGTCGGTTAAAAGGGTTGTGTATCTGGCTGCGTGTGAGGGAGGTAATGTATAGGTTCCTCCATGGAAGCTTGCTGTCAGGGGTAGTTTTATGTAATAGATGGATAAGGGAGGGCGGGGTGTGTCAAGATAGTGGGGTAGATGAGTCGGCTTTTCATGTAGTCTATTTTTGTGAACGCCAAGGGGTTGAGAAGGAATGGATGGGGAAAGTGATTCGGTATGTGGGGGGGGAGGGTTATCGGTTTTGAGAGTGCTCAGTTTAGATGTAGGTGGGGTAGGGGTAAAAGTTCAAAGGGCAGTGGCTTACTTAGTAGTTGATTTCGTCTTTATATCATGGGCAATGAGAGATAAAGGGGTGGGGGAACATAGGATGGCCCTAGGTGTGACTTTTCATAGGACAAACTGTTGCAACATGGAAATATATGGGGGAAGGTGGGAGAGGGATTTTCCAGAGGGCTATAGAGATTTCCAGATGAGAGATTTATGGGTTTTATAGATTGTCAGGGGTATAAACGGGCTTGTCTCCCCCCGGGGGGGCGATTGCTTGCGGTGGGGGGGGGGTGTCGCAGAGGTTTGACTGTGTGTGTCTACGGGATTTTGAGTTAGAAGGGTTTTGGGGGAGGTGCGTTATTTGTCTGGGTCTCTGGGATGTGTAGGTTCTACAGCAGGGACGCTCGATGGGTTAGACATGAACCTTTGGGCACTTTGTTTGATTAGGGTTTGTGTTGCGTGAGTGTGGTATAGCTTCCTTGAGGTGTTAATATGTGATAAGCTTCTCATATAGCATTACCGTTTATTGTCTTCCTTGAAAGGATTTCGGATTTTTCAGTTAAGAGCACTCTGCATCCCTAGTCTGTGTCCTGGGGTGTGTGTGAGGTAATGTGTGTGTGGGCGTGGAAGTTGTAAACGTGAGTACAAGGTAGTGTGGCCAGAGAGTTTGAACAGTGTTCAGAGCGATGCTGTTATATCATTTTGTACTTAATGTGTGTGGCATTATTGCTTGAAGAGGTACTATCTCTGTAATCTGGATGTTTTATCCTGTTTGTTAAATGTACTTGCTTTAATAATTGTTCTGGGTGCTTTGCACTGAATAGTGTGAGGCCTGAAGTTTTCAACGGTGTTCTGAGAGATGATGTGATATATTTTTGTATTTAATGTGTGTGGCATTGTTTGTCACTAGAGGTCTGCATGTCTTAGCCTGTTTTGCCTGAGAAATTGAAAGTGTTCAGGGAGATGATGTAATATACTTTGTATTTCATGTGTGTGACATTATTGCTTGAAGTGGCACAGTCACTAGATATCTACACATTTTGGCCTGTTTGGCCTGAGAGCTTCAACAGTGTTCAGTGAGATGTTTTGATATAATTTTGTAATTAAGGTGTGTGGTGTTATTGCTTGAGGAGGAACTGTCACTATATATCTGCTTGTCTTAGCATGTTTGTTAAACGTATTTGATCAATATCTGTGAGCTTTGCAATGAATTATTGTTTGAAGAGGAATTGGAGATATATATTTGCATGTCATGTCCTGTTGATTAACTGTAATTGTTTAATATTTATTCTGTGTGCTTTGAACTGCAAGTTGTGTGTAATGTTTTGTTTTATTGATTTATAGGAACATAACCTGTGGTGGTGTTAGTGGGCCTTTGTTGGCCCGTACATGTTTATGTGCTCAGGATTTTGGGCTAACAGCCATTATTATAATAGTATATGTCTGTTAGGTTGTGAATAGCAGGGGGAGGAGAGGATAACCAGTGAGGGGAGGGGGAATTTTTTATAGGATTCCTAGATGTAAATATAGGAAATACTTATGTCGGTGCTATGTATTTCATGGTTGTGTCACGAATTTCTTGTGGTCAGATGTACGCCATCACTGTGGGATGGAAGAGGCTGTCTGCAGCCTCTGTGTGCGTACACCCGATCGGGATGTACAGGATATCAGATTTGTTTATATACATGTGTAATTCTGTTGGGTGGATCCAACAGGTTCGATGAATTGAATGTAAGATTTGTGACAGTTCATGGGAAAGGGGAAAAGGGAGGGAGGGGGGGTATGTATCCACATGTAGTTGTGAGTGTGGTGTTTTCCTGGACGATGGAAAGATGATCCAGAATATTAGTGTTGTTTTACCAGAAGCACGAGCCATTGATGAAGCCAACAGCACTCTCCTTGGTGCTCCTCTTGGATAGTATAAATAATATAGGTTTTTATGTGTTTTTATATATTTATTTCCTGTAATGCCATGTTTTAAATAAAATATAAAAAAAAATTCTCAGTGAATGGAAAAGGGCGCCTCTCCATGAGATATCTATGAGTAAGACGAGTGTGCCAGATGTGAAGAGAGGAGAGAATAGTCTACCAACTTCTGCATCGATGACAAGATGGCCAGAAACGTAAACTTGGTTTGACCGAATGTAATTTGTTAAGTATCATATTAGACGAGCTTTGTTTTCAATGGTTGTTGAGTTTTTTTAAGAATTGCTGCACAATAGTCTGTGAACGGAATACCTCTATATGAAACTGAGGGTCATATACTTCTGACAGCACAACAGTGTCTGGCAATATAAACACAAATGCAGTATAATGTGATCCTTTATTGACTACGTTTCGCCCACACAGTGGGCTTTTTCAAGTCACAAACAGAACTACCTGGGGTGGAAGGAACGCGAGTATTTATAGTCCGGCTGAGGTCAGGTGAAAAATGCTGCATCTGATGATGTACCGAGTGGGGTTATAGAGTCTAAAAACTTGGGTAGCTTGGAAAGGAGATTGGATAAGTTTGTGAGCAGACCTTCTACAGTGTTCTTATGTGGGATAGCGATGAAGAAGTTTCTTGGCAAGTGGTTCAGCTATGTTATAGAAGCCACTATTCTGGTTGAAGTTGTCGGATATAGAAATAAGTGATGATTCCAGGATTCTTCGGTATTGAGTGTTGTCTTCTGTGGCGATAAGTCTTGAGTTTCTGTAGTTTATCAAGTGGTTGTGTGAATTACGGTGTTGTACGCAGGCATTCCTTGTGTCGTCAGACCTGCTTGCGTATTGGTGTTCTGAAATACGTGTTTGGAGGTCCCTTGATGTTTCGCCCACGTATAACTTGTTGCAGTCATTACAAGGGATTATGTATACCCCTGCAGAGGATGGAGGCTTGTCCTGCCTACTACTGGTGATGTCCTTGATGGTCGTGGTTGTGGAGGTAGATACTTGGAATGATGTTTTGGCAAAGATGTTGGAAACATGTTTGGCAATGGAGTTGGTGGGAAGGACTATGTATCTCTTCTCGGCAGTGTCTTCTCTGGGTGTGTTGAAGATGTTTAATGCTCGCCGTCTGCAGTCTCTGATAAAGTGACGAGGATAGTGGAGTTTAGAAAATATTTGTTCAATTATAGTGCATTCTTCCTCAAGGAACTCGTTGCTGCAGATTCTGAGTGCACGTAGGAAGAAGCCTATAATTACACCACGTTTGGTTTTGGTGTCGTGGTGAGAGTAGAAGTGGAGAAGATCGTTTTGGTTGGTGGGTTTTCGATAGACTTTAAAACGAAGTTCGTGGTCAGCTTTGCAGAGCAGGACATCCAAGTATCTACCTCCACAACCACGACCATCAAGGACATCACCAGTAGTAGGCAGGACAAGCCTCCATCCTCTGCAGGGGTATACATAATCCCTTGTAATGACTGCAACAAGTTATACGTGGGCGAAACATCAAGGGACCTCCAAACACGTATTTCAGAACACCAATACGCAAGCAGGTCTGACGACACAAGGAATGCCTGCGTACAACACCGTAATTCACACAACCACTTGATAAACTACAGAAACTCAAGACTTATCGCCACAGAAGACAACACTCAATACCGAAGAATCCTGGAATCATCACTTATTTCTATATCCGACAACTTCAACCAGAATAGTGGCTTCTATAACATAGCTGAACCACTTGCCAAGAAACTTCTTCATCGCTATCCCACATAAGAACACTGTAGAAGGTCTGCTCACAAACTTATCCAATCTCCTTTCCAAGCTACCCAAGTTTTTAGACTCTATAACCCCACTCGGTACATCATCAGATGCAGCATTCTTCACCTGACCTCAGCCGGACTATAAATACTCGCGTTCCTTCCACCCCAGGTAGTTCTGTTTGTGACTTGAAAAAGCCCACTGTGTGGGCGAAACGTAGTCAATAAAGGATCACATTATACTGCATTTGTGTTTATATTGCCATTGTGTCGGTATTTTATACCATTTATTTCCACAACAGTGTCTGTCTTATCATTGTCCTGAACGTTAACATGACCAGGGAACCATCAGTAAACAATGTCTTTATTTTTGTTAGAGTTGCGATGTAACCAAAGTTATATACAAAGAACCAGGGGATGAGGTGGATCAAATTTTTTAATAGTTTGCAAAGCACTAAGGAAGTCTGAAACTATTACAAATGATGAGACAGCCATAGATACAATACGGATAATTGCTATGAGAATTGCATACAATTCAGCTGTACAAATGTTAGCCGAGTTTAATAAATGCCCTCGCACTACACTATCTAGAAACACTGCAAAGTCGACACTGTCAGAGGATTAAGAACCATCTGATGCAACGGTATCAGAATGAGACTGGAAGTTATTAAGTAAAAAAGAGCGAAAAGCAACTGTAGGTATTTGGCCTTTCACTCATGGCAGTGGGGAAGAACAGACAAGAACTGTATGAACCTCATAAAGGAGGAGGGAAAAGTTATATGCGAGATAAACATTATTATTATTATTTTATTATTAACACATTGGCTGATTCCCACCAAGCCAGGGTGGCCCGAAAAAGAAAAACTTTCACCATCATTCACTCCACCACTGTCTTGACAGAGGTATGCTTTACACTACAGTTTATAAAACTGCAACATTAACACCCCTCCTTCAGAGTGCAGACACTGTACTTCCCATCTCCAGGACTCAAGTCCGGCCTGCCGGTTTCCCTGAATCCCTTCATAAAAGTTACTTTGCTCACACTCCAACAGCACATCAAGTATTTAACACCATTTGTCTCAATTCACTCCTATCAAATATGCTCATGCATGCTTGCTGGAAGTCCAAGCCCCTCGCACACAAAACCTCCTTTACCCCCTCCCTCCAACCTTTCCTATGTTGACCCCTACCCCGCCTTCCCTCCACTACAAATTGATACACTCTTGAAGTCATTCTGTTTCGCTCCATTCTCTCTACATGTACGAACCACCTCAGCAACCCTTCCTCAGCCCTCTGGACAACAGTTTTGGCAATGCCATACCTCCTCCGAACTTCCAAACTACGAATTCTCTGCATTATATTCACACAACACATTGCCCTCAGACAAGACATCTCCACTGCCTCCATCCTTCTCCTCACTGCAACATTCATCACCTATGCTTCACACCCATATAAGAGTGTTGGGAAATCTATACTCTCATACATTCCCCTCTTTCCTTCCAAGGATAAAGTTCTTTGTCTCCACAGACTACAAAGTGCACCGCTCACCCTATTTCCCTTATCAATTCTATGATTCACCTCATCTTTCATAGACCCATCCGCTGACACGTCCACTCCCAAATATCTGAATACAATCACCTCCTCCATACTCTCTCCCTCCAATCTCATATCCAATCTTTCATCACCTAATCTTTTTGTTATCCTCATAACCTTACTCTTTCATGTATTCACTTTTAATTTTCTTCTATTACATACCCTTCCAAATTCATCCACCATCCTCTGCAACTTCTCTTCAGAATCTCCCAAGAGCACAGCGACATCAGCAAAGAGCAACTGTGAAAACTTCCACTTTATGTGTGATTCTTTATCTTTTAACTTCACACCTCTTGCCAAGACCCTCGCATTCACTTCTCTTACAACATCATCTATAGATATATTGAATAACCACGGTGACATCACACATCCTTGTCTAAGTCCTACTTTTACTGGGAAATAATCTCCCTCTTTCTTACATACTCTAACCTGTGCCTCACTATCCTCGTAAAAACTCTTCACTGCTTTCAGTAACCTACCTCCTATACCATACACCTGCAACATCTGCCACATTGCCCCCTTATCCACTCTGTTATACGCCTTTTCCAAATCCATTAATGCCACAAAAACCTCTTAAGCCTTATCTAAATACTGTTCACTTATGTGTTTCACTGCAAATAGTTGGTCTACACAGCCCCTACCATTCCTAAATCCTCCTTGTTAATCTGCTAGCCTAGTCTCCGTCTAACTTTTAATTCTTTCAATAATAATTACAATAATTTTTACCAGGTATACCAACATACTTATCCCCCTAAAATTTTTTTACACTCCTTTTGCCCCCTTTGCCTTTACACAAAGGAACTACACGTTTTCTTCCAACCCTAGGTACCTTTTCCCTTTTCCATACTTTTTAAATAAAAAACACCCAAAACTATATCCCCCCCTGCTTTCAATATTTCTTTCTTTATCCCAAAACCCCAGCTGCCTTACCCCATTTCATTCTACCCACGCCTCAGAACTTCCCCCACACCAAAAACTGGCTCTTCCTCACTCCACAAGATGTTATTCCCCCGCCAAAACAAAAATCACAGCTTCATACTTCTTAAAACATTTAAAAATTTTCCAAAATTTTCCCCCATTTTTCCCCGATCCTCAAAACCCCCATTTAAAACTTCCTTCCATTTTTAACTGACAAATCCATTTGTTCTCTAGCTTTTTTAAATTTGTTAATCTCACCCAAAACTTTTTCTTTTTCCCCAAAAAATTTTGATGATAACATCTCTCCACTCCCCATTTGCTCTTTTTACATTGGTTCACCACTTTTTATCCTTTTTTTTTTTCTCCTTATACTCTTCCTCCTTGCATCACTACTATTCGTAAAAACTTCTCATATCTAACTTTTTCCCCCTTATTACTCCCCTTACATCTCATTCCCCCAAATTGCTCCTCTTCCCCCGCACCCCTTCCTTTAACCAAAAACTTCTGCTGAACACTCTAACACTTTTTTTTTAAACCTCCCCCAAGTTTCGCCCCCCATTGCCTATGCCTCTTTTTGCCATCTATCCCAAATAGTTTTTTAATCTTACCCAACTGCCTCCTCTTTAATTATAAACATTCAATTTTCTCTTATCTGATGCTGTTTTCTTGTATCCCTCTCCCTTACTCTCTCTGTCGACAAGGAAAAAGGATCGATAAGGTGGCCCCCTCTAAAACATGTACACCTGAAGTCTACTAAACGTGTTTTATCTACCAATAATAACCCAAAAAAAAATAGTCATTACCCCATACATCATGTTTTGTATACTTATTTATCCTTTTTTTCTTAAGATATTATTACCTATAACAAAACCCTTTCCATACAAAGTTTAATCAAAGGGTTCCCATTTCAATTACACCTGGCACCCCAAAACTTACCTATCCACTCTCTCTAAAGTTTCTCAAAATTTAGCTTTTGGTCCCCACCCATTTACCTCTACTTGGGTTTAAAAACCCCATACTTCACTTAAAATTTCCCAAAATCTTCTTCTTTTCCTCTACACTCTTCTCTTCTCCGGGGCATACAGACTTATTTTACCCACTTTTTGCATCCCAAAATTTAAATTTTAAACCAATAATCCCTTTAATTTACACTTCTTTCTCTCTTTTTTCCCTTTCCCTAAATGATCCTTCAAAATTTTTGCTACCCCCCCCTCTCAGATATCCTGACTTATTCCAAATTTTTTTTCCCTCGAAATTTCCCTCACCCCCCTTTACTTTGTTTCGCTTTTGGGGCCAGACATCCAACTCTTTTCATTCATAACAACCAAACTCTGTTCTTTTCGTCTGCATACACCCCCGCACATTCAAACTCACGTTTTTTTAAAGTTTTTTTTTCTCTCTTTTTTAGTAAATGCTCAGAGAAGGGGGAAAATAGCCATTGCTCCCGGCTTTTAGTCGCCCCAAAAAACACAAGGCTTGCAGAGGAAAGTTCCTTTTCACTTTCCCCCGGGCAAAAAGAAAAATAAAAAAGAGCAAGAAAAATTTTTTTTTTTTTTCACTGGGCCATTCCCACCAAAGGGAGGTGGCCCGAAAAAGAAAAATTTTACCATCATTCACTCCTCACTGTTTTGCCAGAAGGGTGCTTTAACTACAGTTTTTAAACTGCAACAATTTCACCCCCCCCCTTAGAGGGGAGGCATGTACTTTTCCAATCTCCAAACTCAAGTCCAGCCTGCCGGTTTTTCCCGAACCCTTTCATAAATGTTACTTTGTCCACTCCAACAGCACGTCACTCCCATCAAGCACGCTCACGCATGCCTGTGGAAGCCCAAGCCCCTGCACACAAAAACCTTTTTACCCCCTCCCTCCCAAACCTTTCCCACAAAACTTACCCCGCCTTCCTTTCCCCTTTAGACTGTACACTCTTGATGTCATTCTGTTCTACTCCATTCTCTCTACATGACCGAACCACCTCAACAACCCTTCTTCATCCCTCTGGACAACGTTTTGGTAATCCCGCACCTCCTCCTAACTTCCAAACTACGAATTCTCTGCTTTATATTCACACCACACATTGCCCTCAGACATGACATCTCCACTGCCTCCAGCCTTCTCCTCGCTGCAACATTCATCACCCATGCTTCACACCCATATAAGAGCATTGGTAAAACTATACTCTCATACATTCTCCTCTTTGCCTCCAAGGACAAATTTCTTTGTCTCCACAGACTCCTAAGTGCACCGCTCACCCTTTTCCCCTCATCAATTCTATGATTCACCTTATCTTTCATAGACCCATACGCTGACACGTCCACTCCCAAATATCTGAATGCATTCACCTCCTCCATACTCTCTCCCTCCAATCTGATATCCAATCTTCAATCACCTAATCCTTTTGTTACACTGAAAACCTTACTCTTTCCTGAATTCACTTTTAATTTTCTTCTTTGCATACCCTACCAAATTCATCCACCAACCTCTGCGACTTATCTTCAGAATCTCCCAAGAGCACAGTGTCATCAGTAAAGAGCAACTGTGACAACTCCCACTTTATGTGTGATTCTTTATCTTTTGACTCCACGCCTCTTGTCAAGACCATCGCATTTACTTTTCTTACAACCCCATTTATAAGTATATTAAACAACCACGGTGACATCACACATCCTTGTCTAAGGCCTACTTTTACTGGGAAATAATCTCCCTCTTTCCTTCATACTCTAACTTGAGCCTCACTATCCTCGTAAAAACTCTTCATTGCTTTCAGTAACCTACCTATAACACCATACACCTGCAACATCTGCCACATTGCCTCCCTATCCACCCTGTCATACGCCTTTTCCAAATCCATAAATGCCACAAAAACCTCTTTAGCCTTATCTAAATATTGTTCACTTACATGTTTCACTTATATGTTTCCTAAAGCCTCCTTGTTCATCTGCTATCCTATTCTCCGTCTTACTCTTAATTCTTTCAATAATAACTTACCAAAACACTTTCCGGGTATACTCAACAGACTTATCCCCCTATAGTTTTTTGCACTCTCTTTTTCCCCTTTGTCTTTATACAAAGGAACTATGCATGTTCTCTGCCAATCCCTAGGTACCTTACCTTCTTCCATACATTTATTAAATATTTTCACCAACCACTCCAAAACTATATCCCCACCTGCTTTTAACATTTCTATCTTTATCCCATCAATCCCAGCTGCCTTACCCCCTTTCATTTTATCTACTGCCTCACGAACGTCCCCCACACTCACAACTGGCTCTTCCTCACTCCTACAAGATGTTATTCCTCCTTGCCCTATACACGAAATCACAGCTTCCCTGTCTTCATCAACATTTAACAGTTCCTCAAAAATATTCCCTCCATCTTCCCTGTGAGAGAAAAGTTCAATAGATAGGAGTAGCGAGGGAGTATATAGTAACAATAGTTTCATTGCCAGCTGCTTGTTAAGGTAGGGTCAGTCTAGCTCCCGCTATCCCTTCCCCTCCCTTCTCCCCCCCCGCGAAAGGTGACGTGTGGGGCTCCGGTCAAACAGTAAATCACTCGACTCATAGCTCCCAACACTACTGTAAGTACACGCCTGATTATATTTTAGTGGACTTATTGGTTGAAAGCTTCACTTTTGACCAATAATTAACTTAGTCCTTTCAGTCTTGATAGGTTAAAATGTTTTAATAATCACCACATCTTTTAGGTATTGTACTTATCATGGAGAGTGATTTCTTAAGCAGTGGGTAATCTGTCTCTCTTTACAGCTTGAAAGGAGAGAGAGGGGTCACCTGCTAATCAACGAGTAGAAATTGAAGGAGACTGACTAACGTTCTGAGGCATCCCAATTTCTGATCCACTTACCTGTGTGTGTATGCAAGCAGCAGGATATAACCCCTCATCATTACAGTGGAAAAAACCTGCTTTCCTGTCATCTGGCAATATTGACGGCT
>NC_069489.1:12305151-12403614 GCF_026875155.1 Cherax quadricarinatus | reverse complement strand
CTTTTTCTACAGAGCGGGTACCCGGTTTTTAGGAGCCTTCTACGGGAACGAGGTACCCGGTTTAGGAGCCTTCTCAGAGCGAGGTATCCGGTTTAGGATGCCTTTTTAAGAGCGAGGTATCCGGTTTAGGAGCCTTCTACAGAACGAGGTACCCGGTTTAGGACCCTTCTACAGAGCGAGGTATCCGGTTTAGGAGCCTTCTACAGAACGAGGTATCCGGTTTAGGAGCCTTCTACAGAACGAGGTATCCGGTTTAGGAGCCTTCTACAGAGCGAGGTACCCGGTTTAGGAGCCTTCTACAGAGCGAGGATCCGGTTTAGGAGCCTTCTACAGAACGAGGTATCCGGTTTAGGAGCTTCTACAGAACGAGGTATCCGGTTTAGGAGCCTTCTACAGAGCGAGGTATCCGGTTTGGAGCCTTCTACAGAACGAGGTATCCGGTTTAGGAGCCTTCTACAGAACGAGGTATCCGGTTTAGGAGCCTTCTACAGAGCGAGGTATCCGGTTTAGGAGCCTTCTACAGAACGAGGTATCCGGTTTAGGAGCCTTCTACAGAGCGAGGTATCGGTTTAGGAGCCTTCTACAGAACGAGGTATCCGGTTTAGGAGCCTTCTACAGAACGAGGTATCCGGTTTAGGAGCCTTCTACAGAGCGAGGTATCCGGTTTAGGAGCCTTCTACAGAACGAGGTATCCGGTTTAGGAGCCTTCTACAGAGCGAGGTATCCGGTTTAGGAGCCTTCTACAGAACGAGGTATCCGGTTTAGGAGCCTTCTACAGAGCGAGGTATCCGGTTTAGGCCTTCCACTGAGCGAGGTATCCGGTCTAGGGCCAGCAGCTGGAGGGTCCCCTTTTCACACCTAGGTGTTACTTCCGGTTTGACCTTGACCTCGCCCTCGAGACTACCTCACCCTTGACCCCCAACCAATACCCCCCCCACGACCCCCCCCCTTCGTGACCCCCCGTCGCGCCGCGCGCCGCCTGCGCGCCCGCCCGCGCGCCCGCCCGCGCGCCCGCCCGCGCCCTTCGCGACCCCCGCCCGCGCCTTTCGCGACCCCGCCCGCGCCTTCTGCTGCGCCTTCTGCAACGTTATCCGGATCGCCCCCCCGCCTCGATTTTTTTTCCGATTTTTTTCGATTTTTTTTTTAATTTCATTTTCTTGTGCTCTCCATCTCCTCGGATCAAATTTTTAAGGTTCCCCCTCTCACTTTCACCCACCCCCATTCCCCTCCGACTTTCACCCCCCAACCCCAAAAATTTCTCGATATCAAAGTCTCCAATTCCTCGGATCAAATTTTTCTCGATATCAAAGTCTCCACTTCCTCGGATCAAGTTTTTAAGGTTCCCCCTCCGACTTTCACCCCCCTACCCCAAAAATTTCTCGATAATACAAGTTTTTTGGATTCCCCCCCACTATGGGGTTTCGAAATTGTTATGATCTCCTCGGATCCCCCTCCCACTTTCACCCCCAACCCCAAAAATTTCTCGATATCAAAGTCTCCACTTCCTCGAATCAAGTTTTTTGGATTACCCCTCCCACTTTCACCCCCAATTTTTCTCGATAATACAAGTTTTGGATTCCCCCCTATGGGGTTTTCGAAATTCTCCAATTCCTCGGATCAAGTTTTTGGATTGCCCCTCCCACTTTCACCCCCAACCCCAAAAATTTCTCGATAATACAAGTTTTTTGGATTCCCCCCTATGGGGTTTTCGAAATTCTCCAATTCCTCGGATCAAGTTTTTGGATTCCCCCTATGGGGTTTTCGAAATTCCCCCTCCGACTTTCCCCCCCAAACCCCAAAAATTTCTCAATATTACCAAGTTTTTGGATTCCCCCCTCTGGGGGTCAGCATGCTTACTACAGGTCTAAACAAGTGTGACGTCAGCATTCCTCTCATTAAGTTAAATGAAGTAAAAAGGGTGTTTACTCGGCGGCCAGTGACGTCACACACACACACACACACACACACACACATACAAGCTGAATCTTGTCGACTTCCCCCTATGTCAGTGACGTCACATGATGACCTCACACATACAGGCTCAATCTTGTCGACCCTTTTAGTTCATTAAAGTTAATAAGGGGACACTTACCTTCTGTCAGTGACATCACGCGATGACCCCACAGGCTGAAACTTGTCGACTTACCCCTACACATTTCATATACAACATAGGGAAAACATTTTCACTCTTAACCCAAATAATTTCACATTTTTTCGTTAATACCCACAATTTCTTTACAACACAAGTCTAGACATTTTTTTAACTATTTCATCTCAGGTCACTCCCCACGAAGTAACCTACCTTCTCCCCACCCTCCCAAACCCTCACACTCCAACCAACACCTCACAATTTTCACTCATAACCCCCCAATTTTTCTCGTTTTAACCCTTTTAGTTCATTAAAGTTAATAAGGGGACACAGTACATCAGAAAGTCACCACAACACTTATAACCACTTTTCGATAAATTCACTAGTCACAAATTTTACATATTACAAAGTTAATACGCAACACACTATATACTTTGAACACCTTCAAAACACTCTCATAAGTCATTTGAATACTCACAAAAATACCTTTGAACATTTCCAAACAACACTGAAACACTTCCAAGACAACATTTTGAATGCTCCCAAATAAGATTTGACAGCTCTAATTTATCTGCACTTACACATTTCATTAAATTACAACTCATCCCCACATACTCCACCCTCAGTCTTCAGACTTCACAACATTATCACAAAACTAACTCAAACACTTTACTTTGAACATCACCAAAAAACACTATCAATTGCCTTTAAATACTCCAAAAAACATCATTCGAACACCCCCAAATCACCTCTGAATACTCCCAGAACACCTACCTACATAAGTACTCTTGCACATCATTTGAACACCTTCAAAAACACCTTTGAACATTTCCAAACAACACTGAAACACTTCCAAAAACACCATTTGAGTACTCCCAAATACACCACTGAATACTAAAACACCACTGAATACACTCAAAACACCACCAAAATCACCATAAACTAAGATCAACACCCACATCCCACAACACCCACAACCCACAACACCCACAATTTTTTCTCGTTTTATCTAATTTCATCAGAAAGTCACAACACCCACACCTCCCATTTTTTTCTCGTTTTAACTAATTTCATCAGAAAAAGTCACATCAACAACCCACTTATAACGTCTTTTCGGTATCTCTAGTTCGACAACAACACCCACATCCCACAACACCCACAACCCACATCCCCCACACCCCACAACACACACAACCCACATCACCCACACCCCACAACACACACAACCCCACCCACATCACCCACAATTTTTTTTCTCATTTTAACTAATTTCATCAGAAAGTCACAACAACAACAACCCACAAACTTATAATCACACCTTTGAATAACCTCAAAACACCATTTGAGTATCTCCAAATACACCACTGAATACTACTAAAACACCGCTGAATACACTCAAAACACCACCAAAATCACCATAAACTAAGATCAACACCCACAACCCACAACACCACATCCACATCACCCAACCCACATCACCAACAACCCACAATTTTTTTCTCGTTTTAACTAATTTCATCAGAAAAAGTCACAACAACAACAACTCACTTATATCATCTTTTTCGGTATCTCTAATTCGACTACATTACCCACAACTCTCATCAATTACCAATTTATTCACATTTTTTTCCCTTCTTTTTACTGATTCTTAAATGGAATACAATTACCTCTTTACATTACTAAATTTAATAAAATCCTCTCCTACCCAGGTCCTTGTATCCACATAAAATTAATATTATACGCACATCAACTACCCAACTATTGCGAAATAGTTTTCACACCCCTCCTTCTTTTTCCAATATATCATAACTTTTCAATTCTATAATTTCTTTCTTAAATATTAACACATTACCTTTATATTCAGTTAAAATCTCCCCAAATTTTAATTACCAACCCTCCCTACCCTCTCCATCTCACCCGCATTTCTTCACATCACTCACCTATCTCCCAACACACCTCTTCAGAACAACAAAACATACCATTTCACATCCACAAATGCATCCTTCAAATCCACTAAAATCACTATAATAAGATATTCACAAAACTCTATGACCACCTAACACACACACACACACTCACACCACCAACACACACCACAAACACCACTCAGGGAGAGTGCACCTAGTAGCGATCAATGGAAGGCGGGCCAGGAGCTCAGGACTCGACCCCCGCAACCTCAACTAGGTGAGTACAACTAGGTGGAGGGTGAGTACACACACACACACACACACACCTAACCTAACCTAAACCTAGCCTAACCTAACCTAACCGAACCCTATCCTAACCTAACCTTACATAAACTTACTAACCTAACCTAACCTAACCTAACCTAATTTACCTAACCTAACCTAACCTAACCCTACCTAACCTAACCAACCTAAAACCTACCGACCTACCCTAACCTAACCTAACCTATCCTACTAACCTTACTAACCTAACCTAGCCTAACCTAACCTAACCTAACCTAACCTAACCTAACCTAACCTAACCTAACCTATAGCTAGCCTAACCTAACCTAACCAAAACCTATCCTAAACCTAACCTTACCTAAACTTATCCTAACCTACCTAACTCTAGCCTAGCCTAACCTAAACCTAACCTAACTTAACAGAACTAACCTAACCTCTTAAACCTAACCCTAGCCGAACTACCCTACCTAACCTAACCTAACTTAACTCATATCTCACTCATCCTAACCTAACTAACCCTAACCTAACCTAACCTAACCGAACCTACCCTAACCTAAACCAAACCATAACTTACCTAACCTAATCTAACTAAACCTAACCTAACCTAACCTAACCTACTAACCGAACCTACCCTAACCTAACTACCTAACCATATTTAAACATAACCTAACATAACCTTAACCTACCTACCTAACCTAACCTAACCTAACCTAACATAACCTTCCCTAACCTAAACTTATCCTAACGAACCTAAACCTAGCACTAACCTAATATAACCTAACCGAACCTAACCTCAACCGAAACTACCCTAACCTAACCTAACCTAACCTTACCTACCTAACCCTAACTACCTAACCTAACCTAAACTTAACCTAACCTACCAAACCTAACCTAACCTAACCTAACCGAAACCCTACCCTAACCTAAACCTAACCTTTACCTATTTAACCTAACCTTAACCTAACCTAAACCTAACTTAACTACCTAACTAACTACCTAACCTACTAACCTAACCTAACCTAACCCTAACATAACTTATCCTAACCTAACCTACCTAGCGTAACCTAATATAACCTAACCGAACCTAACCTAACGAAACTACCCTAACCTAACCTAACCTAACCAACCTAACCTAAACCTAACCAACCAACCCTAACCTAACTTACTAACCTAACCTAACCTAACTAACCTAACCTAACCTAACCTTACCCTAACCTAACTTATCCTACCTAACCTAACCTCGCTCACACTACCTAACCTACCGAACCTAACCTAACTAACCTAACTAACTTAACCTGTCCTACCTAACCTTACCTAACCTAGCCAAACCTAACCTATCACTAACCTGTACCTAACTAACTAACCTACCTAACTAAACCTAAACCTAGCCTAACTCTAACCTAACCAACCTAACCAAGCCTAACCTAACCTAACCTAACCTAAACCTATCTTAACCTAACCTATAACCTAACCTAAGCCGAAACCTATCCTAACCTAACCTAACCTAATCTAAACCTAACTTACCTAACCCAACCTAACCTAACTACACTAACCCTACCTAACCTACTATCCTAAACCTAACCTAAAAATATATTGCGACCACTTCCAAAATACATTAGAGTACTCCAGAAATTACTTTTGAACGACTCCATCTTTTTGGTATTCCAAAATAGTTTTGAAAAAATTTATAGTAAAATCGAACATTATTTTTCTTGTTGGTAAACACCTCAATGGTAGAAATATTTTACTCGATTTCCGAATAGAAACACTTTCCTCGCTCTGAGAGACTCATTGGCTTATATGACTTACCCCAAAAGTATTGCGCATGATTTTTGTACACCCCTTTCCACCTCGGACGCCACCATGTAATTGCGGTTCACACCAAGGTAGAAAAATCACACGGCCATACTCCTTACCCTACACCTGCGTCAACTCAGGATGGAAGATGCCATGAAATGCGGTTCACATCCCAAGGTAGATTTAAGATAAACATGCCTTTACGAACCACCTGAATCAACTCACCTAACCGAACATAACCTAACCTAACCTATCCTAGCCTACCTAACCTAGCCTAACCTAAATTAACCTAACTAAACCCAACTTAACCTAACCTAACCTAACCTAACTAACCTAACCTAATTAACCTAACCTAACCTAACCTACTAACCTAACCTAACTTAACACCTAACCTAACCTAACTATCTTAACCTAACCTAACCTAACCTAGCCTAACCTAACCTAACCTAACCGAACCTAACCTAGCTAAACCATAACCTTAACTTAACCTATCCTAAACTAACCTACCTAACCTAGCCATAACCTAACTATCCTACCTACTTACCTAACCTAACACCATCAAATACACCTACGAATACTCCCCAAAATCACTTGATTAATCATAATCACCACTTGTATACTACCCAAATCACCGTCAAAATCACCAGAAAATAAGTTTAAACATCACCATCCAACTTCTTTTTATAGAAATAACCTCAATCCACTATACCAAGAACCCAACTAACCTAACCTTTTCCTAACCTAACGAACCTTACATAACCGAACCTAACCTAAACATTACCCAAACTAACCTAACCTTACCTAACCTAGCCTAACCTAACTTTCCTAAACCTAACCTAACCTATACACCATCAAACACCTCCAAATACTCCCCAATCACTACTGATTACTACCAAATCACCTAAACTACCTAATCCTAAAATAACCTAACCTAAATTTACCCAACCTAACCTAACTTATCATTATACCTATCCTAACCTAACCTAACCTAACCTATTCCTATCCTAACGAACCTAACCTAACATTACTACACTAACCTAAACTTATCCTAACCTAACCTAACCTAACCTAACGTGACTTATCATAACCTAACCTAACCTAATGGTCCTAATTATTCTAAACCTAACACAACCTAACCTAACCTAACCTAGCCTAACCTAACATAAACCTGACCTAAACCTAACCTAACCTAACCTAACCTAACTTATCCTAACCTAACCTAACCTAACACCTTCAAACACCTCCGAATACTCCCAATAACTACTGATTACTACCAAATCACCACTGAATTACTAACCAAATCACCGTCTAAAATCACCAGAAACGAAGTTTATTGATCACCATCCAACAACCTTTTTATAGAATGAATATTCTACCGCATTTTATGTTGCATATCGGCATTTCCTCTTCCACATCATCCCTAAACATCCTCCTTATTCATTCCGTATATCTTCCTAGAAGTTGTTTTTAACCCCCGACGGGGCCCATCACGACGACAGAGCCAATGTGTAACATGTGGTGTTGGAGTGAGTGATGGTTGCTCTGGCTAGGTACGTGTGATGGGCCCGTCCCGTTGGGGGTTAAAACAACTTAGGAGATATACGAATGAATAAGAAGGATGTTTAGGGCTATGATGTGGAAAGGGAAAATGTTATATGCAGATAAAATGCGGAAAGTATATTCATTCTATAAAAGGATGTTGGATGGTGATGGTTAAACTTAGTTTCTGGTTGATTTTGACGGTGATATGGTAGTTTCAGTGGGTGATTTGGTAGTAATTCAGTAGTGTTTTGGGAGTATTCGGAGGTGTTTTGAAGGTTGTTAGGTAGGTATTAGGTTAGGATAAGTTAGGTTATGTTAGGTAAGGGTTAGGTTAGGTCAGGTTGGGTTAGGTAGGTTTAGGTTAAGTTTAGGTTAGGTCTAGGTTAGGTAGGTTAGGATAAGTTAGGTTCATGTTAGATTGTTAGGTTAGGGATAAGTTAGGTTAGGTTAGGTTAGGAATAAGTTAGGTTTGGTTAGGTAATCTTTAGTTAGGTTTCGGTTAGGTTAGGATAGGTTAGGTTAGTTAGGTTATGGTTAGGTTCGGTAAGTTAGGTTAGGTTGGGTGTAATGTTAGGTTTAGGTTAGGTTAGGTTTAGGTTAGTGTGATTTGGTAGAATCAGTAGTGCTGGGGGAGTATTCGGAGGTGTTTGGGGATGGTGTTTAGGTTTAGGTTAGGGTTAGGATAGGTTAGGTTAGGCTAGGTTAGGTAAGGGTTAGGTTAAGGTGGGTAATGTTAGGTTAGGTTTCGGTTTTGGTTAGGTTCCGTTAGGTTAGGTAAAGGTTTTAGGTTAGGTTGGGTTCTTGTTTTAGTGATATTTGTGGGGATTTCTATAAAACAGGGAAAGTTGGATGGTGATGTTTAAACTTAGTTTTGGTGATTTTGACGGTGATGATTGGGTAGTTTCAGTGGTGATTTGGTAGTATTCAGTAGTGTTTTGGGGAGTATTCGGAGGTGTTTGATGGTGTTAGGTTAGGTTAGGTTAGGTTAGGATAGGTTAGGTTAGCGCTAGGTTAGGTAAGGGTTTAGGTTAGGATAGGGGTTAAAGTTTTTTAAGTTAGGTAGGTTAGCTTAGGTTAGTTCGGTTTAGTTAAGAGGTTAGGGTAGGACTAGGTTAGGTTATGGATAGGTTAAGATAGGTTAGGTTAGGTTAGGTTAAGTTAGGTTAGGTTTGGTTAGGTTAGTTAGGTTAGGTTAGGTTAAGTTAGGTTAGGTTAGGTAGGTTAGGTTGGTTAAGTTAGGTTAGGTTAGGATAAGTTAGTTAGGCTAGGTTAGTTAGGCTAGGATAGGTTTGGTTTAGGTTCGGTTAGGTGAGTTGATTCAGGGGTTCGGTAAGGCGATGATTATCTTAAGTCTACTTGGATGGGAACCGCATTTTCATGGCGTTCTGTCTGTCCTGAGTTGACGCAGGTTGTAGGGTAAGGAGATGGCCGTGTTGTGATTTTCTACCTGGGGAGTGAACCGCATTTCATGGTGGCGGTCGGAGGTGGAAGGGTGTACAAAACTCTGCTCATACTTTTGGGTAAGGCTTATAAGCTCAATGAGTCTCTCAGAGCGTGGAAAAGTGTTTCTATTCGGAAATCGAGTAAATATTTTACCATTGAGTGTGTTTACCAACAAGGGAAAAATAAATGTTAGATTTTACGAATAAAGTTTTTCAAAACTAATTGGAAATATCCAAAAATGGGAGTCGTTCAAGTAATTCTGGAGTACTTAATGTATTTTGGAGTGTAGTGTTCCACTATATTTTTTTTAGGTTGGTTAGGTAGTAGGTTAGGGTTTAGGTAGGGTAGGGGTAGGTCATAGGTTAGGTTGGTTAGGTAAGGTTAGGTTAGGATAGGTTAGGAACGGTAGGATAGGTTTGGCTAGCGTTATGTTAGGTTAGGTTACGGATTTGGTTAGGCTACGTAGGTTAAGGTTGGGTACGTTAGGTTAGGTTAGGTAAGGTTAGGTTAGGTTAGGTTACGTTACGATAGGTGTAGGTTAGGCTAGGTTAGGTAAGGTTAGGTTAGGATAGCTTAAGTTAGGTAAGGTTAGGTTTTAGTTAGGTTCGGTTTTAGGTTAGGTTAGGTTAGGCTAGGTTAGGTTAGGTTAGGATAAGTTAAGGTTAGGGTGTTAGGTTGGTTAGGTTAGGTTTAGCTTAGGTTAGGTTAGGTTGGTTAGGTTTAGGTTAAGTTAGATTAGGTTAGGTAGGTTAGTGTTAGGTTAGGTTAGTGTAAGGTTAGGTTAGGTTAGGTTAGGTTCGGTAGGTTCGGTTAGGTTTAGGTTTAGGTTAGGTTAGGTTAGGGTTAGGTTAGGTTAGGTTAGGTTAAGGTTAGGTTAGGTTAGGTTAGGTTAGGTTAGGTTAGGTTAGGGTAGTTCGGTTAGGTTAGGTTGGTTAGGTTAGGTTAGGTTAGGTTAGGATTAGGTTAGGTTAGGTTAGGTTTAGGTTAGGTAAGGTTAGGTTAGGTTAGGTTAGGGTTTAGGTTCGGTTAGGTTAGGTTTTAGGTTAGGTGTTAGGGTTAGGTTAGGTTAGGTAAGGTTAGGTTAGGTTAGGTTAGGGTAGGTTGGGTTTAAAGTTAGGTTAGGTTAGGTTAGGTTATTTTTTAGGTTAGGTTAAGTTAGGTTAGGTTAGGTTAGGCTAGGCTAGGTTAGGTTAGGTTAGGCTAGGCTAGGTTAGGTTAGGATAAGTTAGGTAAGGTTAGGTTGGATAGGTTCGGTTAGGTTAGGTTAGGGCTAGGTTTAGGTTAGCTTAGGTTAGGTTAGGTTGGGTTTTGGTTAGGTTAGGTTAGGCTAGGTTAGGTTAGGTAAGGGTTAGGTTAGGTTAGGGTAGGTTCGGTTAGGGTTAGGTTGGGTTTAGGTTAGGTTAGGTTAGGTTAGGTTAGGCTAGGTTGGGTTAGGTTAGGTTAGGTAAGATTAGGTTAGGTTAGGTTGGGTTTTAGGATAGTTAGGTAAGGTTAGGGTTAGGATAGGTTCGGTTAGGTTAGGTTAGGCTAGGTAGGTTAGGTTAGGATAGGTTAGGTTAGGTTAGGTGTGTGTGTGTGTGTGTGCGTGTGTGTGTGTGTGTGTGTGTTTTGTGTTTAGGTGGTCATAGAGTTTTGTGAATATCTTGATTATAGTGATTTTAGTGGATTTGAGATGCATTTGTGGATGTGAAATGTGATTTTTGTGTGTTTCTGAAGAGGTTTTGTTGGGAGATAGGTGGTGGATGTGAAGAAATGCGGGTGAGATGGAGAGGGGTATGGGGAGGGTTGTAATTAGAAATATGGGGAGATTTTACTGAATATAAAGGTAATGTGTGAATATTTTAAAAAGAAATTATAGAATTGAAAAGTTATGATATATTGGAAAAAGAATGGAGGGTGTTGAAAACATGTCGCAATAGTTGGGTAGTTGATGTGAGTATAATATTAATTTATGTGGATACAAGGACCTGGGTATGGAGAGGATTTTATTAGAATTTTAGTAATGTAAAGAGGAAATGTGTATTACATTTAAGATTCAGTAAAAAGAAGGGGAAAAAAAATTGTGAATAAATTGGTAATTGATGAGAGTTGTGGGTAATGTAGTCGAATTAGAGATACCGAAAAAGATGATATAAGTGAGTTGTTGTTGTTGTGACTTTTTCTGATGAAATTAGTTAAAACGAGAAAAAAATTGTGGGTTGTTGGTGATGTGGGTTGTGGGTGATGTGGGATGTGGGTGTTGTGGGTTGTGGGGTGTTGATCTTAGTTTATGGTGATTTTGGTGGTGTTTTGAGTGTATTCAGCGGTATTTTAGTAGTATTCAGTGTGTATTGGAGTACTCAAATGGTGTTTTGAGGTTATTCAAAGGTTGTGATTATAAGTTGTGGGTTGTTGTTGATGTGACTTTCTGATGAAATTAGTTAAAATGAGAAAAAAAATTGTGGGTGATGTGGGTGGGGTTGTGTGTGTTGTGGGGTGTGGGTGATGTGGGTTGTGTGTGGTTGTGGGGTGTGGGGGATGTGGGTTTGTGGGTGTTGTGGGATGTGGGTGTGTTGTCGAACTAGAGATACCGAAAAGACGTTATAAGTGGGTTGTTGATGTGACTTTTTCTGATGAAATTAGTTAAAACGAGAAAAAAAATGGGAGGTGTGGGTGTTGTGACTTTTCTGATGAAATTAGATAAACGAAGAGAAAAATTGTGGGTGTTGTGGGTTGTGGGTGTTGTGGGATGTGGGTGTTGATCTTAGTTTATGGTGATTTTGGTGGTGTTTTGAGTGTATTCAGTGGTGTTTTAGTAGTATTCAGTGGTGTATTTGGGAGTACTCAAATGGTGTTTTGGAAGTGTTTCAGTGTTGTTTGGAAATGTTCAAAGGTGTTTTTGAAGGTGTTCAAATGATGTGCAAGAGTACTTATGTAGGTAGGTGGTTTTTGGGAGTATTCAGAGGTGATTTGGGGGTGTTCGAATGATGTTTTTTGGATTTATTTAAAGGCAATTGATGGTGTTTTTTGGTGATGTTCAAAGTAAAGTGTTTGAGTTAGTTTTTGTGATAATGTTGTGAAGTCTGGAGACTGAGGGTGGAGTATGTGGGGATGAGTTGTAATTTAATGAAATGTGTAAGTGCAGATAAATTAGAGCTGTCAAATCTTATTTGGGGAGCATTCAAAATGTTGTCTTGGAAGTGTTTCAGTTTTGTTTGGAAATGTTCAAAGGTATTTTTGTGAGTATTCAAATGACTTATGAGAGTGTTTTGAAGGTGTTCAAAGTATAGTGTGTGTGCGTATTAACTTCGTAATATGTAAAATTTGTGACTAGTGAATTTATCGAAAAGTGGTTATAAGTGTTGTGGTGACTTTCTGTGTACTGTGTCCCCATTTTAACTTAATGAACTAAAAGGGTTTAAACGAGAAAAATTGGGGGGGTTATGAGTGAAAATTGTGAGGTTTTGGGGTTGGAGTGTGTGGGTTTGGGAGGGTGGGGAGAAGGTAGGTTACTTCGTGGGGAGTGACCTGAGATGAAATAGTTAAAAAAATGTCTGGACTTGTGTTGTAAAGAAATTGTGGGTATTAACGAAAAAATGTGAAATTATTTGGGTTAAGAGTGAAAATGTTTTCCCTATGTTGTATATGAAATGTGTAGGGGTAAGTCGACAAGATTCAGCCTGTGGGGTTATCGCGTTTATGTCACTGACAGAAGGTAAGTGTCCCCTTAAATTTAAATTTAATGAACTAAAAGGTCGACAAGATTGAGCCTGTATGTGTGAGGTCATCTTGTGACGTCACTGACATAGGGGGAAGTCGACAAGATTCAGCTTGTATGTGTGTGTGTGTGTGTGTGTGTGTGTGATGTCACTGGCCGCCGAGTAAACACCCTTTTTACTTCATTTAACTTAAAAGAGAGGAATGCTGACGTCACACTTGTTTAGACCTGTAGTAAGGGATGCTGACCCCAGAGGGGGGAATCCAAAAACTTGGTAATATTGAGAAATTTTTGGGGGTTGGGGGGGTGAAAGTCGGAGGGGGAATTTCGAAAACCCCGTAGGGGGAATCCAAAAACTTGATCCGAGGAATTGGAGAATTTCGAAAACCCCATAGGGGGAATCCAAAACTTGTATTATCGAGAAAATTGGGGGTGAAAGTGGGAGGGGTAATCCAAAAAACTTGATTCGAGGAAGTGGAGACTTTGATATCGAGAAATTTTTGGGGTTGGGGGGGGGGGTGAAAGTGGGAGGGGGATCCGAGGAGATCATAAGAATTTCGAAACCCCATAGGGGGGAATCCAAAAAACTTGTATTATCGAGAAAAATTGGGGGTGAAAGTGGGAGGGGGGAATTTCGAAAACCCCATAGGGGGGAATCCAAAAACTTGTATTATCGAGAAATTTTTGGGGTAGGGGGGGTGAAAGTCGGAGGGGGAACCTTAAAAACTTGATCCGAGGAAGTGGGGGACTTTGATATCGAGAAAAATTTGATCCGAGGAAATTTGGGGACTTTGATATCGAGAAATTTTTGGGTGTTGGGGGTGTGAAAGTCGGAGGGGAATGGGGGGGGGTGAAAGTGAGAGGGGAACCTTAAAAATTTGATCCGAGGAGATGGAGAGCACAAGAAAATGAAATTAAAAAAAAATCGAAAAAAAATCGGAAAAAAAAAAACGAGGTGCGGGGGGCGATCCGGATAACGTTGCAGAAGGCGCAGCAGAAGGCGCGGGCGGGGGTCGCGAAAGGCGCGGCGGGGGTCGCGAAGGGCGCGGGCGGGCGCGCGGGCGGGCGCGCGGGCGGGCGCGCGGCGCGACAGGGGGTCGCGAAGAGGGGGGCGTCGTGGGCGGGGGTATTGGTTGGGGGTCAAGGGTGAGGTAGTCTCGAGGGCGAGGTCAAGGTCAAACCGGAAGTAACACCTAGGTGTGAAAAGGGGACCCTCCAGCTGCTGGCCCTAGACCGGATACCTCGCTCAGTGGAAGGCCTAAACCGGATACCTCGCTCTGTAGAAGGCTCCTAAACCGGATACCTCGTTCTGTAGAAGGCTCCTAAACCGGATACCTCGCTCTGTAGAAGGCTCCTAAACCGGATACCTCGCTCTGTAGAAGGCCCCTAAACCGGATACCTCGCTCTGTAGAAAAGTTGACTACTTATATATATATATATATATATATTTTATATATATATATATATATATATATATATATATATATATATATATATATTTTATATATATGGATATAGAATGCGAGGCCATGGTTAAAACTGAGGTCAAAACTAAGTGCAAAAGCTCATCAATAGTGGACGAAAATGTTTCCTCACTAAAAGCAGTTTGACGCGAGTACAGGTCTCTATTTTCTCTGTCAAATTACCAGCGTGGTCTTCTATGAGGTGGAGAATATGAATGTTATGTATGGAGGACTGGAAAATGATTTATGTTATGTAAATCTGGGAGTACATACCAGGTAAAATTTAGTGCAGTTGATGATGAGTAAACTGAGAGATTTATTCAAGGGAGAGATTGTGTACGAGGGTCAAATGGGTGGGTGCGCCCGTATTTAAAAAATGAAGAGGGATGAAAGTGAAATGAGCCTCTAAATGAGTGCCAAGAGAGACACAGTGAGACCCCTGGAGAGGAAATGGTGAGCATTAAAATCCCCTAATAGCAGTAGTGGCGGTAATGAAGAAAACAGAAACCCAACATCTGTGATAGATAATGCCCGAGAAATAGAGAGGTACAAAGAACAGATTGTATATAACTTATTCAAGTAGATGTGTGCTACAGTGTAATGCAGTGATGTATGAACAAAGATTTGATGATATGGAATACCGGTGCATACAAGAAGGGAACTTTCATTAAGTTCCTTCTGGAAAAGTATCCGATATATATAATAAAACATAGTCCAAGACAAGACTGATAACAGCGGAGCGTAATTTGGTTTCTTGTATACAAACACTAGCGGGAGAACACGTAGAGCAACACATGAAACTCATCCTGATTACCTCTGATGCTGCAGATATTCCACTTTAAATAAGCCATGATTTGTGAAGAGAAGGATACAGGAAATATGAAGGTGTAGGTGTCTATGGAATAGAAGGGTTAGTAAAGTCTGCTGGCAGCAGACTTTACTAACTAAGCAGCAAAGGATTCGAACGCTTTGATGTAAAGAGGTGTGAAGATGGAGTAGAAGAGTTAAGAGGAGCAACGGAAGGTGAATTAGTGTCCATCAGTGGTGTAGTCTTTTCAATATATTCGGAGATAACTTCAAGTGTTTCAGACGACGAGAAAGTTGTACGTTGTATGACATCAGAGATAGAATAGAGAGGGTGAGTAAAGATCGGGGCGATGATGGAAGTTACCAGAGGACGGTAAGTTACGAGAGGTTAAAGTTAGCTTGGGAAGAAACTTGGGATGGGACAAGAGGAGGGGGCTGTACAAGGGAGAGGATGAACCTCCACACTCGTAACAGATCTAGTCAGACGTGAAGAACTAGGTACTGTGACTGAAACAGAAAAATATCTGGGAAGGATTATTGAAAAATCGGAGATTTGCACTTTATGGATATTTTGAAATTTGAAGAAGTGGAGGAGTGAATGCGAGATGCTGTTGTGCAAGGTCTTGTAGACATAGAAACTTGCTAGCAAGATGATGAACATTTGAGAACAGTATGAGGTGACAAGGTAGGCACCTCGGAGTCCAGAACTGAAAAATAGTTAGATACTGAGGTACCTGTGTAGGGTGTGACCACAGGGGAGACTGCCGGAGTTGGGACCCCAGAGGTTGGAGGCCTCTTAGTAAGTCTCGAATAAGAAATACTGGATAAACTCCCTTGGAGATGTGGATGAAAGACCGCCATGGTGTAAGTAAATCTTTTAGTTTCTTTGAAATAGAGGATTTCTCTTTCATTTGAATAAACTTGATAGTGACGAGAATAAGTTAGGTGAGCTTCATTACAGTTAAGGCAAGACGGAGGCAGACCACAAGATGTATTTGTATGATCGTCAGCACCACAGACTGGGCATTCTGCCATGGACCGGCAATATTTTGCTGGATGGGCAAAACCCCAGCAATTTCTACACTGTTGTGGAGTAGGAATCCCGTTTCAGGTATGTAACTAGCGTCCTGCAACATAAACTAAGGAAGGAAGCTCACGGCAGTCAAAAGTTAAGTGAGCTACATTGCAGGAAAAGCGTCTCCGCCCGTGGGCAGGTAGTATATGTGTGTCCACTTTGAGAATTGTGAGGTCTTTCAGTTCAAGTTGCTCCAGAATATCGTCACCACATGTCTGGAAATCACACTGAACAATGGTATGAGGTAGAACAACGGCACCACTACAACTGAGAGAATGGTGTTTTTGAATTGTTACAGGAATAGCACCTATGGCGGTAAGGAGAGAAAGATCGTGAGCTTGGCTAGCATTTTGTAGCGTGACGATGCACTCCATGCTCTTGAGAGCGTGAAACGAAATATTTCTACCAAAATGGTGGAGGAGCACCTTGCTGATACTATGTTCATAAAAATAGTCTGAGCAAAATGTCGACTGCTGAGTGAAAAACTTAGTCTATTGTGTACTATGTTGTGTAGTATGAAAAGGGAGTGCCTATCGCGTTGGTTTTCTCTGAGTAGAGTGAAAGGCATTCAAAGCAGTGTCAGCAGAGAAAGATCTTGGTCGTTAAGATGTGGAACATGAGGTGATTCGTTTTGAGACTGGTGGGCGATCTGAAAACCATTGCACCACATGGGGAGAAGCCGGAAGCATGGTCAATGATGTGAGGAAGTCGGATGAGTCATAGGACTCAGGATGAGCCTCGGTATAAGGAGCGAGTGACAGAATATCACCCGCAGAAGATACAGTTGCATTAGAAAGGTCCAAAGGATGGTCAAGTAAGAGAGTGCTGATACAGAAATGGGCCCAGGAGGAGCAGTTTCGTGGATATGGGACACCATGGTTAGGGCACTCTTTCCTTTTTTCTTTTTTTTTTTAGAAAAAATAAAGGGAAAAGAAAAAAAAGGAGGAACGTGGGGGGGGGGGTAGCTCCTAGGAGAAATAAAAGGTCCGTAAATCCTCTTCAGCACCCAAGAGTACCACAATGCAGCTAGTAGTGCAGATGCGGCATTAAATACACTACCCATCATGCTAGTAAACCAGCAATCCGGAATATCAGCTCGGGATCTCCAGACGATCCAGATTCCACGTTAAACTATATTACCACAAGGGACCTTAATGGAATAGGATTTACCACGGTACCCTTCTCCCAAGCTAGGAACTAGAATGCCTGAAGGAATGGTGAGATGAGGAAGAATGTGAAAGGAGAGATGGTGAGGATTGAGGGGTAATTAAGTTCTGTCGGAGGAAGAAGCCCAAAGGCTCTTCTTCCTCAGACCAACAGCCTCTTCGCCACTGCAAGGAACTCCTCTTGAAGAGGATCTATCCCACAAGATTCTTATGTAGATGCTGGATATTATATAAATAACTTTACACACTAAATATATATAGACCTGCCAATCGTCTTAGAAATTTTCACACCACTAGAAAACAGTTTATCTTTCACACAAGATTCTAAGGCAGACGGTCGTCTAACCATCAAGAAAACAAGCAGGAAAAAAAAGGCCCTAATTCCTCTGTGAGGAATTAAGACAATCGAAAGATTTCATTTCCAATTTTTGGCTATGTACAATTGCCTCAACTTTAAATGAATCCAATTTGAACAAGCCATCACTGTTATTGTGTAATAAATGCAAGTCATGTTTCATAATTGCCAAATTGCCCTGGTTTCCTAGCAGTTTGGCGAGTTATTGCAAATTAAAACTTGCAACAACTCACCTAGAAATTACATTCAATTCCTGGGCAGTTCTTATCGAATAGCAATGTTGTGATATCTTAACATATAGAACTATGCCAGTCTGTCCCATATAAGTTTCAACCATTGCAACAAGTTCTATGGACATCACTGACACACTTTTGAGAATTCATTATCAGCATGCGTCTAACAGTCTGCAAATTTTTAAAATCTTAAGGGTATTTTGGCAAGACAGATAAAATCTCATTGTATGGGAGAGCAGACCCATTCTTAATCTGAGGTGTTATCCTAGGCTCACTTCTATAAATTTTCCTAGCTACCATCATTTCTGTTTCCACGACCTTTTTAGGGTACTGTAGTTTCATGGAAATGTCAAATATTTTCCCAATTTCTTCGTAGAGGAACTTAGGACTGCACACTCAGTAAGCTCTCAGAAACATAGTGAGAAAAAATCCGTTTTACGATTGTCTCATGGCTGGAATAGTAAATAGTAGTGAATGTAGGAGCATACATTGGTGGCTTCCTATATACTGCAAACTTAATATTCTATCAACCCACTGTAACAACACATTATGAATGGAAGTTCAGATTCCACTTTTTTCTCTGCCTTATATTATTATTACTATCATAATAAGAACGAAACGATGAACCTACAAGGGTGACACAATGCAGTGGGGCAGGGAGTAGTACAAGATCAGAGTAGTAAGAGTGGAGAGAACAAGAGAAGGAATATTGGAAAGGGCTGTGATAGTGCTAAAGGAAGAAATATCAAAATTTGTGTAACAAATCAGTTGCTATCAAAAAGTCTAAGAGGGAGTCCGTGTTAAAGGTGGAGCTCTCAGCAAGGAGGAAAGATAAAGTAAGGACATTAGAGTGGTGATGACATCCGAGGAAATTTCTGCGTGCTTGTTGATAAACAAGACAGTCCGGTAGAATATGGGAAATTGAAATTGGAACATGACAATTCTTACAGAGAGGAACAGGGTGTCCTTCTGTTGGGTCTCTGAACATTAACATGACCAGGCGCCCAACAGAAAACGATTTCCTTGTTTTTGTCAGTAATGCGGTGCATGCAAGGATGTATACAAAGAACTAGAGGATGAAGTGAATCAAATTTTTTAAGAGCTTCCAAAGCACTAAAGGAGTCTGAGACGATTACAAATGTTGAGGTAAGAATATATGCATTGATCCTCTTCAAATCACTTGTTCTCTCTAGGCTGGAATACTGCTGTACATTAACATCTCCATTCAAAGCAGGTGAAATCGCAGATCTAGAGAGAGTACAGAGATCCTTTACTGCACGTATAAGTTCTGTCAAGCACCTTAACTACTGGGTACGCTTGGAAGCACTTGACTTGTACTCGTTGGAACGCTGGAGGGAGATATATATATCATAATCTACACTTGGAAAATCTTGGAAGGAATGGTCCCAAATCTGCACACAGAAATCACTCCCTAAGAAAGTAAAAGACTGGGCAGGCGATGCAAAATGCCCCCAATAAAAAGTAGGGGCGCCATTGGTACACTAAGAGAAAACACCATAAGTGTCCGGGGCCCAAAACTGTTCAACAGCCTCCCATCAAGCATTAGGGGAATTGCCAATAAACCCCTGGCTGCCTTCAAGAGAGAGCTGGACAGATACCTAAAGTCAGTGCCGGATCAGCCGGGCTGTGGCTCGTACGTTGGACTGCGTGCGGCCAGCAGTAACAGCCTAGTTGATCAGGCCCTGATCCATCGGGAGGCCTGGTCATGGACCGGGCCGCGGGGGCGTTGATCCCCGGAATAACCTCCAGGTAACCTCCAGGTAACAAATAATTGCAATGATAATCGCATAAAATTCAGATGTAAAGAAACTATCGGAGTCCAATAAATGACGATGCTGCAAGACGCTGTCCGGAAACATTGCTGTAAACCCGGCAGCATCAGATGATTTAGAACTATTAGTGTACACTGTGACGGCATGAAAGTGAGACCGGAAGTGATTAAGAGAAAGAGAGCAAAAAGTAACAGTAAGAAGTTTGACCTTCATGCATTGCATTGGGGAAGAACAGACACGAACTGTCGTAACCTTCAAAGGGGAAAGTGAAAATTAATAAGCTGGGTGAACGTATAAAGAGGCCAATGGAAGAGAAGCTAAGAGCGAGTGAAGACGAACAATAAAGGGATGGAGTAGACAGGGTCAGCGAACAAATGACAGACCATACCCCCGGCCGGGATTGAACCCGCGGTCATAGAGTCTCAAAACTCTAGCCCGTCGCGTTAGCCACTAGACCAGCTAGCCACAATAAGATTCATCCAACTAGGTATATTTCTACACCATATGAAGGTTAGCACAGGCACCACTGTGACCACAAATGCAAGTTTTTACAGACGAATCTCCAGCTAGCGTGGCCGTGACGAACTCTAGCTCAAGTCCCTTCACTGCCGTCAACATGACTCATGAAATCGTAATGACACGATTGCAAACAAACCATACCCCCGGCTGGGATTGAACCCTCGGTCATAGAGTCTCAAAACTCCAGCCCGTCACATTAGCCACTAGACCAGCAGTGAAGGGACTTGAGCTAGAGTTTGTCACGGCCACGCTAGCTGGAGATTCGTCTGTAAAAACTTGCATTTGTGGTCACAGTGGTGCCTGTGCTAACCTTCCTATGGCGTAGAAATATACCTAGTTGGATGAATCTTATTGTGGCTAGCTGGTCTAGTGGCTAACGCGACGAGCTGGAGTTTTGAGACTCTATGACCGCGGGTTCAATCCCGGCCGGGGGTATGGTTTGTTTGCAATCGTGTCATTACGATTTCTTGAGTCAAGTCAGAAATGACAGACCTTTGCTAACGTCCATTACTATCCTGTATGCAGAAGGATCATGAAGCTCATGAGAGTGGATAAAATAGCGGAGACAAAAAAGCATCACGACGATCGTTCAAGGATGAAACATTCACTTCTGCATAGAGGCACTCGACAGGTGAGGAACGAAAAGCACCTAGACATAAACGTAATCCCAGAAGATGGATGGAATCAAGTTTAGAAAGAGTTGCAGGAGAAGCCGCAGAATATATCTTGTCACAATAGTCTAGTTTCGATAAAATTATGGCTGAATGCGGTCAAAGGAGAGTTCGAATATCCGCCCCTATGAAAGATGAGCGAGGGTTTTAAGGAGGTTCAACCGGCTATGTAAAGTTGCTTTCAGGAAATTAATGTGAGGTTTCCAGGATAATCGGCGATCAAACAGAAGGCCGAGGGACACGTGAGTTATACAGGTAAAATGGAATGTCAGAGACAATTGGACGTCTGGTGAAAGTAATGTGGTGCGTTTTAGCACTAGAAATCTTAAACCCGTGAGTAGTGGCCCAATGGGAAACACGGTGGACAGCATTATGGAGTGAGGCTGCTTCTAAGCGACAATCAACGCCTGCACAAGCTATAACGAAGTCATCTACATAGAGCGATGACCAAAATATTAGATGGGAGAACAGATAAAGGATCACTTATAGCAAGGAAAAAAAGCATGATGCTAAGGACATACCACTGCAGGAGACCATCAGCTTAGATGAAGTCTGGGCAAAGCAAATTATTAGCCCGAACACTTTTATACCTAAAAGGAGTGTCATTCATTTTCAAGATCAAAAAAGACTGCTTTAACGGAGTGGTTATTAACAAGAGGCATTACTAACATACTTATCTAAGTGGAGTAAAGGGTCTATAATAGAGAGGCCCTTACGAAATCCATATTGACGAGGGGAGAGACTATTGTGTGTCTCTAAATACCACATCAAGCATCAATTTACCGGACGTTCCATCAACTTACATACCGCACTGGTAAGAGCAAGGGGACAATAGTGAAAAGTATCATGCCTCAAAGTACCTGGTTTATGAAAGGGCAGAACATTGGAAGATTTCCACAGCTGGGAAAGAAATACATGCGACCAAATAAGATTAAAAAGACGAAAGAAAAGTGCAAAGGCTGACGGATACAAATGGTAAAGCATACGAATATGAATGCCGATGATCGAAAGGCGGAAAGTGTTGACTCTGTTTCTAAAAGTGTAAAAGGCACATTATAAAGCTGTTCTCTGGTAGAAGAAGAGTCTAAGGGCAGTAACTCTCTGGCAAGTTGGATGAAAGAAATGAAGGGCATAGAAAGAGCCCTTCAGATATGTGGTAAAGATGATTTCCGATCTCCGTGGCAACCTTAAGAGGGATTGCAACACTGACACCAGCAACCCGAAGAACGGGAGCCGGGTCTGGAGAGAACTTGTCATTCAGTTTTCGTTTTTTTCTCTAAACTGCATTTATAGAGGAGGCCGAAGTAACGGTAGAAAAATAATCTTGCCAACAAGTGCGTTGAGCTTCACGGATGACACGTCAGGTGACCACTCTCGCGCATTAAAAATCAAATAAACGCTCTGTGGTCGTATTGTAACGATATTGTCCCCATGCATCACGTTTCAATCGTACTGCACGAGCACCAGCAGGAAACCACCAAGCCACACACTTCTGAGAATGCCTGCTCGAGGTTTGAGGTATAGAATATGAAGCTTGCCGACGTGGGCTTCGAGGAGGGGTGAGAATACGAATGGGAAGTAATGAGATACGAAAATGATCTTTTTCATGTAAATAAGGAAGTACAGACCAGGAAAAGTCAAGTACAGTTGACGAGGATCAAAGTGAGAGGTCAAGGTAAGAAAGAGACTTTGTGCGAGAGTCAAAATTAGTGGGAGTTTCCTGTTGTGAAACATGGAAGGGAAGAGAAATGAGGAAAGCCTCTAACTGATCGCCAAGAGGGATACAGTGAGATCCCACAAAGGAAATGATAAACATTAAAGTCACCTAATAACAAAATAGGTGGCGGTAAGGAAGAAACTAGAAGCACAACTTCTGGGATACACTATATTCGAGAAGGAGAGAAAAACAAAGAAGAGACTATTTTCCACTTGTTCAAGTAGACGCTTGCTGCAGTGTAATGAAGTGATGTATGAACAAAGAGCTGATTGTATGATATATCAGAGCATTAAAGAAGTACACTTTCATTATAAGTTCCATCGGGAAAACGATCCGATGAATGCATTAAAACGTAGCCTGAGTTGGGATGGATAACAGTAGAGCAAAATTTAGGCTTTTGTAAAGAGACACAAACAGGGGAAAACTCGGAGAGAAACATCTGAAACTCACCCGATTACCCCTGTGTCTTCGAATAATCAACTGTAAATAAATCATGATTTGAGAGAAATATACCGGTAACCTGAAGCAGTCTACCGACTAGTAGGGATATTAAAGTCTATGTGTGGAGGTAACGGAAAACGAGCAAGCAGCGAAGGACTGGAACGTCTGCGAAAAACAGAGTTGTGCAAATGGTTTAGACGAGTGAGGAGCAGGAGTGACAGGCGGTGGATCAGTGTCCATCAAAGGTTTTGTTTCCTCAATATATTCGGAGATTGCTCCAAGCGTTGCAGAGGACAAATAGTTTGACATTAGAGATAGAAGGAGGAGGGTTAGTAAAGATCGTAGAGACGGTGGAATTTACCAAAGAGCCGGAGGATGAGAAGTAGGGGTTAACTTGGAAGGAAAGTTGGGAGGGGAGAGGAGAGGAAGGAACTTGGGAAGAAACAGGAGAGAAGGGAAGGAGGGATTAGAGATTTGAACCTTGGGGAAGATTTGCACTTTGGACAAGTAGAGACGAATGCAAGGTGTAGTTGTGCGAGGTCTTGTATACAGATACATTCGAACGAGAAGACAACTCATAGGCAGGTTGAGGCGACGAGGTAGGGACCTCGGAGGCCAGGACTGCAAAAGAGAAAAGGAGGTGACTACCGACGTTGTGACTACATAGGAGATTGTGGGAGTAGGTACCACTGATGTTGGAGAGCGTTTAGTAACTCGAGAATAAGGAAGTCGTGAAAGATTCCCCTGGAAACGGGGATGAGAGACTGCCATGGCATAAGTGAAGTGCTCTTTCTCTTTGAGGCATCGTATTTCCCGTTCTTTCAAGTAAACTTGACTCACCCTGTGAGAATATGCAGGGTGAGCCTCTTTACAATTAAGGCAAGAGAGAGGTAGGCTGCAAGATATATTGACATGGTTTGCAGCACGACAAACTGGGCATCCTGCCTTGGACGTGCAATATTTCGCTGGATAGTCAAAACATCAGCGATTTTCACATTGTTGTAGTGTAGGGATCACCTCTCGGAGTTGTAAACGGTGTCCCGTAAAATAAACCAAGAACGGAAACTCAATGCAGTCAAAAGTTAAGCAAGCTATATTGCATGGGAAGCGTCTCTACCCGCGGGAAGGTAGTACATGGGTGTCCTCTGAGAATAAAGAGGTCTTAGAGCTCAAGTTGCTCCAGAAAGTCATCACATGTCCAGAAATCACACTGAGCAATGTATGAGGCAGAACGACGGTACCACTACAAGAATTGAGAGAAATGTTTTCGGATTGTAAATGGAATAGCGTATATGGAGGAATGAAGAGAAATATTGTGAGCGTGGTCAGCATTTCGTACTGTGAGTGTACGTACACCACACTTAAGAGCATGAAATTAATTGTTTTGACCAACATGCCGTAGGAATGCCTTGCTGATACAATGGTCAGAAAGACAGTGGGGGTTGTCAGTTGTGCATTTTGAAATGTAGTGTGTAAGGGGAGCGAGTGTCGTGCTGGTCTTTTATGGGAAGTATGCTAGGTGACTCGACTCAAGAAATCGTAATGACACGATTGCAAATGCTAGGTAATCGTAGCAGTTTTATGTTAACAGTCGTGGTCGTTTTAAATAACAAAAAAGACACAAAACCGTGACTGGAACGATACACAAATAACCCACACATAGAAGAGAGAAGCTCACGACGACGTTTCGGTCCGACTTGGACCAATGTAAATGGTCCAAGTCGGACCAAAACGTCGTCGTGAGCTTATCTCTTCTATGTGCGGGTTATTTGTGTAGTGTGGTCGTTTTGGTGTGAGACCAAAGGAGGTCAATCCTGAGATTGGTTGGCAATCTGAAAACAGTCAAATCAAAGACGTTTGGAGACTTGCAGAACCTCTGTACCAAAAGAGGGCGACGGAACGCTACTAACAGAAGGTACAAGGAGGATTAGAAGGGTCTTAAAAATGGTCCAATAACAACGTCAGAAAGGGGCCCGGGAAGAGCAGTTTCATGGATCTGGTAATCTATGGTTATCTCACTCTTTTCTTTTTGCTTTAAGAAAAAATGAGAGGAAGAGATGAAAGGGGGGGAACGTGGGGGATAACTCCTAGGAGGAATGAAAGGGCCGTAAATCCCCAACCACACTCAAGAGGACCCCCAGCGGTGCCAGTAGTGCAGATGCAGCATGGAACCCGTGCCATACCCTACCCTTCATGTCAGTAAACCAGTAATCCGGGACAGCAACCTCACAATTACCAGGCAACCTCAGTTGACAGGTAGCCTCAATGTATTCATACATCACCCAAAAGACACCCAAAGCCACACCTGGGATACCAGAGAGGGATCAGGACATCCCCAGATGATCCAGATTCCACGGCAAACTACACCACCACCAAGGACCTCAGAGGAATGGGATAGATCACAGTATCCCTCCCCTAACTTAGGAACTATAATGCATGAAGGACCCCAAAGGCTGAAAGCAACAGGAAGGAGACAGGGGAAGGATTGGGAGAGGAGGAGTAAACAGAAAGGAGGGATGGAATAGAAAAGGGGGTAATTAGGTTCGGTCTGAGGAGGAAGACTGAAAGGTTCAATTCCTCAGACTAAAAATCTTTTCACCGCTCCAAGGAGCTCCTTTCCTACAAGAGGTCTACCTCATAATCTTGTGGGATAGACAAACTATGGCTGTCTTTCTTTGGACAAATTAGAAATGTCTCCCTTTAAGTAAGTTCCATTAAATGGACCTGTTTCCTAGAGTTGCTGAAATTCCCTATATTTAGTATGTAAAGTCTTTTATATCATTTTCTAGCTTAACGAATTTTTGTTAATTGTCATGTTATATTGTTTAGGTTACCATTAAAATATAAGTGCTTGTGGGTTGGGTCTTTCTGTCTATGTGTATTAGTATGCCTGGGGGCACTTCCTGCCTCTTGCCTACAACCTCTCTGCTTCACTTCACCTGTGATCGTATTTGTTAGGACTTCTCTTTTCAGCAACATTGCAAGCTATTGATTGGTTGATTGCAACATTGATGGTGCAACACCTTTATCAGACCCTCATAGAGTATTTAATAGTGCCGATTCCTTCTTATGGAAATAAAAAAAATAGAAAAATCAATTACATATTAAAGAATTTTATTAATATGTAGAACTTGTACAGAATATAAACACAAACATGAAATTAATTCAGCCTGAACCAAAGAGTGAAAAATGAAATATGTAAATAAGTATAGTGACTGAAAGCTAATAAATAAATATAAAGAGTGGATGGATGGAGGTCCGCAGTACCGTTGTTCCAGGAACTTAGCTATGAATATTTTGGGGTTTGGAACGCTGAACCGGTGTTGATGTCGTGTGATCACTGATGGTCATGACTGTTGTGACTCCTGAAGAAAGTAAAGTGACCAACAAGTGCAACGATTCTGTAGAACTGAGGTCCTGTGATCCTCTGGAAATCCGTCCGAAGCAGGATAGTCACCAGTCGTTAACCATCGTTTGTAGGGTAACAAGTGGAGAACGACTGTATTACGGTATGATGATGCAGGGTCTAAGCCAGGAGCGGAAGAGGGACTGCAGAGTTCCTTTAAATCAGCGGTGGGGAACCATTTTTCTGCAAAGAGCCATTTGGATATAGTATAAGGTCATTCGCTGCCCATACAAAAAGGTCATTCGCGGCCCATACAAAATTATCAACTTTAAAAAAATTAGCCTGCTATATTTGGTCAAACATTTAATTAACTCACGCCTAATGTGATGGCTGGAACGGTTTCTTATTGGTGAGGTATGTAATGTTAATTGGTATTGTTGATGTTGCTACTCGCAACTGCTTTTCCAGGTTTGCGTCGGTCAGTCTGGAACAGAGTCGACTCTTTGTGATGGTAAGTTAAGTTTTGAAAAGAACTGCTCACAGCAGTAAGTTGTTCCAAACACAGATGCATATTTCAATGCATGTTTCCTCAAAGTGGTAAATTCATCATTGCTCATGTAACGTTTATGGCACTCAAGCAGTGGGAGGTTGTTCTAGTTAGCTTTCAACTCATCACTTTGCAGCTGAATGATTTCATGTTGTATGTTATCAGGTACATCAACTGGTTACACATTGAACGGTGTACCAATGATGTTCAATTCCATTTGTTTACTTTTCACGTCCCTGAATCTATCATTAAATGCCTCAATTAGTTTCACACATTTGCCAGTATATTCAAGTGTCGCTGAAGACTTTTGTAACATGTACACTGCCAGCCTGTCTGGCACTGACTGTCCTCTGAGTCTGTGTCAGTGTCATACACCGACCGCTACTTACTTCACTTAAACGTAAAAATTAATACTGTTCCTGATATCAACTGAAAATCTATCGGTATTTTTGTCAGTCGAGATAATAGTCAAACCATACCACGGGCGGGATTTGAACCCGCGGTCAGAGAGTCTCAGAACTCCAGACCGTCGCGTTAGCCAGTAGACCAGCTAGCTTCAATAAGATTCGTCCAAGTAGTTGTATTTCTACACCATAGGAAGGTTAGCATAGGCCACCACTGTGACCACAAATGCAAGTTTTTACAGACGAATCTCCAGCTAGCGTGGCCGTGACGAACTCTAGCTCAAGTCCCTTCAAAGCCGTCAACATGACTCACGAAATCGTAATGACACGATTGCGGGTTAAAATCCCGCCCGTGGTACGGTTTAGAACATAAGAACATAAGAACGAAGGAACACTGCAACAGGCCTACTGGCCCATGCGAGGCAGGTCCAAATCTCCTACCGGCTTAAGCCAATGCACCCAACCTAGTCAGGTCAGGTCACATTGACTTAAGGGAGGAACACGGCAACCGTCCTGGTAGCACAAGCTATCAGGTCCAAGTCACACCCACCCACATCTACTCATGTATTTATCCAACCTATTTTTAAAGCTACACAACGTTCTGGCCTCTGTACTTGGGAGTTTGTTCCACTCATCCACAACTCTATTACCAAACCAGTAATCTGAATTTTTCCAACTTAAAACCATTGCTGCGAGTCCTGTCTAGGCTAGATATTTTCAGCACACTATTTACATCCCCTTTATTTATTCCTGTCTTCTATTTATACACCTTGCTTGCAATCGTGTCATTACGATTTCGTGAGTCAGATAATAGTCAAAATAATTTCACTAGAATTGAAATTATTGCTTTAGAAATAATTAAGAACATATTAATGTTAATAATAATAATAATAATAATAATAATAATAATAATAATAATAATTATTATTATTATTATTATTATTATTATTATTATTATTATTATTATTATTATAGTACTAAAATAAAAATTATGATAAATACTACTACAATTACTACTACTATTACTACTACTACTACTACTACTACTACTACTACTACTACTACTTACTACTACTACTACTACTACTAACTAATAATAATAATAATAATAATAATAATAATAATAATAATAATAATAAATAATATGAATATGAATAACACACAAAACTTACTTGAGACAATCCCTCCAACCTTTCCTGGGACGACCTCTGCCCCACCTTCCTTCTACTAATACATTTGGTCGCCTTGACAGTAGCAGAGGCGGACGTGTCTCTGGTGCTCCTCAACACTTTCACTTGTGTGATTGGTCAGTGTGAACCATGATAGTGAGTCTGAGGAAGCGTGTTAATACAATGAGCATAGAGCTACTGAAGGGGGCCATAACACTGAATATGTTGTTACCAGCCGTCATCAAGACCACATAGGGGACAAACAACGAGTCGCTCTATGGTGTAGCACTCAGTTGGGCCACCGGCCAGATTGTGAAGTTACTGTCACCCCAAGATATGCTGATGGAGGTTAATGACGATGTTAGAGTGCACCTAAATGACGTGTCGAAGCAATACACAAGGGTCAAACTATGCAATGCGCCCTTTGAGGTTGATGAGGGAGACTTACGTCAGGTGTTCCCTAAATTATGAACCATATATGTCACCCGACGAGGTACGTGGGCGACTGATGTTTACACGGAGTTACCGGAAAGAACGTACTCTCTGAAGATGTCGTTAACATACGTCGTGCCGTCATATGTAATCCTACCGGACTTACGATCGCAGGTGATGGTGCCCTATGCTGGGCAACGGCGCACGTGTCGGATTTGCGAGGGGTATGATCAAAAGGCTGTTGAGTGTTCTCGTTGGAAGAACCAACACTGTGCACAGAATGGACATTTCGGAGAAGGAACGAGCATTAAGGCCATTGGGCGTATCGCGCCAGTGAGGACCGGGAGAAGACAGTGTTGAATGATTGGGTTCGTGCTCTTCCTGAGTAGGAGGACGTAGCGTTGGGGAAGAGTTGGGAAAAGCGTTAAGGGATATGTTTTCCCCCCTCCCCAATCGGAAGGGGTGTCACCCATACTTGAGGAGGTACCTAACACCCCTTCTTGTGAAGGAGCTGCAGTGAGAGCAGAGGTACCGTCCCTTGCTCCTGTGCTGAGTGAGGTGAGGCTCCGTGTTGTAGTGACAGATGTGGATGTACATCGGGATGCATCGATTGAAGTGCGTGTGGTGGGGGACACTCGCGCCCAGAAACGCGCAGCAACAGCACCTGATACAGATGATGTTATAACAGGGGCACAACGCCCTGGTACAAAGTCATGGGTAGAAATCGCAAGTGGTTCTGGGGCCATGAGGAACAAATACCACAGTGTTAAATGACCCACGAAATCGGGGCTTGTGGTAAATTGTAATGTTCTCTCTAGGCTGGAATGCTGCTTTATATTAACATCTCCGTTCAAAGCAGGTGAAACTGCAGATCTAGAGAGTGCACAGAGAATCTTTACTGCACATATAAGTTACGTAAAACACCTTAAGTACTGGGAACACTTGGAAGCACTTGACATGTCCTCACTGGAACGCAGGCGAGAGAGATATAACATAATATACACTCTGAAAAGTGTCAGGGGCCTAAGATTGTTCAACAGCCTCCCACCAGGCATAAGGGTAATTACCAACAGACAAGGCTGCCTTTTAAGAGGGAGCGGTGCCGGATCAGCCAGGCTGTTTTGTATGTTGGGCTGCATGCGGCCAGTAGTAACAGTCTGGTTCATCAGGCCCTGATCCACCGGGAGGCCTGGTAGTGGACCGGACTGCGGGGACGTTGATCCCTGGAATACCCTGCAGGTAGACTCCAGGTAGAGGTATTCCTGACAAAGCTAAGGGTGAAGTCTGTCAACATGGCAAACCACCTTGTGTCTAGGCCTCGGGTGTATGACTTAATGTTACTAGGCTATGTGTGTTGCACCAAGGCACTGGTTTGCTGGGTTTATTTGCAGGTTTAGGGTGGATGTAGTTTTACTTCTTTGTGTAGTTGATGTTGATTAACCACGTGAGAGTGGACATGGGTTTAACTGGTTGGTGTTGGGGGTGTAAGTTGATGTTGATTAACCACGTGAGAGTGGACATGGGTTTAACTGGTTGGTGTTGGGGGTGTAAGTTGATGTTGATTAACCACGTGAGAGTGGACATGGGTTTTATCTGGTTGGGTGTGTTGGGGTGTAAGTTGATGTTGATTAACCACGTGAGAGTGGACATGGGTTTAACTGGTTGGTGTTGGGGGTGTAAGTTGATGTTGATTAACCACGGAGAGTGGACATGAGTTTAACTGGTAGGGGTGGGGGGATGGGGGTAAGTAGAACTGTAGGATGTATGTGTTCGACTAGTATATTATGTTCTTGATTCTGTTGAACTGTGTTTCGAGGTCAAGTGTAGGTTGTGTTAGGTTTGTCTTAGCGCAATTCTGTACTGTATGTTTACTCAGTGGACTATAGTGGTACCAGTGTTAAGTTCTTCCTTATAACATGTAACTCTGAATGTACATTGTATGATTTTTATAGAGTGATCCGTTTATGGTTTAGTGTTTAATGCTTTCAGATTTATGTTTAGGCATGTGACAGTGTGTGTGTGTGGTGTGTGTGTGTGTGTGTGTGTGTGTGTGTGTGTGTGTGTGTGTGTGTGTGTGGAGGGAGAGTGTTAGAGGCGTCTGATGTTAGCAACAGTATTACGTAAACCTGTCATGTGTGACACAGGTTTTTTAGAGGTTGGATGTACGTTGTGTTGTTAGGTCAGTATTAGTGCCATTATGTGAAGTGTCTGTAATTAATGGACTGGAGTTGTACCAGTGAAGATTCTTTGTTCATATCCAGTATCATTGTACCATATTGTTATACGTTAATACCTTTATCTGCATTTTGTACATAGTTTTAAATAACATATAAAGAAACAGCTACTTATACGCTCTCCAATTCATTCTATTTCGTATCATTCTCTCTAAATGTCTGAACAACCTATTTATCCATCGTGATGATACCTTTAAAAACCATCCACCAACTTATTATCTCATTCTAATTGTAATTATAAAATCAATTATATTATTAATAATAATAATAATAATAATAATAATAATAATAATAATAATATTTTTGTTATTATTGTTAATATTCTTCTTCTTCTTCTTCTTCTTATTATTATTATTATTATTATTATTATTATCATTATTATTATTATTGTTATTATTATTATTATTATTATTATTATTATTATTATTATTATTATTATTATTATTATTATTATTATTATTATTATTAATAATATTATTTGATATAGTAGTAGTTATAGTATTAATACTACAATTAATATTAATAAATTTTAGGAATTATATGTCATCAAATAAACATGTTTGTTGTGTTGCAGGTATCACAGCTCTTCACACAGCAGTTGTGAAGGGTTATGATGATTGTGTTAAGATGCTGCTTGATGCTGGTGCTGACGTCAACTGTCAGGATGATGATGGCAGGACACCACTATACTATGCTGCTGAGAACAACAATGTTGATATTGTTCAAATGTTATTAAATAATTCACTCTGTGATCCCAGTAACAAAGGTAACAATCACATCACGGAACTATGTAGTGAAATTAATAATGATTATTATGTTGATTTATATGGATGGTGTTATGTCCATGTTTGTGCTGTAGTGACTTAGTCTAGGGTGTGAGTGTTTGTGTGTTATGTCCATGTTTGTGCTGTAGTGACTTAGTCTAGGGTGTGAGTGTTTGTGTGTCTGTGCGTGCACTCATCTAGTTGTGACTGCTGAAGTCGAGTCACAGCTCCTGGCCCGCTTCTTCATTGGTCGGAGGGTTATCCACCCAGATTAACCCAAGAAGTCAGTGCGTCATCGAGGACTGTCTAACTTATTTCCATTGGGGTCCTCAATCTTGTCCCCCAGGATGCGACCCACAGCAGTCGACTAACACCCAGGTACCTATTTGCTGGTAGGTGAACAGGACAACAGGTGTAAGGAAACACGTCGAAATGTTTCCACCCGCCGTTAATCGAAACCTGGCCCTCCGTGTGTGAAGCGAGAGCTTTACCCACCAGGCTACTCTCCCTGCTCCATGAGCTTTACCATACCTCTTCTTAAAGCTATGTATGGATCCTGCCTCCACTACATCCATTCCCAGACTATTGCACTTCAAAAACATCTCTGTGACTGAAGAAATACTTCCTAACATCACTGTGATTCATGTGAGTCTTCAACTTTCAATTGTGACCCGTTGCTGCTGTGTCCCATCTCTGGAACATCCTGTCTCTGTCCACCGTGTCGATTTCTCTCAGTATTTTATATGTCGTTATCATATTCCCCCTTTCTCTCCTGTCCTCCAGTGTCGTCAGGTTGATTTCCCTTAACCTCTCCTAATTGAACATGCCCCTTACCTCCAGGACTAGTCTTGTTGCAAATCTTTTCACTTTTTCTAATTTCTTTACATGCTTCACAATGTGTGGGTTCCAAATTGGTGCTGCAGACTCCAATATAGGTCCCATTTACAAGGTACACAGAGTCCTGAACGAATCCTTATTGAGATGTCAGAATCCTATTCTTAAGTTTGCTAGGCGCCCATATGCTGCAGCAGTTATTTAGTTGATGTGCGCCTCAGGAGATGTTCCCTGTGTTATGCTCACCCCTGTCCTTTTCCTTGAGTGATGTTTGCAGTCTTTGGCCACCGAGTCTCTATTCTGTCTGTGGTCTTCTATGCCCATTCTCGATCGTCATATCTTGGCATCTGGGGGATTAAATTCAACGACCCAGTTACTGCACCAGGCTTTGAGCATGTCGAGGTCTTTTTTTGTAGTGCTGTACTCACCTGCGTGCGTGTGTGTACTCACATAGTTGTGGTTGCAGGGGTCGAGTCATATACATGTATCTGTGTGTGTGGGTGTTTTTTTGAGTGTGTTTAAGTGTACTCACCTAATTGTACTCACCAGTTGCGGTTGCAGGGGTCGATTCACAGCTCCTGCCCCGTGTGTGTGTGTGTGTGTGTGTGTGTGTGTGTGTGTGTGTGTGTGTGTGTGTGTGTGTGTGTGCGTACTCACCTATTGGTACTCACCTATTTGTTTGTGGTTGCAGGGATTGAGTCAAACCTCCTGGCCCCACCTCTACACTGATCACTACTAGGTTTCCTCTCTCCCTGCTCCATGAGCATTATCATATCTCATGATAAAACTATGCATGGTTCCTGCCTCCACTACATCACTTGCCAAACCATTCCACTTCCTGACAACTCTATGACTAAAGAGAAATTTTTGACATCTCTTTGATCATCTGAGTCTTCAGCTTCCAATTGTGACCACTTGTTTCTGTGTCGCATCTCTGGAATATCCTGTCTCTTTCCACTTTGTCAATTCCTCGCATTATTTTGTATGTCGTTATCATGTCTCCAGTGACCCTTTTGTCCTCCAGTGTAGTCAATCCAATTTCCCTTATTGTTTGTTTATAGGACATTCCCCATAGCACTGGAACTAGCATTTTTGCAAACATGTACTTTCAGGTGTGGGTTCAAAACTGGTTCTGCATACTCCAGTATGGGCCTGACGTACACGGTGTAGAGAGTCTTGAACGATTCCTTACTTAGGTACTGGAATGCAATTCTCAGATTTGCCAGGTGCCCATTTGGTGCATCAGTTATCTGGTTGATGTGCACTTCAAGAGACGTGTTCGATATTATGCTCACCCCAAGATCTTTTTCCTTGAGTGAGGTGTGCAATCTTTGGCCACCTAGCCTATACTCTGTCTGCAGTCATCTTTGCTCTTCCTCGATCTTCATGACTTTTCATTTGGCGGAGTTAAATTTCAGGAGCCAGTTGCTGTACCAAGCGTCCAGCCTGTCCAGGTCTCTATGTTCTCCTGACTGATTCTCATCTGATTTAATTCTCCTCATTAACTTCACATCATCTGCTAACAGGGATACTTCTGAGCCTATCCCTTCCATCATGTCATTCACATATACCAAAAATAGCACTGGCCCTAGGACTGACCCCTGTAGAAGCCAGTTTGTGTCAGGCCCCCACTGTGATACCTCATCACGTACATGTCTGGTTGTTGCCTCCTTGTCAGGTATTTTCTGATCTATTGCAGTGCCCTTCCTGTTATACATGTTTGATCCTCTAGCGCTTGCACTAATCTCTTTTGAGGTACTGTGTCTATGGCCTTCTTGTAGACCAAGAAAATGCAATCAACCCACCCCTATCTCTCGTGCCTTACTTCCGTTACCTTGTCATAAAACTCCAGTAGGTTTGTGACACAGGATTTGCTTTCCATGAATCTGTGAGGGTTGTCGTTTATAAGCTTGTTCCGTTCTTGGTGCTCCACCACTCTCCTCCTGATAATCTTCTCCATGACTTTGCATACTATACACATCAGTGACACAGGTCTGTAGTTTAATGCCTCGTGTCTCTCTCCTTTCTTAAAAATTGGGACTACATTTGTCATCTTCCATATGTCAGGTAGTTGCCCAGTTTGAATGAATGCGTTGAAGGTTTTTGTTAGTGGCACACAGCATCTTTGCTCCTTCTCTAAGGACCAACAGAGAGATGTTGTCTGGTCCCACCGCCTTAGAGGTATCAAGTTCCCATAGCAGCTTCTTCACCTTCGCCTCGGTTGTGTGTATTTCATCCAGTATTTTTTGGTGTATCCTTATTTGTGTACTTCCCAATTCTGACTTCCTGGAGTCCTTCCTGTCTCCGCTGTAAATACTCGTTTAAATCGCATTTTGAGCTCCTCACATACCTCTTGGTCATTTCTTGTGAACTCCCCACCATCCTTCCTCAGCCTGATTATCTGGTCCTTGACTGTTGTTCTCCTGATGTGGCTATACAACAGCTTCGGTCAGACTTAGCTTTCGATGTTAATTCATTTTAATTATTTTTGCTGAACCTCCCTTCTTATTTCTGCACATTTTTTTTCTTGCTCCTCAGCTAATCTCTTCACTTTCCTGGAGCCTTTGTCTTCCGAAATTTTTCCATTCTATGGTGCACTTAGTTTTTGCCTCCCTACACTTTTTGGTGAACCATGGAGTCGTTCTGGTCTTCCTATTATGTCTGTTTCCCTTGGGAACAAACCTCTCCTCTGCCTCCTTGTAATTTGCTGTCATATAGTCCATTATTTCTTATACTGGTTTTCCTGCCAGTTATCTTTCCCACTGAATGCCTTGCAGGAAGTTCCTCATGCCTGTGTAGTTCCCCCTTTTGTAGTTTGGATTTTCCCATCCTATTCCTGATACCCTCTTCACTTGTAGCTCAACTATGTCATCAAAGCACAGACCCACATGACTGCTAGCTTCAAGAGGCCTTTTGTACATGTTCTCGATATCCGAACTACTCAAGGTGAATGCTAGGTCCAGTCGTGCTGGATCATCCTCAGATCTCTCTCTCTTGTAATGTCTTTAACATGATGATGCACGAGGCTTTCCAGTACAACATCCATCATCATGGCTCTCCATGTGTCGGGACCCCTATGTGTGTGTGGGTGTACATGTGTACTCACCTATATGGGGTTGCAGGGGTCGATTCATAGCTTCTAGTCCTGCCTCTTTACTGGTCGTTGCTAAATCACTCTCTCCCTGCTCCATGAGCTTCTTCATACTTCTTCTTAGAGCAATGTGTGGAACTTGCTTCCACTACTTCTCTCTCCAGATTATTCCACTTCCTGACAATTTTAAGGCTAAAGAAATACTTCCTAACATCCCTGTGACTCGTCTGGGTTTCAGCTTCTAATTGTTGCCCCTTGTTCCTGTATCCCACCTCTGAAATATTCAAGCCCTGTCCACCCTGTCATTTCCTCTCAGTATTTTATATGTCTATATGTTATTTTCCCATTATCTCTCCTGTCTTCTAGTATCAAGAGGATTAATTCCCACAAACCCTCCTCGTAAGACATACCTCGCAGTTCCAGGACTAATCTTGTTGCATGTTTTTGTACTTTCTCCATTTTCGTAACATGTTTGACTACACGTGGGTTCAATACTGGTGCTTCATACTCCAGTATAGGCCTGACGTACACGGTGTACAATGTCGTGTATAACTCCTTACTCAGGTTTCTAAATGCTAATCACAGGTTTGTCAAGCGCCCATATGGTGCAGCAGTTATTTGATTGATATGTGCCTCAAGGGACATGTTCGTTATAATGCTTACCCCAAGACCCTTTTCCTTAAGTGACGTTTCCAACCTTTGATACTCTATCCTGTACTCCGTTGTGTTCTTCTATGTCCTTCCCCAATCTTCAACTGGGGTTCAACTCCAGGAGCCATTTGTCAGATCAGACTTGTAGTCTGTCCAGATGCCCTTGTAATCTTAACTGATCCTCGCCCGCTTGCATTCTCCTCAACAGTTTCACATCATCAGCGAACAGTGACACTTCTGAATCTATTCCTTCCATTATATCATTCACATATACAAGAAACAGCATCAGACCTAGGACTGACCCTTGTGGAACCCCACTCGACACATGCACCCACTCTGACTCACCATCACGTACCATCATTCGTTGTTTCCTTCCTGTCAGGTATTCCCTAATCCATTGCAGCTGTTTCCCTATTTTTCCAGCCAGCTCCTCTAATTTTTGCATCAGTCACTTGCGTGGTACTGTGTCAAAAGCGTTCTTGTAGTTCTAAATGATGCAATCCACCCATCCCTCTCTCCTGTCTTGCTTCTGTTACCTTATCGTAGAACTCAAGTAGATTTGTGACACAGGATTTCCCATCTCCGAATCCGTGTTGACTGTCATGTATGAGCCCAATCTTTTCAGTGTGTTCCACTACACTTCTCCTGATAATCTTTTCCATGACTTTACATACAAGTCAGTGACACTGGTCTGTAGTTTAATGCTACCTGTCTGTCTCCTTTCTTAAAAATTTGAACTACACTCGCTGTCTTCCACTCCTCAGGCAACTGCCCAGAAATAGAATTAAGGAAGGATCAGCAGTTACGTCGAAGGATCAGTTATGTAAGGAAAAGTGGGAATACAAATATAAATTTATATGTAATGTGGATAAAACAAAGTTTTGTGATACGAAAATTCGATTATATTAAGTGTTTTATGAAAATGTCAATGATAAAGCAGGAAAAACTGTATGAGAGAGTGTAGTAGATAAGTTTAGGGTACCATAGATAAATGATAAAGAAGGGTTTAAATTAAACTTTGCATTAGAAGGAGATTGTTAAAAAGTGAATAAAAAAAGGATAATCAAGTACACAGTATACAACTAGAGTGTAATATTTCATCTATATATTAGTAGATGACAGGACGATGTGTAGACATGTGCATGTGCTTGTGTTTAGAGTGACCACAAATAAAGAAGTAACATTGCCACAGCACTATAATATTACCTATGTTAAACACGTCTAAATCACAGCCACCTACACTTACTTACTCATGTACTTGTCTAACCTGTTTTTAAAGCTGTTCAAACTTTTCAGCTTCATTTACTTTACTTGGGAGTTTGTTCTGTTCATCCACAACTCTATTACCAAATCATTGCTTCACTATATTCCTTCTAAAAAAATTCAAGCTTGATCCCATTGCTGTGAACCCTATTGTAGCTAGATATATTTAGCATATTTTTTTTATATTTATTTATTCGTGTCTTCCATTTATACACTTAATTCATATTCCTGCTAATTTCTACGCTTTTCTAGAGATTGCGTCCTTCTCTTTTTGTTTTCCAGCGTATTTATGTACATTCTGTTGTAGTGTAACTTGAACTGTCCAACATATTCTGGAGAGGTTCTACCTATAATATTCAGAGGTAAATTGCAAACTGAGGTCTCCTGATATTTATATTTCAAGGTATGAAGTCAATAATTCTTTTAACTTTATTGCTAACTCCAAATCTTTCAGCATTCAGAGTGACTTATTCAGTATATAGAGCAAATACTTATTCTCTTCACCATTGGATCAATCTATCATGATCTTCCTCTAGCGCTCTAGTGCCATCATCAGAATTAATTTGACAGCTTATAATAGTATAACCTGCAAACTTTATTATATCGCTATTTATTCCCTCATCTCTGTCTAGTGATTCTATTGACGAAGATCATAAGTTTAATAGCATAGGAGTCTGCGACTACGACTATTTTCTTAATAATAAAATGTGATCAGAGTATATTTATTCCCCAGATAATTTAGGTCAAATTAAAATGATCCCAAATAGATGAAGAGGAAACTTAAACAAGAGTTAAGTGAGAAAACAGGAACTCACAGGTGTATCAAAAGGAAAGAGGAGATAATCTTATTAACCAAAACATTAATATTAAGAGAGAGATAAAGAAGGGAATTACAAAGACTAAAAGCCACTATGAAATTAAAGCAAACAGGGAATCAAAGACTTCCTAAAGGGTCCTTACAAGTGTTTAGGACATAGATCAGAGAAAAATAAGACCACTGAGAATGAAGGCTCAGCAATTTATTTATAATGAGCAGGAAATGTGTTATATTTTCAATGATTATTTCTTGTCGGTCTTTTTACAAGAAGACAAATGATATCCCAGTAATGAGTAATTATTCAGTACCTGGAAAATAACAAGTTAAGTAATATTACTATCAAGAGGGATATTGTTATCAAAAAAGAACACAAACTAAAATAAAATAAGTCCCTTGGCTGTGACGAACTGTTTTCAAGGATATTTAAAGAGTACAAACGAGAAGTTAGTCAATTGCTAGCGACTCTGTTTAATGTATCTGTTCAAACTAGTGTTGTGAAGACGTGGAACATGGCTAATGTAATTCCTATGTTCATATCACATAATAAATCAATTTCATTGTATTATCGCCTAGTAAGCCTGACGTCAATTTTATGCAAAATATTAGAATAAATTTAAGCTGATATTTTCTGAAGTCATCTTAATGAGCATAATTAGATTAGTGAATCACAAAATAGATTGACAAGAGGTCGTTGCTGCCTAAAAATTTTACTAACATTCTTTAATAAAACATTCGAGATATTAGACCACGATTAAGAATATAATATTGTTTATTTGTATTTCATTAAGGGCTCACATATGATTGTTGAGGAATATGAGGTACTTCTAACAAGTACCGATACATGGCTGACTAATAGAAAGCTTAGAGTTTGCATTAATAATGTGAAGTTGAATGAGGACCGATCACAACATGTTCTTAATTTACCACCTTAATGACTCTGATGAAGAAGAAAAAAGAAATAACATTAATAAATTCACTGATGACGAAAAAAATACCATTGACCTTCAGGAAGACTTCAACAAATTAATGTTATGATCTGGAAAGTGGCAGATCTGGAAAGTGGCAGATCTGGAAAGTGGCAGATCTGGAAAGTGGCAGACCTGGAAAGTGCACTTCACTGTGCACAAGTGAAAAGCCCTGATCTTCAAGAATGAAAATTTCCCCCATTGTTATAAAGTAGCTGATGTGGAGCTTGAGGAATAGAAGCAAAATCTTACCTATGGAAAAAGGTTGGGAATAGTCAATTTTGAGGACTTTCAACGAATGAGCCAGTAGGCCTGCTGCAGTGTTCCTCCATTTTTTATGTTCTTATTCTCTCATCTATGTCATTTATGCATGTTGTCAGCAACAAAGGCCCAACACTAGTGACGCATTCCCACTCTTACCTTTTTATGTTAATGCAAACTCTGTTGCCTATGTGTCAACCACACGTGTGTCCAAGAAATTAAATTTCTCTCGTATTCCGTGTGTCTCTACGTTCCTTAGCAATCTCAGGTGTGGAACTCTATAAAAGGCCTTAGTGAAGTCAATATGCATAATATAATATTCCTTACCATAGTCCACCATAATCTTTTGCCTGGTGGCAAATGCTCTCTCTTCACACGGTGAGGGTCCGGGTTCGATTCCCGGCAAAGGGGTGGAAACATTGGCGTGATTCTTTACACCGGTTGTCCAGGCTCATTCATCAGTAATAATGGGTATACATAAGAGTGGCAGCAAGCAGCAACAAGGTTGCTCATATATCTTGCAGTCCCCTGGGTTTATCCGAACTCCAGTGATGGCCTAATTGCAAGTGCTGCTGCAACAACATGCAAGGAACCTTTAGTGACATGTAAACTGACGGTGACGACAACGAAATGGACAAAATATGACAAAGGAGGGACCAGCATTCAAGTACCAGACCTGCTGCCAAACGTGAACCAGATATGAGACATTTTCCTCTACATTGAAATAACTGACCTCCATATCAACTTCTCCAGTGTTCAACGGGAAGACAACATGGCAGAAAACCTAACAACAAAACTTTAAGGAAATGACAAGTCTGTAGGACTTTTTTCCCTCGGTGCCAAACGAGGGAAATAATTGAGCATTTAAACATGGCTGACTGGCATCCAAACACCAGCTACTGCCAGACGTACAACTAGTGAAGTGACGTTCTCATCTATACTGACGTTCATCTGTACTGACAGTAGCATCATATCTGCACCATCATCATATCACCTGTACCAGTGTTAACGAGAGGGAATCACAGGAGACGTCGAAATGTACAATACAAAACTCCAAGGAAACTATCATACAACGGTTATCCCTCAGTGCCAATCGTGGGAAAGAAGTGAATAGTTAAACAGCCAAGGTTAATGTATTAGTAGGTGACCTATATTCAGCTGACCAGTGTACAGTGAGAGAATCATAGCAGAAAACGCCAAATATATCTATAAAACTCAAGGAAACTCAGGTTGTAGGTGGCGTTTTCTTCCCTCAGTGCTTTTAAAAATGGCTGAGTCAGAAGACCATGTCAGGCAGTCAACAACACCACACAATCCCCGTGAAATGGAATTGAGGGGGATTTGGACGGATAAAACCATTGATTAAAACTTTCTGGTCCTGCCAGAATGGAAATGAGTTAGAAGTGTAATAGTGAAACCGTACTGTGAAGTGAGGCGTGAAGGGAAGTGTGAAATAAGGGATAAGTGAAGAGGGTTTGTGAAGTAAAGTTATACCTGGAGTTACCTGGAGAGAGTTACGGGGGTCAACGCCCCCGCGGCCCGGTCTGTGACCAGGCCTCATGGATAAGAACATAAGAACGAAGGAACACTGCAGCAGGCCTACTGGCCCATGCGACGCAGGTCCAAGTCTCCTACCGGCTTAAGCCAATGCACCCAACCTAGTCAGGTCAGGTCACCTTGACTTAAGGGAGGAACACGGCAACCGTCCTGGTAGCACAAGCTATCAGGTCCAACTCACACCCACCCACACCGACTCATGTATTTATCCAACCTATTTTTAAAGCTACACAACGTTCTGGCCTCTATAACTACTTGGGAGTTTGTTCCACTCATCCACAACTCTATTACCAAACCAGTACTTTCCTATATCCATCCTGAATCTGAATTTTTCTAACTTAAAACCATTGCTGCGAGTCCTGTCTAGGCTAGATATTTTCAGCACACTATTTACATCCCCTTTATTTATTCCTGTCTTCCATTTATACACCTCAATCATATCCCCCCTAATTCTACGTCTTTCTAGAGAGTGCAGATTCAGGGCCCTTAGTCTATCCTCATAGGGAAGGTTTCTGATACATGGGATCAACTTTGTCATCCTCCTTTGTACATTTTCCAGAGAATTTATATCCATTCTGTAATACGGTGACCAAAACTGTGCAGCATAATCTAAATGAGGCCTAACCAAGGATATATAGAGTTGAAGAACAACCTGAGGACTCCTATTATTTATGCTTCTTGATATGAAGCCAAGGATTCTATTAGGATAAGTGAGGAGTGAAGAGGGTTTCAAGTAGATACCAGGAAATTTACTAATAATCAGTGGAGATTACTAGAGCAACTACTAGGGTTTGCTAGGTGACTGGAAAATAGAAATAAATATTGTTATGTCTGATTAAAAGAGCGAAGAGTGAAAATGGTAGGCGTTAGGGGGGTACAGGCTGCCATAATTATATTTATCTTTCTCCTGCAATTCCATGAAGAAAGAAATTAGTCATGGGGGATGGAAAAGGCGAATGGGGTCATAGCACCCTAGACAGTAAAAGCCCAACAGTTGCCATCGAACCAGAAACGTAAATGTCACTATCGCCGCAAGGTATAGCAACACCGCATACCCAAACAAAAACAGTGGCACACAGCTCTTATTGCAGCGCTCTTAAGTGATGATATCCAAATTAATCCAGGACCTCAAACTATTGTGCAGAGGCAAAACAGACAGATAAATGACGGTGTTAATGACGGTCTAGTAGCTAGGAATGATAACCTTAACCCATATGTAATGCATACATAGGTCAATGTGAGACAATATAGCCATTATTATTATCTCAAACACTACCAAACAGGTGCATACACTGTACTAAAGTACGCAAGAAAAACAGAAAAGACACCTTATGTAAAATGTGTAAGGGGTAGGTGCATAGTAATGGTGCCAGAATTCATTTCGTGTGTAACAAATGCACTTTGGCACAGTTACTCTATATATAGCAATGATGATTATAATTGTTTTATGAAAACAGGCCTTCACTTTATTCATGTCAACGCAAGATCACTTTTTCCAAAATTTGCAGAGATTAGGATTCTAGCTAAGAGAACTAGGGCGGCAGTTACATCCATCTCTGAATCCGGGTTTGATGATACTGTGACTGACGACGAGGTCAAAATAGAAGGTTACAATATAAAACGATTAGATAGGAACAGAAAGGGTGGTGGGGTATGTGTCTACATAAGAAATGACTTAGCTTACAACCCAAGACCTGATTTAAATAACAATAAACTGGATATTTTATGGTTTGAAGTGCTGCTTCCCAAGACTAAACCCATCTTAGTAGGAAAAAGTTAACGTCCTCCCACCCAGGACCAGTTCTTAGAAGACTTTTCCAGAGTCTTGTCCGGACTTGAAAACAATTGCGAGACAATAATACTGGACGACTTCAATATCTGTTTTCAGCAGTGAAACAACAAGCTATGCAAAAGGTATAAGCAAATTCTAGGTTTAAATAGTTGCACTCAAGTAATTAATACACTAACCCGGATCACACAGTTCTCAGCCACCCTAATTGACCACATACTCTGTAACCTCTGAGAACATTAGCCAGTCAGGCGTCATTACCACAGACCTTAGTGATCATTTCATCATTAACTGCACCAGGAAAACCACTAGGGATAGGATAGGCCTGCACAGGACAATAAAAATGAGGTCAACTAGAAACTACAGTAAAGAAACACTGGTAAATAGGCTGCACAACTGTGACTGGACAGAGATAACAAGTTGTACAGACGTAAACGATGCCTGGAAAAAATTCAAAACAATGTTCACTACCATCCTTGATAATATTGCAACAGTTAAAGAGGTTAGGATTAAACGAAGAACTGAACCCTTTATGACTACTGAGATATTAGATAATATGAAATTCAGAGACCAGCTGCTAAAATGATATAAAGCAAACAGACAGAATATTGCAGTACTAAATGAATTCCAAAGGTGAGGAACAGAGTACAGAGACTTATAAAAGGAGCAAATACAAAGCACTATTGCTCAAAAATTGAAGAGTATAAGCATAACCCCAGAAAGCTCTGGCAACAACTAAAACAGTTGGGGTATAGCCATAAACGAGTAGATAGGTCTAACATAGTACTAACTATCGATAACGAGGTATGCCACGAAACATCTAAGGTGGCAGATTGTTTTAATTCCTACTACACATCTGTTGCATCAACACTAGTAAATAAACTACCAGCTGCATCATATATCTTTAACACAGACTCTGATAAGTTTCAAAGATACTATACCAATAAAGGGGTAACCCCAAACAGTTGTTAACTAGTAAGTGTATCTCATGACTTTATTCAAAAAGAACTAAGCAGGTTAAACCCAACTAAGAGCACAGGCCCGGATAACATCCCGTCTAAGTTCCTAAGAGATGGTGCTTATGAACTGTCAATTCCTATTGCTCAAATAATAAATTTGCCCATCACCACTAATACCGTACCGGATGGGTTCAAGGAGGCCAGAGTTACTACTAACTTCAAGAAAAATAGTAGGTCTGATATAAGCAACTATATGCCTGTTAGTATACTCAGTATAATATCCAAAATTCTAGAGAGGGCGGTGTACTGTCAAGTAGTTAAGTACCTTAATGACAACAACATTCTCCATAGCTATCAATCAGGCTTTAGAAGATCTTACTCAACCGACACCTCCCTAATTAATCTGATGGATTACTTGAGAACTGAAATGTCAATGGGGAACCACATAGGTATGGTAGCCTTAGATCTGCAAAAGGCCTTCGATACTGTCAACCACATTATATTATGTAAGAAACTTCAAGCTGTCGGTATAGGTTCTGTAGACTGGTTTAAATCCTACCTTAGCAACAGGAGACAAATAGCCAAAATCAACAAAACAAAACGGAATCAGAACCCCTGCAGATAGCATGTCGAGTTCCCCAAGGTAGAATTCTGGGTCCCTTATTATTTCTATGATATGTTAACGACATGCTTATCAGTTTTATGTGCAAACTCCTACTGTATGCAGATGACAGTGCTCTGTTAGTGTCAGGTAAAGACGCACAAGATATAACTAATGTATTAACACTGGAACTGGAGTCCTGCAGCAAATGGTTAGTAGACAACAAACAATCATTACACCTCGGGAAAACTGAAGCCATTCTCTTTGGCACGAAACATAAACTGAGAATGGTAAATAATTTTAATGTCCAGTGTAATGGGGAGTCCATCACTTCAGTTTCCTCAGTAAAATATCTGGGAATCCTCTTTGACCCTTGCATGTCAGGAAAATTGATAGGGAACAGTGTAGTAAAGAAAGCGAATGCCAGACTGAAGTTCCTCTATAGACAAGCACAGTGTCTACCTACTGAAGCTCGCAGGACCCTATGTCTAGCCCTTATACAATGTCATATGGGCTACGCTTTCTCTTTATGGTACTCTGCCTTGACAAAAAAATGAAAGACTGCAAATCACCCAGAACAAAATAGTAAGATTCATCCTGGGCCTGGGACCAAGAGAACATGTAGGCCAGAATGAATTACAGCAGTTGGATATGCTGAATGTTGAAGACAGAGTAAAACAGCTGAAGCTAAATCATGTTTATAAAATTGCTCACAAACAGTGTCCAGAGTATGTTGCTGCCAATTTTGCCAAGGTTGGTAACCGAAGCAATCAAAGTATTAGTGGGAGAGAGCACAACTTTGTAGTACCCACAGTCAGTGGCCAGGCTTCAAACACCTTTTATTGTACAGCAATAAAGGATTGGAACAGACTGTCCACACATGTCAAAACCAGTCATAGCATGAACCAGTTCAAGAAGAGGGCTAAAAGGTGTCTGATGAATGTAGCGACAGAAAAGGAGGGAATGGTTTTTTATTTTTTTAGCTAACACACATGTAATTTTACCTTATTCCTATTAATGACCCTCGTGTAGTAGATACCTTTATATCATAATAATAAGTTAAGCATTCGTCGCTCAACCTCTGGGAGGATCAGACGTGAGCTGAGCCTGCCCTCTGCTGTCAGCCGGTGACAACTTGGTTTTCACAAAATGGCGCAGCAGGCAAGAAGGTTAAACACTGTCGGCATAGAAGTGGTGCGTGGGGCTGTGCATGCCCACTCAGCTCAAGCTTTATTACCTGCCATCATCAGGGATACATACGGCATTGCCAACGAAGAGCTGTATGGTGTAGCCTTGAACGGGGCATAAAGAATTTTTGTGAAATTTCGCAATGCAAGTGTATACGAAGACATAGTCGCCAGATTCCAAGATCTTTGTGTACCAGTGAATCCTGCAGTGACGGTAAGGCTACATGATGTGTCCTGCCATTATACATGGGTGAAGATCAGGAATGTACCCTTTGAGGCTGATGAGGCAGACCTACGTGCCGTCTTCGAGAAGTTTGGGATCGTTCATATGGCGACATTGGGGAAGTGGAAGGAAGGATCATATGCTGGGATGCCTGAAGGAAGTTTTTCCTTGAAAATGACATTGAGGCATCCCATTCCTTCCTACGTTTTCCTAGAAGACTTCAGGACTCAAGTAATGGTGACCTACGTGGGGCAACGATGTACCTGTCGCTTATGTGGTGCCTATGATCACATTGCTGCGCACTGTGTTAAACGACAGGGTACACAGGCGGATGAGCAGCATAAGGAGGCATCAGAGGACCTTGCGACGTTGAATTTGGCACAACCTGAGTCGATTTCCTTGAACAAGACTTGGAGTGTGGATGTCGAGGAGGCCACCTTGAGGGAGGAAGAGTGTGTAACTCTTCTGAGAAAGTCATGCCCTGCCGGGCAGGCACCGGAGACCAGAGATGTGGTGTCGCTTGGTGAGGACAGGGCCGTGGAGGCTACCATTGATTCAGTCCTCCACGACCTGTTAGGGACCCCAGGAGAGGTCACAGTTGAGGGGTTTGTGGGTGGCCTGGATACTGCTGGGGTTCCAGGTGGTGAGAAGGGGGGGGAGGCATGTCAGAGACCCAGGTTGAGGCTGGGTTGCAAATTGGCTCTGTGGTGAGGAAGTGCACGAGGATGGCTTTCGGGTGGAGGCTGGGAGAAAGGCTCGAGTGTCACTGAAGAGAGCGGCAGTGCCCTCGGATGTGGACGATGTGCTCTCTCCGGCACAGCATTCGGGCAAAAAGGTTTGGGCTGATTTGGTTGAGCATGGACCTGGGGGGTCCAGAGGCAAGGGGCATGTGAAAGCAGATCACAGAATGGTGATTGAAGATCAAGGGAGTATAAAGGGGAAGGGGGATAAAGGTGGTGTAGTATGTAAAGGAAAACCTCCATTGACAAATTCAAGAGTCTCTCTATAAATATTAATTGTCTGAGAAATTGTAGGAAGTTTCATGAGCTTCTTATTAGGTATGGTGTAGATGTAGTGTTTGTGCAAGAGCACAACCACAAGCTGGGTTGTATGTTGATGATTGAGGGGTATACTGTATATGTGGCACACTCAATGAGATTGAAAGAAGGAGTGGCTATTTTGGTGAGGGAGGCTAGCCCGTTTAGTGTACATCATTGTGAGGAGGGGGAGGGGAGGGTTATAAGAGTGGATGGGATGTGGGGAAGGGATAAAATGTCTTTTGTGTGTGTTTATGGTCCGGCGGAGGGGGACAGTCGAGTGAAGAAGGGATTTGTACGTGAAGTGTTGGTGTATCACTTAAGGTCGCTTCCACCATTAGCTGTGGTGGGAGGGGACTGGAATTGCGTCATACACCGCAGGGATGTGGAACCTAGGGGACCCAGGATATTGTTCTGGTGTTCTGAGGGACATGTTAACCGGGGTGGGGTTGGTGGATGTTAAAGGGGGGGGCGGCGTGGGAGGTGGAGCACACCCTTTGTGGGGCAGGGGTATGCTGCACGGCTGGACATGATATACGTGACAAGGAAAGCAGTGGTGCGGAGTGAAAGGGGTTTTGGATGTGTTTTTTTCTGATCATAGAGGTGTTTTGGTGGATTTGGGATGGGACGGTCGGCCGAACAGGTATAAGAGTTATTGGAAATTGAATGTTCGGTTGCTTCAAGATGTTGAGGGAGGGTCCTATTTGCACAATGGTGGAAAGGCTTATGGAAGGGGATGGAAGTCAATGGGATGTGTTGAGATGGGGGGATGTGACGGCGAAGACGGGTTCCAGGTTCTATGTCCGACAGGGACGGCACGAGAATCAGTTGGCTTATGGGCTTATTAGGTATCTTGGGGGGCAGTTAAGGGAGTATTATGAGAGAGGAAGGGAGGGATGGGACCCCCAGTGGCTGACATAGAGGGAGTGAAGGAACGCCTAAGGAAGTGCAAAATGAGAGGTTTGAGCAGCAAGGGCTTTAGGGGGTTGGATGAGGTCAAAATGGGGTGATAGACCCTCGGTATGTGTCCTGCGAGTGCAGGGGCGCCGGCGCATTGCAAGGAAATGATGGGTTTTTAGGGTTCTTGAGGACATGGAGGGTTATAGGAGGGACAAGATTTGGGGACAATGGAGGGGGTGGGAGGGTATGTTGATGCTTGGCTTAGTGCATTTTATGAGGAGTGTGGGTGTGAGAGGGGGGGCTTTAAGAGAGATGGGGGGATGGGTGCAGTGTGTGCTGGACAGGGACGACAGGGAACAGTTACAGGGGCCTATTGTGGAGGAAGAGGTGTGGATGGCTTTAATGAGTATGAGCAGGGGTAAGGCACCGGGATAGATGGGGTGCCTGCGAGTTTTTCATACAACATTGGGAGTATTAAAAGATTTTTTGGTGCATTTATTTAATATCATAAAAGAGAGGGGTGCACTGGGACCTTTGCAGGCGACAGCACTAGTAGTTTTGGTGCCAAAGGTTGAAAGTCAGTGCACAGTGAGAGATTACCGGATGATATCACTCATGTGTGCAGACTACAAACTTTTTGCAAAAATTTTGGAAAATCGTATAAAGAAAGTCATTGGAAAGGTAATAGTGAGGGGTCAATATGGGATTTCGGGGAGATCAATGTATGAGGTGCATGGGGTTACTAGAAGGTTTATTGAGGGTTCACAAGAGGGGAACGAGAGGTATTGGCGTTGGATTGGAGAATGGCGTATGACAGTGTCGAGAGGGAGGCTCTGTGGAGAATCATGGAGTTTACCTGGAGAGAGTTCCGGGGGTCAACGCCCCCGCGGCCCGGTCTGTGACCAGGCATGGGTTCGGGGAGGACTTTGTAAATTGGGCATGTACTTTATATCAGGGACCTGGGATGTGTGTACAGATTAATGGGCGGGTGGGCTTGCATGTGAAAATGGGCAGGGGATTGAGGCAGGGATGCCTGTTGTCACAAATATTATTTGCATGTTTACAGAATCCGTTTTATAGGGCAGTGGAAAGGTACATACAGGAGGGGGTATGGGAGGACATACGAGGTGGGAGTCCCGGTATCACAGGTTATGTTGATGACACAACTGTCCTAGTGAGTGGGAGGGAGGGATTGGAGGGTCTGGAGAGAGTTATAGATGTTTTTGGGATGGCAACAGGTATGGCAGTGAATGTGCATAAATCAAAGCTCATGAGATTGGGTGAATGAGATGGGCAGGAGGGCGGGGGTGGGGGGGTGAGGTGGTGTGTCGTGGACCAGGTGAAAATTTGTTGAGTTGTGTATATGGGTAATGCTCAGATGACGAGGGAGGTTAATTCAAAGGGTGTGGTAGATAGAGTATTGGGAAGATTGACAGGATTGCGGCCGACACATCTTATGCTACACCAGAGGGTCATTGTGGTCAATGTGCTTTTATACAGCAAAATATGGCATGTGGCAGCTTTGTACCCTTTGGTGCATGGGGATGTCCGGAGATTGTTGAGCAGAGTTTTCCGTTTTATCTGGGGTTCGGGATGTGATTGGTTGAAAAGGGAGGTGGTAACACTTCTGGTGGCCTTGGGAGGGCTGGGGTTAATTCACTTGGAAAGAAGGTTGAAGTGTGTATATGTGAAACATGGGTTTCTAAGGGTTCAGGGGGAGGGGAGTGGAGGGTTGGGGATGCTACAGGGAGATATTCGGAGATGGTGGAAGGGACAGGATTTGAGAGATGGTGAGGAGTTGTTGCATCTATTGATGATGGCCAGAGATCAGAGAAACATGCGGGTAGAGTCCACGGAGAGGAAATTATGGCCTAGGGTGGCAGTGGTAACGGAAGGAGTGTACCCGCTGTACGCAAGGGAAGACATTTGGGGTCGATTAAAAGGGTTACGCATCCGGCCACGTGTGAGGAAGGTAATGTATAGGTTTCTTCACGGAATATTGCCGTCTGGGGTTGTTTTACAAAATAGGTGAATAAGGGAAGGTGGTGAGTGTCAGGTTTGTGGGGTAGATGAATCAGCTTTTCATGTAGTTTATTTTTGCGAAAGCCTAGGTGTTGTGCGGGAATGGTTAGGGAAAGTAATCCGGTATGTGGGGGGAAAGGGTTGTCGGTTTAGATGTAGGTGGGCTAGGGGTAAAAGTTCAAAGGGCAGTGGCATACTTAGTGGTTGATTTCGTGTTTATATCATGGGCAATGAGAGACAAAGGGGCGGAGGAACGTAGGATGGCCTTTTATAGAACAAAGTGTCGCAACAGTGAAATATATGGTAGGAGGTGGGAGAGGGATTTCTCGGAGGGCTATAGAGACTTTCTTTTGAGGGATTTATGGACTTTATAAGCGGTCAGGGGTATGAACGGGCTTGCCTTCTCCGGGAGGGGGGTTGTGTGTGTTGCAGAGGTCGATTGTGTGTGTGTAGAATTGTGTGAGGAAAGGATGTTGAGGTGAGTTTTGAGTGTGACACATTAAGAGGTGTGATAGGTTTTCTCCAATAGGATTAACGCCAATTATTTGATAATCTACTGCTTCATTATACATATTGTGTGTGGTAATATTGATTTACGATAATGACATTGTAATTTAGAGATATTGCTTTAAAAAGAGTGAACTCTATGGAATTGGTAGAAGTTAATGAATCAGATTCGGTGAGGGAGTTGCCATAGTTGGTTCTTGCCGATGACACGATGCTTCCAGGAGATTCTGAAGAGTAGTTAAAAACTTGGTAGAAGTGTTTGTAATTGAATAAATAATTAAATCAAAAGTGAACACAGGAAAGAGCAAGGGAATGAGAATAAAAAATATTAGATAAAGAAGAATTGGGTATCAGATTCGAAGAAAGGGGTATGGAGGAAGCTAATGTGTTCAGTTATTTATGTGTGGAGTTGTGGGTGGACGGGTCTAGGAATCATGAGATGAACCATAAAATTGAAGAGGAAAAAAAGATAGGTAGCGCACTGAGGGATAGTTGGATAAAAAAATAGGGAGTGTTCGAGAGTACAGTCGTACCAACACAGTTGTATGTAGTGAAGATGATTTTGGAAGCAGTGGAGATATTGTGTTGTGAAAATATTATGTAGAGAATTTGTAGTTTGGAGGTTAGCAGAGGGTGCAAGGTTACTAAAGGTATTATCCAAGGGTCTCAGAATGAGTTGTTGTTGAGGCTGGATATTTAGAGTGGATGATAGAAAATGGGAAGATTTTGAGAGAGGATGGAAGGAGGGCGTAATGGAGGTTTTCAGTGTGAGTGGCTGACATCCAACAGGCGTGTGTTAGCTTGTTATATAAGAGGAGAGGCAAGTAATTTTGTTTTGTTAGAGTATGAAGAGTTGGAGGGAGTCAGGGGGTCTGGAAGTAATTTTGTTTTGTTAGAGTATGAAGAGTTGGAGGGAGTCAGGGGGTCTGAAGGAAACTGGTCAGCAGGAACTGAGTCCAGGACGTAGGGAGTACATTGCCTGCACTCTGTAGGAACGGTGATGTAAATAATAATAATAATTATAATAATGATAATAATAATAATGTTAATAATAATAATAATAATAATAATAATAATAATAATAATAATAATAATATTATTATTATTATTATTATTATTATTATTATTTTTATTATTAAAATTATTATAACTATTATTATTATTATTATTATTATTATTATTATTATTATTATTATTTAGCTATTCTTTGTTTGTAATATTTTTTTTATTTTAGAAATAATAAGAAATATTTGTGAAGAAACTAACCTATGATTGGTGTTGTTGTGGATGACACAGCTCTTACCATAGCAGCTGAGAAGGGGAATGAGGACATTGTGAAGACGCTCCTTCATGCTGGTGCTGACCCCAACTATATGGATGGATATCTCAGGACACTACTACACTACGCTGTTAGAAACAACCATGCTGGAGTTGTTCAAGTGTTATTAAATGATTCCCGTTGTGATCCCAATGTAAAACAAAAGACCGATTCCAACCTTTCATCTCGACCATCTAGATCCTGGAATAAAGGTACTGTGGTAATTGTTATATATTTCTAAACTACTTTATGAATCTTATTCTGATCTATATAAACTTTGTTATGCCCTTCTCTATTACCTTGTGTGTGTGTGTGTGTGTGTGTGTGTGTGTGTGTGTGTGTGTGTGTGTGTGTGTGTGTGTGTGTGTGTGTGTGTGTGTTGTGTGTGTGTGTGTGTGTGTGTGTGTGTGTGTGTGTGTGTGTGTGTGTTGTGTGTGTGTGTGTGTGTGTGTGTGTGTGTGTGTGTGTGTGTGTGTGTGTGTGTGTGTTGTGTTGTGTGTGTGTGTGTGTGTGTGTGTGTGTGTGTGTGTGTGTGTGTGTGTGTGTGTGTGTGTGTGTGTGTGTGTGTGTGTTGTGTGTGTGTGTGTGTGTGTGTGTGTGTGTGTGTGTGTGTGTGTGTTGTGTGTGTGTGTGTGTGTGTGTGTGTGTGTGTGTGTGTGTGTGTGTGTGTGTGTGTGTTGTGTGTGTGTGTGTGTGTGTGTGTGTGGTGTGTGTGTGTGTGTGTGTGTGTGTGTGTGTACTCACCTAGTTGTAGTTGCAGGGATCGAGTCACAGCTCCTGGCCCCATCTCTTCACTGGCCGCTACTAGTTCACTTTTCTCGCTCCATGAGCTTTATCATACCTCTTCTTAAAGCTATGTACGGATCCTGCCTCCATTACATCACTTCCGAGACTATTTCACTTCCTGACAACTCTGTGACTGAAGAAATACTTCCTAACATCCCTGTGACTCATCTGAGTGTTCATCTTCCAACTCTGACCAATAGTTGCTCTATTCCACAGGAATAAAAGGTTCCAGAGATGGAACATCCTATTCTGTCTGTGAGGTTCTTTGCCCTTCCCCGATTCTTATCACTTTCCACTTACCTGTGTTGAACTCCAGGTGCCAGTTGCTGGACCAGGCCTGTAACCTGTACAGATCCCTTACTAGTCCTGCCTGGTCCTCTTCCGAATGAATTCTCATCATAAATTTGACGTCTGCAAACACAGACACTTCTCTGTCTATTCCTTGCATCATGTCGTTCACGTACACCAGAAACAGCAATGATCCTAAGAATGACCCTTGCTGAACCTCGCTCGTCACAGGTGCCTACACCGACACCTCGTCGCGTACCATGACTCTCTGATGCTTTCTCTCAGTAATTCTCTGATCCATTGCAGTGCCTTCCCTGTTATACCTGCCTGGTCCTCCAGCTTTTGCACTTATGTACAGCTGTGTCAACAGCCTTCTTACTGTCCAAAAAATGCAAACTACTCATCCCTCTCTCTCTTGTCTTACTGCTGTCACCCTGTCATAGAACTGCAGTAGCTCTGTGACACAGGAGTTCCCGTCCCTGAATCCGTGCTGGTTGTCGTTCAGAAGCTCATTCCTTTTCAAGGAGTTCCACCGCTCTTCTAATAATCATCTCCGTGACTTTGCATACTATGCATATCAGTGGTACTGGTCTTCAGTTTAGTGCTGAATGTCTGTCTCCTTTTTCAAAATTGGGACTGCATTTGCTGTCTTCCATATTTCAGAGAGCCTCCCTGTTTCGATAGATATGTTGAAGATTGTTGTCAGTGGTACACAGAAAGCCTCTGTTCTTTCCTTTAGGCTCCACGGAGATATGTTATCTGGCCCTATCGCCTTTAGGGTATCTAGTTCGCTAAGCAGACTCTTCACCTCTTCCTCTGCTGTATGTACTGTGTCTAGCACTTGGTGATTGTGGCATGCAAAGAGTACGTAACCTTTGTTCGGCACATGTACACACCCTCATTGACAGGCTATCTCCCCCAACCAGCGAACCAGGGAACTAAGGGTTGACGATGGGACCCCATCGTTCAACCAATACCCAGGTTCCAGCCAATGAGAGAATGGTTTTCGCAATTGCAGAGGTGATGTGGATACCACTCACCTGTCTGCCCTTGTCATTCCCATTCTAGAGCTGGTTGAAGCACGGTCTGCTCTCTAGTGGCTTTTATTCTGCATTGCTTACCGTGGAGTGCACTAATATCTATTGTTGTACATAGCGTATATAGTGTACATACTTCTGTTCTAAATTGGTGAAGGATAATACAAGTCAAAAGTTTTTCTGCTGTGTTTATTTTGCTCCCTTTACACACAGGATAACAGGCCATTGGGACTCCAGGGTTGTAATAGTGATGTAACCCACCTCTCCATGTTTCTGGGGTCCTTCCGGTCTCCACTGTCAATACTTCTGTTTTCACTGTGAATACTTCTTCTCTGTCATTTCTTGTGATCTCACATCTTTCTTTCCTCAGCCTGATTACCTGGCCCTTAACTGTTGTTTTCCACCTGATGTGGCTGTACAACAGCTTGACTTAGCTTTTGTTACTATGTCATTTTCGTATTGTCGTTGGCCGTCTCTCCTTATTTGCGCATATTCATTTCTGGCTCTTCGACTACACTCATTGTTCTCTTGGCTTCTTAGCCTCCTATACTTCTTCCCTTCTCTAGCGCATTTAGTTTTTGGCCTCTGTACAACTCTGGTTGAACCATGGGCTAGCACTGGACATTGCTGGAGCTTTCGACCGGGTTTGGCACCAGGGCCTCTTAGCAAAACTTCAAGCACTGGGAATTTCAGGTTCTACACTATGTCTCCTCAATGACTACCTTCATGGTAGATCTCTAAGTGTAGTTCTCAATGGAACGGAATCAACAAGACATCCTATTGGGGCAAGTGTTCCACAAGGAAGCGTGCTGGGACCATTGTTATGGAATGTCTACTTCAACGACCTTTTTCATCTCATCTCTGAATCATAAGCATATGCAGACAACTGTACACTGCCATTCACTTATCCAAGAGAAGAAATGCCAGCTGCTCTAAGCTACATTAATCACCAGCTGAGAGCTATATCAGCTTGGGGAAATAGATGGCAAGTAACATTTGCACCTGAGAAAACGCAAATTATGATCGTCTCTAGACACCATGATGGTAATGCTGGTGCAGTAGTAAGGATGAATGGGAGGGTGTTGGCATCTGGAGAAGTTGATATCCTTAGGGTGAAATTTGACTCTAAACTAACCATAAAGAACCATGTTGTAAATCTTGCAAACAAGGCAGCCAGGAAGCTTACAGCACTTCGCTGTATCTCACATCTACTTGACAGTAGGGGTTGCAAGATTCTGTACGAGGCACAAGTACGGTCACACCTTGAGTATGCTCCACTTTCTTGGTTTGCCTGCCCCCTCCCCTCTCATCTGCGACTGCTTGACAGAGTAGAGAACAGAGCAAGACGTCTCATCTCTCGCCTGGACCCATCCTGGATAGATCTGTCATTTCAGCAGAGCCTTCAACATAGGAGGGATGTGGGTGGCCTTACTGTTAAGTATAAGGCAAATATTGTCAAAGTACCACACTTGGATCCACTTTGAGGACAGCGTGAAACAAGCTTTTATGCCACAAGAGGGGCAGAAAGCAGCAACTTCACTCTGGCTGTACCCTTCTCCAGAACATCACTCCATCTGAGATCATACATACCCAGGATGACTAGAGTATGGAACACATTCGTTCAGCATAATGATGTCACCGAGATAAAGTCAGTTGTTCAAATGAAAATGCTGGCTCACAGATGACTCCAATTTCATCCTGTTCCCTACTTGTATGTGTCATAACAATAAAAATGCTTTCAAATGAGCTGATGTAGGTAACAGCTCTTAGCTTGCCAATAAAGTTAGGAATTCTTAATCTGTAAATAGCTTGTCAATATAGCTATGGATCCATAACCAAGCAGTTGAAGATGCTTGATGCTTCTCAGTAATTTTTCTACTAACTTCCTGTAGGCACTGTAGTCGCTAGCTCATCTAATTTTTTCACTCACTGTATTTACTGACACATCTATACATATCTCTTATCTCCCTGGTCTTGAGTCGCACTTACTCTTCAAATATCCCACTGCGTTATTATGGCAACACTATTTAGGGCTGACACAACCGTTCACCTTCCTTGCTCCCGGCCCCCACTTAGCATTTGGCATTATTTACTATGTTTTCTTTTCTGTGATCACTTATATTTCCTTTTTTGGGGGTTTAAGTGATTATATGCACTCTTATGCGTGCACACGCCTATATCCCACACTCTATTATATTCCTTTTGGTACAATCAGAAATTACAGCCAAACACGAGCTCCAACTGCGTGACTCCTCCACGTGCGTGTGTGTGTACTCACCTAATTGTACTCACCTAATTGTGGTTGCAGGGGTCGAGACTCAGCTCCTGGCCCCGCCTCTTCACTGATCGCTACTGGATCCTCTCTCTCTCTGCTTCCTGAGCTTTGTCATACCTCTTCTTAAAACTATGTATGGTTCCTGCCTCCACTACTTCACTTGCTAGGCTATTCCACTTGCTGACAACTCTATGACTGAAGAAATACTTCCTAACGTCCCTCTGACTCGTCTGAGTCTTCAGCTTCCAGTTGTGACCCCTTGTCCCTGTGTCCCCTCTCTGGAACATCCTATCTCTGTCCACCTTGTCTATTCCCCGCAGTATCTTGTATGTCGTTATCATGTCTCCCTGACCCTTCTGTCCTCCAGTGCCGTCAGTCCGATTTCCCTTAACCTTTCCTCGTACGACATTCCCTTGAGCTCTGGGACTAGCCTTGTTGCAACCTTTGTACTTTCTCTAACTTCTTGACGTGCTTGACCAGGTGTGGGTTCCAGACTGGTGCTGCATACTCCAGTATGGGCCCTAACATACACAGTGTACAGTGTCTTGAACGATTCCTTATTAAGGTATCGGAACGCTATTCTCAGGTTTGCCAGGCGCCCGTATGCTGCAGCGGTTATTTGGTTGATGTGTGCCTCCGGTGATGTGCTCGGTGTTATGGTCACCCCAAGGTCTTTCTCCCTGAGTGAGGTCTGTAGTCTTTGTCCACCTAGCCTATACTCTGTCTGCGGTCTTCTTTGCTCCTCCCCAATCTTCATGACTTTGCATTTGGCTGGATTGTGTGTGTGTGTGTGTGTGTGTGTGTGTGTGTGTGTGTGTGTGTGTGTGTGTGTGTGTGTGTGTGTTCGTGTGTGTGTGTGTGTGTGTGTTTGTGTACTCACCCATATGTATTAACCTATATGTGGTTGCAGGGGTCGAGTCATAGCTCCTAGCCCCGCCTCTTCACTGGTCGATACTAATTCACTCTCTCACTGCTCCACGATATTTGTCATACCTCTTCTTAAAGCTATTTATGGAACTTGCTTCCACTACTTCACTCTCCAGATTATTCCAGTTCCTGACAACTCTAAGACTAAAGAAATACTTCCTAACATCCCTATGACTCATCTGGGTTTTCAGTTTCCAATTGTGTCCCCTTGTTTCTGTATCCCATCTCTGAAACATTCGATCCTTGTCCACCTTGTCAATGCCTCTTAGTATTTTATACGTTGTTATCATGTCCCCTCTATCCCTCCTATCCTCTAGTGTCATCAGGTTGAGTTCCCTTAACCTCTCCTCATAAGACATACCCCTCAGTTCCGGGACTAATCGTGTTGCAAATTTTTGTACTTTCGCCAATTTTGTGACGTGTTTGACTAAGTGAGGGTTCCATACTGTCGCTGCATATTCCAGTATAGGCCTTACGTACACTGTGTACAATGTCGTGAATGACTCCTTACTCAGATGTATAAACGCCAATCTCATGTTTGACAATCTACCATATCCTGCAGCAGTTATTTGATTGATGTGTGCCTCAGGGGACATGTTCGTTATAATGCTTACCCCATGATCCTTTTCTTTAACTGACGTTTGCAGCTGTTGGTTTCCTAACTTGTACTTGTACTCCGTCTGCGGTCTTCTGTGTCCTTCCCCAATCTTCATGACCTTACACTTACTGGGGTTAAACTCCAGGAACCATTTGTAGGACCATACTTGTAGTTTGTCCAGATCCCTTTGTAATCTTAACTGATCCTCTCCCACTTGTATTCTCCTCATCAGTTTGGCATTATCAGCGAACAGTGACACTTCTGAATCTATTCCTTCCACCATGTCATTCACGTATACAAGAAACAGGAACGGGCCTAGGACTGAACCTTGTGGAACCCCACTCGACACATTCGCCCACTCCGACACTTCATCACGTACCAACACACGTTGTTTCCTTCCTGTTAGGTATTCCCTGATCCATTGCAGTTCTTTCCCTGTTATTCCTGCCAGCTCCTCTAATTTTTGCACCAGTTTCTTGTGTGGTACTGTGTCAAAAGCCTTCTTGCAGTTTAAAAAGATGCAATCTACCCATCCCTCTCTCTCCTGTCTTACTTCTGTTACCTTATCGTAGATCTCAAGTAAATTTGTGACACAGGATTTCCCATCTCTGAGGCCATGCTGACTGTCATGTATGAGCCCAATCTTTTTAATATGTTCTACTGCTTTTCTCCTGATAATCTTTTCTGGGCCAACCGCCTTTGAGGTATCGAGATCGTCTAGCAGTTTCTTCACCTCTACCTTGGTTATGTGTATTGTGTCCAGCGCCTGCTGGTGCACCCTACCTCCAAAGTTTGCTGGAAGCATTCCTGACTCTTTTGTGAATACTTCTCTAAATCTTTTCTTTAGTTTATTACATACTTCTTGGTCACTCTTCGTGAGCTCCCCTCCTTCTTTCCTCAGCCTGATTACCTGGTCCTTGACTGTTGTTTTTCTCCTAATGTGACTGTATAACAACTTTGGTTCAGATTTGGCTTTTGATGCTATGTCGTTCTCGTATTGCCTCTGGGCCTCTCTCCTTATCCTTGCATATTCGTTTCTGGTTCTTCTGCTCATCTCCTTGTTTTCTTGAGTCCTTTGCCTTCTATACCTTTTCCATGCTCTCGCACACTTGGCTTTGGCCTCTTTACACCTCCAGTTAAACCATGGGCTCACTCTGGTCTTACCATTTTTTCTGTTGCCCTTTGGTATGAAGCTTTCCTCTGCCTCCCTGCACTTAGTGGTTACTATTTCCATCATTTCATATACTGTCTTTCCATCTAGTACTCTTTCCCACTGCACTTCATGCAGAAAACTTCTCATTCCTATGTAGTCCCCTTTTTTGAAGTTTGGTTTCTCTCTTTGTTCTCGTGCTGCTGCATTCTCCACTGTTAACTCAACAAGATATTCAAAACTCAGGACGTCATGATCACTGGCGCCAAGGGGTCTTTCATGGGTGATATCCCTTATGTCTGAACTATTCAAGGTGAATATGAGATCTAGCCTTGCTGCAACATCCTCTCCTCTCTCTCTGGTTGTATCCCTAACATGTTGATACATGAAGTTCTCCAATACAGTCTCCAACATCTTAGCCCTCCATGTTTCTGGTCCCCCATGTTGCTCTAGGTTTTCCCAGTCAATCTCTTTATGATTGAAATCCCCCATTATAAGCAATTTAGTCCTACCCATATGAGCCCTCCTGGCCACTTCAGCTAGTGTATCCACCATTGCCCTATTGCGCACGTCATACTCTTCTACTGTTCTGCTGCTGTTAAGTGGTGGGTTATACATCACTGCTATCATCACTTTTGGACCACCAGTCTGAAGTGTTCCTACAATGAAGTCGTCTTTTTCCTTCTTTCCATTCCGCCCATATCCTCAAAACTCCACTGGTTATTTATGAGCAATGCTACTCCTCCCCCTCCTCTGTTCTCTCTGTCTTTCCTCATAATCTGATATCCAGGTGGAAAAATTGCATCTGTTATCATCCCTGTAAGTTTTGTCTCTGTTAATGCTATGATGTCAGGTGATGCATCAATGATGTGTTCTTGCCACTCTTCTCTCTTATTTGTTATTCCATCTGCATTGGTGTACCATACCTTTAGCTTCCTTTCCATTACTGTATTTTGGGAGATGGAAGAGGAAGGTGCAGGCTGGGAGGGTGGGAGGCAGAGCAGAATATTATGGGAGGCTGCTGTGATTGTGGAATTGGTGCTTAGGGAGGTTGTGGCTAGGGAGTGAGGTTTGTTTCTGTTTACTGTGTTTGGTTGATATATGGTGACACAGGTTGAGAGGTTTCTGCAAGCATTTGTGTTTGATGTTCCCCGAAAGGCTGAGTTTTCCTGTCTGTCTTTACCTGTCCTGTCTCTCTTTCCTTCCACTGGTTCTGCCTTGCTCTCACTTTCAGTTGTTCCCTTTCCTTTCATGTTCTGTCTCGAATGAGGAACACTTTTTGATAATCTGGAGTCCTTTAACAGTGGTTTCTGTTGTAGTGTCCTGTTCCATACCACATCTGTCTTGAATGTCAATCTGATTGGTCGATGTTTTCTTCCTCGAATACTCCCCAAGTCTGTGAAAATTTTCTACGTGAGACATGTCCCTCTCTCCTGTTACTGCAATGATGTTTTTAATCTGTTTTCTCCCAATGCTTTCTTTCATCATAGGTCTGCCCTTCAGCTTCCTGAAGCCCATGAATAATTATTGACCTCTCCCTCTCCTATTCCCATTTCTTTTCCCTCTATATCTCTGGATCTGATTTAAGCATCTCCTTTGCAGTTTCCCTAATCATCTCCCAGACATCATGATGGCCTGATATTACTGCTGCAAGATTGCTTAGAAACATCCACTTCTTCAGTTCCCTCGCTGCCTGCTGATGCTCCCATTTCAATCATCTTGCTCCTTTCGGACCTCATCTTTAGATCCTGCTTCAGCACATCCATTTCTTCCTCTAATCTCTGTATCTCTGTATCTCAGCTACTACAGCTCGTGATTCCCACTTCTTGCTCTCTGCAAATATTTGCTCTAAAATGTTATTGCAAAGCTCGTTTAACCTTTTCTCCCATTGTTGTTCCATTTTGTTCTTGAGCCGTTCTACCCATTCTTCCTTTTCTGACCAGCCATCATCGGTTCCCTTGCCTTTACGTCCTCCCTTTTGAGGGCCCATTTTGTTTTTATCCTGTTTGGATGTTCCAGCTGCTGCAGCTAATCATAAAAATGTGTGTGTGTGTGGTTGGGGGATTTATGAGCTAATGTGTTAGGTTAGGTTTGTGTGTGTGTGTGTGTGTGTGTGTGTGTGTGTGTGTGTGTGTGTGTGTGTGTGTGTGTGTGTGTGTGTGTGTGTGTGCGTGTGTGTGTGTGTGCGTGTGTGTGTGTGTGTGTTTGTGTGTGTGTATGTGTGTGTATGCGCGCGCGCATGTGTGTGTGTGTGTGTGTGTGTGTGTGTGTGTGTGTGTGTGTGTGTGTGTGTGCGCGTGTGTGTGTGTGTGTGTGTGTGTGCGTGTGTGTGTGTGTGTGTGTGTGTGTGTATGTGTGTGTGTATGCGCGCGCGCGCGCGAGCGAGAAAAAAATCGAAAAATTGGAAGTTCAGTTATTAGTATAGAAAAAAATAGCTTTTAACTCTCTGGCTACACAATGGTGCAAGATTTAATGTCCTACGACGTCTCTACAAGGAATTACAGTCATTTATATCATGTATGGTGACATCAGTGCTGGCCATCATGACTGCTCACATCCTGTTAAGTTTTTTGGATTTTTCCCTTTTTTTTTTTTTGTGTGTGTGTGTTATTTCTTGGATTATTTTTGGTAATACTGGGCGACTTCAATATCTGTTTTCAGCAGCAAAATAACGGGCTATACAAAAGATATAAGCAAATTCTAGGTTTAAATAGTTAAACTCAACTAATTGATACACCAACCCGGATCACACAGTTCTCAGCCACCTTAACTGACCACATACTCTGTAACCACTCTGAGAACATTAGTCAGTCAGGCGTCATTACCACAGGCCTTAGTGATCATTTCATCATTTACTGCAATAGGAAAATCACTAGGGATAGGATAGGCCTACACTGGACAATAAAAATGAGGTAAACTAGAAACTACAGTAAAGAAACACTGGTAAATAGGCTACACAATTGTGACTGGACAGAGATAACAAGTTGCACGGACGTAAACGATGCCTGGGAAAAATTCAGAACAATGTTCACTACCATCCTTGATAATATTGTACCAGTTAAAGAGGTTAGGATTAAACGAAGAACTGAACCCTGGATAACCACTGAGATATTAGATAATATGAAATTCAGAGAATAGCTGCTAAAATGATTTAAAACAGACAGGATATTGCAGCCCTAAATGAATTGCAAATGGTGAGAAACAGAGTACAGAGACTTATAAAAGGAGCAAAGGCAAAGCACTATTGCTCAAAAATTGAAGAGTATAAGCATAACCCCAGAAAGCTCTGGCAACAACTAAAACAGTTGGGGTACAGCTTTACAAATGCTAGCCGAGTCTACACAAGAACATGAGAAAGGAGGAACACTGCAGCAGGCCTGTTGGCACATACTAGGCAGGTCCTTCACAAGTCCATCCCACTAATAGAATATTTGACCTCATAAGAACATAAGAACATAAGAAATAAGGAACACTGCAGCAGGCCTACTGGTCTATTCGAGGCAGCTCCAATTCTCCCCAGCTTAAGCCAATGCCTTGAACTAGTGAGGTCAGACACATCATTTAAGGGAGGAGCACTGCGTCCGACTTAGTAGCTAGTTAGGTCCAACTCACACCCACTCATGTATTTATCAAACCTATTTTTAAAACTACACAGTCTTATCGTCTATGACGGTACTGGGAGTTTGTTCTACTCATCCACAACTCTATTACCAAACCAGTGCTTTGCTATATCCTTCCTGAATCTGAATTTTTCCAAATTAAAGCCATTGCTGAGAGTCCTGTCTATGATAGATATTTTTAGCACGCTATTTACATCCCCTCTATTAATTCCTGTTTTCCATTTATGCACCTCAATCATATCCCCCCAAAATTCTACGCCTTTCTAGATGGTACAGATTCAGGGCTCTCAGTCTTTCCTCATTGGGAAGATTTCTGATACATGGGATCAACTTTGTACGCTTTCCGGTGTTTATACCCAGTCTGTAATACGGTGACCAGAACTGCGCAACATAATTCAAATGAGGCCTAACCAAAGATATATAGAGTTGAAGAACAACCTGAGGACTGCTATTATTTATACTTCTTGTTATGAAGCCGAGGATTCTGTTAGCTTTACTGCGAACACTAATGCACTATTGTCTTGATTTTACATTACTACTAACCAGAACTCCTAAATCCTTTTTGCAATCTGTAATATTAAGATCTACATTGCTTAGGTTATATGTGGCATGGTTATTTTCCTGTCCAGCATTTAGAACTTTGCATTTGTCTATATTAAGCTGCATCTACCACTTCTCCGACCACTGCATGAGTTTATTCAAATCATCCTGGAGTGCCCTAATGTCCTCATTAGAAGGAATTGGACGGCCTATTTTGGTATCATCAGCAAATTTACTTATGTCGCAATTTATTCCCTCATCTATGTCGTTTATGTAGATTGTGAACAACGAGGGGTCCAACACTGACACCTGTGGAACACCGCTTGTGACGTTCCTCCATTCTGATTTCTCCCCATTTATGCAAACTGTCTGCTGCCTATTCGTCAACCATGCCTCAACTCAGGAAAAAATTTCTCCTCCTATTCCGTGTGCCTTAAGTTTCCTCAATAGTCTCTGATGAGGAACACTATCGAAAGCCTTACTGAAGTCCATATACAATACACTCTGGTGTCACTGCAAAGCCGACACTGTCAGAGGATTTAGAACCATCAGTGTACACTGCGAAGGCATCAGAAAGAGACTGGAAATTATTAAGTAAAAGAGAGCGATAAGCAATTGTAAGTAGGTAATGTAGGTAGCATGGCAGTGGCGATGAACAGACATGAACCATACCCCCGGCCGGGATTGAACCCGCGGTCATAGAGTCTCAAAACTCCAGCCCGTCGCGCTAGCCACTAGACCAGCTAGCCACAATAAGATTCATCCAACTAGGTATATTTCTACACCATAGGAAAGTTAACACAGGCACCTCTGTGACCACAAATGCAAGTTTTTACAGACGAATCTCCAGCTAGCGTGGCCGTGACGAACTCTAGCTCAAGTCCCTTCACTGCCGTCAACATGACGGTAGAAATATACCTAGTTGGATGAATCTTATTGTGGCTAGCTGGTCTAGTGGCTAGCGCGACGGGCTGGAGTTTTGAGACTCTATGACCGCGGGTTCAATCCCGGCCGGGGGTATGGTTTATTTGCAATCGTGTCATTACGATTTCTTAAGTCAACAGACATGAACTGTCGGAACCTCCCAAGGGAGGAGGGAAAAGTTATATGCTAGATGAACATATAAACGGGTAATTGAAAAGAAAACAAGAGCGAATGTAGACGAAGAGAAAAGGGAGGTAGTAAACAGCGGCGACGAAAAAATAATAGACCTCTATTAATGTCCATTACAATTCTATATATGGAAGTATTGCAAAGATCATGAGCATCACGGCGGTCGTTCATACATACAGGTTCTAAACAGGTGTGAAGCAAAAAGCATCTAGACATAAACGTTATCCCTGATGATGGATGGGATCAAGTTAAGAATTACAAGAGAAGCCCTAAATATATCTGGTCGCAATAATCTAGTTTAGATAATATTAGGGCTGAATGCAGCCGAAGGAGAGAACAATCAACCCCCATGAAAGATGAGAGAAGGTTTTTAGGAGATTCCACCGACTATGACATGTTGCCTTCAGGGAGGTAATGTGAAGTTTCCAGGATAACCAGCAGTCAAGCAGAAGGCTGAGAAACCTGACTGTATCACGTTCATACAGGTACTATGGAATATCAGGGACGATAGAACGTCTGGTGAAAGTAATTTGGTGTGTAATAGTTCCAGAAAATTTAACCCTTAAACGGTCCAAACGTATATATACGTTATTACTCGTAGCGCCCCAAACATATATATACCTTTTATTTTTCCTGCCTTCAAATTTGGCACTATTGGCCTGAGATGTCTTGTCAGCATAGAATGGGTCCTAACACTCAGTGTGCACGGTATTAAAAATATATGGGACCACTTAGTACCTTGTGGGAGCGCCAGTTAATTTGAGCTCCAGCTAGAGCAAACAGTGCGGCAAACACCAAGGATTCACTGATGTAATGTCATATTAACACTCCTTCTTTAAGAGGAAAGTGATGTTAACCCCAAGTTTTGGGTCTGTCTATCTCTGTCCATCTCTGTATCTCTGTCTATCTCTATCTCTGTCTATGACTGTCTTCCTCTGTCTATCTGTCTATCTCTGTCTATCTGTCTGTCTATCTCTGTTTGTCTATCTCTGTCTGTCCATCTCTGTCTACGTCTGTCTCTGTCTACCTCTGTCTCTGTCTGTATCTGTCTCTGTCTATCTGTCTCTGTTTCTATCTGTCTTTGTCTATCTGTCTCTGTCTGTATCTGTCTCTGTCTATCTGTCTCTGTTTCTATCTGTCTTTGTCTATCTGTCTCTGTCTGTATCTGTCTCTGTCTATCTGTCTCTGTTTCTATCTGTCTTTGTCTATCTGTCTCTGTCTGTATCTGTCTCTGTCTATCTGTCTCTGTCTCTATCTGTCTTTGTCTATCTGTCTCTGTATCTCTTTCAATCTGTCTCTCTTTCTGTCTGTCTATCTCTGTCTCACAGGTACACATAAATACAAGTATACATAGTGTAAATTACCTAGGTTAACCCAAAAAATCCAGACAAAGTGCTATACTCTGCTGGAAGATGTGAGTCAAGGTGATGACGACGCAGTCTTGTGGCTCTCTTTGAGACAGAGAGCTAGACGGATAGACAGATAGACTGGGAGCTTGACAGACAAACAGACAGACAGACATGTTTGTGTACCAGCAAAACAAAGTGAGGGGATGCTCATCAAATATCACCTCTAATCTTTTCTTATCAGCTGCACCCTCCCCCACCCTCCTGTATGCTCATTAAATGTCCTCTCTTATCAGTTGTTATCTCATCTTATCATGTCACTGTCAGGGGTGGACTTTGTTTTTCATGCTTCAAGGGAACTTATTATTACCTATTATTATTATTATGTATTATTCTTCTCCTCTTCCTCCTCCTCCTCCTTCTCCTCCTCCTCTATCTCATCCTCCTCCTCCTTCTCCTCCTCCTCCATCTCCTCCTCCTCCTCCTCCTCCACCTCCTCCTCCTCCTCCTCGTAACCCTTCTCCTCCTCCTCCTCCTCCTTCTCCTCCTTCTTCTTCTCATCCCCTCCTCCTCCTCCTTCTCCTCCTTCTCCTTCTCCTCCTCCTCCTCCTCCTCCTCCTCCTTCTCCTTCTTCTCCTCCTCCTCCTCCTCCTCGTTATTATATACTTCCACATATCCAAAACATTGCTGGGACATATAAATACTTTGTATATATTCCAAGACAATAGTAAATCACCAAGACAGGTGTAAATGTCCACCTGTCAGTGTTAGTGACAATGTGAGTGCAATTTCAGTACCTAATACTAGTGTCAGAACAAAAATTGGTTATGAAATAACAAGAACTACTACAAATTGTAATTATCAGGACATAAAAATTACATAAAAAATATAAAAAATAGAAAAAAAGGTATATTGGCAACACTTGTGCAAGTGGCAGGACTCCATGTTGCTGTCACTTGAGCATCCAGTGCCATCTTCTCCGCCTCATATCTCGGTAAGTACTGACACTAATTTTTTTTTATTCTAAAATATGTAAAAAAAGTGTGTTCTTTTTTTCTATAAAAAAGATTTTTTTTTTTTTTTCAAAATATTCAGGGCGAAGCGTGAGTTCACGTATATATATATATATATATTTGGACCGGACCATTTAAAGGTTAAACTCATGAGCAGTGGCCCAGTTGGAAGAACAGTTGACAGGGTTCTGGAGAGAAGCTGCAATGAGGCGCCAGTGAGCGCCTCGTCAAGCTATAGCTTCATGATAGTCTTCATTATAGAGTGATGACCAAACACTAGATGGAAGAACAGATTCCAGACGATTTATAGCCAAGGGAAAAAGTGTGGTGCTGAGGACACATCCCTGGCGGACACCTTCATCTTGAACGAAGTGCAGGGAAAGCAAGTTATTAACCCGAACACATTAATGTCTCTCAGATAAGAAGTTCGTAAGGAAAAATGGCAGATTGCCTCTGAAGCCTAAGGAGTGAGCTTGAGTCAAGAAGTTATATCTCCAAGCTTTGTTATATGCCATCTCAAGATCAAAAAAGATGGCGATAACTGAGTGGGTATTGAGAAAGGCATTAGGAACATATGTATCTAAACGATAGCCAATTCTGACTAGTGGAGAGACTATTGTGTGTCTCTGAATATCACATCAAACATATGTTTATCAGACGTTCAGTCACCTTCCAAACTGCACTGGTAAGAGCAATGGGACGATAATTGGAAAAATCATGCCCCGAAGTACCTGGTTTTCGAAACGGAAGAACAATGGCAGATTTCCACAGCTGGGGTAGAACTCCTTGTGACCAAATAAGATTAAATAGTCGTAAGAGGACAGTGAGGGCTGACGGATGTAAATGCTGGAGCATACGAACATGAATGCCATCAGGCCCAGCTGCAGATGATTGGCAAGTAGAAAGAAGAATTGTAAAAGGAACATTTTAAGATTCATTTCTGCTAGAATAAATTTATAAGGGCTCCAACTCTCTGGCAGACTTGGAGGAAAAAAACGAGGGGCATAGATGAAGCCCCTGAGAGATAAAGACAAAATGATTACCAGTTTCAGTGGCAACTTCAAGAGGGATTGCTGTAATGACACTGGCACCCGAAGAATGGAAGCCGAGTCAGGAGAGTATTTGCCACTCAGTTTCTGTACCTTTTTCCAGACTGCACTCATACAGGAAGCCGAAGTGATGGTAAAAGCATAGTCTTGCCAACAAGTGCCTTTAGCTTCACTGATAACATGGCGAGAGATCGCTCTCTTTCCCTTTAAATCAAGAGTCACTTTGTGGTTCTAGAGTAATGATATCTGCTCCATGCAGTGCGTTTCAAACGCACTGCATGAGCATAAGCAGGAGACCACCAGTGAATCATTTATGAGATTGCCTGCCCAAGGTTTTGGATATAGAATGTAAAGCCACAGTTAAAACTGATGTCAAAAATAGGTTCAAAAAGCTCATCAATAGTGGACGAAGATGTGTCCTCACTAAAAGCAGATTGACGTGAATACAGGTCTCCATTTTCTCTGTCAAATTGCTAGCGTGGGCTTCGATGAGGTGGAGGATATGAATGAAATATGAGAAGTATCGGAAAATGATTTCTGTTAAGTAAATCTGGGAGTACAAACCAGATAAAATTTAGTGCAGTTGATGAAGAGTAAAATGGGAAATTGATGCAATAGAGAAATTGCATACCAGGGTCAAATAGGTGGGTGGGCCCGTATTTAAAACAATGAAGGGGAGAGAAGTTAAATGAGCCTCTAAATGAGTGCCACAGTGAGACCCCCGGAGAGAAAATGGTGAGCATTAAAATTGCTTAATAGCAGAAGTAGTGGCGGTAATGAAGAAAACAGAAACCCGACATCTGTGATAGATAATGCCCGAGAAAAAGAGAGATACAAAGAGCAGACTGTATACAACTTATTCAAGTACCTGTGCACTGCAGTGTAATGCATCGATGTATGAACAAAGATTTGATGGTATGGAATACCGGTGCATACAAGAAGTGCACTTTCATTAAGTTCCTTCCGGAAAAGTATCCGATGTCTATAATAAAACAAAGTTCGAGACGGGACTGATAACAGCTGAGCGTAACTTGGTTTCTTGTATAGAAACACATGCTGAAGAACATGGAGAGCAACAACTGAAGCTCATCCCAATTACCTCTGATGCCATGGATATTCCACTTTAGATAAGCCATGATTTGTGAAGAGAAGGATTCAGGAAATATGAAGCAGTAGGTGTCTATGGAATAGAAGGGTTAGTAAAGTTCACACCTGGAGGCACCAGAAAACGAGTAAGCAGCGAAGGATTCGAATGCTGTGAAGAAAAGAGGTGTGCAGATGGAGTAGAAGAGTGAAGAGGAGCAACGGAAGGTGGATCAGTGTGCATCAGTGGTTTAGTCTTTTCAATATATTCGGATATAGCTTCTAGTGTTTCAGACGACGAGGACATTGTACGTTGGATGACATCAGAGATAGAATAGAGAGGGTGGGTAAAGATCGGGGAATGATGGACGTTACCAGAGGATTGTAAGTTATGAGAGGTTAAAGTTAGCTTTGGAAGATCTTGGGATGGGACAGGACAGGAGGGGACTGTACGAGGGAGAGGATGAACCTCCACACTCGTAACAGAGCTAGTCAGAGTAAAGAATCAGGTACTCTGACTGGAACAAAAAATGTCTCGGAAGGATTATTGATGAAGAGGAGATTTACACTTTATGGATGTTTTGAACTTTGGAGAAGTGGAGGAGTGAATGCAAGATGCTGTTGTGCAAGGTCTTTTAGACAGAGAAACTTGCTAGCAAGATGATGAAAATTTGAGAACAGAATGAGGTGAAAAGGTAAGGACCTCGGAGTCCAGGATTGAAAAAGAGTTAGATCCTGAGGTACCTGCGTAAGGAGACTGCGGGAGTTGGGACCCCAGAGGTTGGAGGCCTCTTAGTAAGTCTTGAATAAGAAATACGGGATAGACTCCCTTGGTGGTATGGATGAAAGATAGCAATGGCATAAGTAAAGCTTTTAAACCATACCCCCGGCCGGGTTGAACCCGCGGTCATAGAGTCTCAAAACTCCAGCCCGTCGCGTTAGCCACTAGACCAGCTAGCCACAATAAGATTCATCCAACTAGGTATATTTCTACACCATAGGAAGGTTAGCACAGGCACCTCTGTGACCACAAATGCAAGTTTTTACAGACGAATCTCCAGCTAGCGTGGCCGTGACGAACTCTAGCTCAAGTCCCTTCACTGCCGTCAACATGACTTAAAAAATCGTAATGACACGATTGCAAATAAACCATACCCCCGGCCGGGATTGAACCCGCGGTCATAGAGTCTCAAAACTCCTGCCCGTCGCGTTAGCCACTAGACCAGCTAGCCACAATAAGATTCATCCAACTAGGTATATTTCTACACCATAGGAAGGTTAGCACAGGCACCTCTGTGACCACAAATGCAAGTTTTTACAGACGAATCTCCAGCTAGCGTGGCCGTGACGAACTCTAGCTTAAGTCCCTTCACTGCCGTCAACATGACTTAAGAAATCGTAATGACACGATTGCAAATAAACCAAAACCCCCGGCCGGGATTGAACCCGCGGTCATAGAGTCTCAAAACTCCAGCCCGTCGCGTTAGCCACTAGACCAGCTAGCCAAAAATAAGATTCATCCAACTAGGTATATTTCTACACCATAGGAAGGTTAGCACAGGCACCTCTGTGACCACAAATGCAAGTTTTTACAGACGAATCTCCAGCTAGCGTGGCCGTGACGAACTCTAGCTCAAGTCCCTTCACTGCCGTCAACATGACTTAAAAAAATCGTAATGACACGATTGCAAATAAACCATCCCCCCGGCCCGGGATTGAACCCGCGGTCATAGAGTCTCAAAACTCCTCCCCGTCGCGTTAGCCACTAGACCAGCTAGCCACAATAAGATTCATCCAACTAGGTATATTTCTACACCATAGGAAGGTTAGCACAGGCACCTCTGTGACCACAAAATGCAAGTTTTTACAGACGAATCTCCAGCTAGCGTGGCCGTGACGAACTCTAGCTTAAGCCCCTTCACTGCCGTCAACATGACTTAAGAAATCGTAATGACACGATTGCAAATAAACCATACCCCCGGCCGGGATTGAACCCGCGGTCATAGAGTCTCAAAACTCCAGCCGTCGCGTTAGCCACTAGACCAGAGGTGCCTGTGCTAACCTTCCTATGGTGTAGAAATATACCTAGTTGGATGAATCTTATTGTGGCTAGCTGGTCTAGTGGCTAACGCGACGGGCTGGAGTTTTGAGACTCTATGGCCGCGGGTTCAATCCCGGCCGGGGGTATGGTTTAGTTGCCATCGTGTCATTACGATTTCTTAAGTCGTTTAGTAAAGCTTTTAGTTTCCTTGAGATAGGGGATTTCTCGTTCATTTGAGTAAACTTGATAGTGACGAGAACAAGTTTAGTGAGCTTCATTACAGTTAAGGCAAGACGGAGGCAAACCAAAAGATGTATTGGTATGGTCGTCAGCATCACAGACTGGGCATTCTGCAATGGACCTGCAATTTTTTGCTGGATGGCCAAAACCCCAGCAATTTCTACACTGTTGTGGAGTAGGAATCTCGTTTTGGGCATGTAACCAGTGTCCTGCAATATAAACTAGGAAAGGAAGCTCACGGCAGTCAAAAGTTAAGCGAGCTACATTGCAGGGGAAGCATCTCATCCCATGGGCAGGTAGTATATATGTATCCACTTTGAGAATTGGGAGGTCTTTTAGCTCAGGTTGCTCCAGAATATCGTCACCACATGTCTGGAAATCACACTGAACAATGGTATGAAGTAAAACAACGGTACCACTGCAAGAACTGAGGGAATTGTGTTTTTAATTATTACAGAAATAGCATCTATGGCAGTAGGTATAGAAAGATCGTGAGCTTGGCTAGCATTTTGTAGCGTGACCATGCATTCCCTGCTCTTGAGAGCGTGAAACAAAATATTTCTACAAAAATGGTGGAGGAGCACCTTGCTGATACTATGATAATAGAAATAGTTTGAGTAAGATGTCGGCTGCTGAGTGAAAAGCTTAGTCCACTGTGTACTATAATGCGTAGTATGAAAAGGGAGCCATTATCGCCTTGGTCTTTTCTGAGTAGAGTGAAAGGCATTGAAAGCAGTGTCATCAGAGAAAGATCTTGGTCGTTTAGATGCGGAACCAGAGGTGGTCCGTTTTGAGGCGGGTGGGTGATCTGAAAACCATCGCATCATATGGGAAGAAGCCGGAAGCATGGTCAATGATGTGAGGAGGTCAGATGAGTCACAGGAGTCAGGCTGAGCCTCGGTATTAGGAGCGAGTGACATAATGTCACCGGCAGAAGATACAGTGGCATTAGAAAGGTCAAAGGATGGCCCAGTAACAAGACAGGACCGTTAGAGGGAGCTGCTACAGAAAGGAGCCCAAGAGGAGCAGTTTCATTGATTTGGGACACCATGGTTAGGGCTATCTTTTCTTCTTTCCTTTTTTAGAAAAAAATAAAGGGAAAGGAAAATAGTAGGAACATGGAGGGGTAGCTCCTAGGTGAAATGAAAGGGCCGTGAATCCTCTTCCGCACCCAAGACGACGACACTGTAGCTAGTAGTGCAGATGTGGCATTAATACACTACAATCATGCCAGTAAACCAGCATTCTGGGATAGCAACGTCACATCTACCGAGCCATCTAGACAAACAATAGAGAGGGTGGTTGGATACCGCCACAGAGCATTCCTCCTTTGGACGGCACCTCATGGAATCCGACAGGCAGCTTCCATAGATAAACCTGTCACCTAAAAGACACCCGAAACATCCCCCAGCAGAATGGAGAAAGATGGGGACCTCCAGACGATTCAGATTCCATGGTAAACTACACCACCACCAGGGACCTCAATGGAATGGGATGTACAATGGTACCCTTCCTCCAACCTAGGAACTAGAATGCTTGAAGAACCCAAAAACTGAAAACAGGAAAGGGAAAGGAGATGGATGGTGACATGAGGAATAATGTGAAAGGAGAGATGGTGAGGATTGGGGGGTAATTAGCTTCGGTCGGAGGAAGAAGACCAAAGGCTCGTCTTCCTCAGACCAACAGCCTCTTCGCCGTTGCAAGGAACTCCCCTTGAAGAGGATCTATCCCACACGATTCTTATGCAGATGCTGGATATTATGTAAATTACTTTACATACTAAATATATATAGACCTGCCAATCGTCTTAGGAATTTTCACACCTCTAGAAAACAGTTTATCTTTCACACAAGATTCTAAGGCAGACGCTGGTCTAACCATCAAGAAAACAAGGAGAAAAAACAGGCCCTAAGTCCTTGGTGAGGAACTACACTTAAGACAATCCATAGCTTTCATGTCCAATTTCTGGTTATGTGCAATTGCCTCAACTACAAATGAATCTAATTTGAACAAACCATCACTGTTATTGTATAATGAATGCAAGTCATGCTTCATAATTGCCAATAAAACAATATTCCAATCATGACAAAAGGAACAAGGGACAATCACTCTGGCTTCCGACCAGTTTGGAACAACTCACCCAGAAACTGCATTCATTTCCTGGGCAGTTGGTATCGAATAGCAGTCTTGTGATATCCTAACATATAGAGCTATGCCAGTCTGTTCCATATAAGTTTCAACCATTGCAACAAATTCTGTGGATACCACTGACACACTATTGAGAATTCTTTATCAGTATGCTTCTAACTGTCTGCAAATTTTTAAAATCTTCTTGTGTATTAAATATTTTTAGGATATTTGGCAAGACAGATAAAATCTCATTGTATAGGAGAACAAAGCCGATTCTTAATCTTGGGTGTTATCCTAGGCTCGCATCTATAATTTTCCTAGCTACCATCATTTCTGTTTCCACGAATTTTTTAGGGTACTGCATTTCAAGGCAATGTCAAATATTTTCCCGATTTCTTCATAGAGGAACTTAGAACTGCACACTCAGTAAGCTCTCAAGAGCATAGAGAGAAAAAATCCTCTTTATTCTTGTCTCATGGCTGGAATAGTAAATAGCAGTGAATGTAGGAGCACACATTGGTGGTTTCCTTTATACAATAAACTTAATATTCTATCAAACTATTGTACAAACACATTAACAATGGAATTTTAGATTCCGCTCTTTCCTATGCCTTAGATTATCATTACTATCATAATAAAAACGAAACGATGAACCTACAAGGGTCATACAATGCAGCGGGGCAGGGAGTAGTACAAGATCAGAGTAGTAAGAGTGGAGAGAACAAGAGAAGGAGTATTAGAAAGGGCTATGATAGTGCTAAAGGAAGAAATATCAAAATTTGTGTAACAAATCAGTAGCTGTCAAAAAGTTTAAAAGGGAGTCCACGTTAAAGGTGGAGCTCTCGGCAGGAGGAAAGATAAAGAAATGACATTATGGTGGTGATGACATTGGAGGAAATTTCTGCGTGCTTGTTGATACACAAGACAGTCCAGTAGAATATGGGAAATTGAAATTGGAACATCACAATTCTCACAGGGCGCCTTTCTGTTGAGTTCCAGAAGATTGACATGATCAAGGACCCAACAGAAAACGATTTCCTTGTTTTTGCCAGCAATGCGGTGCAAGATGTATACAAAGTTGTTAAGGAATCAAATTTTTTAAGAGCTCGCAAGTACTAAAGGAATCTGAGACGATTATAAATGTTGAGGTAAGAATATATGCACTACGGATAATTGGAATGATAATCGCATAAAATTCGGCTGTAAAGAAACTTGCAGAGTCCAATATATGACGACGCTGCACCACATTGTCCGGAAAGAATCCTGTAAACCCGACACCCTCAGATGATTTAGAACTATCAGTGTGACGGTATGAAAGTGAGACTGGAAGTGATTAAGAAAAAGAGAGCAAGAAGCAACAGTAGGGAGTTTGGCATTCATGCATGGCATTGGGGAAGAACAGCCACAAACTGTCGGAACCTCGCAAGGGGGAAGCGAAAATTTAAAAGCTGGGTGAACATACAAAGAGGCCAGTGGAAGAGAAGCCAAGAGCGAGGGAAGACGAAGAGAAAAGGGATGGAGTAGACAGGGGCAGCGAACAAATAACAGACTTTTGCTAACGTCCATTACTATCCTGTATGTAAAAGGATCGTGAAGGTCATGACAGTGGATAAAATAGCGGAGGTAAAAATCATCACGACGATCGTTCAAGGATGGAACATTTACTTCTGCATAGAGGCTCTTGACAAATGAGGAACGAAAAGCACCAGACATCAACGTAATCCCAGAAGATGGATTGAATCAAGTTCAGAAAGAGTTGCAAGAGAAGCCGCAGAATATAAATTTTCACAGCAGTCTAGTTTCGATAAAGTTATGGCTGAATGCGGCCAAAGGAGAGTTCCAATATCTGCCCCCTATGAAAGATGAGCGAGAGTTTTATGGAGGTTCTGCCGGCTATATAAAGTTGTTTTCAGGAAATTAGTGTGAGGTTTCCAGGATATCCAGCGATCAAACAGTATGCCGAGGGACACTTGAGCTATACAGGTACAATGGAATATCAAAGGCAATTGGACGTCTGGTGAAAGTAATGTGGTGCGTTTTAGCACTGGAAATCTTAAACCCATGAGTAGTAGCCCAATGGGAAGCACGGTGGACAGCATTCTGGAGTGAGGCTGCTTCTAAGCGACAATCAGCGCCTGCACAAGCTATAACGAAGCCATCTACATAGAGCGATGACCAAATATTAGATTGGAGAAAGTGTGGTGCTAAAGGCATGCCAAAGAAGGAGACCATCAGCTTAGTCAAAGCTCGGGCAAGGCAAATTATTAACCTAAACACAGAAATGTCTCTTGAAAGCTTGTAAGGAAATATGACAGATTACCTCTTAGGCCTGAGGAGTGGGCTTGGGCCAGGATGTTATACCTAAAGGTAGTGTCATATGCATTTTCAAAATAAAAAAAAGACTGCTATAACTGAGTGATTATTAGCAAACGCATTTATAACCTACGTATCTAAGTGGAGTAAAGGGTCAATAGTAGAGAGGCCCTTACGAAAGCCATACTGACGAGGGGAGAGACTATTGTGTGTCTCTAAATACCACATCAAGCATCAATTTACCGGACGTTCCATCACCTTACATACCACACTGGTAAGAGCAAGGGGACGATAGTGAAAAGTATCATGCCCCAAAGTACCTGGTTTACGAAAGGGCAGAAAAATAGATTTTCACAGCTGGAGAAGAAATACATGCTACCAAATAAGATTAAAAAGACGAAAGAAGAGTGCAAGGGCTGATGGATACAAATGCTAAAGCATACGAATAGAATGCCGTTAGGCCCAGCTGCCGATTATCAGCAAGTGGAAAGTGTTGATTCTATTTCTAAAAGTGTAAAAGGAACATTATAAATCTCTTCTCTGCTAGAAGAAGATGAGTCTAATGGCAGTAAGTCTCTGGCAGGTTGGATGAAAGAAACGAAGGGCATAGATGGAGCCCTTCAGATATGTGATAAAGATGATTTCCGATCTCCGTGGCAACCTTGAGAGGGATTGCAACACTGACACCAGCAACCCGAAGAATGGGAGCAGGATCTGGAGAGAACTTGTCACTCAATTCTCGCTCTTTTTTCCAAACTGCATTCATAGAGAAAGCCGAAGTAACGGTAGAAAAATAATCCTGCCAACAAGTGCGTTGAGCTTCACGGATGACACGTCGGGCGACCACTATCGCCTGTTTAAAATCAAAGAAACGCTTTGTGGTCTTATTGTAACAATATTGTCCCCATGTAGAACGTTTCAATCGTACTGCACGAGCACCAGCAGGAAACCACCAAGCCACACACTTCTGAGAATGCCTCCTCTCGAGGTTTGAGGATTGTGAAGCTGTGGTTAAAACTGAAGTTAAATTCGTTCATTCAGATTGCTGACGTGGGCTTCGAGGAGAGTGAGAATACGAATGGAAAGTAAGGAGGATACGAAAATGATCTTTGTCATGTAAATAAGGAAGTACAGACCAGGTAAAGTCAAGTGCAGTTGACGAGGATCAAAGTGAGAGATCAAGGTAAGAAAGAGACTTTGTGCGGGGGTCAAAATTGGTGGGAGTTCCCGGTTGTGAAACATGGAAGGGAAGAGAAATGAGAAGAGCCTCTAACTGATTGCCAAGAAGTTACATTGAGATCCCCCAAAGGAAATGATGAGTATTAAAGTCACCTAATAATAAAATAGGTGACAGTAAGGAAGAAACTAGAAGCACAACTTCTGGGATACACAGTGTTCGAGAAGGAGAGAAAAACAAAGAACAGACTATTTTCCACTTGTTCAAGTAGACGCTTGCTGCAGTGTAATGAAGTGATGTATGAACAAAGAGCTGATTGTATGATATATCAGAGCATTAAAGAAGTACACTTTCATTATAAGTTCCATCGTGAAAACGATCCGATGAATGCATTAAAACGTAGCCTGAGTTGGGATGGATAACAGTAGAGCAAAATTTAGGCTTTTGTAAAGAGACACAAACAGGGGAAAACTCGGAGAGAAACATCTGAAACTCACCCGATTACCCCTGTGTCTTCGAATACTCTACTGTAAATAAATCATGATTTGAGAGAAATATACCGGTAACCTGAAGCAGTCTACGGACTAGTAGGGATATTAAAGTCTATGTGTGGAGGTAACGGAAAACGAGCAAGCAGCGATGAACTGGAACGTCTGCGAAAAACAGAGTTTTGCAATTGGTTTATACAAGTGAGGAGCAGGAGTGACAGGCGGTGGATCAGTGTCCATCAAAGGTTTTGTTTCCTCAGTATATTCGGAGATTGCTTCAAGCTTGCAGAGGACAAGGAAGTTGCAGATAGTTCGACAGTAGAGATAGAAGGAGGAGGGTTAGTAAAGATCGGAGAGACGGTGGAATTTACCAAAGAGCGGGAGGATGAGAGGTAGGGGTTAACTTGGGAAGAAAGTTGGGAGGGGAGAGGAGAGGAAGGAACTTGGGAAGAGACAGGAGAGAAGGGAACTCTACTAGGAGGAGGATGAATCTCCACACCCGTAACAGACAGTATAAGGTAAAGTACTAGGCACAAACACTGGAAAGGATAAATGCTTTGAAAGGCAAAGGGAAGGAGAGGTTAAAAGAGATTTGAGCCTTGGAGAAGATTTGCACTTTGGTCAAGTAGAGACGAATGTAAGGTGTAGTTGTACAAGATCTTGTACACAGATACATTCGAACGAGAAGACAACTCATATGCAGGTTGAGGCGACGAGGTAAGAGCCTGGGAGACCAGGAGGTGACTACGGAAGTTGTGACTACAGAGGAGATTGTAGGAGTAGGCACCACTGAGGTTGGAGGGCGTTTAGTAACTCGAGAATAAGAAATTCGTGGAAGATTCCCCTGGAAACGGTGATGAGAGACTGCCATGGTGTAGGGATCACCTCTCGGAGTTGTAAATGGTGTCCCGTAAAATAAACCAAGAACGGAAACTCAATGCATTCAAAAGTTAAGCAAGCTATATTGCAGGGGAAGCGTCTCCACCCGCGGAAAGGTAGTACATGGGTGTCCTCTGAGAATAAAGAGGTCTTAGAGCTCAAGTTGCTCCAGAAAGTCATCACATGTCAGTAAATCACGCTGAATAATGGCATGAGGCAGAACGACGTTACCACTACAAGAATTGAGAGAAATGTTTTCGGATTGTAACTGGAATAGCGCTTATGGAGGAATGAAGAGGAACATTGTGAGCCTGGTCAGCATTTCGTACTGTGACTGTACGTACACCACACTTAAGAGCATGAAAAAATTTTTTTTGGACCAACATGCCGTAGGAGTGCCTTAATGATACAATGGTCAGAAAGATAGTGGGGGTTGTCAGTTGTGTATTTTCAAATGCAGTGTGTAAGAGGAGCGAGTGTCGTGCTGGTCTTTTCTGGGAAGGGTGCGAGGTAATCGTAGTAGTTTTATCTGTTAACAATCGTGGTCATTTTGGTGTGAGTCCAATGGAGGTCAGGACGACCTCCTCTTTTCGGCAACATTGCAAGCTCCTGATTGGTTGATTGCATCACTGATGGTGCAACACTTTATCAAACCATCATAGAGTATTTAATAGGGCCGATTCCTTCTTATGGAAATAAAAAAAAATTGAAAAATCGATTACATATTAAACATTTTATTAATATGTAGAACTTGTACATAATATAAACACAAACACGAAAATAATTCATCCTGAAGCAAAGAGTGAAAAATGAAATATGTAAATAAGTATTGTGACTCAAAGCTAATAAATAAATAAAAAAAGTGGATGGATGGAGGTCCGCAGTACCGTTGTTCCAGGAACTTAGCTATGAATATTTTGGGGTTTGGAAAGCTGAGTCGGTATTGATGTCGTGTGATCACTGATGGTCATGACTGTTGTGACTCCTGAAGAAAGTAAAGTGACCAACAAGTGCAACGATTCTGTAGAACTGAAGTCCTGTGATCCTCTGGAAATACGTCCGAAGTAGGATAGTCAGCAGTCATGATCTATAGTTGGTAGGATAACAAGTGGAGAACGACTGTATTGCGGTATGAAGATGCAGGGTCTAAGTCAGGAGCGGAAGAGGGACTGCAGAGTTCCTTTAAATCAGCGGTGGGGAACCATTTTTCTGCAAAGAGCCATTTGGATATATATATCTTAGGTCATTCGCGGCCCATACAAAATTATCAACTTAAAAAAAATTAGTCTGCTATATTTGGTCAAGCATTTAATTAACTCACGCTTAATGTGATGGCTGGAACGGTTTCTTATTGGTGAGGTATGTAATGTTAATTGGTATTGTTGATGTTGCTACTCGTAACTGCTTTTCCAGGTTTGCGTCGGTCAGTCTGGAACACAGTCGACTCTTTGTGATGGTAAGTTAAGTTTTGAAAAGAACTGCTCACAGCAGTAAGTTGTTCCAAACACAGATGCATATTTCAATGCATGTTTCCTCAAAGTGGTAAATTCATCATTGCTCATGTAACGTTTATGGAACTCAAGCAGTGAGAGGTTGTTCTAGTTAGCTTTCAACTCATCGCTTTGCAGCTGAATGATTTCATGTTGTATGTTATCAGGTACATCAACTGGTTCCACAATGAACGGTGTACCAAAGGTTTTCAGTTCCATTTGTTTACTTTTCACGTCCCTGAATCTTTCATTAAATGCCTCAATTCGTTTCGTACATTTACGAGCATATTCAAGTGTCCATTGTAAACTTTTGTAACGTGTACACTGCCAGCCTGTCTGGCACTGACTGTCCTCTGAGTCTGTGTCAGTGTCTTACACCCACCGCTACTTACTTCACTAAAATGTAAAAATTAATACTCTTCCAGAATTCTATTAAAAATCTATCGGTATTTCACTAGAATTGAAATTAATGATTTTGAAATAATTGAGAGCTTACTAATGTTAAAAATAATGAAATAATAATAATAATAATAATTATAATAATAAGATTGAATGCGAAAAGTTGGTCATAATTAGTGTTTACCTTGAGTTTACCTGGAGATAGTTCCGGGGGTCAACGGCCCCGCGGCGCGGTCTGTGACCAAGCCTCATGGTGGATCAGGGTCTGATCAACCAGGACGTTACTGCTGGCTGCACGCAATCCAACGTACGAGCCACAGCCCGGCTGGTCAGGTACCGTCTTGACGTGCCTGTCCAGTGCCTGCTTGAAGACTGCCAGGGGTCTGTCGGTAATCCCCCTTATGTATGCTGGGACGCAGTTGAACAGTCTTGGGCCCCTGACACTTATTGTGTTGTCTCTTAACGTGCTAGTGACACCCCTGCTTTTCATTGGGGGGATGTTGCATCGTCTGCCGAGTCTTTTGCTTTCGGAGAGAGTGATTTTCGTGTGCAAGTTTGGTACTAGTCCCTCTAGGATTTTCCAGGTGTATATAATCATGTATCTCTCCCGCCTGCGTTCCAGGGAATACAGGTTTAGGAACCTCAAGCGCTCCCAGTAATTGAGGTGTTTTATCTCCGTTATGCGCGCCGTGAAGGTTCTCTGTACATTTTCTAGGTCAGCAATTTCACCTGCCATGAAAGGTGCTGTTAGTGTGCACCAATATTCCAGCCTAGATAGAACAAGTGACCTGAAGAGTGCCATCATGGGCTTGGCATCCCTAGTTTTGAAGGTTCTCATTATCCATCCTGTCATTTTTCTAGCAGATGCGATTGATACAATGTTATGGTCCTTGAAGGTGAGATCCTCCGACATGATCACTCCCAGGTCTTCGACGTTAATTTTCCGCTCTATTGTGTGGCTGGAATTCGTTTTATATTTTGATGAAGATTTAATTTCCTCGTGTTTACCATATCGGAGTAATTGAAATTTCTCATCGTTGAACTTCATATTGTTTTCTGCAGCCCACTGAAAGATTTGGTAAATGTCCACCTGGAGCCTTGCAGTGTCAGCAATGGAAGTCACTGCCATGCAAATTCGGGTGTTATTTGCAAAGGAAGACACGGTGCTGTGCCTTACATTCTTGTCTATGTCAGATATGAGGATGAGGAACAAGATGGGAGCGAGTACTGTGCCTTGCAGAACAGAGCTTTTCGCTGTAGCCGCCTCATACTTAACTCTGTTGATTACTATTCTTTGTGTTCTATTTGTGAGGAAGTTATACATCCCTATACCAACTTTACCTGTTATTCCTTTAGCACGCATATGAGAAGTTTTAACAAAGTAGAAGTGATGCAAGGAGGGAAGAGTATATGGAGAAAAAGAGAGAGGTTAAGAGAGTGGTGGAGCAATGTAAAAAGATTGCAAATGAGAGAGTGGGTGAGATGTTATCAACAAATTTTGTTGAAAATAAGAAAAAGTTTTGGAGTGAGATTAACAAGTTAAGGAAGCCCAGAGAACAAATGGATTTGTCGGTTAAAAATAGGAGAGGAGAGTTATTAAATGGAGAGTTAGAGGTATCGAGAAGATGGAGGGAATATTTTGAGGAATTGTTAAATTTTGATGAAGATAGGGAAGCTCTGATTTCGAGTATTGGGCAAGGAGGAAATACATCTTGTAGGAGTGAGGCAGAGCCAATTGTGAGTGTGGGGGAAGTTCGTGAGGCAGTGGGTAGAATGAAAGGGAGTAAGGCAGATGGGATTGATTGGATAAAGATAGAAATGTTGAAAGCAGGTGGGGATATAGTTTTGGAGTGATTGGTGCTATTATTTAATAAATGTATGGAAGAGAGTAAGGTACCTAGGGATTGGTAGAGAGCGTGCATAGTTCCTTTGTGTAAAGGCAAAGGGGACAAGAAAGAGTGAAAAATTATAGGGGGATAAGTATGTTGAGTATACCTGGTAAAGTGTAGGGTTGAGTTATTATTGAAAGAATTAAGAATAAAACGGAGAGTGAGATAGCAAATGAACAAGGAGGTTTCATGAAAGGTAGGGGATGTGTAGACCAAGTGTTTACAGTGAAACATGTAAGTGAACAGTATTTAGATAAGGCTAAAAAGTTTTTTGTGGCATTTATGGATTTGGAAAAGACGTATGACAGGGTGGATAGGGGGGCAATGTGGCAGATGTTGCAGGTGTATGGTGTAGGAGGTAGGTTACTGAAAGCAGTGAAGAGTTTTTACGAGGATAGTGAGGCTCAAGTTAGAGTATGTAGGAAAGAGGGAAATTATTTCCCAGTAAAAGTAGGCCTTAGACAAGGATGTGTGATGTCACCTTGGTTATTAAGTATATTTATAGATAGGGTCTTGGGAAGAGGCGTGTAGTTAAAAGATAAAGAATCAAACATAAATTGGGAGTTGTCACATTTGCTTTTTGCTGATGACACTGTGCTCTTGGGAGATTCTGAAGAGAAGTTGCAGAGGTTGGTGGATGAATTTGGTAGGGTATGTAAAAGAAGAAAATTAAAAGTGAATACAGGAAAGAGTAAGGTTATGAGGATAAAAAGATTAGGTGATGAAAGATTGGATATCAGATTGGAAGGAGAGAGTATGGAGGAGGTAAATGTATTCAGATATTTGGGAGTGGACATGTCAACGGATGGGTCTATGAAAGATGAGGTGAATCATAGAATTGATGAGGGGAAAAGGGTGAGGAGCGCACTTAGGAGTCTGTGGAGAAAAAGAACTTTGTCCTTGGAAGCAAAGAGGGGAATGTATGAGAGTATAGCTTTACCAACGCTCTTATATGGGTGTGAAGCATGGGTGATGAATGTTGCAGCAAGGAGAAGGTTGGAGGCAGTGGAGATGTTATGTCTGAGGGCAATGTGTGGTGTGAATATAATGCAGAGAATTCGTAGCTTGGAAGTTAGGAGGAGGTGCGGGATTACCGAAACTGTTGTCCAGAGGGGTGAGGAATGATTGTTGAGGTGGTTCAGACATGTAGAGAGAATGGAACGAGACAGAATGACTTCAAGAGTATCAATCTGTAGTGGAGGGAAGGTGGGGAAGGGGTAGGCCTAGGAAAGGTTGGAGGGAGCTGGTAAAGGAGGTTTTGTGTGCGAGGGGCTTGGACTTTCAGCAAGCATGCATGAGCATATTTTATAGGCGTGAATGGAGACAAATGGTGTTAAATACTTGATGTGCTGTTGGAGTGTGAGCAAAATAACATTTATGAAGGGATTCAGGGAAACCGGCAGGCCGACAAATGGTTTTTAATGCTTTACGTACTGTTTGAGTGTTAGCAAAGTAATATTTATGACGGGATTCAAGGAAACCGGCAAGCTGGACTTGAGTCCTGGAGATGAGAAGTACAGTGTCTGTACTCTCAAGCCCCTCAAGGAAGGTTCCTTGATGTTGGTGAGGGGCTCTTGATTTAGGGAATTGGATCTGTGCTCCAGTTCCCCGAATTAAGCCTGAATGCCTTCCACATCCCCCCCCAGGCGCTGGATAATCCTCCGGGTTTAGCGCTTCCCCCTTGATTATAATAATAATGTACTCTGAAAAAGGGGTGTTAATGTTGCAGTTTAAAAACTGCAGTGTAAAGCACCCTTCTGGCAAGACAGTGATGGAGTGAATGATGGTGAAAGTTTTTCTTTTTCGGGCCACCCTGCCTTGGTGGGAATCGGCCAGTGTGATAATAATAAAAAAATAAAATAATGATAATAATAATAATAATAATAATAATAGTAATACATATTGATAATAATAATAAATATAATATTAAATAGTGCTACAATTACTACTACTACTACTACTACTACTACTACTACTACTACTTACTACTACTACTACTACTAATAATAATAATAAAATAATAATAATAATAATAATAATAACAATAATAATAATAATTATAGTAACAACTAATGATAATAACAATAACTATATTAATAAATACTGCTGCAGTTATTACTATTACTACCACTACTACCACTACTACCACTACTACTACTACTACTACTACTACTACTACTACTACTACTACTACTACTCACAGCTAATGATAATAATAATAATAATAATAATAATAATAATAACACTATTTTTGTTATTATTATTTTTATTATTATTATTATTAATAATAATAATAATAATAATAATAATAATAATATAATAATAATAATAATAACAGTAATAAATAATGATAATAATTATAATAATAAATACTATTGCAATTACTTCTACTACGACTACTGACAATAATGATTATTATAATAATTATAATATAATAATAATAATAATAATAATAATAATAATAATAATAATAATAATAATATTAATAATAATAATAATATATGAATAATAATATGAATAATAATAATAATAATATGAATATGAATAACACAAAACTTGAGACAATCCCTCCAACCTTTCCTGGGACGACCTCTGCCCCACCTTCCTTCTACTAATACATTTGGTCGCCTTGACAGCAGCAGAGGCGGACGTGTCTCTGGTGCTCCTCAACACTTTCACTTGTGTGATTGGTCAGTGTGAACCATGATAGTGAGTCTGAGGAAGCGTGTTAATACAATGAGCATAGAGCTACTGAAGGGGGCCATAACACTGAATATGTTGTTACCAGCCGTCATCAAGACCACATAGGGGACAAACAACGAGTCGCTCTATGGTGTAGCACTCAGTTGGGCCACCGGCCAGATTGTGAAGTTACTGTCACCCCAAGATATGCTGATGGAGGTTAATGACGATGTTAGAGTGCACCTAAATGACGTGTCGAAGCAATACACAAGGGTCAAACTATGCAGTGTGCCCTTTGAGGTTGATGAGGCAGACTTACGTCAGGTGTTCCCTAAATTAGGAACCATATATTTCACCCGACGAGGTACGTGGGCGACTGGTGTTTACACGAAGTTGCCGAAAGGAACGCACTCTCTAAAGATGTCGTTAACATACGTCGTGCCGTCATATGTAATCCTACCGGACTTTCGATTGCAGGTGATGGTGCCCTATGCTGGGCAACGGCGCACGTGTCGGATTTGCGAGGGGTACTATCAAAAGGCTGTTGAGTGTCCTCGTTGGAAGAACCAACAGTGTGAACAGAATGGACATTTCGGAGGAACGAGCATCAAGGCTATTGGGCGTATCCACCAGTGACGACCAGGAGAAGACAGTGTTGAATGATTAGGTTCATGTTCTTCCTGAGTGGGAGGAGGCAGCGTTGGAGAGAGTTGGGAACAGCGTTAAGGGATGTGTGATTACCCCCAAACGGAAGGGGTGTCACCGATACTTGAGGAGGAGCCTAAGACCCCTTCGTGTGGAGGAGCTTCAGTGACAACAGAGGTACCGTCCCTTGCTCCTGTGCTTAGTGAGGTGAGGCTCCATGCTGTAGTGACAGATGTGGATGTACATCGGGATGCATCGATTGAAGTGCGTGTGGTGTGGGACACTCGCGCCCAGAAACGCGCAGCAACAGCACCTGATTCAGATGATGTTATAACAGGGGCACAACGCCCTGGTACAAAGTCATGGATACAAATCGCAAGTGGTTCTGGGGCCATGAGGAACAAACAGCTCATTGTCAAATGGCCCACGAAATCGGGGCTTGTGGTAAATTGTAATGTTCTCTCCAGGCTGGAATGCTGCTTTATATTAACATCTCCATTCAAAGCAGGTGAAACTGCAGATCTAGAGAGTGCACAGAGAATCTTTACTGCACATATAAGTTATGTAAAACACCTTAAGTACTGGGAACACTTGGAAGCACTTGACAAGTCCTCGCTGGAAAGCAGGCGAGAGAGATATCATAATCTACACTTTGAAAAGTGTCAGGGGCCTAAGATTGTTTAAGGGGGGAGGCGGGAGAAACCAGAATGGGGCCACGTCACAAGCGGTGTTCCTCAGGGGTTTGTGTTGGACCCGTTGTTGTTCACAATCAACATAAACGAGATAGATGAGGGAATAAATAGCTGCATAATCAAATTTGCTGATGACACCAAAATACGCCGTCCAGTTCATTATAATGAGGACACTAGATCACTCCAGGATGATTTGAATAGACTGATGCAGTGGTCGAAGAAGTGGCAGATGCAGTTTAATATAAACAAATGAAAAGTTCTAAATGTTGGACAGGAAAATAACCATGCCACATGTAAACTAAATAATGTAGATCTTAATACTGCTGACTGCGAAAAGGATTTAGGAGTTCTGGTTAGAAGTAATCTGAAACCAAGAGAACAGTGCACAAGTGTTCGCAATAATGCTTATAGAATTCCTGGCTTCATGACAAGAAGTGTAAATAATAGAATTTCTCAGGTTGTTCTTCAACTCTATATATCTTTGGTTAGGACTCATTTTGGTTATGCTGCACAGTTTTGGTCACCGTATTACAGAATGAGTATAAATGCACTGGAAAGCGTACAAAGAAGGATGACAAAGTTGATCCCATGTAACAGAAATCTTCCCTGTGATGATAAACTGAGGGCCCTGAATCTGCACTCTCTAGAAATGCTTAAAATTAAGGGGGATATGATTGAGGTGTGTAAATGGAAAACAGGTATTAATAAAGGGGATGTAAATAGCGTGATAAAAATATCTAACATAGGTAGAACTTTCAGCAATGGTTTAAATTGGAAAAATTCAGATTCAGGAAGGATATAGCAAAGCACTGGTTTGATAATAGAGTTGTGGATGAGTGGAACAAACTCTCGAGTACCGTCATAGAAGCTTTTTTTTATTATCACACTGGCCGATTCCCACCAAGGCAGGGTGGCCCGAAAAAGAAAAACTTTCACCATCATTCACTCCATCACTGTCTTGCCAGAAGGATGCTTTACACTACAGTTTTTAAACTACAATATTAACACCCCTCCTTCAGAGTGCAGACACTGTACTTCCCATCTCCAGGACTCAAGTCCGGCCTGCCGGTTTCCCTGAACCCTTTCATAAATGTTACTTTGCTCACACTCCAACAGCACGTCAAGTATTAAAAACCATTTGTCTCCATTCACTCCTATCAAACACGCTCACGCATACCTGCTGGAAGTCCAAGCCCCTCGCACACAAAACCTCCTTTACCCCCTCTCTCCAACCTTTCCTAGGCCGACCCCTACCCCGCCTTCCTTCCACTACAGACTGATACACTCTTGAAGTCATTCTGTTTCGCTCCATTCTCTCTACATGTCCGAACCACCTCAACAACCCTTCCTCAGCCCTCTGGACAACAGTTTTGGTAATCCCGCATCTCCTCCTAACTTCCAAACTACGAATTCTCTGCATCATATTCACACCACTCATTGCCCTCAGACATGACATCTCCACTGCCTCCAGCCTTCTCCTCGCTGCAACATTCATCACCCATGCTTCACACCCATATAAGAGCGTTGGTAAAACTATACTCTCATACATTCCCCTCAATGCCTCCAAGGACAAAGTTCTTTGTCTCCACAGACTCCTAAGTGCACCACTCACTCTTTTCCCCTCATCAATTCTATGATTCACCTCATCTTTCATAGACCCATCCGCTGACACGTCCACTCCCAAATATCTGAATACATTCACCTCCTCCATACTCTCTCCCTCCAATCTGATATTCAGTCTTTCATCACCTAATCTTTTGTTATCCTCATAACCTTACTCTTTTCTGTATTCACCTTTAATTTTCTTCTTTTGCACACCCTACCAAATTCATCCACCAATCTCTGCAACTTCTCTTCAGAATCTCCCAAGAGCACAGTGTCATCAGCGAAGAGCAGCTGTTACAACTCCCACTTTGTGTGTGATTCTTTATCTTTTAACTCCACGCCTCTTGGCAAGACCCTCGCATTTACTTCTCTTACAACCCCATCTATAAATATATTAAACAACCACGGTGACATCACACATCCTTGTCTAAGGCCTACTTTTACTGGGAAATAATTTCCCTCTTTCCTACATACTCTAATTTGAGCCTCACTATCCTCGTAAAAACTCTTCACTGCTTTCAGTAACCTACCTCCTACACCATACACTTGCAACATCTGCCACATTGCCCCCCTATCCACCCTGTCATACGCCTTTTCCAAATACATAAATGCCACAAAGACCTCTTTAGCCTCATCTAAATACTGTTCACTTATATGTTTCACTGTAAACACCTGGTCCACACACCCCCTACCTTTCCTAAAGCCTCCTTGTTCATCTGCTATCCTATTCTCCGTCTTACTCTTAATTCTTTCAATAATAACTCTACCTTACACTTTACCAGGTATACTCAGCAGACTTATCCCCCTATAATTTTTTCACTCTCTTTTATCCCCTTTGCCTTTATACAAAGGAACTATGCATGCTCTCTGCCAATCCTAGGTACCTTACCCTCTTCCATACATTTATTAAAATAATTGCACCAACCACTCCAAAACTATATCCCCACCTGCTTTTAACATTTCTATCTTTATCCCATCAATCCCGGTGCCTTAACCCCCTTTCATTTTACCTACTGCCTCACGAACTTCCCCCACACTCACAACTGGCTCTTCCTCACTCCTACAAGATGTTATTCCTCCTTGCCCTATACATGAAATCACAGCTTCCCTATCTTCATCAACATTTAACATTCCTCAAAATATTCCCTCCATTTTCCCAATACCTCTAACTCTCCATTTAATAACTCTCCTCTCCTATTTTTAACTGACAAATCCATTTGTTCTCTAGGCTTTCTTAACTTGTTAATCTCACTCCCAAAACTTTTTTTTATTTTCAACAAAATTTGTTGATAACATCTCACCCACTCTCTCATTTGCTCTTTTTTTACATTGCTTCACCACTCTCTTAACCTCTCTCTTTTTCTCCATATATCTTCCCTCCTTGCATCACTTCTACTTTGTAAAACTTCTCATATGCTAACTTTTTCTCCCTTACTACCTCTTTACATCATTCCACCAATCGCTCCTCTTCCCTCCCGCACACCACTTTCCTCTAACCACAAACTTCTGCTGAACACTCTAACACTACATTTTTAAACCTACCCCATACCTCTTCGACCCCATTGCCTATGCTCTCATTAGCCCATCTATCCTCCAATAGCTGTTTATATCTTACCCTAACTGCCTCCTCTTTTAGTTTATAAACCTTCACCTCTCTCTTCCCTGATGCTTCTATTCTCCTTGTATCCCATCTACCTTTTACTCTCAATGTAGCTACAACTAGAAAGTGATCTGATATATCTGTGGCCCCTCTATAAACATGTACATCCTGAAGTCTACTCAACAGTCTTTTATCTACCAATACATAATCCAACAAACTACTGTCATTTCGCCCTACATCATATCTTGTATACTTATTTATCCTCTTTTTCTTAAAATATGTATTACCTATAACTAAACCCCTTTCTATACAAAGTTCAATCAAAGGGCTCCCATTATCCTTTACACCTGTCACCCCAAACTTACCTACCACACCCTCTCTAAAAGTTTCTCCTACTTTAGCATTCAGGTCCCCTACCACAATTACTCTCTCACTTGGTTCAAAGGCTCCTATACATTCACTTAACATCTCCCAAAAATCTCTCTCTCTCCTCTGCATTCCTCTCTTCTCCAGGTGCATACACGCTTATTATGACACACTTCTCGCATCCAACCTTTACTTTAATCCACATAATTCTTGAATTTACACATTCATATTCTCGTTTCTCCTTCCATAACTGATCATTCAACATTACTGCTACCCCTTCCTTTGCTCTAACTCTCTCAGATACTCCAGATTTAATCCCATTTATTTCCCCCCCACTGAAACTCCCCTACCCCCTTCAGCTTTGTTTCGCTTAGGGCCAGGACATCCAACTTCTTTTCATTCATAACATCAGCAGTCATCTGTTTCTTGTCATCCGCACTACATCCACGCACATTCAAGCATCCCAGTTTTATAAAGTTTTTCTTCTTCTCTTTTTTAGTAAATGTCTACAGGAGAAGGGGTTACTAGCCCATTGCTCCCGGCATTTTAGTCGCCTCATACGACACGCATGGCTTACGGAGGAAAAATTCTTTTCCACTTCCCCATGGACAATAGAAGAAATAAAGAAGAACAAGAGCTATTCAGAAAAAGGAGAAAAACCTAGATCTATGTATATATATATGCATGTGCGTGTCTGTGAAGTGTGACCAAAGTGTAAGTAGGAGTAGCAAGATATCCCTGTTATCTAGCGTGTTTATGAGACAGAAAAAGAAACCAGCAATCCTACCATCATGCAAAACAGTTACAGGTTTCTGTTTCACAGTCATCTGGCAGGACGGTAGTACTTCCCTGGGTGGTTGCTGTCTACCAACCTACTACCTTTTTATATTTTATTTAAAACTCAGATACAAAATATATGGGTACGTAATCAATATGTAACAAGATACAGGCAGTGGACAATAATCAACTGTGACTACACAAATACTGAAGAAGCACATATATATTGACAGAAATGGCTGCACTCAAATCAAACACTGCTTATACGTACTGTGCTTCACATGAAAAGATGGTCATATAAAAACGATTGATACCTACCCAGTAATGCTTACCCTCCCCCCCCCCCCCGTGAAAACGTGCCACTTTCACCTTAGTATTCACAGTGACAAATCTCTTATACTTAAACATTTACAAGAGCATTAAAAACTTCAATGACAAAATATATACACACAATTCAACCAGCTAAACGGCTGACACTATAATACAAGGAATGTCTGAACATGATGGCACACATCCACCATAGAACACAATCCACACCCTAACCCTCATATATCCTATGGTAATAACCAATATCGTGCATGGTGGCGGATTTAATACACTACCGCTAACACTTAAAACCCCCCCTCCCACATGCCTAGTAACTGTGTCTGCCGTCACCACTCATAACCACCAACAGTCATTGATGGTAATTAGCGTCTTATAATATAATCACCCTAATAACACGCTATGTACATAAACCCACCAAAATAAATTTACACATTGTTCCCTCCTGCAGACAGATTATTTACACTGCCGGAGATAAACTATACATCACATCCTACAGAGAATGGACAACATTAGACATCTAAAATAATTATAACATGTGTTTCGCATGACCTGCTATTGCAGAGATTGCTTACACTCCTACCCCCCCCCCCCCAAGTGAAAACTGTCCAGTTTCACCTGGCTATACACAAGATCAAAAACTTAATCATATATAATGAACTTGTGAAAAAATCTGTAACAATATATAAGCAAGAACACCCCAGGCAAGATCTTACATTATATATGCAATACCAAAAAATGCCACTAGTTAAAAAAACAGGTGTGAATGCCTCATTATTATGACAAGTTACATTGATCATTTTAAACTATACACAACTACATATATAGGTAGACACGTACGGTTACAGGTTACAAAATCTCTACTAGCAAGACTCAGGTCCAAACATAATGGCTCTATTCCTCTCAATCCACACCTTCCACACCCTACCACTAAATACCCTATGATACAATCAAATATGTTTATATACTAACATGCTTACGTACAACTTACAAAACATGAAGGAATCCTTAAATAAAAATATAATCATCGGTGTTCACAATAACACCAAGACACATTACATAGAATATCAAAATTAACATAATTATGGAGATAAGGTTATAACATAATGTCACTTCAACCAGGTGACAATAACTGCCAATGATAATATTTCTTACACCTTAGAAAAAGTGCGTTACTTCAACAACTCTCACTCCCATCAAATCACACACAACCTTAGCAACTGTCAACCCCAGGAGGCGACCCCGTGTCATACCCCTGACATCCCTTCCCACAGTAGCATACACCATCCCTATCCTACCCCTCCTTCCTGATTTACAAGTCTAATAATACCCCAAACGTTAGTTGTCTTTATCCCAATGGAAAATCCTTTTCCCACCTCTGCCCATAAATATCCCTGTTTTGACACAATGTTTTATAAAACGTGACTGCCCGCCGCTTCACCTCGCTAACCCCTTTCCCCGGCATTCTCCATGATATGTAAATATAATCTACCATAATGTACCCCACAGCCCTAATAATACTCTCATCCATACCCCCCCATGTCATGACTTAATGCCCGCAGAACACAAATGCCTTTACCCCTTATCCTATGCAGCACCCTGCTCAACCAACCCCTGACGCTCCCCATCCCCTCACAAAAATACACTACATGGAATGCCAAATCCTCCCCTCCACATATTCCACAGACACCCCCTCAACCACCCGTCTATCCTGTAAAACCACACCGACAGTAAAATCCCATGCAAAAAAAGATGCATCACATCATGCCCACGGGGTTGTAACCTTAACCTACTGAACCTACCCATATACTTTCCCAGTCATACATGGGGAAAATCCCCTCCACCGGTGACACTACCCTCCCCACTAACATCCTGCAGAGCCTACCTATTTTTACCTTCCCCAGATCCCGAGCCAACACCAGAGCCTTCGAAACAGTTTCACACTCATGGAACTCTACCCCAGAATACATATATTTCAATCTACAATGTATCTTGACCAACCCCCCCCCCACCACACCCTAGCTCATCACCTCCCTCTTAATGAAGATACATTTGACCCTCCGCTTTAAATCCATCAAACCCAACCTCCCTGACGCACAGGTAACATTACCATATCCCTTTTAAGCCAATCACAGCCCGAACCCCACAAGAATTTAAAAACCCGTCTAAGTATATTTGCAATTGCCGTCCCAGTTAAAGGGAACAAGGCTGCCACGTGCCAAACCTTACTATACAATAAGATATTAATAACAATGGCACGCTGCACAAGGGTCAAATGATAAGGCTGCAATGCTCCCAAGAGACCCAGAATCCTGTCTACCAACCTAATCGAATTTTCCACACGTGGAACATCCAGATAATCTGCATAGATAAGACCACAAATTTTTAACGAAGTCACCTGCCTCTTCACAACTACACTACCCCACTCAACCCTCCCTGCCCAAGATCTTAACTCCATGACCATGGATTTCTCTGAATTCACTCTCGTACCAGATGCACCTGCGAACATGTTGACTACCCCATCTAAGGCGTCCATTGGCATCCCCTCCCTAACCAGAGCAGTAGTATCATCTACATACCCTATTAGAACTGGCCAAACCCTCCCAACTCCACTCCCTTCTCCCTCACTAATGCTCATTTGCTGCTCCACCATTCTATAAAAGGGGTCCTGTATGCTCACAAACAAAAGCTGTGACACAGGACACCCCTGTCTAAGTCCCCTACCCATTACAATCCTCCCCCCAATCTTCCATTAATCTGTACCCTCGTCATTGCCCCATGATATAACGCATCTACCCATCCCACTATTTCTTACCCAAAACCCTCTCCCCTAAGGATAACTCTCAATGCTTCTTGCTCCACTCTATCATATGCTTCTTGCCAGTCTAGAGCAACCAAGCCCCCCTTCCCCCCCTTTTTCTTCCACGAAATCCCGTAGTAACCCATGCCCCTCCACCATAGACCTCCCTGGCAACCCAAACTGAGTTCTCGATACGACCCGCCCTACTACGCTCTTAAACCTATTTCATAAAATCTTAGCAAACAACTTATAATCCGCACATAACAACGATATTGTAGTAGTCTTGTTACCAAGACTACTACAGCCGTTGCCTGCTTTTTACCCAACTTGCCCCTCTCCTTCATCAAATTTAATAGCCTTACCAAAAACCTGCTCAATAGCTCCCAATGCTGTTGATAAAACTCTGCCAGAAGTCCATCGATTCCCGGCACTTTGCCCTTTTGCATTTCACATAAAGCTCTCCATATTTCCTCCTCAGTTATTTCCCCGCCCAGTGCTTTCCTATCACTGTTTCCCAACTGACATATCACACTCCCATACACCTGCTCTAAATTCCCAGCTCCTACCCCTTTCTCTTGCCAATACTGCTCATACCACTTATCCGCAAACACCCCCATCCCATCTGTAGTTTGTATAACCTGACCCACCCTATACCCACCCACCCACTCATGAACCACCAACCATGGAATAGCTGTTGCCTGCTGTCGTTGTTTTAGCCTACGCAATACACACGACGATGGCCTATCTCCCCATAACACCTCCTCCACCCACGCCATTACTCTCACTGCTTGGAACCTCTCGTCCTGGATTTCGTGCAAACTCCCCTTAATTACCATTATGTCGTCCATAGGATAAGTACCCGCCACCGCCCCCCTTACATAACAACCTCTTAACCTGAAAGTTAAGACACATGTGCAACATCTGGATATCTTTATTGTAGACGTCTACAATAAAGATATCCAGATGTTGCACATGTGTCTTAACTTTCATATTGTCGGTATTTTATACCTCTCTTGCACAACCTCTTAACCTGTCCTTCAAATAGTTAATGAGCCCATATTTTAAAGAATTGATTCGTTTCCCTTCCCACACGTAATAATGCCTAATCCGTTCCTTAGCCACACCATCCCACCACGTCACCATATCCTCCACCCCTTTTACCTCCTCACTTAACCCCTCCCACAGTGCTGTAAAACCCTCCAACCCCTCCTCATCTTCTAATACAGTCGTATTTAACTTCAAGTATCCCCTAGAGATACTAGCTAATGACTCCCACTCCACCTCTGCCACTACCGCCTGATGATCTGAAAAACCTACTTCTATTGTACGGACAAACTTTGATGAAACCCCGTGAGATATGTACAACCTACCTAACCTAGCCGCATAACCCCTCCTCACGAAAGTATGCTCTACCTCCCATGCCCGTCACCTACCACATCCCTCAACTGAACATCCACCAAGAGATTTCGTAAGGCTGTCGACATGTGCCCCTCCCCTTGTGGTTCCACATCAGCCCTCCTAATTACACAATTCCAGTCCCCACCAACGATGGCCACCACAGGTAAACCTGCGGTAAACCATCCACACGCAACACCCTCCCCCCTCCCCCCTCACTTCGTATCAACACAAAGGGGCTCGCCTCCTTTATCAATAAACCCACACCACCTTTCAAACGTGCAGATGGCAGAGTCAAAACCTTAAACCCTGCAACCTCTAGCACTCTTAGCTCCCTGAAATTATGCTCCTTTAGAAACACAACGTCCACTCCATATTTACACAGGAGCATATGAAAACATTCCCTGTTCACTCTATTACACAGTCCATTCACATTCACAGTCATACACCTAAGGCCTTCTTAAAATTTCCAACTCTTCCTCCTCTCATCCTTCCCAGGGCCTCCTGCTCCAGGGTCAACACATGATTTCACACCATCCACCCCTCCCACCTTCTTTCGATGCCTCTTATCCTGGCTACCTCGAGAATATTCATCCTTCCTCCCAGACCTCTGTGCTGGTGTCAGGATGTCATCTGAGTCTGACGCCACTGCTCTCTTCCTCGTGACACCCTCCACCGCCATGCTGTCTTCCGAGGATTCCTCACAATGAACTTCAACCTCCACTGTTTCATGTTGTACAGAACACGGTGACTCCTCTCTGTGCCTGCTGATATCCTCCATCCTTCCTATGCACGTCCTGACACTCTCTTCTTGCAACTCAGTGACGGTCCCCCATACAGGGACATCATCCTCTCCAGATGGAGTTAAAGTTTTCAAAACCTAGTCCAGCTCTTCCTCCAGCCCCATCACCTCCTGCTGCACAAGCACTTCCTCCCCTATCACCGGCAAAGTGGCCATTTCTGGCTCGACACAACTCATGGCACGCCCATCATTCACCACAATGGTATCTTCAACTATTTCACTCCAAAAACGGCCACTCCCTCGTTTGCCCGTGGGGCTCTCCACAACGGCATCCACACCTGTAACTGGTGCTCCACCAGTCTGTGCCATCCCCCTCCTCTGTTGCACACACGTCGCTGCCATGTGATCGTGCTCCCCACACAACCTGCACGTACGTCGTTGCTCAGCATAAGACACAAGAATCTGGGTCCAGAACTTACACAATGTAAGATGGGATTGGATGCCTCAGAGTCATTTTGAGGGTGAATGTACCCTCCGGACATCCCATGTATGCACCTGCCGCCCACTTGCCTTGGGTTGCCAGATGCACGGTACCATACACCTCAAACACGTTCTTTATGTCAGCCTTGAAGGGGACGTTGTGCAACTTCACCCACGTAAAATGTCGAGAGACGTCTATGAGACACAATTTTACAGCCGGGGTTGCATTTAGACTCACATGCTGGAATTTTGTCACCAAAGACTCATACACAGCCTTCGAATTCAACTTAACGAAGATTCTGAAGGCCCCATTCAGGGCTACACCATATACCTCGTCGTCCTGTATTCCGTACGTCTCTCTGATGATCGTCGGTAGCAACACTTGTGCCATAGAGGGGGAAATCGCCCCACAAAGCAACTCAATGCCGACAGTATTCACCCTACGTCGTACACTCAGCTCCATGTTGTTGCTATGAGAGCTCACCTGAAAACAGCAGAGGGGTGCAGAGCACAACCTCGCTCCACCGCAGTCAGGCAGCGAAATGACATAGAAGCTAAGACGTTGTGTAGTTTTAAAAATAGGTTTGATAAATACATGATTGGGTGTGGGTGGGTGTAAGTTGGACCTGACTAGCTTGTGCTACTAGGTCAGATGTCATGCTCCTCCCTTAAGTGACGTGTCTGACCTCACTAGGTCAAGGCAATGGCGAGAATTGGACCTGCCTCACATAGGCCAGTAGGTCTGCTGCAGTGTTCCTTCTTTCCATAAACGGATCACTCTATAAAAAACATACAAGGTACATTCAAAGTTACATGTTATAAGAAGTTATAACATGTAACTTTGAATGTTCCTTGTATGTATATTATAGTGATCCGTTTATGGTTTAGTGTTTAATGTTTTAAGTTTTATGTTTAGGTATGTGACAGTGTGTGTGTGTGTGTGTGTGTGGTGTGTGTGTGTGTGTGTGTGTGTGTGTGTGTGTGTGTGTGTGTGTGTGTGTGTATGTATGTGTGTGGTGCGTGTGTGTGTGTGTGTGTATGTATGTGTGTGTATGTATGTGTGTGTGTGTGTGCGTGTGTGTGTGTGTGTGTGTGTGTGTGTGTGTGTGTGTGTGTGTGTGTGTGTGTGTGTATGTATGTGTGTGTAGGTGTTGTGTGTGTGTGTGTGTGTGTGTGTGTGTGTGTGTGTGCGTGTGTGTGTGTGTGTATGTATGTGTGTGTATGTGTGTGTGTGTGTGTGTGTGGTGTGTGTGTGTGTGTGTGTGTGTGTGTGTGTGTGTGTGTATGTGTGTGTATGTGTGTGTGTGTGTGTGTGTGTGTGTGTGTGTGTGCGTGTGTGTGTGTGTGTATGTATGTGTGTGTATGTGTGTGTGTGTGTGTGTGTGTGTGTGTGTGTGTGTGTGTGTGTGTGTGTGTGTGTGTGTGCGTGTGTGTGTGTGTGCATGTATGTGTGTGTATGTATGTGTGTGTGTGTGTGTGTGTGTGTGTGTGTGTGTGTGTGTGTGTGTGTGTGTGTTGTGTGTGTGTGTGTGTGTGTACTCACCTAGTTGAGGTTGCAGGGGTCGAGTCCAAGCTCCTGGCCCCGCCTCTTCACTGGTCGCTACTAGGTCACTCTCCCTGAACCATGAGCTTTATCGTACCTCTGCTTAAAGCTATGTATGGATCCTGCCTCCACTTAACATCGCTTCCCAAACTATTCCACTTCCTGACTACTCTGTGGCTGAAGAATTACTTCCTAACATCCCTTTGATTCATCTGTGTCTTCAGCTTCCAACTGTGTCCCCGTGTTGCAGTGTCCAATCTCTGAAACATAATGTCTTTGTCCACCTTGTCAATTCCTCTCAGTATTTTGTAAGTCGTTATCATGTCCCCCCTATCTCTCCTGTCCTCCAGTGTCGTCAGGTTGATTCCCCTTAACCTCTCCTCATAGGACATACCTCTTAACTCTGGGACTAGTCTTGTTGCAAACCTTTGCACTTTCTCTAGTTTCTTTACGTGCTTGGCTAGGTGTGGGTTCCAAACTGGTGCCGCATACTCCAATATGGGCCTAACGTACACGGTGTACAGGGTCCTGAACGATTCCTTATTAAGATGTCGGAATGCTGTTCTGAAGTTTGCCAGGCGCCCATATGCTGCAGCAGTTATTTGATTGATGTGCGCTTCAGATGTGCCTGGTGTCATACTCACCCCAAGATCTTTTTCCTTGAGTGATGTTTGTAGTCTCTGGCCCCCTAGACTGTACTCCGTCTGCGGTCTTCTTTGCCCTTCCCCAATCCTCATGACTTTGCACTTGGTGGGATTGAACTCCAGGAGCCAGTTTCTGGACCAGGTCTGCAGCCTGTCCAGATCCCTTTGTAGTTCTGCCTGGTCTTCGAGAGAATGAACTCTTCTCATCAACTTCACGTCATCTGCAAACAGGGACACCTCGGAGTTTATTCCTTCCGTCATGTCGTTCACAAATACCAGAAACAGCACTGGTCCTAGGACTGACCTCTGTGGGACCCCGCTGGTCACAGGTGCCCACTCTGACACCTCGCCACGTACCATTACTAGCTGCTGTCTTCCTGACAAATATTCCCTGATCCATTGCAGTGCTTCCTGTTATCCCT